>CM041736.1:9322906-10522906 GCA_023373845.1 Nibea coibor
GAAGATAGTGGCAATATCAGGCTGTAAAATATGTCAGCACGTTATCAGGAAAAATCAGAAGTGAAAGTACTCGTCAAGCAGCCTGACCTAATGCTGCACTCTCAATCAACTACTTGACCCACGGTTTGGTAGTTTCATCTATAATAATTCACATTTGTATGTAAAATATTAAACTGAAAAGTAACTACAAGTATGTGAGCAGCACTTCAGTATCATGATGGCGTGACTCTGACGTGTACCTGTCACAGGGTCGAGCTCGCCTCGCTGCAGAATGATGGTGAGCATGAGGACGAGCTGAGGGGAGCTCTCCGAAAACGTCTCGATGAGCCGGAGCATGCTCAGATCGTGGCTCAGGAAGACGGCGTAATCCCCGGAGTCCTCGAGATGTGAGAAGATGCTGCATACGGAAAGCTCCACGACGCCTGCATGTCTGAGAAGAAGAAGGAGAAGGACGTTTGAACCGGAGTAACTGTTGGAGTTCATCACGCGGAGGATTTCGTTGGCACACAGATGCTGGGAAACACTCACTCAACAAAACCAGTTTAGTTCATCAGATTATCCATTTGAGGAATGAAGGAAGGAAGCTGTGGTATGAGTGCTATTTCTGAGTCTTACGTGTGGTGCACAGGGTTTGTGAGTGAGTTTACAGTGCAATATGTCAGAACAATTGCTCCATTGAGTTTCATTTGGCATTTCTCGTAAATGGATGGATGAACAGCTGAGGGGAAACGGGTGGAGCTCTCAGATAAAGCTGCTGACACCCATTCACACCGAGCTTTAAACACATACTACACGGTGCAAGACAAACTCCCTGAAGCACTAAACTATTGGAGTACATGAGGATTAGGCAACCTGATGTAGATTCCCAGCTGCAGCACATGCAGCAGCTTCAGCTGTCCCAGGCTCAGGCATTTCTCAGCCTTCGTTGACCTCTTGAATTCTTCGTAGCTGTACCACAGCCAGCTGAACGCCTGGACGAGAACAGACGAGCCCACGAGGAACAGCATGAGGACGGCCAGGCACACGTAGGCTTTTTCCTGGTAAAAGCTGACAGCAGCCCAGATATCCAGCGCAATGTCGAGGAGCAGGAACACCAGCCCCACACAAGTGAAGAGGAAGTCCACCGGGGAGTATTTGAACACACCCATCGCACCTGTCAGACTAAAGTTTCCACATAACAATCTTTAACTTCCTGCTTGGCGTGCAGATGTTTACATGTCCTGCGATCTTCAGAGACAGTTTGAGAGACAACCCAAAGTAAGCAAAGTTCAGTGTTTAAACAGTTAACTCCTCCTACAGAGTGCCACTCCTCCAGGAGAACATGACATATTAAAGTCACACACACCTTAGATCATTCGTTTACATATGACTAACACTGAAAGCTTCACTTCCGTTTTTTTAAATGAAGTTATGTCACCGTAAATGAAGATGTAAAGTCATCACACAGATCAGACACAGACACAAAAAGACAAGTTAAGAGTTAATACAATGCTGGTGCTGCTTTAATGATTGCACTTGGAAAATGAGGTAAAAGATTAACAACCAGAGAGCGACCTTCAGCCCTGTGTGAGAGCGGCAGGCACGAGCCGTGGACTGAATGAACACGAAGTGGATGAATGAGAGAAGATTTAAATAAAACATGCTGTGTGATAATAAAGATGTCTGCACTAACACTGAAGTAAACAGACGTGTGTTTGAACAAGCTAAACACGAGACTTCCTACCTGAAAACTAAACCCACAGTGGTGAACACTTCTCTGTTGGCCTAAAGAATTAGTACCTTATTGAGAACTCTAAAACAGAACTTGACAAACTAAACAACTACAGAAGGAGATACAGCATATCATGGTTCAATCTACATTCAAAGTCCTTCAAACGCTTCCACTAGCAGCAGCCGAAAACACAACAGATAAATTGAGCTAGCCCTTACTGTCGTGTCGACGACACTTTGATCTGATGTTTGACATAACCGTGAATTAAAGGCGCAGTGTGTAGAAATACGTCTAAGGCAGCATTTCTCAGACTTTTTACACCATAAAAACATCAGGCTCTCTACTTAGATACAGCAGCATACAGAACCTTTTCAAGCAGGAGGCAGGTTTATCCCAAATACAAAGATTATCTAGTGTTGACCGTTGTTCAGTTGTGAACAGAACCATTTAAAGAACCAGAGCTGATATCATGGAAAGGTTGTCTCCTGCTTCCTCCCAATATTTCCCCATTTGGAGCCACGACTGCAGAGCTTATGAATCACTATAACTTTGTTACTGTCACGTTTTAGCTTATAACTAATCATGGATGGATGACTGCAGGCTGACATCGAAACAAAAACTTTCACGGATAGCTAACTCTGAATCAAAATGTTATTTTGATGGTATGAGATGTTATATTAAACATATTTCAGGAATGTTGTGTACCGCCAGTAGGTACACGCACCACAGTTTAAGAACCAGAACGATTCTTATTTTCAGGTAACACGGTTATGAATAATATATCAAGTTTGGCCATATTCTCTCTAAATCACACTGGACCTTTAATTTAATGGCACTGATAAAGCCATGTGTTCATAGGAACTATAAAAACAGGCTGCTGGCTCCCCCGTGTGTAAACACAATAAAATACAATTTGTTTGCAGCTAATTGTAGAAAGTGTTCGATGTAAACTAACATTAACATTTAACTTTAGAAAGTAGTTCAATGAATTAAAGTAGAGTTGAGGAAGAGTTGAGGAATTAGAATATATCTATATAAAATGTAATCTGGTGAAATTGTAGCACAAACAGGAATCAGACTGCATTCTATAAAAGTAATCAGGGTAATCAGGCCGTGACACAAACAAAACCAGACATCACCGATGTGACTCTTATTTGTATTCAGTGTTTCTCGTGACTCCTTGGTCCGAGTAAAAAAGAGTAGCATGGCGACCCATCCGTTTGTTGACAAGCTGGATGGACGGGGTGACGTCCTGGATGGGAAAGGCCCTAAAGGACACGTCTGCATCAGGCAGATCGTTGGGCAGTCCTGGGTCCCTCACGGGGGGCCCCCACAGCTTGGGGTGGAAGCAGCAGTAGTAGATGGCTTTGAAGAGCAGTCCCAGGAGGTAGGTGAGAGGTAGAGCGATGAGCAGAGCCAGGGCGTACGGCTCAGACTGGACAGGATCTCTGTAACACCACCACGTCACCAGCAGGATGACCCCATCGACGGTGATGAAGGAATGGTAGATGATGCTCCTGCCTCTGGTACGACCCTCGGCTACATTAAACCAGCTGAAGTACCAGATGAGCCCTACGGTGGCCCGGTAGAGCCACTCCCCGGTGACGCTGTCCATGAAATCTGTCTTCTGTCGCCACACCCATAACACAAAGACGATCCACAGCAAGAGGAAGTGGGCGGCGATGTACCCGGGCAGGACAGAGGAGAAGAGGGCGAGCGTTGCCACACGTGGGGCGATTAGCAGCAGGTTCCAGAGGAAGTAGATTAAGGACGAACCCCAGCCCTGCTTGGCTTTGTCGGGGAGGAAGGAGCGCAGCGAGCGGTGGTAATCCACCACCATCCAGGCGATGGAAGTGGTCGATGCAGCGATGCTCACAACTGCAAACACAGAAGTTGAAAACTATCAGTGCGGAAAAGAAAAGGAAGTGTGTGCGCTTTACAGCCTCAACTGACTTTTTTATTTAAACCAAAGAGGAACTCACACTGAACCGTCCTGGCTTTGTTTGTTCGCAGCATGACGTAAATCATCAAGGTGAGCTGAGGAGCGCTCTCGCAGAAAGTCTCGATGAGCCGGAGCATGCTGAGGTCGTGCGTCAGGTAAACGGCGTACTCGGAGCCTTCCTGTTTGCGCCACCAAACCCTGAAGCCTTGAAGGATGGCGGAGATGTGCCTGCGTGCAGAGAAGGGGTTATTACACAAAAAGAGACACCAAATTCACACAGCTGTAAAGAGGTAACCTGTCTGGTTGCATTGTGTGTCGTTGACAGGCATTTCATGCCGTGTTAACTCATTATTTCTGCGTTATTTGCATTCAGTTATCACCTAGGACACTGGATAGAGACGTTACCACACCCAAAGTAAAGAAAAGCACCTGCCTAATGTAACTGCCAACTTATACCAGCACAAATGGCACCAATAAACTCATACGATTATATAATTGTATTGTATAATTGTCCCCTGTGTGTGTTTGGTAGCAGATGTATCACATTTGACTTGCATAGTTTAGGAATTAGCTTAATAAATAACCCAAGTTTCAAGCAGAGTTGACAAATACGAAAAGCTGCAACACCCAAAGCAAAGAAAAGCAACTGTTGCATGGATTAACCTGCAGGAATATGCATTATTTTTTAATATAACAGGCACAAAATGGACTCATGCCATGAAGATTATTGAGCTGTATTTCAGTTCTGGTATTACTTAAGTGTTTGCATAACTCAGGCTGGGTGTTGTAACCTGATGAAACACTCTCCATATATTAAGACAGAAATCAAAGTAGCATTTAATGGCAGTTCAATTAGCTGCATTGCTCAGATTAGATTTTAAAGTGGTGTGTAATAAGGTGTAAACAGTGTATGGCCAGAGCCGCACTCACCTGCAGAGGAAGCCCAGCTGTAACACATGTAGCAGGCAGGAGAGCTTCACTCGGTTCCCGAACAGCACGGTTCCCCCCGCGGTCTGTGCGCTGAACCCCGGCAGCTGTCGGTCATACTTGAGCCAGAACCAGCTGAACATCTGGACCACGACTGACGACAGGATCATGAGGCCGAGCAGTACCCCGAACCAGAAGAAGTCCCCCTGGCTGTAAAACTCCGTAGCCACCCATACATCCGAGCCCCAGTCCACCAGGAAGGTAAACACTCCGACGACCGAGAAAACGAAGTCGATCCAGGAGTACTTTGAGAAAGAGTCGCGCTCCATGATCCGTTAACGTCAATCAACCGACCTGTTGCTGCCGAGCTAACATTCGGCTAACGTCGTATTACCGTTATTTCCCCCGTCCCAGGGCGGCTTCACACGCTTTCAACCCATTGAGGACAAAAAGTTGCTCACGTCCGAGCAACAAGTTGCGCTCATTACATTGATAAACCGTTAAAAGTTTACAGACATATTCAAAAATTCAAATATTAAAAAAAACAAACAGTCTTAAATGTAACCGCCACATACGGAGGAGCAGGGCAGCAGCAGCTGGTGCGTTTGTAATGATTCGTGTCGGTGTTAAGATGTTAACCCCGCCCACCGCGGCTAATACGTGTCGGGACAGGTCACAAACTCCGGGACGGACCGGTTTTAACATTTAAAGACCACGCGCTGCCTATTCGAACGCGAACCGTTAGTCGATTAAATGTTCGAAATTTCATTTAAAGGGCCAGTGTGTAATTTTTAGAAGTATTTCTTTGGGGAGAATGGAGTACACTATTTATTAGTATGTTTCCATCCGTGTATAATCACCTGAAAATAAGAACAGTTGTGTTATTGTCTTAAAATGAGGCCTTTATCTCTACAGTGAGAGCGGGTCCTCTTCCACGGAGTACGCCATGTTGAATCGCCATTTTCTACAGTAGCCCAGAACAGACAAACCAAACACTGATCTAGATAGATGGACTTTTGCTTTTAATGCAAATTTGCCAGCCTGGACACACACTGGACCTTTAATAAGCCAATTTTAAAGCAAAAATGTCAAAAATGTGATTGTTTACTGTTTTTCTTTGTCCTACAGGGCCGTACACTGAATATCCTTGAGTTTAAGAGCTGAAAAGAGTTCTGAGATTGATCAATAAAGTTTGGAGAAGATACAGATCCATGCACATTGCAGCTTGTTTATCTGCTGCTGCTTAATTGTTTTATTTAATATCTACTATTCCTATCAATCTATCCATCAGTATCATACTATATATATTTATATAGTCATAATGTATGTATATAGCCCTTCTTGTTTGTGTTTTTTTTTTTGTTTTGTTTTTTGTAATGAGTGTGCACTTTATTGTAGTCCTTGCTGCGCTATGTTCTATGTTATATGTAGCACCATAGTCCTTGGCAAAACACTGTGTACTGTGTATATGGTTGAAATGACAATAAACCCCCATTGAAGCTTGAACCTTTAATATTACCATAGATAAAATAGAGGGTAGGGGTAAATAGAGCAATAATTGTTGATGATGTCTTCAAATTGTTATCCAAACAATGCTCCAAAGATATACAATTTGTAACGATATTCACAAGGACACACACGGGGTACCTGACAGTCTAAACTCAGGCCATTTGAACCCACTGGATGATAGACCACGCCCTCCCCGGATCCGGTCACGCCCCTCGCAGCCGCGACCTATTGTATGAAAGGGGCGCGTGTATCTTCGCAGCCTCGCGCGCGCTTCCTCTATATGTGCTCGTTCGTCGGCGATCGGATCCCGCATTTCGGCAGCACACACTCGAGCTAAAAAGATGTCGCGGGTGTACATCGGAAGACTGAGTTACAGGGCCAGGGAGAAGGACGTGGAGAGGTTCTTCAAGGGCTACGGGAAGATCCTGGAAGTCGACCTGAAAAACGGGTAAACGTTGAGGGGGGGCTCCCGTAAACCGTTGTTGTCTGGCACAGGCCGCGCCGTGAAGCTAGCGCGCAGGCTGGGGCCTTGTCGGCTGCAGCGGGCACGGCGTGCTAAAGCTAATGCTAACAATGCTTGATATTTACAAAGAAACGTGCCGAGATTGTGAGCTAAAGCGACGCCTTGATTTTAATAAAGCGCTAACCTTCTCGATGCAGCGTTAAAATAACGGCTGTTGTTTGTAGGCTTCGTGTTTATAGCGTGTGTGCTATCCGGAGCGCGGCTAACGAGCGAGCTACTGTTAGACGTGGCAATGTCACAGGCGGCTGTGTGCATTACAAGCAAACCCGCTAAGTGCAAGTTCAGGCGCACCTGTGTGAAACATTACCCGGTAAATGGACTTGTCTCGTTGTAAATGAGGCGTTTAGTTACACGCACAGGCCCCTACTGTTAAAACTGGAGCGGGGGCGGCCGATATGTTGCGTTAAGATGCAGTAGGAAACTAGTAAATTGCAATGCTGCAGCTGCTTTGTTGTAATTTCCGTGTAGCCTTTTTTTATTCCATCGATCTGTGGCTTCAGATAAGTCTATTATCTTCTGAATTGATCCTCAAAAACCAAGCTAGACATTTGAGACGTCGTTTGAGGAGGCGAAACTGGTGCTTTGTGGTTAGGTATTAAACATTCAAACACCATTCAGGCCATTTCATTTCTGCATTTTGTAGCGCCCTTTGTCCCTAAAAATGTGTCAGTGTAATGTTTTACTAATTAATCTCTAACACTTGCAGCTGTGGTCTGTATTTCCTGGTGTGTACATGTTGTTTTTAACATGTTCTCCTTTCTTCCACAGGTATGGGTTTGTTGAATTCGATGACCCCCGTGACGCAGACGATGCTGTGTATGACTTAAACGGCAAGGAGCTGTGCGGGGAAAGGGTCATCGTGGAGCACACCAAGGGACCTCGTCGTGACGGAGGTTACGGCGGAAGAAGTGAGTGTTTTAATGACAGTATTGATATTTATGTTAAGATTAATAATGTCAGTGAGGAGTTTTATTCGGATTTTAAGCTTGTCCTTGGTGGCTGATGTGCATTCAGTTTTTATTTTAGTATTTGATAGTTTCTAGAACATTTGTTGTTGTACGTGATGCTGTGATATTGGACAATATTTGTGACATAGAACGTTATCTCTCCGCAGGCACAAAAGCTGCATCAAAAGAAGGTAAAGAAACTTTAACTTCTATGTTTGACGTTAAAAAATGGCTTCTCTGATACTGTATCTATTTGATTGTTGCATTGTTGTACTAATATCTGCATCTCTGTATATGTCTGCCAACTACCAGTGTCAGCTGAAAAAGTTGATGTGGGCAGTAACCGAGAGGTCCAGAACCAGGCTTCCACACTAGCATAAAACACCGCCGTCTGTGTTTATTTAGCCATGAAGTAGAACATAAATAGAAGTGTGTTTTGGTCGGTATTGCCCAGCTCTACTGGTACCGTATCGCAGGCTTCCTGACGAGTCCAACCTCCCTTTGGGATGTTAAACATGTCACACACACCCGTCTACAACCCCCCTCCCCGTCTTACCTTCATCAGGTTTTGCTATTGTTCTGGTCTCAACGAGCCGTCCAGGGTTTCATTGGTCTGTTTAACATACAGACACGTCTCGGTTTCTGTATAGGGCGCTCCAGAGCTACGATTTCGTCTTCATATTGTCTTGCTAATAAGTTGGTAGACGGTGAACGAGCACCATTCACTACAGCACTCTCACCAGCGCTGATCGACAATAGGCCGGGGAGGAGATTTCCTCGTCACCACATGATTAAATTTGCGTGCACCAGAGCCACCAATGACCCGGAAAGATACCTTACATCTACATATGTTGGATTGATGTGATTATGTGATGGGGAAAATGGCTTACTGATAGAAAGGATGTCTCAATAAATGTCTTTGAATTTGAATATTGTTAAAAAATAACACTTGATTGTCAAATATCTTTGTAATCTATTGATGTCTTATTCCGTTTTTTATTTTTATATAAAATGATTGTCAATTTAAAGGTAAAGATTTAACAAAGAACCTCAATGTTTTAATTGAAAGAGTCCTTTGCTGACTGCCTGCCCCTATTGCTGGCCATGGTGTCCCCCCTTTCCAAGAGTGTGGTTTGACCATTCTGGGCCCCTGGGCAGACCAAAAAAGGGAGCCATTGTGAATGAAGACCGCTTTTCCCATTAGGCCCAGGCCGGGTGGTGAGGATGCCATGGGGTTTAGGAACAGATGTGGGTTCAGCTCTTATAGGTGCCTGAAAAAAGATGTTTTGTAACAGTGAAATGTTTTTTCTTAGATAGGATAGCTTAGAAACTTTCTTTAGTTCACCGTAAGTACTTCCTCGATCAGTTATGTTTTTTAAATTTTGTTTTTCTTCCTTTTTGTTATTTAGAAAACAGGTCGAAATTTAACAAGCTACAATTATGTTTTAGGTTTGAATGAAAGATTTCAGCCTCTAGAAATAAATAATTAGGGTTTTTTTTTTTTTTTTAAAGGATTTAATGACTTACTTTTTCTATTTTTTCACCTTTTGCTTTTCCCCTTCTTTATTTCCTTTTCCCAAATAAATACTGACTTTTTTTATAGTGTGTAGCTTGGAGTTTAGCATAAATGCACCATCTCTGTTTCTCTTTGGTCCTCATTTCTCTTGTCCTTTCCTTGTTGCCTTGAAAGGTGGATATGGACGCTGGGGAAGAGACAGATATGGTCCACCGATTAGGACAGATTATCGTCTCATTGTTGAGAATCTTTCCAGCCGCTGCAGCTGGCAGGACCTGAAGGTACATATTGTTTTTTTCATGTCTAACCTATATAACGTTATCATCTCCGCTCACCGTTTGCGTTTCCATTTTCTCTAAAGGACTACATGAGGCAGGCAGGGGAGGTGACTTACGCCGACACCCACAAGGGCCGGAGAAATGAGGGAGTGATCGAGTTCAGGCTCTACTCCGACATGAAGAGAGCTCTGGAGAAGCTCGACGGCACAGAAGTGAACGGCAGAAAGATCCGCCTCATCGAGGATCGTCCTGGGGCCAAACGCAGGCGCTCTTACTCCCGCAGTCGCAGCCGCTCCAGGTAAGGCATCACTGCAGTAACTCTTCTTCTAAATGATTGGAGAAAAGCAGTTTAAGTAACCTGCGACGTGTTTTTTCAGGTCTCGCTCCAGGAGCCGCAGATCTCGCAAGAGCCGCAGCCGCAGTGACAGCAGCAGTCGCAGCCGCTCCCACTCCAGGTGAGAAACGCAAACTTTAAAGACGCATTCACACCAAATTTGTGTGCAGGACTGTGTGTTTTTATTTATGCTGATATTAGCACTAAGAAACTACCCAACTTAAAAGGCTGTAATTGAAGCTGTGATGTAGTTTAGTCCTCGAACTCCACCTGGACAGCTCCAGTTTTAGTGACGCGTCTGGCTCACAGCAGCATGAGGTTGAATTCTGATCCTGGCTGAACTTATTCACCCCTTATTTCTTGTTCAGCGTAGATGCACTCCCCTCGTTAAAACAAACGGGGACGAGACGCAGTAAACAGCTCTGATCAGACATAAACATCTAAACAAAATGTCCAAAATGTGCCTTCAGTCTCCTGAACGCCGCTTCATGCCTTCACAAACGTGCAGAAGCAACAATGGGCAGACCACCTTTGAGCCTCTCAGCAGGCGTCTTTTTTAATGGCCACATTGAGTTGTCCAGTTAGCAGTAAGATGAGAGGACATGTTTCTTTAAATAGACGTTGGTCCACTAAAGTCCACAGGTGTTTGCGCTGATATGCACGTAGCCTTTAGCCAGTGACGGCAAAGCAGTAGCCTAATATTTACAGCTGTTGCTTAGCCTCCATCTGTGTCTTTTATGGCCGGTGACCAAAGCTATATAGTTTTTCCACAGTGGACGAACCATCTGCTGATGGTTCATCTTGCACAGCTTGTTTAAACTGCTTCATGGTCAACATGTCCTACTTTTAAAATGTGCAGGCCCGCGATTAAATATGCCATTTTCAATTTGTGTTTCTGTCCAGAGCGGCTTCACGCTCCCGCAGCCGATCTCGTAGCAAGAAGAATAAGGGCAAGAACAAGAAGGAGGAAGAAGAGCGCAGCAACGGTGCTCAGAAGAACAAGGACCGCAGCCGGAGTCACAGCCCCAAGAGCAAAAAGGGCAAGAAAGACGGGAAGAAGGGCAAGAAGGACGACTCCAGGTCCAGATCTCGCTCCCGCTCCAGGTCTCACTCTAGATCCGTAAACAAGGATCGCTCCAGGAAATCTGGCTCGAAGGGCCGCGAGCCGCCCAAGAGCGACGACGAGGGCGGCGAGCCCGAGAGGGGCTCCCGCTCCCGTTCACGCTCGCCAGCCGAGTCCAAGTCCAGAGCCAGGTCTAAATCAAAGTCCAAATCCAAGTCTCGTTCCCCGTCTCCCTGCAAAGCCCGCTCCCACTCCCGATCCGCCACCCGCTCAGAGTCCCGCTCCAAATCCCGCTCCCAGTCTCGCTCTCGCTCCCGTTCCCGCTCTTAGTTCAGATTTTGGACTTTTTGTCATGAGCCCTTATCCCGACACTGTCTCCCCCTGTCCTCCATTTACATTCCCCAGACCCCACAACACTACCCCTGCCTCCTGTTTTTTGATAAATAGCTGTAGAAACCAGGCACTCGACTCAATGTCTTTTATGCACATGCTACTCCATTTCATTTGACTTTTACAATACATATTTTTTTTTCATTAGCGCTGTCTCGTATGGGGGTGTTTGTAAAATAACAGGGTGCAATCTCAGTTTTATAAGTTTAAATGATGGTATGTGTCTTAGCCTTTTTTTAATCAAATGTAGAAGCATACTGTTTTGGCAAAATGCTGGGTGGGAATATGACCTCACCCTTTGTGGAATCCTCGCATCGTTTTATTTCAAATTAAAAAAACAAATGCCTGTTCTACACTCGTTGTTGGATTGATTTGTTTATCGGTGGGGAAATGATTTGACTCCGGGCTTCATGTGATCAAATGGTTTCTCAGGGATTTGTTTGCGTCTTTGGAACCAATTTTATTACAGCTGATAAACTGGAATAAACTCAACTTTCTCAATTTGTAGCCGTTTATAACATTGTTTCTTTATTAACTAATGATGAAACTACTGCAGTGTTTATCTTCAGCAGGCCATAGTGCAGATAATGATGTAGCTATCCACAAATGGAACACGAGCACTGTAGTTTATTTTAGGTCAGTCCTGTGTAATATTTATGGCACCAAATGTGACTGAAAAGTCCAAAATCACGGCAGGACTGCAACATGCTGGCATCCAACGCCACATATGATCAAAACTGTGGGTGACGTCACGGGTACGACGTCCATTCTTTATATTGGCAGCCGTAACTCCGGTGTGGAGTTTTTCTCAGTTAATTTGATTTGTTTCCTCGAGATCTCGAGTTATTTGACATGTCGAAATAAACGTTATCCTGAGATAACGGGATGATCTTTAGATCAAGATGATGGAGCCCTGTTTCCCAAAGGTAACATCACTCAGACAAAAGGATAGTCTAGTATATTGAATAATTCAGTGTAGCAATGTCAGGAGCAGGAGAACGCTGCAATTATTTAATATACTATCCTTTTGTTTTCTCAGATCATCCTATCAAATGTTATTTCGACACAACCTCAACATCTTGAGGAAACTTCTTGTAGCGCCGCTACAAGCTCGTGGTTTCCATAGAAAACTTTTCATTTTCTAACCGGGATCAAATGTCACCCTGAAAATACGAAGCATTCATGGTGGCTGCTTTTTAAGTTGTTTAATATAAAACTGGCAGCTGGTCACTTTGAGCTCTGGCAATGAGAAGCTGTTTCCAACTCGGTGATGAAGACTGGTTAAAGTGCACTATGACGACGTTTGTGCTATTCAGATGAGCTAATGGTCAAAAGGAGGAATCTGTGCCCGGAACAGACGCGCGACTTCTTGTAAATATTGTCAGTTTATCGTGTAGGCCGAGTAGAAAACATTTCATTACAGATAAACAGTCGTTTGTAACCACAGTCCATACAGTATCATGATGCTACATCCATCACCTTCCTGACTACTACACATCTGTCTTAATATTCCCTCATCTCATTCAGTCCTGGTCCTTCATAAACCAGAGGCACCGCTCCCCGTCACCTCCCTGTGTCAGTATGAGCGCAGGCAGGCTGGTAAACAAAGCAGACGAGGCTGATCGTCAGCCCGTCCAGATTACAGTTCCTAAGACTGTCGGTGTCAGTCGTCATCCTCTTCTGAGGAAGAGCGCACCACCCCGCCGCTGTCATCGCGGTAACACCGGGACAGCAGGTGCAGCTGCTCCAGGGCCTCCTTGTAGTCAGCCAGTTCTGGGCCCTGGGAGAGGAAGCTGGGGGCCGCGCGGCGGATGTCTAAAGCGCTGGCGCCGCGATGCAGCTCGGACAGCCACGGGCCGAGCGCTGGGCCGGACTGGAGGGAAGTCATGATGGGGACGGAGGAGACCAGAGGAGCCGAAGCTGCAGAGACGAGAGATGGATTAATTTATGAAACTAGCAAATCCAGAAATCCACAGGTGAGGCGTGGAGGTTGCTTACAGCCGGTCAGAGGAGGCTGGCTCTGCAGGAAGCCCTGAGCACCAACAGACTGACTGAAGATCTGAGGGAAAGGTGGTGTCAGCTTACTGGGAGTGGACACCAACTGCAGAGCTCTGAGAGAGAAGAGCGGCCTTGTGGTTACATTGATTATGAGATGAACAAGTGAAATGATTTGTTATGACAGCGTGGGGACTCACAGCGGGCACGTAGGGTAGAAAGAGCTGATGTAGGACGCCAGGACGTCTTCCCCGCTGTGGAGGCCGTGCAGAGGAGTGGGTGGTTTACTACCCGGAGCGAGCGAGCTGATGGAAAGAACATTATTTAAATATTAAGACCGTGGGAGGTGTTTGATGTCTCTACCAGCCATTTTCTTTCTTAATAATTCATTAAAACATAAACAAAAGCCTTGATGTATCGATGTGTAACTCTGACTTAATGTGTCTTTATTAAATACTTTCCAGCACAAACTCAATCTCATCTTATTCATAAACACTGTACAATGTCTATTTACATGTCAGGGTTCATTCATTGATTCACTCGCTCCGACCTGATTAGTTTCTGGCCCTCAAAGCCTTTGAGTGTCGCCCACTGTCCGTAGCATCGACCGCCTGCAGGCTCAGAGCAAGCTGAGAGCGGTTTCCACGGCAAACCGTCCTCGCAGGCACTCAGGGCGTCAGGTAGAGAGCTGCCGTGCATCATGGGAAAGGGTACGGCGCCGTAAGCGGCCACCACCTAGAAAATATAAAAACATTAAAAAGTTCAGACCCTGTTTCATGAGAGACGAGGACAGGATCAGTAAAAATAAATACAAATCTCGTCACCTTTCTCCCGGACACAGCCAGCGTGTCTGCCACCTGCCACATGGGGACGCTGTTGTTCCTCAGCCTGTAAGGTGAAGTGAACGCATCCAGGGCCAGAGCCAAGACGGAGCTGGAGTGGTACCACAGCGAAGGCTGGCACACAGGAAGCAGTCACAAACATGAAAATACCCTTTAAAACGTACCGCGCGCTGCACATTACCACGAGACATGGCTGCAATAATAATAAATGAAAGCCTCACGTCATATGTCAGGTGTGGGAACAGTGTGGGAGGGGAAGGTCGTCTGCCTAGTCCACCACGCAGAGTCAGCGGGCAGAAGAAAGAGCTGTTACTGGCCAAGTGCACTGTCCCTAACGTGCAGTTCAACTGGTGGTAGAGGTCCTTCATCGGAGTCTGTTTGAACAGAAAGAACACGATGAGTACAGAAACATCTGCTTTGATGCTACCTCTCACAGAGCAGTAAAAGATGAAATGACTCACTGAATCTGGGTGACTGACGGGCGCCAAACCGAACGTCAGGATGCCTCTGCCGCCGTAAGAGTCCTGCAGCATCTCTGTGACCTTTGACCCGAGCCCTGCGAAGCCGTCAGCCAGGTCACAGAAAACCTGGAAACCCTGAGAGGGGAAAACAGGACGCAGAGAGATGAAGAGCGCCTGAGTTAAACTGTTTGAGTAGTCAGGAATGAATGACTAACCTGAAGGTAATCGCACTCCTCCACAAAGAAGTGCAGTCTGTCCTCCAGATCCTCGAGCACTGAGCCCTGAAGGAGAGCCTCTCCCTGGCCAAACGCCTCCAGACGGTGAGCCTCGCTGGACACACACAAACACGACAGCTGTTATCTGCACTGGCTCCCAGTATCTTTTGATTGATTTCAAAGTTCTTTTACTGGTTTGGCACTGACATTCAGCCGGAGAGAGAGAGAGAGAGAAGTCTGACCAAAACTATGTAAAGCCTGACATCTACTGGAGAAAAGCAGCCACTGAGCCGTCTGCACAGAACGACTCCAGGTCTCTAACTACTGGTAACTGGTGTTACTTTGGTGTTAAGCGGGCAAAGTCTTGACTGTACCCGTCATGGTTGTACTGGTGGATGACGGAGATGGTGCGAGGGTGGAGATGGATCCGGAGGAAGTCGGACCACACCTTCACGCTGCCCTCCAGCCTGTAGCTTTGCTGGCGTCGAGCCAGCTGGCTGTTCACAGTGTCCACGCTCACTGCAGCTGCTGGTGGGAGAGATTCATTTTTAAAGAGGTCGCCGCTGTGAGTGACACAAAATCTGGATCGCAGAGATTAAAGACGTTTGTTCTTACCTGAGCACTGAGGCTGAGCATTGGAGTAGAAGTCAGCTTCAGTCAGGATCTCTCCCCTCTGGAGACAAAAACATCACTCATTCCTCTGCTGTACGACAACACATGGTGTTTCAGAGCTTGTCAGTTTGATTTCCACCACAAACACTCACCTCCAACTTGTCCAGATCTTTAAGAAACGTGTTCTTCACAGGAGGACTTTCTTCGTGTCTCATGAGGCTTCCGTCCCTGCGAGATGAAGAACACTAAATCAACAAGAATCATCCAAACAAACTCTCAAACAGCACATGAGCACAGTCCTCACTTACCATGTGACAGCCGTTGTTTCTTCTTCTGTGTCATAAAGACTTCCCTCTTGCCGTAGAGTACGCAGACTTCCTGTCATAGATAGAGTGACAGGCAGGTGTTTAAACTTACCAAGCATCACCCGCGTCCTGTGTGTAGTTACGCCGTGAAACTGTATCCATATAGTCATTAAACTAGTCCACAAATACGCTTAACTACGCCTGCTTTTAGCATTAATAGACACGTGATGGGGGAAGTTACCTTTGAGATCCATGGCGATGAGGCGAGGCGTGAGGGTGACATGTCCGCCCTGAGTCTGGCCTTCACGAAACACGACATCACTCTGGAGGTCACCTGGCGGCGTCTCTGGATCGTACGATAAAGACGCATCCTGCAAAGAAAGAAAACACGTCAGCGCTTATCTGTTTATGTATTAAAGACTATTTTTTATTAAAAGGCTCAAACAGTCTGTTGTTTAAGCTTCTCAGATATGAAACTGTCTGCTACAGAGGGAGGTGATAATCTGCATCCGGGGGTTGAGGACTTTTCTCCAACGTTCTGCAGCCTCAGCCGTCCCCACATCGCCTCCCATGCAGATCTCAGAGTGACGCAGATTAGACCCGAAATTATAAAGATAAAATACTGAAGTCTGTGGGTGACAGATTAAGAAAGGAGGCTGTACCATCTTAAATATACCAACAGACCTAGTGTTCTGTTTTTATTATTCGTATTAACTTGACTGACATGTAGACAGACTAACCCATTGTTCAGCATCTGCATCACTCTTCTACTTACTATGTTTGTATGGGAGGCTTTAGGAAGGGAGCAGACAGGAAATGTTTGCAAAGTGTCACGACAGCAACAGTAACTGTCTGTGCATTACATAAGAAATAACAAGCATCATCTCCTTCATTAAAACAGCTGCTAATTTACATATATCTATTTTAAGCAGCGCCGTTTTAAAGGTGTGTTCACCTGATGTCACATTTCTGCAGCTGAGACTTCACAATTAGCAGCTTTAGCATCATAAACTCTGATGGCTAGCGTTGTACTTGATGTTGTACAGGTTCCTGTGTCCCGGCTCAGCTACATCACCTCCTCCCCGGTGTGTTAAAATGACCGTAAACTGCACATTCACGCTGCTGCCGTTAGCCTCAGAGACACGGCGTGCTCTCCAAACTTTGACAACACATGCAGCAGAGCTAACGCTGGGCTAGCATCAGAGCTAACCGCCTTTACTCACCTGTAAATTCCACCAGTGTGTCCCCACGAAGTTTGAATAATGTCCCAGCTGCAGAGTGATGACTTCTCTACACGGGTTACTCATCTCTGACCGCGAGTTCAACAGCCCAAAGGATGAAATATAAAGATATCCGCCGCGGACATGATGGACGTGTTTGGAAATGACAACACTGAGCGGTCCCGACGTAGGGGCGAGACTCGCGCAACAAACAGCTCCTGTGATTGGCTGGAGGAGATGGATGAAGGAATCTGATTGGCTTAGGGAGCGTGGACGTAAAAACAAGTGCGGTTTCACCGTGCCGTAGCTTCACGTGCGGTCTCTACAAGTTTAAAACATTAAAAAAAATAAAATTTAAATAAAAAAATATTTTATGGAACATATAAATACAAACAGAAAAACAATGCTTCGTTTAAAAGCTAATAAAAAAAAAATCTGTCGCAGTATATACATATATAACATTTTATTTTGAAGAGTACAGCGGAAACATCTCATCTTATCTTAATACATAGAATTAATTAATTTATTTATTTATTGACCTATGGATTATGTTTATAAATAACGCAGCCAAAATTAATGTAATTGTAATGTAATGTAAAATATATATAATTATTATTATTATTATGAATAATGTAATTGAACATTTTGTTTATTTAATTATTTTATTTTTTTAAAGGATTATAAAAGCAAAACATGAAATAAATACAAAAGAAAAAATACTTGTTGTTTAATTCTATACTTTTATTTGATCTAATACATATTGAGAGCTAAAAACTATATTTATATATTATATTTTTATTCATTTTCTGTATTTTATGTCTGGATTTAGTAATCCAGTAGTATATTTTTGTATTTTGAATTTTAAATATATTTATATATTGTAAAAACATATAATTAAAGAATATAGAAAAAATATATTAAGGAATATATATTTATTTAATCTTTGAAATTGTTCTAATGATACATGATTTAGTTTATTGAAAAAAGAAGATTTTAGCATGTTCAACATGATGGTTTTTCCCTGAAAGGAGCAGTGTGTAGGACTTAGTGCCATCTAGTGGATCTGATTGAAAAAACAGAGAACTAAAAGTCTCATTCAAACGTAAGACAAGTGTAAACGAAAACATCTGAGCACATTATTAATGACAATGATTTTCCACACACGTGATCAGTTTGATTTTTATTGAGTCTTCAGTGACAGAGACACATGTGACTGTGGTTTATTATGACTCCTTTAAGGTGGTGGTGATAGTCCATGCTGTTTGATTACAGAGTGTGAGAGCTGACCATGGAGACAAGAGGTTGAAACCAGACTTTCACCTCCTCCATCTTCTCCTCCATGGCGGATCGCAGGTTGTCAGTTGTGGCCTGAATCTTTGTCGCCACGTTCTCCATCTGAGTCTTCAGCAGATCGTTCAGGGTGGTGATCTTTGCCTGGGCGTTGTCACGCACCTGAGCGAAGAAAGGGTCCAGACGCGTCTTCACGTCCTCCATGTTCTCGGAGGTGCGGGACTGAAGTTCCTCAAAGTATTCGGAAACATGTCTGAAAGAAAGAAACGTTCTTACGGGAAAAAACTGGCTATCTAAATAAATCTTAGTCACCCAAAAAATATCACAAGAAATTAATGATTAATTGATCAGCAAAATTGCTGATAAGTTTTCTCTCCATAAAAGTTAGTAAAGAATCAGAGGAACCATCTGAGCCTCTTACTGGACAGAGTTTCCCATCAGCCTCCCGTGAACGCCTCTCAGCCTCAGTGCTTCGCTCACCTCTTGATCTCCTGAGTGTCCTTGTTGAGGCGTTTCTTCAGCTTGCGGGTGTAGGCGGAGACCCTGGCACTGACATCATCAGCGTTCTGCTGCATCATGGTCCTCAGCTCCTCGTTGTACTTCTCCAGCTGGTCGCGGCCCTCGTTCATGTGCTCCTGGAGTTTCACACCCATCTTCTGCAGGTCTTTGGCCAGACGCTCCCCGGCCTCCTGACTGTAAGGGGCCAGCTTGGTCTTCAGGTCATCTTGGTACATGGTCAGCTCAGAAATGCTGTCCTGGATTAGGGTGCTGTTGGAGGGTGAGCGAGATGGATGGGTTTAGGGACAACTGTCTTTGTAAAATATAAAAATAAAGCTTTGCAAAGTCTGAGCAGAGATGTAGATCTGCCTGCAGGAGCTCTGTTTGTCCTGAGCTCGTCCATGCTGATGCAAAAATCAAACGATGTCAACGAAACAGCCAAGATTAAACCAACAAATAACACGTCTGGAAAGTAGACTTGAGCCCGGAGTGCAGTGCAGGCTTCGGTCAGCAGCTCTTTAAATGTCTCACCTCACTGACAAATGCTGATAAACTCCTCAGAGTATGTGTTGTGTAAGCAAGCAGAGGTCTAACAGCATCGTGTCGATGCTTTTTCCACAGTCCAACACATTTGAATCAGTGTGACAAGAACACAACGACCCAGATGAAGACTAGGAAGGAATTAGCTGAGACGTTTAAAGATGCTGCAGATGTTGACGTGTGAGTCCAGTGATGCTCTGCTGTATCAGGCTGAATTCATGTCTGTTTGAGCAGGTGCTTCATTTGAAACACTGATCATACCTGAAATATGTCATAAACATGTTGACAGATGTGTAAATTGTATCAAGGTCAGAAGTCCTAAGTTATTACTTATTGCTGATTTATGACGCTGATAACTGTTGCTTAATTCATGAACTGTAAAAGAACTCACTCCAGTTCTCTGCTGATCTGGTGGCTCTTGATGTCCTGCACCATTTCCTCAGCCTTCGCGCTCAGGTCTTCGAAATAATCCTGAAGCTTTTGGACTGTGTCTTCCCAGGACATCCAGTCATTCTGAGGCAAGCTCCTCGCATGGCAGCCTAGTTTGGACAGTTTGGAGCATTAAAGACACTGTAAGACCGGCATCATGTGACTTTTATTCAATATATGGTTGACAAGAAACTTTCTTGTCTTCCTTTATATTATTATTATTAGTGTGAGAGCTTTGGGAGCCATAGAAGAGACTGTATTTTCAAAATAAAAGCCCTAAAAGGCTTCTTTCTTTCTTTCTTTCTTTCTTTCTTTCTTTCTTTCTTTCTTTCTTTCGTTACAGCAAATAAGAAAAACACATTATTATTATTATTATGCCTGATTATATAACTTATTATATTAAAAAAATTAAATATATTCCAGTTATTTTACAACAATTTATTTAAGTTTCTCTCGTCAGAGTTTGTTCAGGTCCCTGAGAAGAATGTTTGAACTCACCTGAGAGGACAGCCAGCACACAGATTACTGCAAAGCCCTTCATGGTGAGCAGAAGTGAGGACACCTGCAATATCACATAATAATAATAAATATGTTAAAACACATTACATCACACATTACAAACAAATCTCAGCTCTCAGCAGAGACAAACCAGCTGTTATAAATTTATAGAAACACTCCGCGTCTTACCTCAGTGATCCTGATTCGTCACGTCTGTGAGACTGACTCAGGTCCTCACTCAGTATTTATACAGTTTAGGGGGCATTCAATAAAGGTAAGGAGGACTGCTGACTTGCGTCCGAAGTTCCCAACATGAACTGTGTTGTTGTCACCTTTTATTGCTCTGTGCGTGTTATTTTGGCTCCACGTCGCACGCTGAATGTACCCGTGAAGGCACAGGGCAGAAATTAGGAACAGCCAAAATATCTGATCAGAGTTTGCATGAGATTAAAGCTCAGGAATCACACGTGGAAGAGTTTTATATCAAAAGTCTGACTGCACCGTCGGATAATCAGTAAAAAAACTCTGGATCTGTCCTCGTCTACAGCCACAGAGTGAAAGATAGCACAACACAAGGCCAAAGGTCACTCTGGTATCATTGTCCAGCTCACCTGGTTCATAGTCTACTTTAACAACTGCTGCCTGCATTTATACGACTTTTATAAGATGGGAAACTTTCCAATAAATTACATTTCAAACATTCAAAAATCATTGAATAACTTTATAGTATTGTTTTTGGCCTTTAGTGCTGATAAAAAATAAAAACAGACACGAGGCATAAAATTTATTATCAGAAGATTTGTGGACAACACGGCTATAAACAAAGTCAAATTTTTGTCAAGTAAGGCAATAAATAAATAAAGTTGTGAGATAAACTCTTCTTGTCTTCTGGTGAATTAATTATAATTTAAGCTCATCAGGCCTTTAAATAAAACTAAAAAACTAAATAGTGCTTTATTTTGAAAAGTCACAGCATTTTGGGGACCCGTGGATCGAGGTAACATCAGGTTACTGCTTCGTTATTTCACGTTATTTGAAATACCTGTCCTGAAATGTAAGATTGGACATTTCATGCATGCTCTGGTTGTTTCAAGACGTGTTTGGTATGCAGAGGTCGTCCTTGGCGCTTTGGGAGAGATCATCCCCTCTAGTACTGTCACAGTACTTATTGCTGCACTAACTAGTCTCACTTTTTTGTAAGCCACTTTAACCATCAGCTAAACGACTAAACGTAAATGCCCTCTGGTAGCTCGAGTCTTTGCTGGAGCAGCCTGGTTTCACCTCCAACCCACAGCCCTCTGCTGCGTGTCATAACCTCTCTCTATCTATGAAGTGTTGAAGACCACCAAAGCCTGCTGGTGTGACAATAAACTTGTTCTTTGTACCGTGAGCGTGGCTGGAGTTTTGACCTCTTCTATCTTTTCCCCAAGCCACTGTTGAGGTCAGTTTCATCAGGTTTTATCTGTCACAGCAGCGTCCAAGAGGGCAGATTTGTGATGTTGGGGGTCACAATAGCAGCAACTGGTCACACCAGATCAGTTTTTACTGCTTACGATTTCAACTTCTCATTTTAAGAGAGACATTTTGTTATTTCTTCTCTCTGAAGTTAGAAATTCTGGCTCGTCTTTGACTCTGAGCAACAGTTACGTTAGTGGATTTGTAGCGCTTTTGTGAATCGATAGGGGTGTTTCTGCATTTTCCACCACAATCACGAAGACCAACACAAGATACGTTGAACCTGTTTATTGTTGTTTTACAGATGAAAGCTTGTAGTTGTAACATAACAGAGGAAATACTGAATTCAGAAGTTTCTTTCATCAACATAAAAACATAGAAAATGAGGTATTGCACTTTTTATCTGTCCCATGAGAGAGGTAACGATGAGGCCGTGTTGATAAAGTCTTTTTACAGGGTCATCTTTGTGAAGGACTTCCACAGAGCCATCAGCTGCCTCTTCAGGTTCCTGGCGTCGGCGTTCAGCTTCTCCCTCAGCTCCTCTCCGTATGGAGCCAGGCTCTGCTGGATCTCCTGGGTTTTCTGGGTCAGCTGGGTCTCGAAGCTCTGAGCCAGAGGGGTCATGCTCCTCTGAAACTCCTCCAGGCTCTGCTCCATCTTCTCCTTTATCTCGTCGGTGTAGGGAACCATCTGGGCCTGCAGCCTGGTCACGCTCCTATCCAGCTGCCCCTTCAGCTCCTGACTCTTCTGCAGCAGGACGGCCTTCAGGGCTTCGGGGTCCATGGTGTTTGCGTAAGGGGTAGCGTCCTTCTTCAGCTGCTCCACCTGCTTCTGCAGGTCAGCGACAACCTCCTCGGCGTACGGCTGCAGCTGGGTTCCCATCGCGATCAGATCTTTCTCCAGACGGGTCTTCAGCTGCTCGGCCTCCTGGGTGAACTTCACCATGAGGTCTTGGGTCAGAGGAGCCACCTGAGTACGCAGAGCGTCGGTGAGCTTGTTGACGGCGTCGGTGCTCTCAGAAATCAGAGTGCTGCAGAGACACAACCAGAAACACAGTTTTGCTCCGTGAGCTCTTCTAATGGAGAACAACATGAGGTTTTAAGTCTTTAATCATTTTAAGACTCTTACTTCACATCCTTTCCCAGCTGAGACTGTCTGATCTGCTTCAGGGAGTCCTCGGCGGTCATGGTTACCTTGGAAACATAGTCCCAGAAAGCGTCTTTGACCATGTCGAGCTGCTGCTTGGGTCGGTTTTGCCGCACAATGTTGGCATTGCAACCAGCTGGAAGAACAGACGTAAAAACACGTTGAACACTGAACACTTCCTGTTCCAGCTTTAATTATTTAAATGTCGATTTCCACCAAAATTCTGAAACTTTCTTACCTGTGAAAACAGCGAGGGCGAGCACTACGAGGACCTTCATGACCGCAGCTGAAAAAGAAAAGGTCAGATTTAACTCTCTGTCCTTATTTTTCCACATATATTACACATATAGATCTATTTTCCTGGTGCGTTACCTGTGCGGATGAGCTTGTTCAGTCAGTGAGCTGTTGATTGCAGAGTGTGGTCTGCACAGTATATATAGGCAGCTGAGTCGAATGGAGGAAACACGGGGGTAAAGTCCAAACGCTGATTGTCGTGCTGTCACTGCTGCTTCCACATCACAACAGTACTAACAGTGGTAATGTGTCACGGACGACATCATCACCGTGTGATGAAACCTCATGTACATTAAACATTATGTCATTATACATCAGGTCAAGACATTGTATTAATTTTATTTGAGCTAAACGTTACATTACGTTGAGGAGCTAAGTTTAGTTTAGTTTAGTTTAGTTTAGTTTAGTTTAGTTTAGTTTAGTTTAGTCGAGTCGTGTTTAGTTTACAGCTGAGGCTGATGGTCATTAATTCTGCAGGTATTTGGTCATAAACTGAAATAATTGGACACAATTCTTTTTCTTAAAAATATTTTTTGGGCCTTTTTGAGCTTTATTTGACAGAGACAGCTTGAAGAGTGACGGATACTGATACTGACTGAGCTAAAGGACATCCCATTATTGGACAAATTAAAAAATCTGAGGATCACCAAAGTCGGTGGCGTTTATCCTCTGGGGACCACGAATCTCTGTATTCAATTTCAAGAGAATTTATTTAAATTCAAACTCAAACTTTACTGATTTATATAGCACATTTTATACAAACTTGAAAGTTCTTCAATAGAATAAAATTTTGCCAAAAAAAATAAATAAATAAAAAGTCTGAGTAGAAACCAACAAAAGACAAATTTGGCAAGAAAACTGTGAACTAAGTGGGCAGATTCCCAGCGTGTTTTTATTGAGGTTCTAGAAACAAGAAGGAGTTAATAGTTAAACTTTAAGATATATATTCTATATATTGAACTAAACAGGCTGATTATAAGACTGTTCACGTTAAAGAAACTGTGCTTTGAAAGTTTCCTCAGACGCTAAAAACATCTGTATAAAACCAAAGATCAACATGTTCTGAATTTTGGTCACTCGTGTGACTTGATGAGTCGAGGACACTCATGATAAGATAACAAGGTTGTTACTATTTCACTCTGTTGTGACATGCAGTACAAACACTGCATTGTTTCTGCTGATTGCTCTGTAAAGAGGTAAACACACATATTGATCCACCTCGATGATGTTTTATAGTTCACTGAAATGTGAGCGGGACTTTGACCTGCTTTGACCTGCAGGTTATCTTTACCGAGGAATGTTATGTTTCCTTATGCAGCGATTCTGTCCCGACTGACTGATAAGACGGATGAGATCAAGTCCTCATCGACTCAGGAGAAACTACCTATCCTGCTGTTTTCATATGACACATACAGAGACTGAAACTAATTATAAGGAGACGTGGACAAGCAAAGATACTGTTTAATTAAATGAAGAGGGGATAATTTAAATAAGGGGTCTTCAACTTGCTCATGTAATTGCTCACAAAACTCAGTGCCCTGTCTACTTTAGGCCTCTGAAGTACGATTTCTATGGTTTTATTTAAAGCTGCTCTGATCAATATTTCTATACTAACAAAAGGTTAAATGGATGTGTAGTTAAAGGCGTCACTAATCCACCGAGAATTATCATTAGACTCTGTGGTTCCTTTTTAGCATCTTTCGGCTCGTTGTTTTGGTTCAGCCTCAGCGCTCTCATCGATTTCATTTAAGCTCTAAAAACACTGAAGACTAACTAACCAAGCGACAGACTGGTGAAGTTAGTAACTAGCTGGTGAACATAATGAAGCATTTAGCTGCTAAGGAGCCTGGTATTCCCCTCTGGGGTTGGTGGAGCCCAAAAACAGAGCTAAAATGAATGAGGGGATATTGGATCTGCTGCCAAACTGCCACAAAAAACAACGAATGAGGCTTTGTCTAATTTCAAATTCAAGTATTTGAACTCCTTTTTGTTCTGTTCTGTGTACATGCTGTACGTTGACGCTGCTTTACAAGTACTTAACCCCTTCAGGTGCCACAGAGCATGTATCACAGCACGAAACAGGCGATGGCAATTAAATTATGACGTGGAGTGACAGCGGTGACAGGGATCTGTACAGCGGGGCAACCAGAAGAGGACTTTACCCTTAAATATGGCTATAAAAACTATGAACGCCCGCCTGCAGAGCACAAGTCGTCGGACTCGGAGTGAAGAAGAGACGAGCTGCCTCTGCAAGGTGACACTTTTTATTGTTATTAAAACATTTGAATTCATTCATGACTAAATGAATTGGCACACTGTTCATTCTTACCCACATTTTGTTTAACTGGTCTTTATTTTCTTTGCCCAACAGACTCAAACTCAATCATGAAGGTACTTGTGGTTCTTGCACTTTTCTCTGGTGAGTGAATTTGAAATGCTGGATCCATCTAAGCTGTGAGGATGTTTGAATGTTTGTGCTAAATCTGCTGTTTCATCCACAGTCTGCAATGCCAACATCCTGTGGCAGGAGCCCCCCAAGAGCAATCTGGATATGGTGAAAGATGCTTTCTGGGACTACGTTGCTAAAGCGACGCTCACTGCAGAGGACTCTCTGAACCAGATCAAGCAGTCTGAGCTGGGACAGGAAGTGAAGTAAGAGTCACTGAGATACAATGGCAGTAGAAATATGCTCCATGTTTCTGTGTAATGACTGTTTTATTTCTGTTTCCAGTCTCAGGATCTCTCAGAGCGCTGACATTGTCAATCAGTACGTCGTGGCTCTGCGTACTCAGGTTGCTCCTCTGAGCCAGGACTTCATGACCCGCTTCACCCAGGAGGCCGAGCAGCTGAAAACCCGTCTGGAGAATGATCTGACCGCTGTGGGCACCCAGCTGCAGCCCTACGCCCAGGAGATGGTGGCACACATCCAGACTCAGGTGGAGCAGCTGAAGACGGAGGCAGCCCCCTACGCCGACGCCATGGACCCCGAAGCCCTGAAGACCGTCCTGCAGCAGAAGAGCCAGGAGCTGAAGGCACAGGTGGATACAAAGCTGAACGAGCTGCAGGCCCAGATGGTTCCCTACACCCAGGAGATGAAGGAGAAGATGGAGCAGAGTCTGGATGACTTTCAGATGAAGCTGATCCCCCTGGCTCAGAGCTTCGAGACCCAGCTGACCCAGAAAACCCAGGAGATCCAGCAGAGCCTGGCTCCAATGGGAGAGGAGCTGAAGACCAAGCTGGACGCCAGCGCTCAGGACCTGCAGGCTCAGCTGACCGCTCTGTGGGAGTCTTTCACTAAGAAGACCCAGTAAAAAGACTCACAGCCTCAAAACCTCCACACATCAAATATTTATTTACACAATGTAAATTTTAGTAAATAAAAATTTGGTCTTTTGGTGTTGCATGGATGTACCAACACGTGTCTTTACATTAAAGGTGCAGTGTGTAAGATTTAAAGGGCTCCATGTCCAGAATGATAGAAATTAAATATATTATAGTAATAACATGCATATATTTTTACTAGTGTATAATCACCTGAAAATAAGAATCATTTTTTAAAGTTTTTTATAGGAAGGAAAGGGTGAAACAAAGGGGTTGTGATCAGTACTGCACCACCAGATACACACTGATCCTTCAAGCTTTCCCCTCAAATTATAACCACTCTCCCTATCATGAATATTTCTTGCTTTATACGTCATTTGTGCTTAAACTCTACGAGATACACAAACTTCAAGATATTTAAAGTGTACTTTAACAAAAACTACATTATTTACCATCCTTAACTTAATGTTTAAACATCTATATCACCTGCCTGGTTTACTTACCTGAATCTCAGACATCCAGAGATATAGATGACTCTCAGTCATCACAGTCCGGCAGAGGCGAGATCGACTGAATGAGGACGACCGTAGACGTGCAGTTTTTGTAAGAAATGTTATTTATCAGTTTCCAAGAGGTATATATACACAGGTCATATATACTGTTCCATGTTTGTAACATAAAAAAGGCAACAAAACAAGTGATGGATTGTGATCATGACATGCAGTACAGTACACTCATTCTGGATAAACTCGCCTGTAACCGATAATTCACCTTTAAACAAGCAAATGACGACTTCATTGACGGCACGCCGAGGCAGATTTTACAGTAAAAAAACAAAAACAGGAATAAAATTCAAAACTGGAGCGACAGGCACTGAACGCAGTGACGAAAACAAACAGCTCTCTTAACGTGTTACGTCTTTCTAAGGTTTTCTATTGGTTTGTCAACAACTTCCTGACCAATCAAATGATTTGTTACAGCGCGGATCAATCAGGTGATTCATCTTATGATTAAATGCATTAGATTTACATTTTTACCTCCTATTAACCACATTTGATGATCTGGGGTAGCGATCACATGACAATGGCCGAATCAGACGACAGATTGAAATCGATGGGACACGTGGTAGTGTACATGGCATAGTCTGTTCTTCCATAGTGAGTCCGTCTGTTCTGCGGGTTCGATAACCCCCACTTGGTCGGTCTAACCGATGGTGACGCCGAAGCCGCACTGGAACTTGTTTTTGCGGTGGTTGAGGAAGGTGCAGAGGACGAGAGAGAGCGGCAGCGGGAGCAGCTTCTTTTCTAACGTTGCACCGACGACCCAGTTACTGTCTAGTGAACCTGGAGGAGGAGACAGGAGAACTGAATATCTTTGGAAAATACTCAACAGATTAACGAGTGACAAGCGTTTCAATGTTCCTCTGTAATATATAACCAACATATCTACCACGTCGTACCTTTAAACAGTAAATTGGCTTTAGGCACATCTAGCTGGTAACCGAATGACATGCTGGTGTCCTGCATGCGGGTGCTCGCCTCGAACTCCACGCCGACCTGCAGCTGTTGAAGAGCAGCAGACAGTTAGATGATGATGATGATGAAGGATGCAGATAAATGGAAATGTTCTCTCGGGCTACACATGTCAGAGTTACCTGCTCGTTGGCTTTGTGATAGTACGAAGCGTGAGCGCCCGCTGAGCCGAGCGTCAATGTGGCGATGTAGTTACTGCCTGTACAGAGGGAGGGAGGTCAGGTCAACGCTGGTTTAACCAAATGACTCGCGGATCGAGACGACATGTTTTTACTGCATCTCACCTGTGTACCTGCCAACTAAAGACATCACCGCGCCTTCCTCTCCCGGCCTGCGGTGGTAAACCAGCTCGCCTCCCAGAGCCAGAGCCGGCGTTATGGACTGGAGGTAGTGTGTTACGACAATACCTGACAGGTGGATGGCAAGAGGCGTTCAGGATCAGAGCAAAACAAAACATTTATGATGATGACAAAGGCAGGATGGACAGCATCACTGCCCGACGTCCTACCGGAGCCGACGAGGACGTCTGGGTTTCCGAGTGTAACCGTTGCGGTAAAATCTTCTCCCCTGATCTCAGCGTCGCCTTGCCAGTTCACAAACTTGTTCTGTTGTGTCTGAGACAGATTCGGACAAAGTTACAAACATTACAGCCAACAATCACAATGAGGCAACTAAAATAGGTAAATCAGTAAAGATACAAAGCGATATATCTGTGATATGGTAATATTATCTCAGGTAACAGTGAGAGAAATCAGGAAAATTAAGTGAAAACATACATGAAAGTTACGCAAAAGTTCCGGCTCGGAGAGAAAATGTCAGCGTTTTACCTGGAAGGCCAGTTTGGATCGTATTCTGCTGGAGATCTGGTGGATGATCTGGGCGTTAAGGCTGCCGCTGTTGTCCATGTCTCCAACCATGACTGGAAAAAACTGAATACAAAGAGTGGAAAATTTAGATCACAGTCACACATATGTCGAGAAAGTACAGAGCTCACTGCGGCGTACCTCTGCTGGACCCGTCTGCTTCGTTCCGACGTATGTAGCACCAAACCTGTAGGTGGAATCTCCCATGGTGCTCAGCAGCACAGTGTGATTCACCTTGAAGAGAAAAAAAGGACACGGTTACACATCTGCAGTTTGGTTTCTCTGGTCTGAGAACGGCAAAGACAGACTAAAAGACTAAAATCTTAGAAAATCTTGGGGTGTAGTCAGACAACTTAACACACCTGGAAGTGGTTGCTAAGGCCCTTATTGACAATTAGCCTGACTCCTTCCATCTGCATCGGGAAAACCTCTGAGAACAAAAACACACACATGCAAATAAGACAAAGTAGTACAAGCAGAGCTTCCACTTCTACCCAGCCTTCTGTTTTTAGTTTATCAGGAGTGAGAGGGTGTCTCCATTTACCTTTACACTTGCGATGACACTCGTCAAAAGCACCCGGGTTAGGCAGCGGGTTTTCTGCCTCCTGCTGCTGTCCTGAGGCCGCCTCGCTCGGGGGTATAACTGAAGAAACCGGAGGCATCCCAAAGCCTGGCGGCACCGTCAACCCCGGGACGGCAGCGGCGGCACCACCACCAGAGGCTGGTGGTGGAGGGTTGGGGGAGCTGGCAGCCAAAACACTGCCCATTCTGGTGGAGAGGAGTGAAGAGAAGAAACAAAACAGAGAGGGTGAATGACTCAGCGGGTTAAAACCAAGACAGATTATTTGGCTGCTGCCACCACAGCTGTTAAGATCAAGATATCCTGCTGATTCTTATCCTCGGGGTCCAGCCACAAATATTCTGGATCCTACAGGTCACATAATACAACTCTAACTCCCCGAGAAAGAGGACCGCTAAACACAGAGAGGAGAGGAGCACAGGCTGGAGTCAGAGCCGGGATGCCGCTGGAAGGGCCAGGTAGAGCGGCTGTGGCTCAGGAGGCAGAGCGGGTCATCCACTAATCAGATGATCGGCGGTTCGACCCCCTGCTCCTCCAGTCTGCATGCTGAAGTGTCCTTGGGCAAGATACTGAACCGCAATTTGCTAAATGACTAAAAGATACGTACAGTACAGACAGTGGCATAGATTAAGACCTGCATGCAACCTTATAGCTACTAATTTTTGGTTTTATTACCTCTGACACTTAACTATTAAACACTTAGTCAGATATATCTGAACTTTTAGAGATATCTTAACTGTGCGAGTCAGAAACTGATGACATCATCTGGGTTATTCTCTCAGAGCTAACATAAGACATTACACACCTGAGTCACAGGTGTAATCCACATCATGTGTAATCTGACCCTCATGAGCACAATGGACGGAGGAGTGCCCCTTTAACCTTTCACACAGCTCATTCATATGAAATTAAAAGACGCAGCAGGTAACAGACCCCTAATAATGTAAATAACAATGACATCCTGTGATATGATGAGTAATAACGTATTAATCGGAGTCTGCTTCCTTCATTGGAGGCAGCTCATGTTTTGAATGAGACCTAGCCTGCATGGAGAAGCTAGCTCGGCTAGCTCTGCTAGCGCCGTTTAGCTCGTCAACCAGCTGACAGCCTTAAAACACACACTTGCTGCTGCTGCGGGACAACAAATTACACTTTCTTAGATGGCGACCGCCGAAAAAACAGCCAATACTGCGATATATTCCCAGTAAAACGTCTTAAGACGAAGCTAACGGCGGTTACTCACGTTGTAATATCCAGAGGACGATGCAGCCGGAAGTTAAATCCAGTGGCCACCCAAAGAAGGAGACACGAGTGACGCTAAGGCCCGCCTAATTTCTTCAAGACACGCCATGATTGGACGACGCGCCGCAACGCTCACAAATGATTGGCAGACACGCCTGTCACTCATTTATCGACCGTTGACGGGCTTAAAGGCGTGTTTTCTGTCGGTGACGTCGCGCCCACACTCGGACGCTATTGGCTAAACGGAATGCAGTCAGCCGAAGAGGGGCGGGGCGGTGTGTTTTGAGGTCGCTGATTGGCTGAGAGGGGCAGACAAGGCAGAGCGGGTGTTAAGTAAAATGTCACGAATTGTTTTGAAGGTCAAACTGCAGCCTGAGGGTCTGCTGGCAAAGTCACAACACGCCTACAACACGCTGCACTGCTGGAGCAACCCAGAAAACACTGAAGCAATACTACTATGACAGCTTCTAGAGAAATATTAAATATTAGTTTGAGTGATAGTTTTATTTTCCTCCATTTGAGTCTCACCAGAGTCTGTAAAGATTGCTGGCATGTGCTTTCCTCAGCGTCTGGCCTCCTTGTCCACATGGAGTGTTGCAGCCGTGCTGTTCGGGGCCTCAAATGTGCAGCCCAGAAATACAAACTAAATCTGATTTTAGATTTAGAGTTTAATAAATTAGTTCAGTGTTCAAGCTGTTGTTGAGGATGCTCTGACATACAATATGTTGGTGTTCATGTTTACTGTCTGCTTGTGAAACACTAACATTGTTATAAAGTTGGCATCCGTGCCACCTGCATCCTTTCTCTGTTCAGGTAATTAAAGATGCAACACAACTACATCATCTATTTGAATCATGTGACAACATAGTAAAAATAAAAGAGTCGACAATGTAAATTTAAGTTCAATTTATTGAATTTTATAACCCCTGCATGTATTTCCACGTTACAACAGTAGAGGACAGAGTGATTAACACAAGTCGTTGAGATACCTTGCGCCTCTGCAAGAAGGGAAGAAAAACAAAAAACAATAAAGGATGAACATGACATTTGTTTTTTTAAGTACCAACCAATCGTTACTGAGTTTTATTGGAAAGGAAATAACGGGACAGTGTGGGAGGAAAATTAACAGACCGAATGAAGTCCCAACTCGCTGAGACGTGGGAATCGTTGTGGGACCACAAAGGAACCAGTAAGTGCAAAGACTGAACAACTCAAATAAAAACTGAATACAGGAGACAAACTTTAAGTTTAAGTTTCATGAGCCAATATTGTAATATTTTCACTCCTTCCTGTCTGTAGAAAATACTGTTGGAACTTCATCCTGAGTACACCGAAACTTTAAAAAAAAAAAGGAAATTTGGGAGCCAATTCGAGTCTTAACGTCGTCGTTTTCTCTATCCATGTTGCAAAGGGAAATACTGCTGTGACTTTACCTTCAGCTCACTACAACAATTCTGCTGAGTTCATCATTAAAGTCTGGCTGAAGCGTGGGTGAGTCTACATTAGTGCAGCAGGTCCAATTTTAATTCAGCTACGCACAGTAGAAACATTAAAGGGGCAGTTCAGCCTGTAATACTAGATTTAAGTCAACGCGTTGACTCTTTATTTTTGATCGTCGCCAATTTAGAATCCCAAAACGGTATCTTTGTACCCGAATCCTCACCGTCTGAATCTTTTAACCTTTCCTAACAGGTTTTTGACAAACTCCCCCACCCACCCGCCCCATCATCACTCCTGACTCCACAGGTCAGAGAGCGCACACACACGCACACACACACACACACACACACACACACACACACACACACACACACACACACACACACACACACACACACACACACACACACACACAGATGAAGACGTCTTGACGACACCAGATGACAAAAATCAACTGAATCACTCGACATTCATCACAGCTTCCTTTGTGACCACTGATAAAAGTTCACCGCAACATAAAATGCACAAACTGACGTCAGAAAAACTTTCTTTGCAGCTCCGGTCATCAGATCTGACGCATGTAAGTGCTGAGCTCTCAAACCGAAGCACTGCAGCTACTTTCAGCCACGTCGGCTTGTTCTGAGATCTGAGCAGTTACTTTAGTGTGAAACCCCACCGCACACGTCTCCGTCAAACTGTAGCCGAGACGCTGTTTTGCAGTGTTTTATTTTGAAAATCGACAGGCTTCTCTATGCTGTTTCTGTGTCGGACTTCCTGTGTCTCTCACAAAACAAAACAGCCGTGTATTCTCAGCGAAGTCGAGCAGAGAGCCGCTTCTGAAGCATCGACTAGAGCGGCCGCCTCACATCTATTCCTGGTGGAATTTGGCCTGCTACTGCTGGAGCTACAAAACTAATAAAGTTGGAACAAAGGGGAGTTTTTCTTTAAACGGTTGAGACAATTCAAGTCTGACATAAATGTGCGTAATCTCTGCCGGGTCACAAAGGAGATCATGGAATGACTGTCAGGGATGTGATCAGGTACATAAAACGAAACATTTAACAGAAAAGTGGAAATTTGTCATTAGAAATTAGATTTATGTCCACAAACTTCTGGAGGAAGCGGGAGATGACAAAACTAAGAACAAAAGTCACATCCCTGACAATTGTAAACATCCATACTGATATTTAAGACATCGTACACCGCCGACAAAAACACAAGTCTGCACATGAAACACAGAAAGAAAAAAAAAAAAAGACACACACTTACATGCAGCTCGTTAACGGGACGCTTAAAGAGTAACCACGCTGGCTCCGGTGTCTAATTTCCCCCAGAAGACAAGCTGCGCGTAAACGTGACGACTCTTCAACAAAAACGCAGCCTGTCACAGCTTCACACATACGTCACTCTCACGCACGCACACCTTATTCAAACAGTCACACACACACACACACACACACACCTCTCATCACTCAAACAACACCGAAAGGCTCACTCGCGCTCTCTTTCATTCACACACTCGCACGACATTCTCCTTTTTTGGTTTTGCTTCAATGTAAATCCTGAAAATCTATTTCAAGGAAAAAAAAAGGAAACAAAAATAATTCGACCTCCTCCGCCCGTGAAGCAAAGTTTTTTTTTTTCTTGTTGTATAATTGTAAACGACTAGTGTAAACAATGAATCATTTACAATTTTTTGTTTCCTCAAAATGATTCATAACACCTCGTATTAAAGATTGCCCTAGTGGAAAAAAAAGAAAAAACTGGAACGAGTTGCTGAAAACAAATCGCAGCACTTTGATCGTCCGTCACACAAAACATGGAAACCGGTTCAAGAAGATCACAGTGCTTCAACGCTTCTCCAGAAAACTCTCTCCTGTATAACTTAACGCTCTCTCTGGCACTTAAAACACAAAGAAAAGAAACTAAATTCTGTGTATTTTTTGAGGGGAAACGGCTTTAAATCAAAGCCTGCGTCTTTGCTTTAAGTACCAGAGAGAAGCAAAGATTCAAGACGCCTCGCAGAAAACACTTGGCGTCTCGCGAACCCACCCGAAAAAATAAACCTCCAAGAGTTACCCAGTGCTAAAGCCTCACAGCGCCCTCCCCCGCTTTTTTCTCCTCCAAACTGCTTTAAGCAAAACATCAAAAATAAACCTTAAAAAGCAAAAATACTTTCTTTTTTATGTCTTTTTTTAAGCATTACTGACGCTCTGTAAGGGGAGGACAAAAAAACAAAAAGAAGTCACAGCTGCCTGTTCAAAGATGCTACAATTTTGCTTTAAAAAAACAAAAAAAAACACAAACACAGCTCAGCCCCTCACAAAAAGATCCTCACATTTGTATGATTAGAAAACAGAGCTGTGCTCGGGGGGAAACAAAAAAAAAAAAAAGAAAAAGAAAAGCGTCGCTGCTGCTGCTGAAAGAAGCAAACTGTGTGTTTCTAACTGAAGGTGGTCCTTTATAGACCGAGCAGGTTTCATCACCCCGTGGTCCATGAAAGCCGAAAGAGGAGCTTCTAATCCAACAGCAGCAGCAGCGATAACTTAAGAGCTTGGCATTCAACCACTGGGCATTAATAGAGTACACATTGGCAACGGATACATTCACCAACTTTGACTTTTTGTGACATGATGGGGCTTAAAAACAAAGATTTGTTCCTCTAATAACAGAATGTGAACCAGTGCGGGGGAACAAGAAAATTAAACTATTGTTTTGCACCAACATTTTTGTACCTATTGATACTCAATTAACTGACGCAATGACAAACGGAGCCATCAAAGCTGTTCTGACCCGGTCTCTGATGCATCGGTCCTGCTCGCAGGAAGAGGAAACCGGCGTTTCATGTACCAGCTGCAGCGGCCGGTTGGCGGTTTACAGTATTCACCAGCCCCGAAACGATGTTTTTATGTAAGAGAGCGTCCGGACAACAGTCAGGAGAACTCGCCAGCCGACAGCCGTGAATGTAACAGCGTGAGGCTGCCATTCATTTCTCCGTTTTGTTTGTGTGTTTGCAGGCTAACATCCGTGGATCGGTTCGCGGGGAGGGGGAGGGGCGCGTTGTGTGTTTCTTGTCATCTCGAGTGAAAAGGGGAAAAACAGTCGCGCAGTATTTAAATAAAGCTGCCCTTTTTTTTATTGCAACGTTCACATTAAAAATAAACGTTCACATTCAGGATGTTTTTTGAGTTTGAGATGTGTTCGACACCTCGCAGCAGAAGAAGGTGTGTCGGTTTTTTCCCTTGCATAATGGATGTTTTAAATAAACCCGGGGTTACTATTAAATTCATATTTATTTGTGCTCGTACTCTGCTGCACGACAGGAGACAGCAGGCTTATGAAAGGATGAGTGCACATGGGGGGGGGGGGGTAAGTAAGGCACTTAAGTGACAACAACAGTGTAAGTGGACAGAACGACGGCTGGTGTAAGTGCACCATTGTAACATTAAAAAGAGGCCCGACTGCTGCTGGGAATGAAAACCGTCTCCGAGGACGACGAGGTTGGAAACAGCTTCGACGCTCGCTTGCATTGCTGTCTGATTTTAGGGAGGGAAAAACGAAAACACGCTCATACGCAGGATGTACGGTGAGTTTGGTGCAAAACAAAATAGTTTAACTTTCTCGGTTAGTTAAAATAAAAAGAATGAGGCAGCTCTCTCTGAGGAAAAGCTAAAAAAAACAAAAAGAAAACAGCCTTTACATCCGTTCGACAGGCTCTGAAAACGAGTGAGAAATGTGAAACTGAAGAGTTGCCTGAAGCCTGTGTGCAAGCGCTGATGTCTGTGCAAAAGCCCGGTGTGTCCGACTGTCCTGCGGGGGGAAGATAAAACTCCGATCAGCGGGACGTCTCTTACATATTTCATGTGATAAAAGTCTATTTCGACGCATCTCACCTATTTTAGGTGCTGTCATGTTGGTGTCCTGGTTTCTCCTCCACCTCCTCCACGTCACAGTCGGCGCCGGACGAGTGGAACTCGGCCACGTAGAGGCTCTTGTCGATGCTGCCTGGAATGGGCTTGATGTCGGTCACCAGCTGGTCTTCGATGGCCTTCAGGTTGAATCGGTCCTCTGACGTGATCAGGTTGATGGCCAAGCCCAGGTGACCGAACCTGCCTGAGAGCGAGAGGAGGAAACTCATCAGCTCCTCACGGAGAGACTCCGATCAAAGTGTTGATTCACTAAGAGGTAAACAAACATACCTGATCTTCCGATGCGATGGAGGTAAGTCTCAGCATTCTTGGGGAAGTCGAAATTGATGACGACATTGACAGCCTGGATGTCGATACCTCTGGTGAAGAGATCTATTTGAAGACAGAAAATCAGATGATAAACCCTCTGTGCCGTTTCTGGATCTGAACATTAGAAGTGTGTGTGTGTGTGTGAGTGTGTGTGTGTGTGTGAACGACAGAAACTCACCAGTGCAGACGAGGTTTCTGCACAGTCCGTTTCTGAAGTCGTGGAAAACACGATTTCTGTATTCCTGGAAACAAACGAGACATAAAAAAAAAAAAAAAGAGGTCACTGGGGTATTAAAGAGGTTTTCCTGTGATCCCGCTGTGGCTCTACTCTAATGCCCAAATGTCTGGATAGGAGCGCCAAAAAATACAAGAAATACCTTTTAAATATGAAACTTGCAGCAGTCTTCAAGTGTTTAAACATGATGGCTGTAACAGTCATTTTTGTTTGTCTGTTTGCCTATAAATTGACTATAATTTGTACTAATGTTGTCTACGGAAGGAAAGAGAAATGGTAAATATACAAGCTGCACTGTTGCTTTTGTCAGTTGCGCCTCATCCTCACCTGCATCATCTTGGCATGGATGTAGAAGCAGGAGTAGCCCAGCTGAGTGATCTTCTTGGCCAAGAGCTCCACCCTCTGAGTGGAGTTACAGAAGATAATTGACTGGTTGATCTGAAGCTGCGACGCAGACAAAGAGAGAAAAAGAGAGAAGTGTTATGGATCAATCGTGTGTCCTTCTGTTGATCAATTTACTGTTAAAAGAGGAAGTGAAGCAGGATGTTCGAGATATTTTAAGATGAATGTCAGTGAGTTACCCTGGAGAACAGCGTGTTGAGGCAGTGGACTTTTTGCCTCTCTGTGACGTAGGCGTAGTACTGAGTAATGCCCTTCAGAGTCAGTTCCTCCATCAGGTTTATCTCGTAGGGTTTCTGAAGGTGCTTGGCCTGCAGCGAGGACACAGAACAAACAGTTTAGAGGGCATCTAAAGATTCAGACAGAGATTTGTCAACATGGAAGCTTGTAGTTTAAAACACGCTTTGTTTAACCTGAATCAGGCGTATTTACACATGTAGTCTGCATGATTGCACCCCAAAGCAGAAGACTGTTCCTGAATCAAACCATGCGACTGTTAGCTGAACCGCTTTAGACGAAAACAAAGTCTAACACAAACACAGATCTGGGCACAGTGTGAGAACAGCTTGGTCTGCAGTGCGAGCTGAGCTGTGCCAAGTGGCCCCTAGCCATCGGCAGCAATTAGCCGACTACTCACCATGAACTTCTGCACGCTGATGGGGAAGGTTGCAGAGTAGAGCAGGATCTGCCTGTTCTTGGCCAGGAAGCTGATGATATCCTCGATGAGCACCACAAAATCCTGAGACAGCAGCTTATCCGCCTGAGAGGAAACGGGAGACGACGCCACATGAAGCATGGAGAAATGCTTTAATCTGATCAGATGCATTTATTGGTTTTATTCGTGTTTACCTCATCCATCACCATCATCTGGACTCTGTCCACCTTTGCCACGCCCTTCTTTATCAAGTCCAGGATCCTACCAGGTGTAGCGATGACCACATGCACTAATGTGAGAAGACAGGGCAAGTTACAAAAGATGTTATTGTCGATTACCTTCATCAAAATGTAAAGTTATACATTTAAACCAACACGCAGGCTGGACTCGAAGCAGGTCAGTGTGGATTCTTACCGGTCTCATCCAGGCGCATGATGTCATCCCGCAGGTTGGTGCCCCCGGTGGTGGCCATGACTTTGACACCTCCGAGGTGTTTGCTGATCTGGATGGAGATCTGGCTCACCTGTAGTGCCAGCTCACGAGTGGGCACCATGACAAGTGCTAAAGGCACAAAAACAAAATGTACAGGTTCAGATATGGTGGATGTGCCGACTATGACACAGCCTACAGACCAGAGAGAAGAGCGGTAGTGTGTGTGCAGATGAGGAAGCAAGGTATGAGGACGCAAGAGAGGAAACCTATTGAGCAAAGGAACAAAAATGAAGTTGATATTTAAAGATGGAAGATGAGAGAGAAAAGCTTCCATCAGGGAGGTATCTGCAGAAAACTGCAGGCAGTGTCTCACCCTGTATGTGGTCCTTTTTCAGGTCTATCCTCTCCAGCAGTGGGATGAGATAAGCTCCACTTTTTCCTGTTCCGTTCTTAGCCCGAGCCAGAATATCCCGTCCAGACAGGGCGATGGGAATGCTCTCCTCCTGCGGGGAAACAAAAATATTACTGTTAGTCAACAGTTCTCTCATCTACATTATGATTTTTGCATCCTGCCACAGACACTTCATTGTATAATCTGACCTTTTCATTCAATATACGTCTATTGGTTAAAACCAAGCAGCAACCCCTAGTGTAAAGGTAAACTGATCCATACCTGGATAGGGGAAGGTTTCTCCCAACCCATCTCAAAGATGCCCATCAGGAGTTCTCTTTTGAGACAGTAATCTTCAAATTCATTCCCCTTAGTGGACGTCACATCCTGCAGGAGACACAGAACGGGTCAGAACGGGCAGTAAAACTACATTTAAGTCAAAGAAAAGCTGCTATCGAGTTTGACTCACTGAGGTTTTGACCCTGTTGTCTTTGGGAGGGAGCTTTAGGCTCTTTTTCCAGTCATCTCCGAACTTGATGCCTCCTCCGTCCTGAGCGGCACCGCCTGCTATCTGGGGTGCACCCAAAGACTTTCCTTGAGTTGTGGGTGCTGGCTGGACTGAAGCTGGTTTGGTCGGTCCTCCTCTGAGCTGCCCGTTCTGCTTGTTCAGTCCCATGACGACTGGGCCGACGGTTTCTGTTCTGGCGGTTGCCATGGTTTCCTGTTCTCCTTTTGTTTTTCTTCAAAGTATTAGATTTTTGCCTCTTAGGTTTTTCTTTTTAAAAATTCTCTTCAAAAGTAAAAAAGTTTTAATAAAGCATTAACAAACAATATTATCTATTTTTTTAAGTCCAAAGCTTTGTCACAACTGAAGTCAATTCGTCGTATTTACATATACACATGTACGTACAGTTCGGTCCCCTTCAACAACAGAGTGACTGACGTACGAGAACAACAACAAAAAAAACAAAAAACACGTTTTTTTTTTTTTTTTTTTACACAAGAGCTCTTCAAAACGAAGAGAAATTTGCATTCATATGCATGAATATACTTGCCCACAATATAGAAAAATTATATGTGAACAAGTATCAAAGCGGTTCAAGTCCTGAAATAGAACAACTAAGGCAATCTGAACTTGGGGAACAGCTTCAGCTTCAATATAATCTTAGTTCAACACTTAAACTTCTGTTTTTAAATGGAACAATATTTCCTGTTTCCACTTTGAGTCCATACGAGTTGCTCAATATCCCTGTCCTTGAAAAAAAGGATGTCCAACTTTGTACAAGTTTGTCCCCAAAATCATATAGTCTATAATGCTATCCGTTTTATTTCCACTGTGTGGATATGTGTCGCTCCACGTCTGAGAAAAACTGGATCCTGAAATCGCAAATCATACAAGGGGTTGTCTAGTCCGAAGCCAAAAAAAGCTTTCCACCCCTTTTGAGTCCTCAGTGTGTGTTTTCGTTCCTCCTGCGCCTCCTCTTCCTCCTCCAGGTGTTCGACCCTCTCTCCCCTGGACACCGCAGGTCTTCAGGTCGGTGTGTGAAGTGTGCGAGTGTGGCCGTGATCAACCCGCTGCCTCCTCGAAGTCAGCCAACAACTCAAACTTGTCACCTAGAAGAACAATGCAAATAATAATTCAAATAATAAAATAAATGTATCCTGATATGAGACAAATAAAGCAAAATGTTTGATCTGTAAACATCAGACAGGATCGGGCGCTGCTGTGAAACAAAAAGTAATTTCCTGATTCTTTCGCAGCACGGTTACATTCGGCACAGACAGACACACGCCCAGCAGCCTCCACATACCGCCGCACAGCCCTGCAGCCATTCACTGCAGCGCGTGGCTCGGACTGAATGTACCCTTAGATTGACTGACTGCAACATGAACCGAGAGTTAAATGTTTAACTTTAAAGCCGATAAGTTGGCCATCTTTGTTTCTAAAGATGGTTTTTAGTGTTATTTTTAATTAATGATGCCACTCTGGTTCCTGAATAATGATGTCTTGTACACATCTTTTATGCATGACAATAAAACTCCAGCGTCAACATCAATTCTGTATTGTCAATTATTACAATAGATGGCACTTAATTAACTGCAGATCATCCTGTCTGTCTGCGCCCTAGTATGAATGACTTTAGAGTCTTATAAACTCTTAAACTCTGCAAGAAAAGATAAAGTACACTAACATTAGTGTAATGTTAATCTCTCCACACCTCTGATTTTATCACGTGAACCTGTCACAGAGCCAACTTTGATAATCGCTTTCTGCCTCTGGCAAACTAGTGATTGCTTGTTTATCACTGCTCACACGCACAGACCAAAAACAAACACTCGGTTTCAGAGTTACCGACGCATCAAACCGCGAAACTTTCACAACAACAGACACGAGCACGGCAGAGGAGTGAAAGGCTCTGACGGCTAATTCGTTAAAGAGGTTTGTGGTTGAAGACCTGCGCAGGTGGCACAGGTCTGCCGAGGCAGATTAACGAAGCCCAAACTGATTTAAAATAAGACTGACCTACAGAAAACACCTTTACAGAGCACACAGAATAATCACACAGAGACCAACTTTGAATTTAAGCCGGTTACAAACTGCTTTCCATTGAGACGAACGTCAACTTACTTTTTTTAAAAACGGTTTTTTACGAACACTTTATGCAAAACGGCTCCATAAACTTTACGATAATTAAAGCAGTTATAAGTTATGGTATAATTTACTCGTCCACCTTTGTAAATAAACAACTTAAACAGCGTAATCTTACCGCTGCGTCTCAGGAGGAGGGAGACAACATGAGCTACGTCAGGCTACCGAGTTAAAGCTAAGCCAGCGTTAGCTCGATGCTAAGCCGTTACAACGCTCGCGCTTGAAAAACTTTTAAATTAAGACTTTAAACCACGAACGCGGCCGATAAATAAATGTGTCGTAATAAAGTTAAAGACGATAAAATTTTACTCATTGTTAACGCTGGGTTTGTTTTATTTTTCTGCGTGGGTCATTTTATCGTAGCAACCGCCGTTAGCATCGAAGGCTAAATTAGCAGCTAACGTTAGCTCCGTGCTAGCTCCACAACAACTCGGATGTTTTTAACGGAAACGGTCGCGCGCGTCACCGCAAACCTTACCTTAGTTTGTCGGTTGTTTTGTTTTTTTGTTTTTTTTTTTAAACAAGGGATAACTCAGTGTGCGGTTGATCGACTGCTTTCTTTACAGTTCGCGTTAATAAACTGAATTTCTCTTGAAATAATTCGCCTCTATTGTGTTTCTTCTTCCTTTAAATCAACATGGTCGCCCTCTTCTTCTTCGTCTCCTCTTCTTCGTCGCCTCTTCTCTCGCTCGCTCTCCTGTTTATTACAAACGTGAGACTCCGCGACGCTGCTGACACCCGCTGTCACACCTGGGTACTGCAGGTGGGGGAGGACTAGAGTTTAAATTAGATCAGGAGTGTCCAAATAGTTTTTTTTTAAAGAGGGACAGATTTTTAGTTTAGTTTTCAGTTTTTATTGTCATCTTTTTTTTTTTTAAATGACCAAAACTAGAATGAAGTTGATACAAATCTCCTCATGTTCATTCTAAACATGACTTATTATGAGTGATGCAAAGTCTGTTAACATTTAGGTCTTGCTCTTGTCTTTGATAAAATAATTCAGAAAGTAATATTGTGTAACATCTACAGATATATAACAACAGCAGTTAAAGGTTCAAATGCTTTATTATGTGAACTGGAGAAGGTTCGGGGCCGTGATTGGCCCCCGTGCCATACTTTGGACATCCCTGATCTAAGTGCTTTTATTGCGTTTAATGGCTATTGCTATTACCATGTTCTTAAATCTTAAACTTAATTACTCTATTTAATTTGCCCGAGTTCCCTGTTTGTGCTTGTCTTGTCAAAGCACTTTGTAAACCCTGTTTTTTAAAGGCGCTGTATAAATAAAGCCATTAAAATAATAATAATAATGCTAATGTCAGTGGTTGAACCAGTGCCAGAATGTGCTACTCCTGTAAAAGCCCTGCAGTGATAGATTGCTTTTATAAAAACAACATCCAAGGAAATCCATCACAGCGAGCAGCATTTAATCTGTCAAAGCTGCATTATTGTTGCAGGGTGATGCAGTTAAAGTGGAGACTGAAAGGAAAAGTCTGCACCACCTTACTTAATAATGTCAAAAGTAATAATAATAATGCAGACTTGACGTTAACTGTGATGGATTACATAACTAGAGTGAGTTTAAAGTTCTAAAATACAACAGTGTGGTTTAGAAAATGGTTTGCAGTGACTCTAAATGTTATTTTTGTTGATATCAAAGTTGTTAGAAGTGCACAGATTTAAGCGACTTTGACAACTGATGGTTAGACGACTGGGTAAGAGCATTCCTAAGACTACAGCTCTTACGGGGTGTTCCTATTAAAAGTGATCCAAGGAAGAAAAAGCAGCGATGAACCGACAACAGTGTCACGGACAGCAGAGGCTCACTGATGCACACAGGAAATGAAGGCTGGCCTGAGAGCTGCAGTTTTGGAGATGCTCTGACCCAGTCGTCTAACCATCACAGTTTAGCTCTTCTCAAAGTTTCTCAGGTCCTTACTTTTGCTTCTACAACAGCTTTGAGGACAAAATGTTCACTTGCTGCCTCATTTTTTCCACCCACTGACTCTCTGAGAGCGGCAGAGTCAAATTCCTTGTGTGTGTTCACATATCTGACCAGTAAAATCAACGTGATTTGTGTTAAACATGCAAAGAACATCATTTATTAGATGGGCACTCTGCAGTTCTACTGGTGCAGCTTGGTGTTTAAGGCCCAGAATTAAGTCTGTTAGGGGTCGGGTCTATTGTGGTACAGGTCTGATGACGTAAATGTGTGTGAATCAAATCCCAGACACGGCGTTGGTCTGTTGCTCAAGATGATATTTTACTGCCAGCGTCCACCAAACAGTCAAAGAATTAGAGAACTAGTTAGGAAAGATATATGCTGGAGTAAATGTGTTGACATGAAATGAACAAAGAGGACTTCAGTGAGAGGCCATGGTGGAGTGGATCCAGTCAGTAAAATGGCAGACCTGTGGACAAATATAAGTTTTAATATAAATCAGAGATCGAATTCTTCAGGATGTTAAGATGAAGAGTCATATAACGAAGGTCAAACAGACATTTTCTGTGCACATCAGTTCTAAAAACACAAGTTACAAGGACACAGAGCAGAACAGAGCAAGGGTAGTTATTTATTTATAACAGCTCTTACTGCGAGTCGACTCGTTTAAAGTTAAAGTTTAATGTCAGGCGATGATCTGAGAAGCAAAAACTAACACATGGTTCATTGCACAAAACATGACACAGACTCGAGACACTTCCTGAAGCGTCGTACTCGTGAAGTATTTTAAACACATTAAAAGTTAAACTCACCTTGGCGTAAACCCCGGGACGGTTTTCCTCAGCACAGCCCCATCCCCAGGACACCACGCCCTGCAGCTCGCCGTTACACACCAGAGGGCCACCAGAATCTCCCTGATAGAGACAATGGACAAGTACCAATCAGATGAACATGATTAGAATCAAGCTGACCTAAATTCGCTGATATTTTTGTATATTTCCGCCTCCTCATACCTGGCAGGAGTCCTTTCCACCCTCCAGGAAGCCGGCGCAGAACATGGAGGAGGTGATCTTGTCCGGGTAGGAGCGTTCACAGTCCTCCTGGGACAGGATTGGCAGATCCAGGCAGTGCAGGCACTTCAGACAACCGACTGGGACACACAAACACAATCAGAGAGACTCCCTTTTTTTATCATCTTGAGATAAACTATTCATTCGTCGTTCTTACATGGGCTTTGGGTGGCTCCCCATCCAGAGACCAGACACTGGGTGCCTGCAGGCGCGCATCTCTTGGGCAGGGCGATGGGCTGCACATACTCATCAAACTTGGCTGAGTCTGCTAGTTTAATCAGCATGATGTCGTTGTTGATGGTGTAACGGTCGTACTCTGGGTGGCGGATGATGGCAGCAACGCCGATGAACTGCTCTGGGCCGTCTTTGTAGCCGATGTGGTGTTCACCAAGACGCACCTCGATATCCTCACCCCTGAGAGGCCATGGAGTGGAAACAGAGATGATCAGAATGAAGTCCTCTTTCAGTAGAGGATGGTGTTGTTAAACAGTGTTTAAATCTAACTTACTTGTAGCAGTGTGCAGCACTGACGACCCAACGCTCATTGATCAGGGTTCCTCCGCAGAAGTGCCAGCCGTTGTTGAGCGACGCCTGCCAGGGGACCGAGTGGTCTTTACACTCGTACCCACCAACGATCTTATCGTCAAAGCCGAGGGCGGCTGTGTGGGTGGCAATGAGAGAGGAGAGGGCACAGAAAAAGTGTCGAGATGAGGAATAATTAATGTATATTCAACTCCAAACAGTTGCTCGAATCATAGATAACAATTCTTAAGATCTGACAAAAGGTCATGACCCTGAAATCTTGGAAATTATCTAAAACTGAGCATTAAAAAGGTGTTTTTAAATCTACCTAGCAGAAGTGCAAAAGGTTAATTTCCACTCAAACTTACCGTTGGTACCCACCAACACAAGAAAAGCGAGGAACAGCATCGTGGCGTCGGAGTGGACGTCTGCAGACGGGGAGGTATCTCCTTTAACTCGTCAAACTTAAACGCTCCACATGAAAGCGGTGACCAATAGAACAGGTAGAAAAAGAGCGAACTGATGCCAGAAAAATGTCAAAAACATCATCACGGCCTATCGTATGGGAAGTCTGACAACTGCGACGAGAGCAAACATTTGGCGTTTGAGAGTTATCACGAAGGATGGGAAACGTCAAGCTGTGTTAAATAACTCATATTTAGAGGTTTTGTGCCAGTGCTGTAGTAATGTAAGTAATGTTTGGGTTTGAAATGTGTTGTTTGTAGTTTGGTCATTTTGTCAGTAATAACCTGAAACACAAGCTTGTGTACAGTAATAATAGTGATCATCCACCTACCAATGCCAGTCAAAGTTTGGACACACCTTCTCATTCGATGGTTTTTCTTTATTTACAACATCAAAACTATAAAATAACACACATGGAATTATGTGGTAAACAAAAAAAGTGTAAAAGTGTATGAATGTTTTATATTTTAGACTAACAGGTGTGTCTTATCAAAGTTAATTAGTGGAGTTCTTCGCATCCTTAATGTGTTTGAGACGATCTGTTGTGTTGTTCGGAGGTAGTGTTGGCTTGCAGTGAGTAGCCCTATTCGACTGCTGTTCTAATCCATATTATGGCAAGAACTGCAGTCACCAGTCCAGAACTTCAGGTAGGAGCCCACATGAATTCCTCCCACGGTTCAAGTGGCAGACACACCTCAACATCAACTGTTCAGAGGAGACGTTGTGAATCAAACCTTCGTGGTTGATTTACTGCAAAGAAACCATGACTGAGAAAAAACAAGAAGTGAAACACAAGGACCAGTGGAAATCTGGACTATTGAATATTGGTTCCAATGTTGTATCTTTGTGAAGGTGAATGGATGGTGTGGTAGCACTTTGCCGGTGACGCTGCCAATCAAATTCAAAGCTAGAATTGCTACCACAGCATTCTGCAGCGGCGTGCCGCTCCATGTAGTTTGACTGCAAACACATCTTAAGGCTGCGTAGAGGATTGAACTGACCGAAAAGGGAGAGTGATGGAGTGCTGCATCACTCGATCTAAACCCAACTGAATCATATGGGGACTCCTTCAAGCTTCAGGTAATAGCCACTACTAAATAAACACAAGAAATCTTTACAGCTTTGATTTAATTCAGACTTTACAACAACACAATACTATTATTAAGAAATACTAAGAATTAATTTACTACATTACAGTATTACAAGTTTCTTTCACGTCCTTATCTTTAATCCACATACTGCTGGTAAACACAATGTGAAGGCCTCCTTAACAATATGCTGTAAACATGTGGCAAACTGGCAAAACCAGATTACACATTTAATCCAAATATAATCTTAATAATAGTAATACAGTGCATCTGGACTGCGTTTCCTGTACAAGTAAACCTTTAATCCTGGTCAGTTTGGTGATGTAGGCAAAGCTTTTTTTTTTTTTACAGCAGCACTTAAAATTCAAGGCACAGAAGCTTCCATTACTGACGTTTGTCAGTTCAGAAATTACTGTGAGGGCTGGTTATGGTGAAGATTCTGTTACATATATGTTATATTCTTATTGTGCATTTAATCTGGATCTTAAAAATGTAAATCTTGGTAGAAAAATACTTAACTGTTTCCTTTTTTATCATCGTTTAGGATCATGTTAGAGCTGTTACAGATCTCTCGATTGTTGTTGCCTACAGAATGTGTTGCGCTGAAAAGGTTTAAAGTGCAGTGTCCCTGTGCTTCCTCATAATTATCCTTCACTTGTTTTCCTCTCTTACATTCATCGCATCTCTCTCAATACATTATATCAGCCAACAACAACAAAGTCCCCGAGAAACGACGGCGAATAAATCAGCCCGACGGATTGGTGCTCTGAAAAGTCTCTTCCATCTTTGGCCGTTTGCGGAGTGCAGGTGTCGGGCTTTGCTGCTGAAAAATCTTCCTCATTTGCTCCACGCAAATTTCTGAAGCGACCTCTGTCTCCTTGGCGAGCTGCGACAGGCTGAGGAAGCCGTGAGGCAGGTCTTCCACCACCGTCAGACTCACGGGCTGGTCCATGTCTTTCAGCTTCTTGGCAAACATCACAGAGTCATCGAGCAAGGCATCCAAAGCAGAGGCCTGAGAGGAGACAGAGGAACCAGATGAATAAGCGGACAAACAGCTGCCTATTCAGACATTCAGCAAACACATGAGCATTCATTTACAGCCGTGTTTGTGCCAGAATGAATCTTTATTCTCTCTCTAGCTCTGTTTTTTGTCTCTTTAGTCTGATGTTTGGTGCTGAGCAGGTTAAGTCCAGAGTTGTGGAGTAGTAGTTCAAAGGATCTACAGATAGCTTCCCTCTCTTACCACTATGTGTACAGGTGGCAGGCCTCTCAGCAGGTTGTTTGGAGCCAGCAGAGGCGACACAAACGGGTTCCTGATAATGGGGCAGGACGTAGGACGAACAAAAGCCAGGCACTCTGAACGCAGGGGCTCAAAGCCCGCTGGGTAATACAAGTGATCGGTGCAGTTTGCTGTGGCATTGTGAGTGGACGGCCTCCGAATTTCGTGGCTCTGGGTCCTCCTCAGGCTTAAAGACTGTGAGCGGGCACCACTGGAAGTATTTCGCCCAGGGTCCAGAAAGGACTGGATCCAGTTGGAGGCTCCCTGGGTGAGATCACTGAGCAGCACGGCGGTGTCTCGACCCAGAGAGCTCAGACTGCCGCTTCCCACTGTGGGCTGCACCGACTGACAGTCTGCACCTGAGAAGGAGGAGATGTGACGTAAGTGGGAGACAGAACAAGCTTTTAAGGATTCAGTCCATGGGTGGAGGCAGACTTTGATAGCGCAGATGGCGACAGGCTGTATTTCCATCTCTCTTTCCTCCCACATGATCTGGTTTATACATAAATCCCTCTGAGAGTCTGTTTTCTGTTCCACCGGTGTTAAATGGGGCGTGAAACAGCACACATCACCCGCTCTAATGCGTCCCGTACGCCTACATACCTGCATAGGCATTGAGGCACTTTGTGAGAACACCGAGGGGCAGCAGCGGGTCGATGAGCGTGAGAAGGCGGGAGGGCGAGGCGTCGGTGGTGAGCAAGGTAGCGGGGTAGGCGGCCATGATGCCGTCGGGGACTCGGATGCCGTTGGATATGGCCTTCATGGACACAGTGATGCAGAGGTTTCCTCCGGCGCTGTCACCTGCCAGACAAACCCGCTCTGCTGTGGAGCCTGAGACACAAAATAATAGTTAGCACCAAATAATAATGATAATTTCAGCTGTATTAATAAAGACTAAACAAGCCATTTTTAGCCTCATTCAAAAGGCTTCTCCAGTTCTGACTGAGTGGTGAGGAAACCCAGGTATTTAGGCTTGGTGTGACCACTGACTTGGCCATTGTTTCCTCTTTGTTCATTAGTGCTGCTTGTTGTTGTGCGGCTGTCGTGCGAGTCATTAAGGTCACCTGAGGTGACAATATGGACTGTTAAGGTCCTCGATGTCCAGTGTGAATGGTCACCTGAGGTCCGGATAGAATGACGTGTGAATTATGTCAATAGACCTTTTTCACAGTAGCTATTTTGACATGAAACAGTGGGATCAATGCAGGTAAAGGAACATTAATTAGTATCATTGGAGACACCTGTGTTTAGCGTACTATTTCATGTCAAAATGGCTGCTGCCATGGTTAATGATCCCACCAAAGCAGCCAGCTGGATTCCCCCAGCAGTCAAAACTTGGATGGAGGTGAATCATCTTGACGTCAAGTTGCCCCAAATTTTACTCGACAGACTTATTTGAAGATATCACGTTGGGAATTTGTTTCAAAACAACGACTGAACATACAGCCAACAGATAAATATGCAATAGAAATAATCATTAGTCGCGGCCCTATCATTATCACTTCTTTACTTTTCTATACGTTCTGCATGTGAATGGGCACACATGACTTTTCCTGTGTTCCACGTTGTGATACAGCACCACATATGAGACTGGTACACTGTGTACATTTGCTATCTACATCTGCAGCGGTGTACAGATTCTCTTTCGGTACAAATAAAGCTCTATTTGTAGACCTGCTTGTGTGAATAGGCACATACATTTGTATTTTACACAGGAGCGTTTTCCTTCTTTGAATTAACACACGCTCACACAAATACTCAGTTATATATCAAAAACTAATTTCTTCTAGTTGTGTCTGTATATATTATATTTTTTTATATTCTTTTATATATTTTATTCTATTTAGCAATTAATCTAATAAAATAACAGCCACTGATTCTCCCTGTTTGATGATTTTAGACCTGTGTTGTGGTCAAACGTACCCAGCAGGTGACAGTTGTTCAGAGCCCAGCAGTAGGCGTAGAAACATTCCTCCAGAGCTCTGGGAAAGGGAGCTTCGGGTGACAGAGAGTAGTCCACGGAGAGGATAGGTACGTTCAGCTCCTTCGACCAAGTCCGAAGATAATTCTGAGTGATGAGGAGGTGGACGGAGAAGTAAGTGAATATGTGTGATGAATTGCAAACTATTAACATAAGTTTATTTTAGCAGATTAAGCTGCACTTAAAACCAGCAGTCTTACATCACAGCATTTTGTACTGTACCTCATGGGATTTGGAAGTCTGGGCCACAAAGCCCCCTCCGTGGAAGTGGATGAGGAGCCAGGGGGAGCGAGGCTGCTTCTGTACCCAGGGGAGCTGGGACGCTGTGATGTGGGGAGGGTCGGTTCGGGAAAAAGAGAGCAGTTCTTCACTTTCCTATGAAGTAAGTCAGAAGACAGATACAAAGCAATAAAGCATGACTTTATCCTCACACACATTGAAAGGAAAAATGAGATATGAGCAGATTTCATCAGATGAGGGACAAAAGGAGACAGACAGATCTTGCACAAACTTGTGATATGCAAAAATAGGAGCACCTGTCTCGGTATTCATTATATCCTCCATCTAAATCTACTCTGTCTGGTCCAGATTCTGCCTCACCTGTCCTTCTCGGAGCTCATAGGAGATCAGACGCATGTGGACAGGCCCGGGGCCCCAATGGGCTATTGGAGGTGACACAGTGGCTGTAAGACTGGGGTCTGAGGCGAGTGGGAGGCGCAGAGTGACAGGAGGCAAAGTCAGGGTGATGTTCACCTGCACCGGGCTGGAGGCTATCCTGCTGAAGCCCTGCACAGATCAAAAGATGTAGGCAGTTAAAACCTTAAATAGAACTTCAGCTAATTTGGGAGCCAGTTGTCGAATATTTGACCCTGCCTACTGTTAAAAGGCCGGACTCTGTCAGGTTCCAGAAGGACTTCCAGAACTGCATGTCCAGGTTCTGGGTAATGCGTTCAAACTCTGCGCCACGTAACTCTGGATCGATGACATACTTCCCTGATGTGAGCAGGGAGAGGGCTGCCATACCTGGAAGAGGAAGGACGATTCTTAGCCACAACAAGACCTTAACATAAACAAGACAAAGCCAGATAAATATATAGAAGGAGACTAACCCAAGCTGGACTGCTGTTTACCATACGTCTCTCCATAGGAAACCATACTTATGACAACAGTTTGGAGGAACGGACGTAGAGCTGGCGAGTACTGTGGAAAGAAACAGAGCTGTTTTTAAGTTTCCTGAATCAAATTTTGGCATGAAAACCAGCTCCAACCTGCTAAGAACTGGCCAAAGACAAAAGCAACTGGTGTGTAGTATTATTTTTTTTTGTTGGCTGACCTGAAAGCCCAGACAGCGGCCGTAGAAACAGGCTTTGTGCATGGAGCTGTACTCCTGCACGAAGCGACGGCTGAGGTTGCCCTCCTGCAGGGAGTACAGCTGGGCGTAGTCGTTGTCGTTGATCAGCCGCTGGGCGAGGTGCATCAGGGCGCGAAGCTGGCACAGGGCGCTGCAGTACGCCTCCATCTCAGAGGCGTTGTGGTCTGCCCTGAAGAAGGCACTGTTGTAATTAGAGGCAATGTAGCGGCCCTTGTGAACGATGTGCAAAAGGCAAGACTGCAAGACCTGAAAGACAGAAACACAAACAGTGCAACTGATAAGAGTGGTGATGTTTTATATTACTTTTGTTAATCAGAACAAACCCAATAAAAAAGACTAAAACCAACAATGAATACCTAAAGTTCAAAGCTCTCTGTGCCACAGAGCTCCATTGTTGTCCAAAAACACAACAGAGCCTCACTGAGAGCCTCGGACAGTGTAGGGAGGCACTAAGAGACACACTGCTTGGTCTTTTTGTCAACAAGAAAAAAAACAGAGTAAGAGTTGTCTGATCCTTTTCAAAGATTTCAGATGTTCAACAATGGATCCATTCATTTTTAGACATCACTGTAAACAAACAAGCCAGTGTGAGACATGTATTCTATTTAGATCGCAGAGAATTTAGCATTATGTTCGCAATCACAGCTTGATTCTCAACAGCTCGCAGAGCAACACATCCAGTAAGCGGGCTCAGTCTTACCTTGACCAGGGTGCGGTAGCCATTTCCGGGCGTTTGTGCGTCAAAGTCATAATGATGGAAGATGGCGGTGAAGCACCGGACCACAGGCTCCAGCGCTCGTCCGTGCTCCTGAATCTGTTTCATGCACGTGACCAGGCGCTGGGCGACGGCGCCGTACGGCAAATCAGAAGGCCCACCCATAACAGAAATGATGTCCTTGCATACCGTCTCCAAGGCTGCAAACACAACCTTGTAATCCATGTCTGAGGCTGCAAGAGAGAGAAAGAGAGACAAGAGGTCGGGGAAACCGTTATATATCAGCCGCCGTGCTTATCGACACAGCAGACATGTGATGTGCACTGTCAGGAGGGTAAACAAACTGATCTTAATGACCTCATCTCCTCCAAGAAAACTCATTACTTTGATGATTATCTGTTTGGTCAAGGGTTGAAGTTCCAGTACAGCCTGAGGAAAGCACTTTGAAAGGAAGTCATTAAGACTAGCTGTCTGTGACGATATCAAGCACTGCAGAGGATTTTAATTACAACAATAATCTCGATTGTCTGTCGTATCTATGGTGACTATTTTATGACTTTAATAACACGAAGACACGGACGAGATGAAATGACTCCGTACCTCAGGATGAATATCTTGATTGCAAATATTGAAAACTTGTACATCAAGAGTCTGCTCTCTCTCGACATTCTTGCTGACTTGCTGTTGGTCGTTTGTTGACATCCTTCAGAGTGAACCTTCACATTAGTATGACCACATGGTCTGTCAAGTGAAGCCAACGCGGAAGTGCCAAAAACTGCAGTTCCTCAAACGTCCACTTGAGGCTGGCTCCAGAAGTGAGTCAGTCTCCATAAGCCCATTTGATCAAAGTTGAAAATAATGAGGCAAACTCCTTCAAGGCACTGCTGGATTTATAGGATTTCTTTTGGATCAATGTAAATGAGACACAAAGTACTTTTTGTGCACAGTTTGTCGGGTATTTAATTGGCTAGATTAGCCAAACTCAAACTATTTGACCCATTAACCTACATTTTAATAGAATATACAGAATATAAAGTATCAATATCTGGATATAAAATTACACATAACATGAGAGAGGGTTTTATTCATATGATCTATTCCTACTAAAGTAGCAGAACATATACTGAGCATGCAGTGTGCACATCACTGCACACATTAGTCATATGTGTTACCAAGCTATATTAAAAACCGTGATGTTATTGTGCAGTTATAGTGGAAACTGTGTCAGTGGCAGCTGTCGGCGTACATATCCTGAAGCAAGCAGTTAAATCAGGACGTTCTGCTAGTTGCGACAATGTTCACAAACACTGGAGGCTTTATCACAGCTCTGACACGTGCTTGCTTGTGTTTGTCTATTTCTGTTCAGTAGTCAAATGTCTCTGTGGGACGCATTTGGGGCTTATGACAGCAGCAATATGTCGACCCAGTAACTAGATGTTCTTTGAGCCATCTGCATTGTAGATGGGATGCATTTTCAGGCTACTAGGCCCCAGAGGAATCTGCATTTGGCCACAGGCAGGACACCAAATAATGTATTTTATGTATTTCTTAAATTGTTCAGTATCCGTTTCACTCAACTTTTCTTCCTTTAAAACAGTCAAACTAAAAAATATTGGCTCTAAAGAATATCAAATCAGCCATAAATATCAAATAAACAGTCACATGTCCCCATAAACAACACTGAGTAGTTGCTGCAGTCCTGACCACAGATAAACCTCAGTCCCAGGGAACCACATCAGAAAGGATTATTATTTGTGATTATTATTTGATATTGTGAGTGCACAGACAAAAGTGATCAGCCAGTCTTATAATCTCTGAATTTTCTCTTTTTGCTTGGATTGTTTTTGTTTTCAGAGGTTTGTCTCCCTAAAGCTTCATTTCTCTGCATTTCATTCATTTAATTTGATTTCATTTTCCTCTTTATTGCTTTTTTTTAAATGCATATCTTTGCATTATGTGTGCTTGTAAAACTAACTGGTACTGTGGTCTTTGACCATTGTCACTGTTGGTGTCAGTTTATGTGATCATATCCAGTTTATATTTGTCCTTTTTGTACTTTGTACTGTTTATTTATACAACTATTTACAGACACTGCCACATGTATCTCTCTTGTGTAATTTATTTGTGTGTGTTCTTGTGTAACAAATTGCCCCCAGTGGGATTAATAAAGCTGTTTTGAACTTGAATTTGAGCTATGACAGGTTCTTCAGCTGTAAAATGTTGTATATCAGATAATGGTGTTTATGTTATGTGATGATGGTAAAAGACCAGTAATATCATATATAAATCATAGCTCTGGTGTTATTCTATGTTATTCTGACTTCCCTACCTTGTTTTGTGTACTCAGCATACATAGTTTCGTTAAAAAGAGTCTGGGAACTTTTAACAAAAGCTACTCAAGCAGAAGCAAATAGTGCATTTGTTGGAGATTAATTTCAGCTGTGGATTATTGCACTAGTCAAACTTTATTGCAGTGTACACGCTGGGATCAAATCACAATAAACTACAGTACCCATGTCCGCTGTAATGAAGGAATAATTCACTCTTTCCTCTTGGTGACTCAGCACCTTCCACTTCCACCTCCATCATTTTTTGGACAACAATGCAGGTCTTTAGCACAGGGGAATAAGCTATATCAGGATTTGGATAAAGCGACTTTACTTAGTTAGTAGCATTAATTCACTGAATAGAATAATAATGCAGAAAATAATGAAACTTGTTCTTTAGTTTGCATGTTTTTATAGCTCTAAAAGAGCACAGAGTTGGTCTCAGTGTACAATTTACAACATGTACACAGTCTTTTACCGCCATTTGTAGTTCTTTCTCATATTTGTATAGAACATTTTTATTTCTACAGTCACTTCCTACTTTTTTATATAGTTTCTGTATAGATGTTTAGCATGGGTTAACTTCTTAACATAGTTATATATGTATCTTCTATGCAAATGTTTAACTCCTCTGTTCATATTTAAATCCTATGCAAATGTTTAATTTCTCTGAAAATGTTTAATTTTGCTGCTTCTCTGCACATTTAAATTGAGATCTATCTCAGGTTTAACGTATGGCTCCTGTGTTAATGTATGTTTAATGTATGTTTGCATGCTGCTACTGGATGCTTGAGTTTCCTTCTGGATCAACGTTGTTTTCATCTCCTGTTGTTCACAAACACAGGACCTGGATCCTTTTCGTTAGCCCTCAAATGAATCTGAACCATTTACCAAAATAAAAGCCTGGGCTGTCCTCCAGCAGGACCTCAAACACTCAAACCAAAAACAGCTGATAAATGACGTAAACCTTGTCAACAGACTCGCCTCTGTCAGCCACTGTCCAACACTCCTATCAGTTTACAGCACAGATATCACCTTCTCATACTGTTAAAAACACCCCTCTTCGCTTTTTGGAGCATTTAACGGCCGTTTTTCTCCGGTTAGCTTTGCCGCATACCCTCACGCAAACTTTAAATATTGTCATAACCGTTTTTCCGTAGCGTTCCGCGCTACCCGTTTTTTTTAAGGGTGACAACTTCGCCCGTAACACCAAGTTGAAGCACTTCAACAGTCGGTCGCCCTGTTGCTCTCTGTTTTACACCCACGTAAACACCTTAACAACGTGTCACACTCCGCACTTAACACCCGGACACCTCGACAAAACGCTACAAATGTGCCGAACACGACGGATAGCGTGTGTATTTACGTGTGTGACTCCGCGAACCTGTTTCACTCACCGAGCCGCATCCTCTTCCTTCTTGATGTTCTGCCGGTTTCTGTCCCACAGAATGCTGGGTAACGTCATGTGAGCAGGGCGCGAGGGGGAAAGACCAACGGACCGGCGCGCGTGCCCCGGCCGTTAGCATAATGAATCAACAGGTAGGCTAAAGCTATCACAAATATAACGTTAACCTGCTTTAATTAAGCTTATATATATATTTAATCTTATATATTAGGCCGTATATTAAACCCCATTCTGTCCAGATAAGTGATTATCTGAGACATTACCTAATTAAATACAGTATTTCTTTAATATTTTTCCCCTTAGATGTTCATTACCAAAGCTAATGTAATGTTACTCTGCTTTAATATATATATATATATATATATATATATATATATATATATATATATATATATATATATATATATATACACACACACACACACACACACACATATACACACACACATATATATATGAAGCCCCCTTCTGTCAACATAACTGAATATCTAAGATAAAATAAATAAATAGATTGATGTTAAATAGATTTTAAAAAATATCTTTAGAATATATAATTTAATTATTTAATAATAATAATAATTTAATAATAATTTGGACAGTATTCTGCATTCTCTTTCTGTGTGTGTGTGTCTGTGCGGAGGGTATGGGAGTCTCTAGTGGCCGTCAGATCACTTGCAACCATCTCCACTCACAGGGTTTTACCTGCACTTACAGTCACACAAACCACTAACCTAATGATATTAATAACATTAATAAGTTAAATAAATGTGCCAGCAATCCTCTGAAGAAACTGTTTGGTGTCTCTCTGGTGTATCTCTGTGACTGATCCTCTGTTTGCTCTCTTGTCCCTTTGAACAGCGTCACAAACGTTTTCCTCACTAAGATGTCATGAATGAACTGACTCACTATGCTGATGAAATCCCTGTGGTAAGTGACTGTTCTTATAATCTTTCACTTTCATGACAAAAATGTGAGAAAATCAGAGGTGACTGGGTGATATATTGGGTGTATGGATGTCATTGGGTGGTCACTTTATGCATATGCAACATTAAAGCATCGCTATGACACTATATGGTTATGTAAGGTCAGTCATTTGTAAATTTCTGCAGATATCAAAGGTCACCTCGGTGATCTCATGTTGGCTCAACATCTCTGTGTTACTTAAATAAACTGTAAACACGTCCTTCATCCGGCTGATGTCCATGCAGGTCTCACTGCTTTTATTTGACATCCTCTCTTCTGCAGATCGACACCATAAACAGCCCGTGGGGCAGATGAACATGCAGGGTGTTTTTTTAACCAGCTACAGTAGTGGGGAAAATACAGTTGTATTACTTTAAGACATCCTTGCTCTTTTCTGTCACTGTGTCGTCTCAGAAATGTGTCCGAAAAAAAAACCAAATTTCCTCATGTGGAGTACCCAGAGTTGCTGCACATTCCTTAACAACTTAATATTAATAGATACGTGGCTGTTAAATAAATCAAAAAACATCTGGGACAAACACTAACCTCAATATAAACACTTAAAACTTGTCGATCACAAGAATGACGGAAGTTCCAGTTACTTTCTTTGTGTCTGACCTTCGCTGATGCTTTGTTCCTCTTTGTGACTCAGCATTCCTGTCACAAGAAGACCTCACAATGATGGTCTGTGTTTAAATCTGTGGAACGACAAACTATATACGGTCTGACGTCTAGAAGCTTTGTGTGTTTCTACTGTGTGCACAGTCAGCCGTGTGTACATACAGTCACTGAGCTGAAGGTATCGCCCTTCGACACTATTGTTAGGACACGACTACGACTGCGTGAAATGTAAGGAAATGTTGAGAAACCTTCAGTGCTGTTTTACTGCCTTGGCAGTCCTTCCTCCAGGTGATCTAAAAATCACAAAGACATGGGAGACTAGGTCAATTAAAGCAGCCACGCTGTTAATTGTCATTCTTTCATTTATACTAAAACTCCGGGTGTGTCTGATCTGGTTCCTTCCAACAAGTTTCCTGTTGGTGTCTGACCTTAAAGGTCAAGTCAAGGCATTGTTGAGGCAAGGCATATTGACTGCTGCCCCCGACAGAGACCCTCTCACCATTGACCTTAGATACAGGTGTCAGCTCTGTGTTAAGCCAGGGTAACAATCAATGCAGCCAGTTTACTCATAAACTATCAACAGACCTGCCGTGCAAACAGCTCTCCTGAAGTCCATGCTTGTGTCGCAGGAGGAACACCTGCACGAAACTGACCGTGCAGGTGTCAGCCTGGTCTGATGTGTTAGGATGAGTCAGATTTCTGCACAATGCACGTTTTTTAGTTAATGATATAGCTCAGATTACAAAGATGTTTAATGACTAATGGGATAAGAAGGAAGTGATGAGATTTCCTGAATGTTTTTTAACAATAATGCTCTTTTCAAATCTGCAATTACGGCATTTCACGTAAAATACTAGATTTCCGGAAATGCCCTGACTTATCCTTAGCGATATTGAAAATATCCCAACAATCCTCCTAGTGAGAATAGGAGCTGATATGGCTGTTTAATTTGTAACCAAAATGAATGGCAAACCTTGAATAATGACTCATGGAAAAAAGCACGTCCAAACTAAGGTTCATTTAGAAGTCTCTGTCACATAAACACACACGGATAGTGGCAATAAAGGCTCAACACAGTCGCTGTTGTGCAGTGTGGCAAAAGTAGGGGATGTTGGGGGTGCAGGCGCTCCTTTCCAATGAGGGAGACAAACGGGTCAAACCGCCTTCCTGCCCTCATATCATTGATACGTAATGTATACTGTATACATCTGTACAACTCAACACCTGAAAGAGGTCTCAGGTCATCTCATTGATTTTTGTTCTTTATACAAGGAAGGTCGCAAGTATAATGCAGAAAATTCTGGTCAAGCTGACAATTATTCCCACACGAGATGCGGTTTTATATCCTGGATATGTTATGTTTTCATCAGTTCTGGTTTCTTTCCCATAATCTTGAGATGTGGTTACATTCCTCGATACGAATTACAGACTGTTGACATGCCACAAGCTGTAAGTCGGGTTTAAACAAATGATCTGGACCACTTGAAAGTGAAACCGCAGGTGAATATACCTGAAAAGTGTGCTGAATGGTTAAACTGCATTCATGCACAGCTATGGTGAACATGATAGGTTAGTACCAGAAAGTAACTAATGAACATTTCCAACGGTTTTAGATGATTACTTGAGTACATGCCTTTATTTTTACTTCCAAATAAGTAGTATAGATCTCTCTAGTCTCTGACCACTTGAATTAAAGCTGCAGAACTTCACAACCAGCTGCATATCTCCATAAGTTGTGATGTTTCTATCTCAAATTGGTTCATTTCCAATGTCACAAGTAATCTAGTATCTCACCCCTGCATGTTTTTTTAAAGGTTTGACTCCACTACTTCAGATTTTATGGGTAAACCTGAGACGTGTTTGAGTGCCAAATGGACAAAAATGAATGAATCAATGCAGCAGAGCCCGAGATATCTGGACTTTCAGTATGTAATGTGGGTTAAGTTACAAAAATGTGGCATGCTACATTATCTATAATGTAACCAATAGCATGTCTTGATCAACCACTTGTTGGCTTGCTTAAAATTTGTAATATCCAAGAGCACGCTTTAAGATAATGAGCTCCTGCAGAGCCACAATGAACACTAACTAACTCTTCATTAACTCGTACCACGTAACACGGTGCTTCAAAGTTTGATGCGTTTAAAAGAACAGTCTGTGCCTCTTTTGTTTTTTCAGTCATGTCTTGTACTGTACTGTCTAAAGACCATGTCTGTGTTTACTGTTCTGCATTGTCTGGCATGGACAGTTTTTGGCATTACATTTCTTGGCTCTTATAATTGCTTGTTGCCTGTGATTGTTATGCATCTTCTACCATAGCCTCATGACGCACGAAAAATACATTTACGTACTCACTTACTGTTTGGTCTTTAGACAACGTCAAATATTCTTTTGCTATTATAAAGATATTCACTTTACTATCACATAAGAAAAGCAGCAAATCATCACAACTGAGTAGCAGGAACACAGGGACGTCAAAAAAAGACTTAAACAATACAATTATAAAAATAGTTGCAGACAAATTTTTATACTTTTAAAATGATCAATTTATTTAATTTTATTAACTACTTCTCTAATAAATACTGCGGGGTGTAGGACTTTGCATGGCAAGTAAACTGAACTTAAAATTGAACCTGGCAAGTAAAAGTAGAAGTCAAGGCCAAAACTTAGAAAATAAGATGTAAGAAATTAGATTTTTCTTGAAATGAAACAAAAATTTCAACCAAGATCTTGTTGATGTTTCTTCTTTGTACTCAAAGAAGTACTCAAACAAGAATAGTTTGTTTGACAAGCAATAATGTCTGTGAAAACATCAGTGAACACTTGGTCATAGAGCATTCACAGCGAATAAATAAAGAACGAAAGTATCAAATCTTCCATCCAGTGAAGTGGACAAACTAGCTGGTCTGGGTGCAAAGTGGGAGGAGACAGACAAGCATCAGGATGGGCTGAGCTTCACCTGCTGTGAGAAGGTGTATCCTGAGCAGAGTGCAGAGCAGAGAGGGGGGCCACAATGCTCAGGTTAGATAAAGATGTGGACATACGTGAGAACAAAGTGAAAGAGACCTGAGAGGAATGACAGACTCAGACACTCTCTGAGCACTTGAGTTTGTGGGTCAGTTTTCTCAAGCATGGCGGCTATGTGGCGGTTTGCTCTTTTTCTCTGCATGTTGCTGATGGTGTCCAGCAGTGACACAGGACACGAACCCCCCAAAGAAGACACCTTGAGTTCAAAGTCGGACACATCGAGCGGGACGGACTCAGGCCATGACACGAGTGGGGACAGTGGACAAAGCGGGACGGATTCAGGCCATGACACGAGTGGGGACAGTGGACAAAACGGGACGGACTCAGGCCATGACACGAGTGGGGACAGTGGACATAGCGGGACAGACTCAGGCCATGACGGTGGCCATGGAGGAGCACCCATCACCACTCTACCTATTGTGAGCTGGAAGTGGCACCATGTCTCCACCCCGTACCTGGTGGCCCTCTGGATCCTGGTCAGCTGGCTCTGCAAACTCAGTGAGTCCTGTCCACGGAGGGCCAATCCTGTCCTCAGATTCATCCAACACAGCACAAAACAAATATTTTAATCATAAATATGAGTTAGTTTAGCACATTTTTGATAACCGTGTTGTGGTGGTTTTTAATTAGAGGTGATATTGAAAGACTTTCAAAGTAAATCTACATACGTTTTCAAAGTAAAAGTAGTACGAATAATTCTTTTATTTATATTTATAGTTATTTATAGCTATAATATATAAATATATATTTATACTGTTGAGTATTTGTGCATCATAAAATCATACACTCTGCTATTAGTTTATTAGATGTTAGCCAGGGTAAAGCAGTCATTCATGAATTAAATCCTGCCTTTGTTATAATTATAACGTTCAGTTTCTTCAATTTTAACAGACTTGTGAGTCAGTTTTGAGATTTAAATAAACTTAAACTATGCTGAGTTCAAATTTAACGTCTCTAACTTTCAATGTTTGCAAGCAGATATTCAAAAAACAAACCTCAGTAGTTACAGAAACATCTGTAACATATTTCTTTGTTATCATCTGTGTGTGTTCTTAATCTGACATGAATGGAGCCTTAAAGAGAGTTTGACCTCACCGGACGAAGCCTGTACTCATCCTGTTGTGATCACACCACGCGGTCATTAACATTTTAATGTATACACAACAGGTGTAAATGGTTTGCAGCGCTGTGGACAATGTAAATGAATGAGCGTGTGCGCGCCTGTGTTTGTGTACACTTTCACTGACATAAATATGGGACTGTGGTCGTCTGTATGTGATGCAGGAAATGACTCTGTTGATAACTAAACAGTGAAATCAGACACAACTAGATTTTTTTTTGTCTTTTTCTGTGCAAGTGGTTACAGTAGTTTATCTTTTTTTGCCAGCTTAGGCGTTAATCTGTGTTGACTTTGTCTGAAAATGTTACAGCAGTCGGTTATAAATAATAACAAAAGAAATGTCATGAATGGTTTTAGATATCTTCGCTTCCAGATTCTGCAAGTTAGAGACGTTCAAGTTTAACTCAACGTAGTTTAAGTTTATTTAAATCTAAAAACTGACTGCGAGTATGTTTTTTTTAAATTAAAAGGATTGCAAAAGACAGGTTATCGATCCAAATCACCACACTTATTTGACTTAGTCTAGAGCTCACACTTTTAAACAAAAACTGTTTGAACAAAAACATTAGAAAGAAAAAAAGGCTGCGGAGAAGGCAAACATTGACACAAGGATTAGAGAACATCTTCAATAAGGCTTATATTTCATATGGGGATCAAACTTGTGGCTATAATAGGACTCATAATTGTTGTGGGAAAACCACCAGTACTGAATATAAGCTGTTGAGAAACTTTTTCAGTGTGATTTACGAAACGACTTCGGCTTGACAAACTTATTTTTAACGGGACGCGAACACATAAAGTAATCATAACACAAATAATATGTGCACACTATAAATGTTGACTTTATACTTGCTCAACATAGTTTGCTGAACAATGGCACCAATTTTCTTCACATTTTATTTCCTCTTTATAGATTTACAATGCCCGCTTTCTTTCATCCTCCTCTCCCTGCAGTCAGTTCTCTCTGCTCGATGCTAATTAAAAGACAATGGACAATAAATGCAGGTTTTACGTATCCGTCATGAGCTGGAAAAACTTCGGTCTCACAGGGACATTTGTCATCTTTACTGTCAGTGACTATTATAATGTTAGTCGTGTATTAACAGTTAGATTATTTTATCTTATCTTCATTAATGTTTTGTAACACTGAAATGTCTGCTGGTTGAGGTCATAAATAATTAAAATTCATTCAAACTCCACCTTAGACTGATATTTTGATAGCAGCCCAAATTGCTTCACAGAGCAGATAAAACAGCAGAAAATAGATAAACCATGAATAAAATGTGGCCGTAAAAGATAAAATGTGATAATAAATAAAAGTATTAAGAAGAAAAGAGAAAAATAAGTTTAAGCACATAAATCAAGGATCAGTTCATCAAGACCTAAAAACTATAATAAAATATTAAAAGTCAATTTAAACACAGGGGTTATCGGACTCTTGGTCTTGTAACCGGTCTCAAGACTTCTTGAAAGTTTTGCCTCGGTCTCAGACTCAGAGGATTCATCACGACCACAGCTGTGGGGATTTTACTAAATTGTCTGATTTATTGATTAACATCATCACTGTTTGGTGGTCTTGACTTCATCTCAAAGTCTCACCAAAGTCTTGGTCTTATCTCGGTCTTGATACACTCTGGTCTTGGTCCTGACTTGGTCTCGGTTTAGATGGTCTTGACTTCAACACTGATGCAGCATCTTAAATAAAAGTCAGGCTAAACAGATATACCTACATGTTTAAAGATATCTACAGATGTGTTTTTTAGGAAGCCTTGAGTCAATAAAAGCATGAATTAATATTTTTGTGAGTGGTTTGACCTTAGTATTTAGCTAAAAATAGATTCCTCGCATCATTTGGACAGACAATAAAACAACAATCCTTAACTGCAGCTACTGTAGGCCTCCGCCTGGAAACAACCTTTACGTGACCTCTCTTTTCTCACCATGAAGTTGACCTCTCTGTGTGCTCAGAGCCATTTACGAATGATTGAAAGGTTTAAGTTTAAGGCCAGCCGCTGGTAAGTAAGATATATTAGGTCATTAGTTAATAAGGCTGAATAACTTCATGCTCGACTGTGCAGGCTGTGGAGCTAAATGTTCCCATGAGGATCATTTACAGCGTTTAGAAACCAACAAAATGTCTAGCAGATATAAAGCTACATATGCTAAACTATATTAACGCTGCTTACATAAAGCTCTTAGTAGAGACGTACTGGTTCACACCTGTGCCCGTGTGAGAGCTTACGTATCTAATCATCAAACCAATGAAGCTATTGTCCCTTGTCCCAGGTCGAACAGGATGGGACTGTTGGCCTGAAGAAGAACATCCAGTCATAATGTAACAGGTTCAGCGAATCAGCACTTATGGGAATAAGTATTTACAGATTTCACAATCTGTCCTCGCTTTGGAGAGATGTTTGTGTTTTCAGTCATGCATAGACTGAAGTTTACTTCCTTTATGAACACTGGTTATTAAAAGAATACAAGTTCCTATAGTCCTCAAACAATGTGTTAAATCTGTGTCTTAACACTTGGCAGAGTGTGGCATTTCAGTATTTGCTACACCAGAGCAGAGGTATTAAACTACTGTGTTTTTAATAGTTTTTTGACAACACTGGAATAAGAACACAAAGGAATAAGATATATCAGACCTATTATCTGTTTATTGTTGGTTTCGGTCTCTGATTGATGTTTTCCGTCCATGCTATCCAGGTGGATTCATGGACTAAACTCTGATATTCTACCTGTTGTGTTCTGGCTTTGTTTATTTCATGTACCAGATTGTAAATCTGGGTCTGGCTTGTAATTTACGCTGTAAAATTGTGACACAAAGAAGTTTAATTTGGTTTCTTACCAATGGTTTGAGGCAGACGGAGACAGTGAATGAGAGTGAGCGAGCTGCGGCACGGATAAAACCGGTTCATCTGTGAAATAAAAAGTTATTTCCTGATTGTTTCACAGCAGTTACACCCCACAGGCACAAACTCTTTTTGTTTTTCACGCATCTCGCAGCAAAAGTTTCTAATAAATCTTAAACACTGATCATTTAAAGGACCAGTGTGTAAGATTTGCTGGTTGAATCCCCCTTGAGCAGTCATTTAGCGTGTCCGTTCTGGGCTACTGTAGAAACATGACATGGTGGACATCGTGGAAATTGACCCACAGCGTCTGTAGATACAAAAGGCTCCTTCAAAGGTTACAACAACACAGTGATTCATATTTTCAGGTGATTATATACTGATGAAAACATATTATATTCAATTTCTGACATCTTCTGTACATTTTCTACACTGAATCATACCTCCAGTATATTATGGTAATAGTTTATTTAAGGACAGTTATAGGGCAGTTTCCTCACTGCTCTCACGTCAAAGAGGCTTTAACCGGGAGTTGAGTAACAATCATTGTCAGTGTCAATCATTACTAAACACAAAAGCTTGAGACGAACTCAGTGGAAATGTTTCCAAGCACACACACACACACACACACACACACAGGTATTCATTCAACATCTATCACGGGACATCAGTCACTTACTCCCTCACTCCCAAACACACACACACACACATAATGTGTCATGACAAAGCGTGATGCGTTAGAGCCCGGAAAGCAAAAAGCGGTGGGTGTTTCAAATGTGACTGAATAACTTGAGGTGGTTCTCTTACTCCCCCTCTAATACACTAACCTAAACACACACACTTGGTCATAGAGGAGATACTGAACATACAAAAAGGCTGAGTCCAGCACACTGCTGCACACTGCACACTTCAGACCACAGATTGGGAGGATACAGAGTCGCAGACTGAGACAGAAAGATGGAGCACTAGAGGAAAAGAGATAGAGTTGTGGAAAGATAGTCACAGTGAAGACGAGTGAGTAAGAGGAAGCAAAAACCCACAAAGAAAAGGAGTGAGTGTGACTCGCTGTCCGGCAGTTCATCCTGGCCTTGGTACAGACCGCTCACCTCCCTGACGTTTGAGGTTGCACAAGCAGAAGACGAAGGACGTGCAGCCTGTTTCTTTTATCTATTTGTAACATTTATTTAATGAAATGAAGCGCTGTGGATGCGCACACCTGCGGCTGTTTGGGTCGGTGTTACTGATCTGCCTCATCTCAGGGGTGGCGAGGGCGAATGGGGACGCGGCGCTTCAAGAAACCCATCTGAAGGCATCAAAATCGAACTCACATGAGGGTGAACATGGCCACGGCTCCAACATCACAGGAATACCCATCGTGACCTTGAAGTGGCACCATGTAGAGGACCCTTATCTAATTGTTTTGTGGATATTGGTGGCTGGTTTGGCTAAATTGGGTATGTAACAAACATTTTAAAATGTTCTTTTTCTGCTATGCATGGACCACCGGGTTCGCAGTTTATCTGAGATGTGGAAAGAAGTTAGGAAAGCATTTTATCTGGGTTATGCCACAAGCAGAGTGTGAATATTGCACATTCCTCCGTCGACGATAACGTTGAGCTTCTTTTAATCTGAAAAAATCTGCAGAATTCACAGAGGAGGAGCTATTTTTATCCCACCTAATGTGAAACGATTACAATGTTGTCCTGCTGTCAGACACACTGGAAAACTGCACATGCATGAATGACTGTATCAAAATAGAGTTATTTGAACAGCGATAGCTCGAGAGGTGAGGGGATGACCTGCAGCAATCCACTTCCACTATTTCCATTATTTATTTCAATTTTAACACTCAGCTGATCTGCTTCATCAGGACTGTGCAGGTGTAGTTAGATAAGATTTAACCCAGCATAAACTAAACTCTGATTGGTGCACAGGCTGTTGCTTCAAAACAAGGAGGTTGGTGGTTCGAACCCCAGCTGGGGTTTTTCCTCTGTGCAGTTTGTTTGCGTGTCTTCTGGGTACTCATTTGACTAATTCATTGACTAATTGTTTTAGCTCTAGGGTACTTAAATAGCTCTACTTAATATATTAGCACTTAACAATATGTAGCTCATCTGCACGAGCACCCAAAGGCAGTTCACCCCAGAGTTTCACGTCAATGCACGACCACTGACCAATCAGATCACAGATAAAACAGTCATGATATCGTGTGTGTCCAGCTGATCCCTGCACACTTAAGACTAGTGTTGTAGAGAGATGGCACCTCGCGCCATGGCTAGCTTCTAATATTGTAACAAACAGAGTCACAGGCTGCAGAGGTGATATCAACACAGCATGCTGTTCCAGAGAACAGAAGAGTTTCTTTTGTACTGTACTGACCTCTACAATCACTTTGTTGTTTAATGTTTGACCTCATGCATTGAAGTATAACACACCTTCATCATCTTCAATGAAACATTGAAGCACAACAGAAGTCTAACCGTGTGGGCTGCAGAGAGAAATCAGCATTTTGAAATGGGTCTATTCGAACAGGCTCAGTACGTCTGAGCATTAAATAATCTTTAGTGACACTTTGTCAGGCCATTAAGTCAAGCGACCTTGACGCAAAGGTCTGTGTTTAGTTACGCAGAGAGATTTTTAAACCCTCAAACGCACCACGCTGGTTAATCATACGCTCGGAACAAAAAAAGAGGCACATTCTCAGTCGAGTGCAACAGTTGATCATTTGCAAATGTTGCAACCTCACAGAGGTTTAGTTATGATGCAATGCGTTTTAAACATTGTCAAGGTCCCAAATTATTCTTGTTAGATGAATCTGTATCTGCTGGTTCTTCTGTCAAACTCTTCTTCTCTTCTGTCAGTCATCGAGGCCAACCACCATGTGACCAACGTGATCCCCGAGAGCGCCTTGCTCATCTGCTTTGGCTTCATTCTGGGTGGGATGATTTGGGGTGCCGACAAGGTGCAGACCTTCACGCTGACACCGACGGTGTTCTTCTTCTACCTGTTGCCCCAAATCATCCTGGACGCCGGCTACTCCATGCCAAACAAGCTCTTCTTCAGCAACATGGGAGCCATCCTCGTCTATGCCGTCATCGGGACCTGCTGGAACGCCGCCAGTCTGGGGCTGTCGCTGTGGGGGTGTCACATGGGAGGAGCCATGGGTAAGAGGGAACTTTACTTTGTATCACTTCAGCAGGTCAAAGTCATTCTGAGTGACAATGTAAATTAAATAGGAATAGTGTCAAGGGGGATAAATAGCCCAGCATTCATTCAGGTGGTTTCAGGGCTGTATTTCCTGTCCCGTGCGCTCTAGGTGACCTGGACATCGGCCTGCTGCAGTATCTCCTCTTCGGCAGTCTGATTGCCGCTGTGGACCCCGTGGCCGTCATCGCCGTGTTTGAACAAGTCCATGTCAACGAGGTCCTCTTCATCATGGTGTTTGGAGAGTCGCTGCTAAACGACGGTGTGACAGTGGTTCGTATTGCTACGATGCCATGCAACCCGCGGTGTGCTTAATGTAAACCAAAGAAGTAGAACAGTTTGTGAGTTTGCTGAGACATCGATCATCATCAAAGTATGTTCCTTTTTTATCTCGGCTGAACTTAATCCCTCCGTGGTCAATCAAAGTGCTCTTTGAGGCGGTTGACTGATAAGAAATAATACTTGTATGTGTTATGAATCATGGTATAACTCTCTATTCAAGCTATAAAGTACAGGGTTTATTGATTTATCATTGTATAAGAGTGTGTGTGTAATGAAATACTACGTTTGTCCTTTTATGCTACAAAAAAAAGGTGTTTCCTTCAACCGCCCACACCTTTATAACAATAGTTTATTGTCAGAGGCTTATTTTCACCTTTACATTGAGTCATTCAACTGATGTATTTATCCAAAGTGACTCACAAAAAGGCAGCTTAGACTCAAGTGACATTCCTGTCCAGTTGTTCGTAGCGTTGGAGAGGTGGCGCTCTCATAGGTATGTTTGTTGCAGGTGCTGGATAATCTGCACACTGCTCTTTTTTTCTTGTTTCTTACATCCTATTTTATTCGACATGGACATGACAAAGTTTTAATCCCAAACCCATTTACTTAGCTACTTGGAGTGAAAGAAACGCTTCTTTAAAAGAACGTGTCAATTAAAAACAAGAGATAAAAAGTTAATCTTCTTCTTCGTCTTCTTTCAGGTGCTTTTCAATGTTTTTGATGCGTTTGTGTCACTGGGAGGAGCCAAAATTAATGCTGTGGAGATCATTAAAGGAATAAGTAAGGAGTGATATTTATTTACCCCTTCATATATTATATATATATATATATATAATAATTCATATTATAGTGCATGTGGTTTCACAGATTCTGTACGTTTCCAGGGGGTTGTTTTGGATTAAAATATTCATTAATGCGTCCTCTTTCTCTTTCTCCAGTCTCTTTCTTTGTGGTGGCATTCGGTGGTTCCCTCGTGGGCTTTGTGTTCGGCTTGCTGATCTCTCTCCTGACCAGATGCACTAAAAACATCCAGATCATCGAGCCGGGCTTCGTCTTCGTCTTGGGATACCTCGCCTACCTCACGGCTGAGATGCTCTCCCTGTCTGCCATCCTGTCGTGAGTGCTCTATGAGAAACATCTCATTTCTTTTACTATTTTTGTGTCTGCTTTGCGTTAAAATGTTTGGTTGTGCCGTAGGATCGTTTTCTGTGGCATGTGCTGCCAGAAGTACATCAACTCAAACATGGACGAGAGCTCCGTCACCACGGTCAGATACGTCATGAAGGTTTTAGCCAACGGATCAGAAACCATCATCTTCGTGTTCCTCGGCATCTCCGCCATCGATAAGACGATCTGGGTGTGGAATACGGGCTTCATCCTGCTCACGCTCCTCTTCATCTTCGTGTACAGATTCATCGGTGAGATTTTATCTTTCAGTTTCGAGTGGAAACAGAACACTACCTGATGTCGCGGGTCACAAAACGGGCTGTGTTTGTGTGCATGTATACTACAGGTGTGTTTTTCCTCACCTGGATCCTGAACAAGTTCAGGTTGGTCCCCGTGGAGTTCATAGATCAGGTGATTATGAGCTACGGTGGCCTGCGAGGTGCTGTCGCATATGGCCTGGCGACAATGTTAGACGGGAACAAAATAAAGGAGAAGAATCTGATGGTTTGCACCACGCTCATCGTGGTGTACTTCACCGTCATTCTTCAGGTAAACGCTGCATTTTGCGCACATAAACACACAACTGCTTAATTTTGCAAACCTGAAGCTTGAATCTTTGACTTTCTGTTGCAGGGAATAACGATGAAACCTCTGGTCACCTGGCTTAAAGTGAAGAGAGCCGCAGTGTCTGAGCTCACACTCATAGAAAAAGTGCAGAACAAGGTAAGGCTCCAAATTAATCAACAGGAAGAACAATAAACCTCCAGGCTGCAGACTGTTACAGCATCTCTGTTCTTGTTGTTCAGGTGTTTGATCACATGCTTGTTGCCATAGAGGATATATCTGGACAAATAGGACACAACTACATGAGGGACAAGTATGTAAAGATATCTTAAATGATATTAAACGACAGTAAAATGTGTTTGAATGAAGCTACAATTAACTTCTGTTGCCGTGAAGGTGGAATCATTTTGAGGAGAAGTGGATGTCGAGGATTTTGATGAAGCCGTCAGCGAGGAAGAACAGGGACTACGTCTTCAAAGTCTTCCATAAGCTGAACCTCAAAGATGCTATGAGCTACGTGGCTGAGGTGAGAGTCACATGCTGCCTCTTGTTGTTTTGTTTGTGCGGACATTAAAGGAAGCGGAGATGAGATTCACTGCTGGTCAGCCGGTAAACAAAGCCCTCTGGTCTCCATGTTGCAGGGTGAACGTAGAGGTTCTCTGGAGTTTATCCGCAACGAGACGGCATTCGTCGACTTCAAGAAAAAGTTTGGCGACGAATTCACAGAAGTCATGCCCGACATCATGGCTGACACGTCAGAGGATAACAGTGGAATATCCACTATGAGGTGAGTGAATATTTCATCTACACCCAGGGCCAATTTTGTTTGTCACCATATCACACACATCAATAACGAATGAAGAGACACACACAGACAAACCAAAACCAAAACAAACGTCAAATCTCTTACTACACCTACTTAAATCCAGCTGATTATAATGATCAAGTGTAGAGTTCATCCACTCACATTAGATCCCTTCAGACAGTGAACAGATGAGACACTACCCCCTGATGGCAACAAGCTGTCACAGCATTTGTTTTCACACTTGAAAACAAACTAGTAGAAACAATCTCACGTCTGAATTAGTCTAAATTAGAGTGAGGTACCTGACATGATTTTTCCTGCTGCAGAGGAGACCCCGTGCCATCGGTGAGCCTGGAAATGCACGAGCAGAGCATGAATGGACTGAGGGAAACAGAGGACGTTAACAGTCACCACCTGCTGCAGCAGCATCTGTACAAGGGGAGGAAACAGGTGAGCCGCCGCTGAGCTACATACTCTACATTAAAGTATTACACCTGCATGTATTTGGATGGTAAGATAAGTTTTTCGTTTTGTGGTTCATAGCACCGTCACAGATACAGCCGGAGCCACTTCGACGTCAACAAGGATGAAAACGAGGTGCAGGAGATCTTCCAGAGGACCATGAGGAGTCGTTTGGAGTCTTTTAAGTCTGCAAAGATGGGCGTCGCTCCACCGAAGCACATTACAAAGCACACAAAGAAAGACCAGCTGCAAAAGGTCAGAGCCTCAGGATTCAATTTTGTCAGATTAGAAGGATCTAATCCTGTAATCTTGTCGATTTATTTCTGTTTATACAGTTTTATAGACATTTCTTGTGATTACCTTTATCAAAGTGAGATATAAAAAATCATTTTTATATTGTACAAAACATAAAAATTTAAAATACCCAGCCCTGATAGTCGAAACATGTATTACAGCTTTGATTTTCACGCTTTCTAACTCAGTTTTAACACTTTACTAATAAAATGACTTCTCTACAAACTGCAGATGCCAAATGGAAAATCACTGGAGAAAAGTCGAAGTTATCATTCTGGTGACGAAGGTTTGTATCTGTGTCTGAGTTTTACTATCCAGTAATCAATGTAAAGGCCCCTTTTTCGATACATATTTTCTCTTTGTATTTCAGATTTTGAGTTTTCAGAGGGAGACAGCGCCTCCGGCTTTGAGGCATCAGGCGGTTCGTTCCCCATGAGGGTCACCTACAGAGCAGGAGGTGAAATAAATCCACCATACACATTCTTTATTGGAGTAAAAACACCAAAACAACACTCAAGTAGAAGTCATAGTCAAGTCAGACGTAGACAAACAACTCCCATGATGTCTACTTCTGTCAAATGTTGGATGATTTTTACATATTTGAGAATCAAACTGCTGATTAAATGAAACATTTGGAAGCTTTAGAAGGGAAGACTTTCTAAAAACTCAAAGGAATTTGAAATGTGACATGGCGGGCAGCAAAAAAGTTGGTTTAATCTTTAAAGTGTAGAATATTTAATGTAAAATCTTAATCTGAAAAGTAACTACTACCAACCTACAGCTGTCAGGTTAATGTAGAGGAGTAAAAAGTAAAATATTTGTCCAAAAAAAGAAAACAGTGAAGTACAAGTCCCTGAAGATTCAACCTAATAGTGATAACAGTGTTTTAACCTTCAAACTCTGTCCACACTGATTCACTTTCTTTCTATCTTCCAGCTGGTATCGAGAACCCAGCCTTCATGCCGGACCTGGACCCGATGGCACAGGTCCAGATCCCTCCGTGGTTGGCGGAGGCCGAGCTCGACAGCAGCATGGTGGCTCCTTCGCAGCGCGCCCAGCTGAGGCTGCCGTGGACGCCCAGCAACCTGCGCCGCCTGGCTCCTCTCCGCATCAGCACCCACTCCACCGACTCCTTCATGCTGGCCGACGCTCCCGGCACGCAGCAGAGGGGCAACGAGCAACTGCCGCCACCTCCACCTCCTCCGCCGCCGCCTCACAGAGACGATGACCACATGTAGCAGCAGCACCCAACCCCGACCTTCATCTCCCTTTAACCTGGCTGCCAAAGACACAGACCTAACCTCAGACTTTGCACTGTCTGCTCTCAGAATATTTACTAGGGAATGTTTTCTTTTCCGTGCAGTTGTTTAATCTTAGGTGTGAGTTTTTAGACGAAACATTCACAGTCCCACGACCTTTGTGCTCCCGAGGCAGCTCTGCCTGTTGATCTAACTTCACCCTTCACTGAGCAAAGCCGAGCTGCACGTAAAGCGACAGAGATGTTGAACATTATCACTCCTTCTCCTCTGGTTCACGGTCAGTCCCCTCCCACCCCCGTGGAGTATCTTATCCCTGAATGTGATGCACAAACCTTTTTTCAAGAATGTAGATATTTATGAATAGTGTTGTTTATAAAGATGATAAATTTAATAAGAGTGACATGAAAAATAATTCAAATGTTTTAATCTCAAATTTTTTTGTGTGTTTTTGTCTCAGGACAGTACTTGAGATTTAAAATGAAACTTGAATAAAACTATTGTAAAAACGTCACATGTATGATAAAAAAAATATTTATTCATAAATTAAATTTGGTGTTATTCCACCATCTGAAATCTGCGCACAGACGAGAAGCTGCAACCAGTGTGTTTTATTAATAATTAACTTAAAGGGTTAAGTGATTATCTAAAAATCGTTGGTTATTATGCATAACTTTAAGCCTTAATATAATGTGAACAGGTGAGTTGTATGTAAATTCACCCTCAGTACAGTTGTCATGAACGGGGAAATTAGCTACAGAGACCAAAACTGTTTTTTGTACCAGGCTGTAAACATGTTTATTTCTGCTGTGAAGTTGGACATTTGAACATGGGGACTTACGGAGACTGACTCACTTCTGGAGCCAGCCTCAAGTGGACGTTTGAGGAACTGCAGTTTTTGACACCTCTGCATCGGCTTCACCTGACAGCCGTGGAAGTTTCCGCTTGGCCCAGTGTGAACTCCAGTTTCTGCAGACTTTCACATTAAAAGTCTAACACGTAAAGGAAGGATTGTGCCATTGAAAGGCTTTTAATTTGAAGTAATCTGTGCAGGAAGTGTTGAGCCCCACAGGGAAAAGATTTTAAAAATTAAATGTAAAAATAATGAGTCACTTTCGGCTGCTTTAATATTATCAAAATTAAATGAAAATGAACTGAACAGATGAAAATGTATCTTTACATTTTAACTAAATCAGGCACATTTACATCAAATTGATAATTAATGTTTTGTTATCAGCATATTCAATAAATAAAACTGTAAATAAAGTTTCTGTTTCAGAAATGAAACCATTAAAAAAATATTCATCACATAATCAATAATAAAAAGCTTGTTGCAGCTCTAATACTGACAGATGACTGACTCTTTCATATCCACCAGACATATTTAAGTGTCATTGTCCATATTTAATCATAAATAGTCCATTTCGGATGTTTCCAGCTGCTTTGTGATGTAGTCTAATAGAATTTTTTCATTTCCAGGATCCTTCAGGTAAAAATGAGATCCGTCGAGCATCCTGACGGTGAAATCTCCTGATGTGATGCTTTTCCAAGCTGTTGATAAAATAGAAAAGAGACAGCTCATGTACTGACACCGCCTGTCTGTGATAGGGCAGAGTGAGCGTGTAGTAATCAGAGGACTGACCTTGTAAGTCATGAGGAATGTCATCTTTTCCATCAAAACACGTGACCGAGCAGGAGAGGAGTGGTTTGTCTGGCTTGTTGCACCTGCGGGAAAAAGTCAACAACGGTCACACACACTTTATTTCGAATGAACGGTTAAATTTAAATAAAATAAAAAAAAATAAAAGATTGTAACAAAGTTGTCAGCCCACCTGTAGTTCTCCACGACGTGCAGGTCGGCCTTCAGGGCGGGAACAAAGAGCTTCAGGACTTCAAGGTTTGCCAGCAGCTCAGGAGGAGTTCCTCCAATCGAGCTCATCCACTTGAGGAAATCGTCGTCGGATAAGGTGCTTCTCTTCGGGGTGTTGATGCGCATCTCGGACTACAAGACAAAACACATGTTATATTGCGCAAGTGTACCTCATGAAGTGGTCGGTGAGTGTATATCATTAACTCACATAAGGTGCAGAGGCACCAGACAGGAAGATGTGGACTGGTTCGAGGTTGTGAACTTGCTTCAGATGATCTGCCACTGCGAAACTCGTGAAGGCGCCGAAACTAAAAGCAGAAGAGAGCAGAGCAAAGGTTGCAACAGCAAGAAAAGTGATAGGAGATATTTAAACTGTTATATACATATATGCGTGTATACCTGTGTCCAAACAGAGCGAATGGCTTCTCTTTCAGCATTGGTAACAACACGCCGACAACCTCGTCCACGATCTGCTGCATGTTCTGAAAGAACGGCTCTTTGGCTCGACTCTCTCTGCCCGGAAGTTTGACAGCAAAGACTAAAAGTGACAGAATGAGTGTTAAAGACATGGCAAGGACAATAAGAAGCAAAGTTCAAATCCCCATGATAATATTTAGAAACATCAGAGAAGTGGTGAACGCACAGTACCGGTCATTAAGAAGAGTACTTTTAAGAACATATTAAAACATATTGTGGTATGTTTACACCTTTTTTTTGTTTATTACATAATTCCACACACGTTATTTTATAGTTTTGAATCTACAGTGTAGAACGAGACAAAAACAAAGATTTAAACCACCGAATGAGGCGGCGTTTCCAAACTTTTGACTGGTACTGTAGATCAGGAGTGCAAAGTTCAACCCCTTGCAGGTGTGTTACCTTCCACAGAGCTGTTGAGGACATTCCCCCAGCGTGCATAGTGTATGGACCCTCCACCTGCCCAGGGGAAGCAGATCAGCCGGCTCACAGCATCAGGCCTTTTCTTGAAACAGTTGATCACCTTTTCCATGATAACCTAACAGAGGGGTAAAGATCCAGTGCTGAGTCACCCAGTTTGACCTACTCTTATTCCACACGAGTACACACATGCAATAGTAGTGCTCGACCACCATAAAGATGTTTGGTCTCACCTGTTTGTTGCTGGCAGCTCCATCAACTTCTCTCAGGACGACAGCTGTAATTCCTCATGCTGAATGCTGAAGTGTAATATTTCCTGGATCTTCTTCTTCTTTTTCCTCTGTGGTTTGCTGTAAGACTGAATCTGGAGACATCTACAGCATGGAGTGTGTACGTCCATGCAAAGCAGGTAATATGCAGCGGATTTACACTCAGTCACTTCTTAGTTCATGTCATAATTATGCGAAATGTTCTTATAATTCACACAGAGCGTGTGTAAAAATACCTGCACGGGCAGGAGGTGAGTTATTTTAAAAACATGACGTAAATAGTTAAAAAGTTGTCGGGAAGTGACGTTGTTTTCTACAGTTGGTATTTCCTGACGGGTTTCCCTCGATGTAGGAGGAGGAGGAGGGAGCCACAGCTGCGTCAAGGTAGAGTCAATTAAACAAGGTGATACAGGAAGGACTCAGTTTTAAGTTCCATATTTAAGTAACGGCCTCCTGATGCAGGAACGCGTCACAAATATGAGTAAAGTATCAAAATTAAGTACTCATTATGAAGAATGGAACTTTTATTTTATATTATATATTATATTATATTATTGTTATGATGCACTAACCTGTAAGCAGCCTTTTAGTGATGCTTTTAGTCACATTTATATATAGATGTAGGGTTTAATCTGTGTATGTTTCCCACTCTGAGAGGTCAAGACAAAGAAAGAGAAGAAAAAAAATATAATATAAGATTTTATCTAGACCTTTGCTTTTATTATGTTACATTCAAATAAATAGACAAGTATAAGTTAAAGTTATAACTATATATGTCTAATTTATTCTCTATTCTCTAATTATTAATTCTCTAAATACATTCTATTTCTTATTTCTAAAAGTTTTAATCTGTTTTTGACTTTTTATATAGTTTTCTATCATAAAATAGAAACACCTCAAAATTACAGTAGTACAGTCTTAGAGTAGATATTCTTTCTGCCATTAATTATTAGCGTGTATAGAAGAATAATATTTATACTGTTTATATCTTTGAGATTTGCTATATTTTTCTTATATATCTTTTTAACTTGTATATATTTTTATATTTCATGTATATTGCTGTTCAATGCTCTATTACATATTGCAGCAATGACAATAAAGTTGACTTGAAACTTGGAACAGAATAATATTGTACACAATAAACGTGTGCTTTTATTTTGAAGGAGTCACGCCGGAAGTCTTACGTGGCTATTCTGGCTAGCTTCATAGGAGCGATCGAGAGAGGGCGGTGTAAGTGCAGATTTCAGACCGGTTTCTAGCCGATACCGAGGAGGACACCGGGGGTTGGTGAACCCCATCACATATCCGTTTGATAAAGAAGAACACCGGATTGTCACGCTCACCCACCGGGACGACGAATTTAACCGCCAACCGGGTAAATATCCGCGCGAGCGTTTGTGTCTCGAGTTGTCAGTTGGTCGCTAGTTGTCGTCGGCTAAAGCTGACGCTAGCGCCGTTAGCTCGAACTCCTCCGGTGACCAAACTGTCACAAACACTCTCGGCGCTCACCGTAATGTCGCTTTTCTTCCAGGTACGAGAGAAATAACTCCTAAAGGACTCGAGCCGGGACTTTTTTGTACAACTTTAAGGCTGACATTTGCCGGTAAAGGCAGCGCGAAAGGTGGGCGAGAAGAAGAAGAAGAAGACTGCTTCCAGCCGAGGGGGAACCCCACCAAGCGGCCCGGTTCCACATCAGCGACCCGGGGAAGCCGCGAAAGCCGGGGGAGCGGCGTGGACTGCCAGCGGGGGATATAGTAGCCTGCGCACGGGGGGAGAAGTAACCACTGGGTGCCGGGTCATCCGGACAGAGACCTCATGAATGGAAATCGGAACAACAGGTGGGACTAAGAGCCGTGCTTAACCGAGCTAATTTAGGCTTTCTTTGCACTCATTTCACCCGCAGCTATGTCGTTTAATGGAGAAAACTCAAGCTCGGGCTGCAACCAGTAGTTGGCCAGTTTTACCCCTAAAAACCAGTCTCACTGGTTACCTGGGCTGTCTACGTCATTCTTTGTCGGCTGTCAAAGGCAGGTGGTGATCCCGTCAGGTGTGCCTGAAGTGTGTGTGTGTGTGTGTGTGTGTGTGTGTGTGTGTGTGTGTTCACACCAGCTGCTGCCATAGTTACCCCCACCTATTGAATACTGTTCAGTTAACCGTTCCCTGTGATGATTACAAATCAATTGAGCATGGCACCGCATTAGTCAATTTACTTTGTCACAGCTCGTCTATTATTGATGTTGCTGGAGGTTGGAGTGTTGGAGGACTCATTCATTCTCCACCCGCTCCACCCATCCTGAAACACAGAGTAACACGGTTTTACACGTTAATAAACAGACTTTTGATTTATCAGCAGTTGCTGGAAGTGGAGCAGCGGCTTTAATGATCCGTCTGTTGTGTTATGTTCAGTATGTAAAATCACCAAAAACCTTGATTATGATTGGTGAAATAACTTAAAATGGGAAAAGTTGACTTGTTCTTTGAAGATCCAAGAGGAAAAACTCGAATTTATAACCCCATCATGACTTTGTGTGACTCTGTGAGTAGAAATGTAACCTCCCTTGGTTGGTGGATAGTTAATTTGTAATCTACTGCACGATGAACATGGCAGATTTAAGCAGAATTACACTTATACTTGGATTTCTACGCCTGGACATGAAGGCTGAGTGCTGAGAGTTTTCTTTTTTCATTTTCTTTTATGGACTGAGTTAACGGCCCTCGAGATCTGTTGTTTCTCTGATATAATACTTAAATTGCAAAAGTTTTTTTTCCTTTTTGTAAGAATAGGAAGAGATGCTGTAAAATAATTATTTCACAGAGCCCAACAGTCCAAATAACTCGTACTACAAAGCAGCAAATCCTCACGTTTGAGGAGCTACCTCCAGTGAAGCTTGTTTACTCTATGACTCACTTAATGACCTACAAGATGAATTAATTATCATAGTAGTTATTGTTCATTTTTCTGTTGATTTCCCCTGATCTAATTGTGGATGTGTCATATCCTCACTCCCTCTACTCCCCTACTGTGGGCATTTTTAATGACACATCGAGGGCAGAGTAATGTTCAGTGATTGGGATAACCTCAGTTAAACTTCACACTTAAGGCCGCGTTCAAACATAACAATCAGGCTGCTGTGGGTGTGTCTGTTTATTCTGAATGTAACCGCTGTAAAAAAATCAAATAACTTTATTTCGCTGAGAGACCGGCTATATTGAGGACGGCACTCGCTCACTCTCATTCACTGTCTATGTCGTTCAACCACTCTCTCAAACCAAATCAAACTTCTTCTTGTCATCGTTTTACAGCACAAACTGCGAGTTAAAAGTATTTTCTTGTCTCTGAACTTGCAGCTGATCGACCAGAAAAACATTCAGCTTCAACAGACCAATCTTCCGCTCGCAAAGGCTGCTGCGTAAACATGATTGTAACGAGATGTTGATGCGATCGGTCCTCGTTTGAGAAATCTAAAACATTTGCCACAATCACACACAGTGCATTCTGTATCTGCAACAAATTCATATTTTCATCAATTTTTCTGACTATATGATGAATTATTTAGACTTTAAAACTTTCAAAAATACCTCTCACATTTTATAAAAGTCAAGGTAACATTGTGAAACTAACAGGTTGTGACTAACAGGTTAAAACCCAAAGATATATTAACTTTATATTTCATTTATAATGGTTTAAATCCGCAGAGTTTTTGGCTTTTTTAAATTTTCGGTAACATTTTAAAGGTTTAAAATAGTTTGTCTGCACATGCACGGTAGAGGAGGTTAAACAACGTTTATTTGAATAGTTTTACCCCATTCACATTGTCAGCTTTAGTGTAGTGACATCATGGACTGTACAATATTACATCAGTGGAGTACTCTCTTTAAGTATGTGGGTTGAATGTCAGCTCTGTGTGGGCTGATACTGGTCGTGCAGTGCGTTTGTACGATGGAGCTGCCTGATAAGTGGTCATTAATCTCTCCATTGTTGCTCCTTGTACAGTGAACCTTTGTGTTTTTGGGGTCATTTACTGGAGCAGTAGCTGCTATCTGTCTTGTGTGTAGTTGAAGATGTTTTCCGTAATTGTTTAAAGAAATCTTAAAGTTTGTTTTAATTTAGTTTTTACATTTAAAAAAAAGAGAAAGCGTTCTTTGGGCACTCTGTTTTGTTGTTAGAATACAGTTTTGGTTTCCACCTGATCAGACTCACCCTGGAAACAACCACTATTACATCACATAATAACCAAACACAGCTATCGAGATGCCAACTGTTAATGTCCTCAAATAACAGATCAAAATAAAAGTACAGCTCCGAGGCGAATGAGACAAATCTGTGTGCACCTGTTTTTCCCTCCTCCTGTCGTCATGGCCTTCAGTTGCCATGGAGAAACTGTAGCAACACGGGAGGCATCACCATGGGAACGGCACAGGGGAGGAAGCGACCTGGGGACACGTCGGTCCTTTACTGAAACAATGAGTCCTCCTTCGCGGCGAGTCCAGGGTCAGCCGTCGACCCTGACAAGAGCTCGAGCAGTTTGAGACTTTTCAGCTGCTTTGTCGCCACCTTCATCGTCACTTCTTTACTCTTTAGTCTGAACTCTGTGTGCACTGTATGTGCAGACATGTAGGTCATTGTGTCTGTCTGTCTGTCTGTGTGTGTGTGTGTGGATCCTCTGAGTCACATTCGTGGAAATGATGTAGCTGCGTGATGTAATTTTTTTTTTTTCATCGCTGAGTACTTTCCAGTTTGGCATTTATGAAAATTGGTGTCGAATCGGCGCCGATGTGTCATCCGCCTACTTCTCCTCCCATTTTGGCAAAGGCCGTGTCACTCAGGAGAAATCCGCAACCGCGAGCCGAGTCTTTATTTCAAATGTGTGACCTTTTTAATGCGATCTTGGGGGGGAGAAACAACGTCGGGGTCCCCGTTTGTTTCAGTTTTGTCAGTTTGATGTGAGGCAATCTAAACGCTCCTGACCGTCTTCAGTCCCAGCACCCACCGGCTGCTCTTTCCTCCTTATTAACCACTTCCTTCCTTCAGTTAGTCAGCTTCTCGTAGCTTTTAGGTCATTTGAACGGGGAGATCACATTCACGATTACCGCCTTCAGTTCTATTTTAGCTGTATTTACATAAATGCAGATCATGGCTAGGTTGGTTTATAGATTAGATTTTGTCAGTAGAAAGGGTGCACTGAAGAAAAGAGATAAAGTCAACGCACCATAGCTATATTTTATAGTTGATTTGGCAGATGTGTTAGCAAACAGTTGTCTAACAGATATTTAACAGCTTTAACATTTAGTTGGGGCCAAGTTGAGTCCAATTTTTATTCCTGTATTAGCTGTTTCGGTTTGTTGTTGTTGTTGTTAAGCTGTAACCTCTGTGGCTGTGAAGTGAAGCCAAAGCCAACAACTGCAGTTCCTCAAACGTCCACTTGAGGCTGGCTACAGAAGGAGTCAGTCTCCATGTTCAAATGTCCAACTTCACAGCAGAAATAAACATGTTTACAGCCTGGAGCAAACAGTCTCTCTCCTGTGGCGTCTTAGTGATGACTCACTGGCAGACGCTGATAAAAATATACATATTGTTTTGTGATTGTTTTTTTTCTTGCTTACTTATTAATTGTTGTTGTTGTTGTTGTTATTGTTGGTGAAGGAGCCGTTGGAGCCCAAGCCCTGTTTTCGTTGCCACGGCGACCTGGCTATGGCACCCTCGGGAAGCCCATCAAGCTTCTGGCCAACTGCTTCCAGGTGGAAATACCCAAGATCGACGTCTACCTGTACGAGGTGGACATCAAGCCTGATAAATGTCCTCGCCGGGTCAACAGGTAACGGAAGAGACTGAAACGGGTTTCAGGTCTTGAGCTGGACTGGTTTGTTGAGTGTAGACCAGTTTGGACTGTGACATGTTTTTCCCCTGGTGGTCTTTTTCAGGGAGGTGGTGGACTCCATGGTTCAGCATTTCAAGGTGACCATCTTTGGTGACTGTCTGCCGGTTTACGATGGGAAGAGAAGCCTCTACACTGCTACCCCACTTCCTGTTGCCACTGGTGGGGTAAGTCCATACACTGAAGTTTGCATAGTCTGGAGGCTCAGACTTCTGTTACACGAACGTTTAATGGCCACAGCGGACCACAATAACCGCCACTGTCTTCTTCAGGTCGACCTTGATGTCACTCTGCCAGGTGACGGCGGGAAGGACCGCCCATTTAAAGTCACCATTAAGTTTGTGTCATTGGTCAGCTGGCACATGCTACACGAAGTCTTGACGGGACGCGTCCAGTCCGAGCCGGTGGACCTGGAGAAACCGATCAGCACCAATCCTGTTCACGCCGTGGACGTCGTCCTTCGACACCTGCCCTCCATGAAGTGAGAGTCCACCTCCGTCTGCACCTATATCACGCTCAAAAAAACTTCAAATCATTGTTGGTGTATATGCGGCAGTTTGCCATTGACAGCAAGATAAGAGTAGCTCTGAATAAAGCATGAGAAGAGTATTTCTTGTTGATTAGTTCTGGTCATGAAATATGATCCAAGGATACATCCTGGAGCTGCTGTATAGCTCCCTTAATTTATAATGCAGCATTTCAACCACAGCCTTGTCACATATTGTAACAGGTGTATTTTGGTGAATGCATTTACCATACAATACCACAGACGGATACATTTAGTATGTTAATATAACACCTTTTTATGTAATCGGCCATTTGGTGATTCCATCGACCAAAATAACTCAGTGACATGAACGAAAACCTCTTTTAGCCTTCTGTGGTTTCACTCAGCGCCCCTGGGCAGAGATCTATTTTTGTGTCCTACTAACCTTTGTGTCACCTTTGTGAACCCCTTCTGTCCTCATTAGGTACACGCCTGTTGGACGATCCTTCTTCTCCTCCCCGGAGGGCTACGACCACCCTCTGGGTGGAGGCAGAGAGGTCTGGTTTGGCTTCCATCAGTCAGTACGGCCGGCCATGTGGAAAATGATGCTCAACATCGATGGTGAGTGAGGACGGGGAAGCCAGGGACACCAGTTAGATGGAAGATCGATACCACTGTAACACCAGTTAGCTTAGCATAGAGACTACAAACCAGCGGGGGGTAGCATGAATATTGCCTTATATTTGCTCATCGCTTCGCACTTTACGACATAAATAAAATCAGGCCTTGCCTGACTCAACAAGCTCCGAGCTCCACTGGCTACCTGTAGCCTTCTTTCAATCCGAATTGCTGGTTGCCTTCAAAGTCGCCTCCGGTTCTGCTACTTGAATGTCCTCATACAGACATATGTTACCTCCTCCAATGAACAACGCCTGGCTCTGCCACCCGTACACTCAGGACAGTCCAAACTTTTCTCGTCGGTTGTTCCTGGTTGGTGGAACGTCCTACCAGATCAGGGGCGTACCTCCTGAAGACCTCCAGCTCTTCAGAGAGGACGTCCTCTACGATACTACCAACAACCGGACATACTAAATCTAACTTTAAATGGGTTAACAGGCAGTGTGTCATTGTTTTTGCTACAATTTTAGTGCATTTATCTCTTTGACCCTGATTAGTAACCTGCTCTGAATCCACCTCCAAATGTTTGACCTTCTCCTGTATTGTTTCAGTGTCAGCCACAGCGTTTTATAAAGCCCAGCCAGTCATCCAGTTCATGTGCGAGGTCCTGGACATTCACAACATTGACGAGCAGCCACGTCCTCTCGCCGACTCCCACAGGGTCAAGTTCACCAAAGAGATCAAAGGTATGTCACCAAGGGAAGGCGGCGTTTGTTTTCAGGGCCTTGTGTTTTTGTATGATTTGACAGTTTCATTCGATACGTAAGGAAAGTGCTGATGAAAGCTGAACCTTTGTGATGGAAGAAATTCAGCTTACTCTGTTGTTCCACTGAAAGTTTCAATCATTTAAATGTTCCCGATGCTTATTTATGTCCGCGTCTTCACAGGTCTTAAAGTGGAAGTGACACACTGTGGAACCATGCGTAGGAAGTACAGAGTCTGCAATGTAACACGACGCCCTGCCAGCCTCCAGACGTATGTTTCTGCATCGCACTCCCGTAGCTGTTAACGCCACTATCAAAGCTGTCGTCAGTTTACACTAACAGGAGACTCGTGTCGCCTTCGTGTCCACAGGTTTCCACTGCAGCTCGAGAATGGGCAGACGGTTGAACGTACAGTGGCGCAGTACTTCAGAGAGAAGTACAACCTGCAGCTGAAGTACCCCCACCTGCCTTGTCTGCAAGTGGGACAGGAACAGAAACACACCTACCTGCCCCTGGAGGTAAGCGCTGATACAGACGAGACATTCGGACAGTCAGAGTTTATTTATCGAAACATAATGAGGACCATAAACCCTAATGATTTTATATCCCGACTGCTGCGTGATTATGTGTAAAGGTTAGCCTCGTTCACGATGTGTGTTCACGTTTAGAGATCGACGGATTGGAGCTTAAATTAAACCATCTTCAGGTAACTGGCTGGATTGATGGACTGGCGTGCATGGTTAAGTTGAAGTCCATGTACAGATCTTAAAACAAGTATTTATTTAATCAACGTGGCTCTGCTGCTGCTGCAGTGTCGACTGTAAACTATCACTTCCTCCTGATCAGGAGAAATCAAAACATCCCCAGCAAACAGGAAATCCGCTAACATGAACACCGCGCCGGGCTGAATGAATGAAGTGAAAGGAAATGGTTATCGAGCTGGATTAATTATTGAACTGCTGTTTGTTTTTTTTAAGGTGTGTAACATCGTAGCTGGACAGCGCTGCATTAAAAAACTCACAGATAACCAGACATCGACCATGATCAAGGCAACAGCCCGCTCTGCACCAGACAGGCAGGAGGAGATCAGCAGGCTGGTGAGTTTCCTGTGAAGCAGATATGTAACACCAACTTTTTTTTTTTTTTTTTTACCTGTTGTATAAAAATATTTTCTCTCCTCAGGTGAGGAGCGCAAATTACGAGGCCGACCCGTTCGTCCAGGAGTTTCAGTTCCGCGTGCGAGACGAGATGGCTCAGGTGACGGGCCGCGTCCTGCCGGCCCCCATGCTGCAGTATGGCGGCAGGGTGAGCTCTGAACAATTTATGGTACCTTCCCCTTTAAATCACGCTCCATATGCATGTGTGTTTGAGACAGCAGGGTTTCTCCCAGGGTGTCAGGAGAGTTTTCCAACACAAAATTGGTGTCAACAAATCAGAATTTAAAGTTATATTACAAACCGAGAATCAGTTTTTGGGATCTAATCATTCACAACCTTTGGGAACAGTTTGGTGTTTGGTGGACATGATCCAAAACATTAGCTTCTTTGCAAAAAATGACCTCCAAGTTCAGTGCTCAGTGTAACCTAATTTTATTGAACTGGAAAATCTCTTTCATCCACAAGTGATGGGTGGGTGAAGTCGGGGGGGATTTCCACCTCCGAATGTGATTGGAGATGGTGTGATAGAGAAATGTTATTGAAAAAGATGTCAATGCAGATATCTCGTCATCCCTCCTCCTCAGTACACTGCACGAGTGATCTTCTGCCAAACAAACATCACGTGGCGCCTCAGTCCGAATTTATTTTGTTGAGAGACGTGTTCAAAGTTTCATTTGTAATCCTCTTGACATGTGGTGGCCAAAACCAAATTCTCCAACGATAGCACCATTTCGAGAAGCGTTCGGTGACGTGTATCGTGGAAACTCTTTCACAACGATGAGGTTCTGAGTTCAGTGAATTTCTGTGGGGAAACCCTGTGATTACAATCTCAAGTTTTATTTTTTTTCACATGCTTAAACTGTTCAAATTCTCCCTGATTACATCTTGTCTGTCTCACATCTTTTCGTCTGAGCTATGACTTGTTGAGTTTGCTGTGGTTTGGCAAGTTGTTCTCACAGATCACACATAGAAGCAGTTTTAAGTTCAAAGAAGTCTCTTTTTTTTGCATGTATGCTGTTAAAAATCAGTTTTCTTGCGACGCACGCTAAATGCATGATCAAATCAAATGCAAGCACAGATGAAACTCAGCCAATCACATCCTCACCGGCTGCTTGAATCCTTTAAATCTTTGAATCCATACTCTTGTCTGTGTCTTCTGTACTCTCTGTGTCTGTGTGACTGCCCAGCCCCAGCAGATCAACCCTGCACTGTCGTTGCAGAACCGCACAGTGGCCACACCCAGCCACGGGGTGTGGGACATGAGGGGGAAGCAGTTTCACACCGGAGTGGAGATTAAGATGTGGGCCATCGCCTGCTTCGCCACCCAGAGGCAGTGCAGAGAGGAGATCCTCAAGTGAGTTCACAGAAATGACTCTCACGGCTCTGTTTAGTTCAGTTAGTTCATCCGTAAATCACAATAAATGTCTTTATTTTTCCTTCTTTCGTAGGAGCTTCACTGACCAGCTGCGCAAAATCTCAAAGGATGCTGGGATGCCAATCCAAGGCCAGCCGTGTTTCTGTAAATACGCCCAGGGAGCTGACAGCGTGGAGCCCATGTTCAGACACCTGAAGAACACCTACGGCGGGCTGCAGCTCATCATCGTCATCCTGCCCGGGAAAACACCCGTCTACGGTACAAAAACGGCCAAATACAACGTTTGTGTTCTCCGATCTGAAGTTCATGCAGTGATAAATATGTTCAACCTCTGACCCACAGCCGAGGTGAAGCGGGTGGGTGACACCCTCCTTGGCATGGCCACTCAGTGCGTGCAGGTGAAGAACGTGGTGAAGACGTCCCCTCAGACTCTGTCGAACCTCTGCCTGAAGATCAACGTCAAACTGGGAGGAATCAACAACATCCTGGTTCCACACCAACGGTAAAAAAGTTTAACGCAGACCTCTGAAACGGAGACTACCCAGGTGGATTCATGGACTAAACTCTGATGCTCTCAGTCTTAGCATTTACAGATTTAGTTTTTTACCTGGTTGTCTCTCGGTTCACACTCTCTCTGTCTGCTGTCTGTTAGAAAGACTGCGTCTTATTCTTTTTGTGTCTTTTCTCGTCCGTCCAGACCGTCTGTGTTCCAGCAGCCTGTCATCTTCCTCGGGGCTGATGTCACTCATCCTCCAGCAGGAGACGGGAAGAAACCATCGATCGCAGCGGTGAGACGTCACGAAATCTACGTCCTCTCCCTGAAACAATGTTTGACTTTTAGCAGCCATGTGACTGATGCTGTGACTGATGTTGTGTCTACAGGTGGTGGGCAGCATGGACGCCCATCCCAGCAGGTACTGTGCTACAGTACGGGTCCAGAGACCCAGACAGGAAGTCATCCAGGACTTAGCCTCCATGGTGCGTGAGCTCTTGATCCAGTTCTACAAATCGACCCGCTATAAGCCAACCAGGATCATCTTCTACAGGGACGGGGTGTCCGAGGGGCAGTTCAGACAGGTCTAACAACTTGTTTCATTTTTTTTCTCCCCTTCGCTGAAATCTTACAATCTTGATACAGGAATTGAAGTCTGTTGAAGTTAACCATCTAACTGTATCTTTGTGTGTAGGTGCTGTACTACGAGCTGCTGGCTATCAGGGAGGCTTGCATCAGCCTAGAGAAGGATTACCAGCCGGGGATTACTTACATCGTCGTACAGAAACGCCATCACACACGTCTCTTCTGTGCAGATCGCAACGAGCGGGTGCGAATTGAGCTATTAAACAAAACGAGAGAGATTTGATTTGATGCCAGACTCGCTGCTCAGTTTCGCTCATCGTGACCTCTTAACTGAGTTTGTTATGTTTTCCTCTCAGGTTGGACGAAGTGGAAACATTCCTGCCGGCACCACGGTGGACACAGACATCACCCACCCCTACGAGTTTGACTTTTACCTCTGCAGTCACGCTGGAATCCAGGTAAGCCTCGTGAGAAGTCGCTCCAAACCTCGTATGCTTAGTCCAATCTGTGGTTGGAGTAACAGAGAATATTTTATCTCCAGCCTCCTCGCTTCACTTCATTTCCTCGCTCATTGTTTGTCCTCTCTCTCTGCACGGAGCTGCTCCCTCTGGGGTGCGATTAACTCAGCTTTCCTCGCTCCGTCTCTCTCCAGGGTACGAGCCGACCTTCTCACTACCACGTTCTGTGGGACGACAACTGTTTCACCGGCGACGAATTCCAGCTCCTCACCTACCAGCTGTGCCACACCTACGTCCGCTGCACGCGCTCCGTCTCCATCCCAGCGCCGGCTTACTACGCCCACCTGGTGGCGTTCCGCGCCCGCTACCACCTGGTCGACAAAGAGCACGACAGGTAGACAGGAAGTCTTTCGAGTTTGAATCACATTTGCAGTTGATGTCAAGTTACTTACCGTCATGTTTCGTCCTGGCAGTGCGGAGGGCAGCCACGTCTCAGGGCAGAGTAACGGCAGGGACCCGCAGGCGCTGGCTAAAGCCGTTCAGATCCACCACGACACACTGAGGACCATGTACTTCGCCTGAGCAGCCCCACCTTCACTTCCCTCCATCTTTTCCCAGCCGACATCTGTCTCATCGCTCAGACTGACCTCCGGGCTAGTGCAGCTTTTGGTCTCCGGACCTTTTTCGACGACGATGACAACGACGGCTGCTGCTGCTGCTGCGACCACGGGCTGCGTAAGGATGTAATAAGCCAGAGAGGAGTCACAGCCACATTATGCAAATTTGAAACAAACAAACAAAAAAAAACAGCCAATCATTTTCTGTGCTCCCGCTCGTGCATCTCTCTCTCTCGCCTCTCTGCTGTAATTTAAACCGCGAGTCGCATCCTCACCTTCCAGTTTCTTTGTTTTGGTTTTTTTTTTTTTGACAGCAGCTCAAAGTTTTTAATTTTGCTGTTTTACCTTCGTGTGTTTTTAAAGAAAGGCGGAGCAGCACGGAATACAAAAACTGATTTATTTTGGTGCATGGGTGAAGCATGAAGCAGAACCAGGGAGGACCTGACGTAGCTCCAACGTTTGCTGGTTTATATTATTAGACGGTTTTTACATGTTGTGTTTTTTGAGCTTGTCTTAGATTCTTTTTTTTAATTTTTTTTTATGTGTTATATCTCTGTCGAGCAAATGTGTGATCGCCATGGAAACACGTTAGCCGCTAGTTAAAACAAAAACAGAGGAAGGCAGTCTTGCCCCCGTTAGCGGTCACTCTTCTTCGGCTCTCCCTTTAAGCCAGTGGTTCCTCACAGTCGTTCAGCCAGACAGTAAGACAAAGAAGAAGCATAACTCTGCACTCTACCAACACAGACACTGAATGAAATCTTACTTTTTTGTTTTGTTTTTTAAGAAAAGCCACGTGCAGCCATCGATGAGGTATTGTGTGTCGCTTGTTGCCTTACTGCGAGGCGAGGACTGGTAGAAAAACAACGCCATGGCCACAAAAATGGATTTTTTTTCTTTTTTTAGACGTCTCTCACTTCATAGTTCAGCTTGGCACAAAGTGTAATACCAAACCGTGTGTTTTATTCCTCTTTGCTATTTATGAATTAATCTTTTTAACTTAAATTAACATTGATCTTCAGCAATAGAGCAGTTTATATCACCCGACGACCACAAGCTACAAGCTTCTCCCACTTTCTACACGAGGAACTGACCAACTTAGTTGTCAAGAACTCCTTCGGTGCAGAGCGAGCGAGCGGGGGCGTCGTTGGCGAACGTTTTTCGGCGAGTAGTGGTGCACTCATTTTACGAGCTGGTTTTATGGCAAGTGATAATAAGCTTCGGGGGAATGTAGAGTATTTGACATTCTCATGGACGAGTAGGACCGACGCCTCGGACGCGAGGATCGGTCGGCGAGGGTGTGTTCGTAGAGGGAGATTAAACAAAAAGTGCCTGATTTGGTTGGAGAGGATTTGATGGAAGGTTTTTAATCGTACGTCGGTTTGGGTGCCTCGTTACAAAACACACTGCATCGCCCGACACACACACTTTGGGGCCGGACTGTAGTCGATCTCAACGCATGCCAAGTTTATGTGATTTTATTGTTTTGGTTCTCTTCACATCCATATCGACTCAACGTGCTTTGTTTCCTTGAGGTCAGAGTTAGACGCCATCGGGTAATCCTTCGATGATCTTAACAAGACGACGTCGATCAGAGCTCATTTAATAAACTCAAAGGCCTCTTTGTTGGGTACGATTCACTAATTTAATCCCTTTGTTCTGCCATAAATTCTCCTTTATGAGGCCTGTAACGTTCAGCTGCTGTTGACACTGCCGTAGAGGCGTTAATTAAACAAAACGTTTCAGCACAGCCTGTACTGGACTTCATTACATCGAGAGGCGCTTCTAATATTCTCCGTTTGTAAATTTTAAATATTAGAAGCACCTAAATATAACGCTGATTGAAGTACACCGCCTTTATCTGCGAGCGCGGTAATAAAACTAAATTAAATTTACGCGTGAAGAGTCTCAGCTGGGCTGTTGTACCTAATAAAGTGGCCACTGAGTGAAGTTTCTGCACTTGATAATTGATTTTTGAGGTAGACCTCGTCGTGTTAAGATCATTTTCACGTCGGTAGATTTAAAATAACGACACCCGTTGCGTCTCTGGCCTTCGTTAAGGATGCAGTCAGTTATAAATGTGAATTTCTGAGCAGGCCGTTACATCCATCCAGGTGGAGGCTGACGCCTCGCTTGGTGCACTGACAGGACTGTTTGCACTCATTCATATTCAGATTTTTCACTTTGCTTTGTCGCGTTTGTTTTCAGGAGGTGGTCTTAGCTGGGCATCTAAAACACTTTACCGAGTAGGGCTGCAACTAGTCTTTCATTTTTCAGCTTTTTGTCGACAAAATATGTGAAATATTTCTTGTTTTTGTCCGACACTCGGTCTAAAAACCCAGATTTATAGTGTACGATCATAAAAAGCAGCGGAAATATTCAAACATTTGGCTTTTTTCCTGCTAAAACGGATAATCGATCATGAAGAAGTTGCAGCTCTGATTCAGAAACAAAACAAACCCCTGTACTTTGTAGAAAACAGTGAGCAATAGGGAGCCGCGTGTCTTTTCGATCTTTAATTATGTTCAAATAATCACACAAGGACTTCTAATTTAAAGGTCCGGTGTGTCAGATTTACGGGCAGAAATTTAATATATTATTCACCTGAAAATAAGCATAAACCTTAGTGAGTCATGGCTTCGGCGGTAGCCTCAAACAGGCGAGGGGTGTTCAGTTCACCACTAGATGCCACTAAATCCGACACGCTGGACCTTTTTTTTTTTCATCAGTTACACATCCCGATGCCCAGCCGTCTCTCTTACGCAGTTTAGTTTAAACACAGACGAAGCCTTCAGGTTTCATCACTTGGACCAAACCAACGTGCCTGGTCGGGGGGGGGGTCGAGGGTCGAGTTGTACTCTCACAAGCCTTTTTACAGCATCATGTTGATGATTCGGGCTCTGCACTGCTTAACTGTGCTAGCCACACTAGCGTCACCAGAACCAAACTTTAAAGCTGCTATAAGAAAAAAACACATTTATTTAATATTTCATCGGATAGGCTTAAATATATATACATACATACATATATATATTAATACAGAGAGAGTGAAGAGGATATTGTATTTTACTGCACTTAAAGAAGATGCATGAGTTTTGATGCTGAGAGTTTGTTGTCTTCATTTCGATCTTCGCCTACATTTTAAATTCAACGTTCGGATCGTCCCCTCTCCCGTGTTCGTTTCTTAAATGTCAGACATTACCAGCATTTTGATTTTTACTTGAAGAAACGTAGTCGTGGGCATGTTTTAACATTGTTGGCTTAGTGCTCTGCTTGTTTTTGAAAGTCTATTTTAGAGCCTTATTATTATTACTATTATTATTATTATTACACAAGAATTTCCGCTCGTAACGCCACGTACAGAACATCATTTTTTTTTTCCTTCCTCAACAGAATAAAAGCATTTTTAAAGTCTGGATTGAGATATATTTATATGTAAAGATATTAATGTAATGCACACCACTTATTTTTTCTAACAAAGTCCTATTTGAAAGCTGACGCGTGATAGCTGTAGTGAAATATGGCGTTCAATAATAATAATAATCGTAGCGTTCTGTGATCTTTTTTTTTTCTTCCAAATTTGATAATGCAATAGGTTTACTCGTGTGAAAAACTGATGTGTTTGCTGCATTGACCTGCTTTTGTGGAGACTGTTGTTGCTCTTCGGGGGTTGCGGGAGGGCGGGGTTTGTTTTTGTCATGTAATAAGTGATCCGGTGAACCGTCAACCCTCCTCCGCAAAGACCTGTGAAGACCTCCTCCTCCTCCTCCTCCTCCTCTACTGTTTTTATGTTATCATCTCAACAACAAAAAAAAAAAGCTCATCGAAGACGTGAACGATGAGGTTGAAGACATTTCTCGACGCATGTGCTGCATTTAAACGACAGGAGGAGGGTTGAAAGTTCATCTTCGGACCGATTCGTCTGTTAACAGACTGTGCCTTTCCTGATGGTGCTGAAATATAATAAACAAACAAAAAAAAATCAAAGAAATCTTAACTTTCAGAAAAGGGCGCCGAGGCCCAAGTTGATAAGTATATATTGATACATGACAATACTGTAAGGTGTGACTGCGTGCGCGTGTGTGTGTATATATGTATCGAGTGTGTGTGTGTGGATACCTCTGACATATGCCAAGAAAACAAAATATGCAGAACTGATCAGTGTGGAGCTGACCGGACCAAAAGGCCTGTGGGGATCAGTTTATTTTTATTTCTTTTAAAGCGGACGGGCACTCGCAAAGCAAGCACAACCCAAAAACTAACTAACATTTCTAAATAATGAAACTATAGGGGAACACTCACGACTCCGTAGGTAACGATATTATGTAGCATTATTTATTTATTTCTATCTATCGGGACTTGATGCCTCCCTTTACTGCCTCTTTCCTCTTTTTTTTAATTTATGTGTTCATTCTCAGATGGACGGCAATAATGAAGCAAATTTCTGTGCAATCATCTTCGTCTACTCCTTCACTGACCGTATGCATCTTCAGTCCTCTTCTTCTTCTTTTGTTATCTCCTAATGTGAAATGTAGACGTTTACAGACTCGGGATAGTTCTTCGGTTGAGTTGTTTCTCCACGAGTGCCTGTTTCCTCATGTTTTATTTTAATTTAATTTCTTTTTTTTTTTTTTAAGGGATTCCCCCCCACAATAATAACTCTTTAAACCTCTGTGGTTGTCTGCATATCATACTCAAAAAGAAAAGTAATGTTTGGGTTTCACAGTATATTAATGTGCTTTTTTTTTTTTTTTTTGCCTGATTATTAAATGATGTCACTTTTAGAAGTTTTTTTTTTTTTTTTTGTCTTAACACTCATCTGATCCTGGTCCTAAGTTGAGCCTTTTTATTTGGTTGTCATATTTAATTTTTTTTTTTTGAATAAATACTCTATGTATGAAACTTTGTGTTTGTCTCTGATGTTTTTAATCAAATGGAAAAGTTTGGAAAGGCGGGAACACGCTCGTGATTCATGACATTTCCAGAGAGTTGAGGAAAGTCAGATTTCTTTGGAAACACAAGTGAACTGAAAACGTGAGAAGACAAACGAGACGGTTCATTTAGCAGAATTATATGAGAGGGTGAGCTTTACCGTCATTATTGTTACGTAATAATGACGATAAAGCACACTTTCAAATGTGATACTGTGATTATAAAGAAATAAAATATTATAATCAAGACATTTTTTTGCTCAGTTTCCATGGAGCTAAATTTTAGTTTTCTCTAGAAGCTTTGCCACAACACCAACAAGCCTCTTTACCTTCAATCACCAGTTTAACTAATTAAGTGTTAACTCCAAAGAGCTGCATTTAATTTGTTCCTCGACAGGTAATTTCACTGCCAGTCTTGCCTTAACGACTGTACAGACAATGCTCGTTACAGATAAGATAATTTATTGATCGGGTGTTACAGCAGCACAAGGACAGAACAGCACACATACAGTATAGATCTGACTTTGTGACATTATTTTAAGGGTAGTTCACATGCATACAACGCGGCTGAAATATATGTTTATAACTGTTGAACTTCATGCACAGATTCATGCTCACCAGAGGATGAATCCCAGTGACTTTGATGATCCCCGGACTTTGTGTGAGGCATGTTAACACGTTAAACTAAGATAGTGAACATGGTAAAGTTTCCGGATGAACAGTGAAGTAAACCGCTGTCAACTGTAGCTGCTGTTAGCTCATGTTAGCTCAGTTTGTTAGCCAGGCTGCCCGGGGGAGTGTTAGTGTTTGTACCACAGGCGAATTGGACCAGTGGGAAGAAGAGGCTTGAGTCACAGGTGTCGTGCTAGACCTGGAGCTGGGCAAGTGGGCAATGTAACGTAATGACGGAGACAAAAAAATGGTAGAGTACAGTGACGGAGGAAGCTAAGAAGAGGAAAGAGAGTGATCGAGCAGGAAGCCGTCAGTCAAGAGTAAATCTGGGACTGACTTGGTTGGGGAAATAAACTTGTTGTTGTTGGACTGGTCAGTCATTTTAGCTAGCTGCTACGTCTGCTGTTGTTGCACGAGTTTGATGTTTACTGGAACATACAGCACATGGAGATCATTTAACTTCTTCTTATAAATTGTAGGCGTACACAATAAACTAATAAATGAACAAAGTGCACGGCTGAACCAACATGCCTGGCTGTACTCGGTGCAGCACAGGACACTATAAAGGGATGTTATCTGTGTGTACATGCACTCCACCTGCATAGGAGCGCTACGTTCATTATTATTGACAGGAAATGGCCAGAGGGTGGTTATCAGTCACTTCCTATTTGAAGTCCCCTTTAGACCAGACGAAGACGCACTTTATAACTGCAGCATTATGTGTTCTCTGTGTTTACGCTTCCGCCCGTCCGTGCTCATAACTCCATATTAGCTCGGTAGTGAACAGTCACCGCATCCCGCTTATGTAGTCAAACGTCTCCTGGTTTTTTAATTGCTTTATCCCCTGCGCCTATAAAACACTCATCTTTGATTAAACAGTGTCCTCGCTGAGCTGTGACTCACAGAAAAGGATATTTAACCTGGATATCTTTCATGTACGTGCCCAAAGGTCACAAGAGTTCAGCTCCAGTCTGTGGCAACAAACCCAAGTTCTCTGGAAACACAGGGTTTTTTCCCATAAACTATTATACGTGACTCATAGTTGGAGCTGTTTGAACTGGCACGAAACTCTTCTGGTTGAATCATTATCGTTAAATCTATCCGGTTAAATCTGGTCCTGGAATTATGTTTTACAATGTTTTTAGAGCGACATTTTGTAGTTTTTATACCATAGAAGAACAGATTTGAAATCATTTGATGATGTGTAATCAGGATCATACTCTGTCGCCCATAAAGTTGGAAATAATTTTGTTTTTAGACACAATCCTTTTCCTCTTCCTATTTCATCAGGTTAATTATGGTTTAATTTTCACCCTGATATGTTTGGAAGATATTGATCAATGAAGTTTTGAGGAAAAAGTAGCCTAACTTTATGGGCAACAGTGTATTGGACTCCCAAGAAGAAGAGGAGGAGGTTTTTAGGCCCAGGTGGAGCCAGTGTCATGCTAGAACCAGAGCTGCGGCGAGTGGGCAATGTAACTCAGGCTGTAGCTCAGCAGCCCCTATAGACACTTTTGTTTGTGTGTTTCAATTATGACACCGTGATCGGCTCTAAATACAAGTAATGTGTGTTTTTTATTTGTGCTCATCACCCAATGATTTAAACAGAACATCCTCACCAGCTCTCGTTTAAAGGACTGCGTGGAAATGCAGGCAGATTAAAAACCTACTAGAACAGATGACAGACTAGCTTCTCTTATCAGCGGTCATGTTGGGAATGCAGAGCTGTTTTACAGCCTTCAAATGTCAGGTGTCGGAGTTGACTGCCAAAAAAAAGAATGAAACTGGTGCTGAGTCACTTGGGTAAATATGTTGTGATTGCTTTTGCAGTATAGCACACTTTTAAGAGATGGTTTGTTTTGTCTTTTTGGTCACTCGTTATTTAACTTGGAAGGATCCTCCGGGGGATTTCTGGAAAAAGGCTTTTGAGGATCCAGACAACAAACCATTTATTACTGACTAACCAGTCGAACAAAATAACAAAAGTTATCTCATGACACTTTCCCTACAGAGCAGGACCAGACTGTAGTCTTTATAACAATATTATTTACAGAGACCCAACAATTCCACCATTAGCCAGCACTTCCAGCGTAGCCAGCAGACATCCGGAAAAAAACGTTAATGGATTTCTGCAACTTGATAAGTAAGAATGACGAGAAAGCCAAATCACTGCTAAACTCTATAAACAAGTATCTGCGTCTGAAGGCCATTTAGGCCAATGCTTTCCGCCTCTTTTGCTCTTGACATGGACTGTTGCAACCAAATGTGACAAGCCCACCCAAATGTGACAAGTCTTGGTCCCTCGCCTTCAGATTCTGCATTCATCTGCAGATATTTGTCTATAGAGGCTATGAAAGTGGAACAAAAACAGAATCAGCAGATAACTGCAAATAAACTTGCACATTAAAGTGTTTATTGTATCCTATCAAGCTCTGGAGCAAGCATTGCCTCTGAAAGGTGTAAGAACAGGACACAGTTGCTTCAATCTAAAATTTTCCTGGTTCCTCTCATTGGTTCGAGCAGAATAAAAATTACAAGCACTTCATTTTGTCCAACAAACACACATTTACTTGAGTGATTCCTCATGAACCTTCAAGGAAGGGCAGTTTCCTTGTATTTTTCAGCAGCCTTACAGGGTCTCTGGTGAGGACTGTGAGGAGCTCCTCCACATCTCAGGATGTGCAGCTTTGCCATGATGTTCTTGAAGCAGTGGTTTAACATGCTTCTGACAGCCGCTGAGGAAAAGTAGAAGATAAACGGATCTAGGCATGCGTTGAAGGTGCTGGAGAGCAACGCCACGTTCCTCCACTCCTCGCTCTCCTGACGAATATACCCCACCACGTGGGACACATTGTAAGGCCCAAAACAGACAGCAAATACAATCAGCGTGCCGAGCGCCAAACCAATGGCACGCAGCCTCCGTCGCCTGCTGATGTTTGGAAGACGGGACAGGATGCGGATGAAGTTGACATAGCAGAAGGTACAGATCACAAAGGGGATGCAGAAGAGGATGAGGAAGAGCTCCAGGCGGACTGGCAGCAAGATATTGAGCTCGTCCCTGGTGAAATCCAGGTAGCAGGTAGGTGGAGGCGGTGCAGGGCTGTTGGCGGTGCTGCCGTTGTTACTGTTACTGTCAGCACCTTTGCTCCACTGGGCGTAGGGAATGATGTAGACGATGCTGAGGTTCAGGGAGGTCACCGCCCAGAACATGATACTGGCCCACAAGGCGTAGCGAGGCCTGCGACACAGCGAGTACCTGAGGGGGTAGGCGACCCCCAGGTAGCGCTCCACGCTCACAGCCGTGAGGAGCAAGGTGCTGTTGTAGATGGTGACGTAGAACATAAAACCAGTGAAGGGACACAGAGGGTAGGGCAGCAGCCAGTCCATGCCATCAGAGGCCTCCTTCATCTTAAATGGCAGGAAAGCCAAGAAGATGAGGTCGGAGATGGTGAGGTTGAGGAGGAGGATGTCTATCGGGGCCGGCTTGCGATGCACCTTGCGGCAGAAGGTGCAGAATGCCAGGATGTTTGCGGGGACCCCCATCAGAAAGGTGACGATGTAGATGGAAAGCAACAGGTGACACTGCATGGCGGCTGCTGGGAACAGACTCTCTTGGACACTGGACGTAAGAAAGCATGAATTTATATATTTTTTTGATGGACATTGATGGTTTTCAATGTCTGATTGCCAAAACTAATGATGAAGAGGACATTTCACACTGAATTACGTCAATAACTGATTGTATTGTCATGAAATTGTGTATATTCATGGTCCCCAGAGGATGAATTCTACTGATTTTGGTGATTTCCATGTGGTGCCACCATGAGGTTGAGCCTTCTGGTTTCAAGTGAGATGTCTCAACAACTATCAGAGGATTTCTACTAAATTTGATGGATATTAACGCCCCCTCAGGAAGAATTTAATTGAATCTGTTCAACATTTTAATTTATGACCAACTATCTAAAACTAATGACATTCGGACCAGCCTCTGCTGTTCTTTGTCTTCAGTGCTAATAAGCAAATGTTTAGAGGAAACTCTGCTAGATGGCATCACAACATACAATTACACTTTTTAATAAAATTGGATAATCACATCAGGTCAGTCTTCTGTAACCAAAATGAGTCATTTCTTCTTTTTGGGAAAATAAAGTAATAAAGACAAACGTTTCCTAAAATTCTTTAACAAGTCAGTACAAATGAAAATTAACTGCTAAAAGAAACGTCTCACAAAACCAAACTGCAATCCAAGTGATAGATCATCTTCACATACACATACAACTTCAAATTCAAGAAGTAGAGTATAGAAATCATCAAGAAAAAGTCTCTAATTGGAGATAATGCTGGCATTATCTCACTGTAGTTTTTAGCATTTGTAACTCGAACAGGAGTAAATAGTTAGACATGTTGGGGACTATTTTCAGCTGTGGATTCATAAACTACAATAAACAACAAAGCCCCTGTTTTACCATAAACCACCAATAAAGGATCATATCATACAGCGTAATGATGTTTATATGTCACTGATCTGTTTACAACTGAAGTCTATGACACAGAGGAACACGCAGTATGAGGCTTCGGCTCCACAGACAACCTTCAGTGTTTAATGGATTACTAATGGATAATTTAAATGATTACAAATATGTCCATAGAGTCAGTCTATTCATGCAGCTGAACATATTTAAAATATATCTTTAACTCACCTCTGTCAAGCTTTAAAAACCAGGCTCTCCATGACGATGCGGCTGTTCTGTCTGATGCTGCAGCAGTCTCTCCGCATGCTTCGCCTCCTGGAAGCAAACTGTTTGATCAGATTATAAAAGTGTGCTTAATATGCTATCTCGCCTTCAATAGAGGAAATTTAATAAGCCTCTGGACACAATCTTTGTTCTCCTCTCTGTCCAAACAATGTCTCCCAGCAACCGCTCAAGAGCTCGGCGTGATGCAGGTGGAAATGTGTCGTAATAACTTTTTGGATGAAAGGCCTCAGTGACACAGAGATAAAAACCAGGCCAGAGGTTGCGTCAGAATCTGAACATCAGTCTGTGCAGTGTTTTCCTTCAGTCTTCGGCTTCCCACTGAAAAATGTCACACACCACCAACTATTTCACTGATTTTGGTGAAACTGGATCATATTTTATGGAGGAAATGTTTTCTGGATTTCCCTCTGATGTCCGTCTCAACTCACTGTGATTTACAGAGTTTCCTGACGGACAGTGAAGTAAACTGCTGCCAACTGTAGCTGCTGTTAGCTCAGTCTGTTAGCCGGGCTGCCCGGACTGTGTGTTAATGTTTGTGCCACAGGCAATTTGGATCACAGAGAAGAAGAAGAAGAAGAGGTTTACAAGCCTGACAGGGAGTAGAACCGGTGTCACGCTAGAACAGGAGCTGGGCAAGAGGACTATACAACCAGGCTTTACAACCTCTATAGACATAATGATGGAGGCGAAAAGATTGAAAGTGATGTTGATGGAGGAAGCTAAGCTTGTGTTGTTGACCTTGCTTGATGTTTGGCTGGTGGCAAAGTAAAGTAATATAATCATAACAAATCCACGTGTACAGCTGTCCATATTTACCGCAGTGGTATTGCACCATGAAACAGTTGGGGGCGCTAAATTACAAATAATTCTACGTAATGTTGCTTTAAATCTATTAAAGCTATTCCAATTCCAAATAATAAAGGAAGTTGTAAATGTCTCAATTAATCACGAAAATCATAAAATCCTGTTTGAGTTTCACAAACTTTACAAATAAAAGATGTTTAAAATAATAAAATTTGCACGTTTTGGCAACTTAAATGTGAAACCTTATTTGCTAACACTGCATCAATGTTACTTTTTACATTAGCTTCAAATACAATAAACAATTGCATCAATAGTTACTGCATTATACCAGACATCTGATTGAAGACTTACCTGTTAATTGTTCCTATAAATGACTTGTTTTCAGGCAGTTGACCGGTGTTGGTGTCAGGCTCGGTTAAACAGCCCGAGGGAACAGATGGGTTCAGGATGCAGCCTGAGCTCAAATATGATCAGTTTGTGTCGTAACCCTACCAACACTCTCGGTCTCAACAACAAACCTGTGATTGGTGTGCAACAAGATGCCAAATGATCCCTGGCTAATCTGCACTGGTAAATGAACATTAAAGACACATAAAGATGGGGCGGTGTTTAGCTCGGTCCTTACTGCGGAAGCTCAGGGTTTGAATCCGACCTGTGGCTCTTTCCCGCATGTCATTCCCAGTCTCTCTCTCCCCACATTCCTGTCACTCTTCAGCTGTCTCTGTCAAAAATAAAGCTTGAAAAGGCCAAAAATAATCTTAAAAAGACTTAAAGATTAAATGTATTTGTCATGCGGAAGTGTGTGTTACTTCCAAGAGCTGTAAGAGTTTATTTGCAGTACATGTCGTGTGTAGTGCTCATCTTATGCCTGGATGTGATGTATAGAACTGATAAACTCATCAGCAAACATAACATAGAATCTATGTTATCTTTACAGTTGAGTTTATGATCTATGTAAACGATCGTTCATTCGGCGTGTTAAAAATAGAACGATTTATAGACTTTTATTGGAGAGTAAAGCACGAGAAAATGAAGAAGTAACACGCCGTATCTCAGTGAAACATCTCTGATGTTAGACACAGTTGACAGGATAAAGAAAATCCTGCAAATTTAACATTTCTAATTGCTATAAAAAATCAATCATACAATCATTACATGTTTCAGTATTTAACTTGAGAGTGTTCAGTCTCGATTTATAAAGCACAAGACTCTTATTTTGAAAGTATTTTAAATGAGTTTTCTTTATTGTTCTAAAGAAGAAGGCTGTACACAATACATTTGTAGCTTCCACCAATCAATGAATGTATAAAGTCTATCAATTTAATCTATTTTGTGTCAGTGAGTCATGGAAAAATCATTTTTATTAGTTACAAGTCAAAAGATCTGCTCGCAGGTTTGTCTGTCTTTGAATCTAGAAAATGTCTCTGTCTTTACCTTCATTCGAAAACACTTTTCAAGAGACGTCATGACACACTTTGAACCTTGATACAGCAGCACTAACAGGAAGAACACTAGATGGAGCCATTTGCCACCAAACTAACTGACGTAAAGAGATGACAGACTGTATAAAATGAAGACGTGTTGAATTATGGAGTTTGAAAAATAACATTTCTACCAACCAGCTTCCTAAAGTTTACAAAAACACAAACATTTCCAGGACCCTTTGGCTCGTCCCATCGTGGGGAGTCATCTGCCAAAACACATGAACGCTTCAGAAAACATCTTTTGTCATCTTTTTTTCTTTAGAAACATTTGATCTGAAGAAAAAAGGGAGTTGTAACTTGATGACAGTGTGACGTAGCTTTGATTAAACCATTCTGCCTTTGCTGGTTCATCTATTACAAGTAGGTATACGGTTTTTTATCTTATTTCTCCTTAATCCCTGAAGAGTCCACCCATTGTGACCTCACTCCTGACTTTCTTTAGTCACCTCGGCCCCTGCCTGGCTCTTCTCAGATAATGTCGGTGGTCCCTTGACATTTGCAGCACCTTTCGCGCTGTTATATCGATGCCGAAACCCTTCGATGTGGATGAACTGGCTTTGCCGTCCGCACATTCTTCCCATGATTCCCCTGGACACTGCTGGAGACAGCATCAGCATGACCACAGGCTCCAGGAAAACATTACAGGAGCTTGTCAACATAGCGTATGTCCTCCACTCTATATTTTCCTTCAACACAAACCCTACAATGTGCGAGGCGTTGTACGGTGCGTAGCACACCACAAACACTGCCAGTGTCGTGAGTGCGACAGTCAGGACTCTTTTCTTTCCTATAGGACGCAAATTTGAGTGCCACACCAGGGTAACGCAGCGCAACGTGCAAAAAGACGTCACTATAAGAGGCACGAAAAACAACACAATGGCCATCTCCAGGCGTAGAGGCAGCAGGACATCCAGCTGGGAGGCGTTGAAGTGGTCGTAGCAGACTGAGCTGTCACCCTTAACGGAGACAAAGTTAGCCCCTCCTTCGGCCACCAGAGCAAAACTGAGGTGGATGAGCACCACGGCCCACAAGGCAACACTGATGAAGCAAGAGAGTCGAGCACGGCGGTATCTCTTGTAGATAATCGGGAATGCGATGCTGAGGTAGCGCCCCACTGTCACAGCGGTGATGAACAGACAGCTGCCGTACACCGAGGAGAAGAGGAAGAAGCTGTAGATGAGGCAGATGGGTGCTGGCAACCTCCAGTCCTGAAGCAAAGTCTCCATCGCCTTGATGGGCATCCAGGCCACAAGCACCAAGTTGGCCAGGCACAGGTTGAGGGCGTAGACCACATTGGGTGTGGCACCATGCTTGGAGGCCTTGCGGACATACACAAACAGGACCAGCAGGTTGGCAGGAAGGCCCAGCAGAAAGGTGAAGGTGTAGACAAAGAGGGCGATACAGTCCTTGTAAGCTAGATGCATATCTTCAGATAAGTACATGGACGCATGAAGGTAGCACTTCCTCTGATTTACCATGACAAGGGCAAAGCCTTAAACAAACTCAAGCGGACAGGAAAGTCCCGACGGAAAGCAAACAAACTGATTATTTGTTGAATAAATCATCGTTTAAAAGACAGATCCTCCATTTGTGGCAGCGATGACTCGGTAAGAGCTGCTGTAGTTCCAAGTTTCTCCCTTCGTCATGTCCCGACCTGACTTTGAGACGTGGCCAACATCTCTGAGACAAACGACAATGAAAAAAAAAAACGTGGAAAAAAAAGAGGCGGTGGCCACAAAGGTGCTGATGCATGTGGGCACGAAGGGGGCGAGGTGCACACGACATCATGACAGAGATGCAGATAAGGAGATGCATCCAGTCATGCAGAAGTAGGGGGGCATTTAGCAGGCACCAGTCCGCCTTAATTACCCTCTCAATGATGGGCAACAGACAGGTAGCATCTGGGCTCTTAAGTGAAATGATTCAGAATAATTCAGCATGTCAGGAAGCACATGGCAATCCCCTTAAAGCTGAGGCTTTCTAAATGAACTGGAGGGCCAGGCAGTAAAGTCATAAATGTGCTGAAGTTGATGGTCGATGCGAGGACAGGATGGGTTGGGCTTTGGGAAAACGGTGACTTGTTTGTGGCGTGGAAGCGCTTCTCACAGTTTTATGGTGGAGAATGAGTTATTTAGTGTGTGTATATGTGTGAATGTGGGTGTGAGAGGAGAGCTTTTGGTGAAGAAAATGGAGCAGAAAATCTCTGTGAGGTTTTCTGGAGGCATTTTACTGGAGTAGAACGACGATACCATGAAATGTTTTTCCAAGAAAAGACCTGCAGCAGATCAAAACACGGCTGGTAGCTGTTTGACTAGTCCATTGATCCAATGGTCAAAACAAATGTGTGTATAGTTACTCCTCTGTTGTTTGCAAAGTAATGACTATATATTTACCTTATTTATTAGCTGAGGTGACATTAGTGCAGCCTTTATGTTTACCTCTCATATTTTTCTCCTGACATTGTGGAAGGCCTTTTAAGGACGGTGGAATGGAGGTCTATAATTAATGTTTGAATGAACATTTTTAATTTAATTCTCCTCAATTCAGAACTTAATATTTTTGCCAAAGTACTAACCACAAACCAAAGTCTTAATCCTGCAGTATTTGTTTGGCCACTTGAGGGCAGCAAGTTGTGAACATAACACCTTTAAAGTTTTCAAACTTTGTAATGTATGTCCAATGTCTTTTAGCTCAGTTTTTGGTCTCAACCAAGCAGCGGCCTCCAAGGCATTTCCTTGAGGCTGGCTCCAGAAGTGAGTCAGTCTCCATAAGTCCCCATGTTAGAATGTAAATAAACATGTTTACAGACTGGTACAAAAAACAGTTTTGGTCTCTGTACTGAGGGTGAATTCATATACAACTCACTCATGAGTTGAGAGCAGCAGCACTGATGCTATGAGAGCAGTGGGAGTGAAACAAAACAACGTCCAGGACTCACGGAAGGTTTTTATTTAAGGGTCCATAATTTGGAAATAATCAGTACACTTATCTAAGATGTTTCATAATAAGAATTATGTAATATGGTACTGATTACAGGGGAAGAAAAGACAGTGTTTAATTGGTAGGTATTTTGCTGAACAGACATTTCTTTAAAACAGATCTTTCTCTGTCGTCTGAATCCTTCACTAACTGACACAAATACATTCATTTCAACTCAGGCATGTGAGAGTTACGGAGGGTTTATTGTCTGTGCGATTGTGTTTAGTACCTGTTTATCACATTTTTATCTACACCACATATACCTTATGAGTCAAAGTTCACGGCATTATCGCGTCTTCATGCTCCAAGCAGCGTCACTTGATCAAACAACATGACGAAGCCAAACAAAGCCATTAAAGTTAATGGTAGATAAAAATACCAGGCATGAACGTGAGCGCTTTCATTGGGGAATTTTTGCAGACTCAAATGCAGAAATACAGACATATAGACTAGAGGAAACAAGAATATGTCGAACATTAAACAGATACATGCAAAGCACATCCTTGGTAATTCAACAAAACAAACGTAAAAGCAAATTAACAACACACCAACACACAAGTCTATCTGTCGAGTTACATCCCTAAAAATCTGGATCCCGTCGTCTTACTGAGCCAGCAGCTGCAGGTTGCTCCTCCCGCTCGAGTTGGTGAGTGGAACCAGCAGTACTGGTGTCTTATCGGTGCAGGATGGAGATGTGAGGCGGGTACGGGTGTTCATGCTGCGTTGTTCCAGAGACAGAGCTTCCTGTTTTCTGGAAAGATCCTGCAGCATGCGGGAGTGATGGAGCTTCATCTTCTGCAGAGAGTGTCTGAGGGAGGAAGGACGGGAAGATTTAGATTTAATATTAATCCAGTTATTCATTTACTGGATGGTTGAATGATATTTGACTTGACCCTCTATGTGCTTCTCTGTCATGTATCTATATATACTTATCTCCACTTGGTGATCATCAGTAACAAAACTGTGACTCACTGAGCCTCGGAAAGTTTCTGTTTCAGCTCCATGATTGTCGCCTCCAGCTGATGGACTTCCTCAACAAGGCCGTGCTGCACCTGCAAGAAAGAAAAAAGTCAATCAAGACGAAGCCTCCTAATGTTTCTTAATTAAATCAACCATATTTATTTGAACCTCGTCTCTGCACAGGTCCATTCCAGGTCTGTTGGTCCTGTTCTCCAGTCGGGTGTGAGCCAGCTTCAGGGAGGCCGTCTTCGCCTGCAGATCTGCATCCAGCCCGTGGATGTCGCTCTCCATTTCTGCCATTTCATCTTCAGTCTACAGGCACACGTGCAGAGTCAGAAACACTTCACTATAGACAGTATTCTCTGTCTTATAAGCTCTTAGATATCTTACATTTTTTATCTGCCACTCCAGCTCGTCGCGTGCCTGCTCTTCGTGGTGATTGCGCTTACGAAGAGCAAACTCTGTGGCTCTGCGCTGAGTGTCCAACTCATTCTGCAGCTAAGAAATACAGGACAGAGGAGGAATTATTTTACACAGCGGACCACAGAAGGAATGAGAGATTGATGCACAATATGACAGACTGTTGCAGGTAAAGTTACATCACACAGACCTGGGCTCTGGTGAGACTCATGTCCTCTCTCATTTGCTGGGACACATGCATGGCCTCCTCGGCACAAGCCACATTATACCGGCTGAACTGGACCCACTCCTGAGGGGTGGATGAACTACAACAATGACACCATTTGTACATTTTAGTGAACCAAGAAAACTGACAATGGAAACATTATTTTACTTCTCATTTCTAGTGTGGATGTAAAATTTTTAAGAACCCTGGTGGTATGCGAGTCGGGTTGGTCTTCAGGGATATCTGTGGTGACTTTTTTGTAAGTGACAGGCAGGTCATATCAATGTCCAGGGCGTCCATCTTGTTTTGGAGGTCAGCGGTCAGCTGATGTCGAGCCTCCTGCAAAACACTGGGAGCGAGAACAAACAAGGTGGTCAGAGAAAAGGCAAAAAAAAAAGAGGGTCCCTCAGAGATTTTCACCATCATGGCGTATTTACCACAGCTGCTCGAAGGCCTTGTCAATGTGCTGCTGCAGAACCTGCTGCACTCTTTCAATCAGCTCTACTTCTTTCTTCAGCTGCTCGTGGACGGGGTCAGTGACGAGCTCGTACCCTCGTCGTCCGTCACGCAGCGTCAAGCATTCACTGCCGACCTCCAGGGGAACAGCAGTCGCAGCGAGCGCCTGCTCGGTTTGCTCCTTAGACTGTCCCAACACACATCAGGGCTGAGGTCACAAAAACGGGTCTGACACTTTATATGACAAGCTCTTAGTTGTTTTAGAAGTTTTAGGACAAATCACCAGCGTCAGAGCCTCCATCTCCTCATCTACTTTCTGTGCACAGATTTCTAGCGTATCTTTCCAGCGAGCAACATCCCAGATCCGGTCGCTCAGCCTGCGAGAGGTGTCGCTTTCATCCCAGGTTGTCTATAGAGCACAAAGAAATGACTGAGATGAGGCTGATAAAATGTGGACATATAAAGGACTTCATCCTGTAAAATGAGACGCTGCTCGGTTCTCCTCATAAACAAACACCCACCTTACAGTTGGTCTCGTTACGTAGTGACCTCCCTTCCTGCCGGATCACATTAGACACATATCGCTCATGCTCTGCGGTGTCAGACAGCTGGTGGTTGTTGCTGTACCACTCTGACACACTGTGGCGCAGGCCAGGCTTCGCAGGAAGTGCAGACATCTTACTGCTGCGGCAACATGCAAACACACCAATCACTATGCTTAAATTAAGTTAAATGTGCGGGATTTGTTTTAAAGATACTCCGTGGAGTTTCACAATAAGACACACAGACATTGTACAAGTCCAACAGAGTTATTAGAACATGTATGCAGTGAGAGATGGTGCAGCACAATTTGCATTGACTGAACCTAAACCACAATACAACTTTCAGCAGAGACATTTGGCCTTTGACATAAAAAAAAATCATCATTTTCTGTGCAGTCTGAATGACACAGAAAACAACCAAAGTGCATGAAGATGATATACAAAGGGCAGTGAAGGAAACTGAAGTAACATTTAGTGAAGTACTATGATTTGAGTATTTCCATTTTGTGAGATTCTATACTTATAAGTGAAATATTATATCATTTGGTAGCTAACACAGAAATATGTGTATTGCTATAGCTACAGCTAACCAGTTGTGTATTAAATAGTTGCACTTAGCACCACATGGGTGTTTAGTGTCACTTAGAGTAATAGAGTATAATCGAATACTGTATACCATTTTCCAGTGACTCAAAGGTGTTGTGTTATGTACACTGACCACCATAACGGTTTATTTTGAGTATATCTTATTTATGAGCATTCTCTTTTACACCTTATGTATTGTGAGCTGCTGTGACAAGTATCTTATAGGTACACTTGTACAATCCAATGTGATCCTCATTAAGATTATATTTTTTTACCTCAGTACTTAAAGTTTAAGTTTGAATGCAGCATTTTAATTTAAGCTTGTGTTGAAGGTTGGACCCTCAGGGAACTCGTACTGACAGTTATATTAATGTCAGACAGGAGGGGGAACCATTCAGACACAGAATGGACGCAAATCTCTAAAAACTAGCAAACACAACAGCAACAATTTAAAATCAACCTACAGACGTCATCACGTCGAACGTCATGTTAAGGTTCGAAACGTTGAATTTTTACTCACCGGAGTTCTGGAACGTTCAGACAGTCGGCGCGTGCTGGCTTTCTCTGGACCCGAGGTTCCTATAGCAATGGCTACTCGAAGCGTTGCCAGGCAACGGTAGACACAACGTTCGAATTCTTTAATAATTTAAAGAAAAACGTCGTGGCAACGGTTGGTGACGTTTTTTAACGGTTGGAAACGTAACGTACCGAGAGTTAGCACTAATTACGCACTTAAAACTCAAAACGAAGGCAAAAACCAAGTCTTACTTGACCTTTAGAGTTTCTTACTTGCTACACAAAGTGAAGGACATGTCTGTGATGAACACCACTCAGGTATAAACACTTCTGTTTTATTGTAGTATCAGAATTAGTCATGCCAGTGGTTATATTTCCATGCTGTGGTGACTTTCAGTGTAGACAAAAGCTGGTTAGTTACAACTATCATCACTCGCATCCAAACTGCCCTCAGCACATTCCCGACCATGGTCGTTTTATGGTCTTTTTGTCAGCAGCAACGGATCCCAAAGTTTAAAGGAATTAGGGAATATTGCCAAAGAAGAAAAAAAGAAAAGAAAAGAAGCCACTTTGGGTGTCCACTAAAATGCAGCAGGGCTAGTGGGCCAAACAGAGGCCGGTCTCAAACCAAGACCTCTCATGACTGAACTTCTATTTCAGTGCATTACACCAGTGACCTATTAAAGCAGGTATACTGTACAAATGAAACCATATTTTAATGCCCGTTAAAAATGACTCACACGTTGAAAATCATCTCCATACTCTCATTTATCTGTACATTGCACCTAATGGGGACAGAACAGAGATCTAAACTCTATATGTAAAGACTTCATCGAGTCTGGGAACCACTTTGCCAGTGCACTATCCCAATTACCTGAGCTATGTTAACACCTAGATTCTCCAACAGGCTTCTATTAAGGCCTTGCACTAAAAATAAAAACCTCCATGCCTGTGCTATCAAAGCTGTCAGAAAAGAAATTTTTTTTTTTTTTTTGATTTGCTGACATTGGACTGTGTTTATAAAGCTGGTGAGCTCTGCCTGGTGCGTGGAGTGTCAGTGTTCGGAGGCAGATTTTGAAACAATTACCTTAAACTGCACACATATCAGCTATATACACATACACACATGATCCACTGACAGTAAAACTATCCTTAGTAACAGTAACGAGCGCAATCAAGATATCTGATTTGCCCGTTCTTTGTTCGTTGCCGGGGAAAGAGTAAAATCAGAGATCATCTTTTCTTCATCTTACTGTGTTTACACATTCTTTAAAGGACTAATAAATTAAAATTAAATGGAAGCTATCATTCATGTCACATTTAGTAGTTTCAAACACAGCAAATGTCAACAAAAAAAGAATAATAAAGGGAACAAAGTAGGCGTTTGTGGTATGATAAAAAGGTGTTAAAAAGTAAATTTTCTGTGGCAGGTTTATAATTTAAAATAAAAAAAGAACGTTTGGTGCAAAGCGTGCTGCTGCTGCTGTGCGGAGGTCGTTTTTCCATGAAGCGGAGGCAAGAGGTTCAGTTAGCTACACAGTTAACGGATTTCAGAGCGTTCAACTTCGGAAAGCTGGAGGTGGAGCTGGAGGTGGAGGAGGCGTCTTTTCACTTTGCAGTCCTTCAAGTGTTCTTCTCGAGCCCTGCACGCGTGTTCGTTCTTTTATTGTTGTTGTAGTTGTTGTGGTCCAATTTCAGATGGAAATTGACTCTCATCGTTATTCCTTTCCTGGTATTGTTCAGGTGGGTGGGAGGATGCGACATTTGTGTTTGTGATGTTAACATGTGTCCAGTCCACAATCACTGTGGTGTTGCATCTCCATTGACTTCTATGCCGTGCTGCTGTAGCTGTGCTCGTAGCAGTGCGTTATCGTTCTTCAGTTCCTCAATCTAGAAAAATAAAAGACAGATAATTAGACACACTGTAGAAAAACAGTGTGGAGGACTTTGGACTTTGTGCACTCAAAGATGGACAGGTTTATATTAGAAGCTAACCTGTTGTCTAAGCAGCTCGTTGTCCATCTCGACTCGCTCCACCTCTTTGTAACTCTCCTGCAGTCGCTGGTTACTCTGACGGAGCTCTCGGATGTAGTCGCAAGCTTTGGACAGGATGCCTCCTTTACTCTGAGAAATACAGAACGCAGGCGTGTTAATCATCACTGAAATCACTTGGTTACATATGGCTCAATATCAGATTAATAAACTGCACAAGCAATGGCTCATGTCCCGAGCTAATACAAAAACTGCTGATTGACTGAGAGTCTGCGGCCAATCTGACCTTCGGCATCAGATATGCAAGCGTGCATTAGGTGAGAGGACAGAGTGCATCGAAAGTGCATACATTCAAGTAAGGAAGTGGTCAGCTTTATGAGTCAACGGGCGTATGGTGTTAAGACACCAAGGGCAGAAAATGCAACGCACATACAAATTGAATAAGACCACACACGTAAAGCTGCGGTCAGCAGTATGATCTGACAAATAATGAAACTTAGAGACAGATTTAAACTAATCAAGAGGACGTTATTAAATCCATCTGACCTTTAGAAAACATCAATTTGAGAACTGATCTTTTATCCAGTTTTATCAAGTGACTCACAAAAAGGGAAACAATCAAGCTACAGTGCGATGAGGACATGTTAGTGCAGCAATTCGTAGATAGATTTATCATGTCCGGTTGTTGGTAGTGTCGGAGAGGGACGCCCCTGATCTGGTAAGAACTGGCAGGACGTTCAATCACTCACCGCTCCAGTTCGGCTGTCTACGCTGCAGTCAGGGATGATTTTTGAAAGTGTTACTATCCAGTTGTTTATCTTGTCTCTTCTTCTTCTCTCCACTGCAAAAAGAAAGACAGCTGTGGTTCGTACACGACTTTTTAAGAAGAGCTCAACTTTCAGAGGAGCTCTGTACACGTCAACAAACAACTACCGTCTGTGTAGCAGTGACATAATTAACACCCGTGACGCTTTGACCACACACCTTCGTTGTGCTGTGCTCTTCGCCTCTCATCTCTGGGCGCCCGTGGACCCTCCACCTTCCTGTAAAGACAGAGCAGAACAAATTTTCCAATGAAATCATGAATGACAACGTCCGACTTTCAATAATAAACCAATTCTGTCACATCTGAACTAGAACCCAGTCAAACGCAAAGACCCACATTTTATCTTTTTTTAAAAAAAATAATATTATATATCATGGCTGGTTGACGAGGAGTACCCACATGCACCATTAGGTCTTTATTTGTGTTGACTGTGTCGGGAGGTGCAGGCACAGCCGAACCTTCACGTCCCATGAAAGGTTTGTGGGATCCAGCCGCTGACTTATTGCTTCTGGCCTCGTTTAACAGGTTTAAGCTCAACATATAACTCATGATACAAGGATGCTAATGACTGATTAGTGATCCACCAAACGTCTTTCTCTACAACACATGATGGGGGGCAGGATGGAGGGGTGGGGCATATGTGAAAGTTCTTCTCACCAGTTTGAACTGCCATGCTGCAACATCTCGCTTTCACCGAGGTCTCTGGGGATGGCAGGTAAGTAGGACAGAGTGTGGTTTTCAGATGTTGGATGTTTTAAATGATGGATATAGATTTTCTTTTTCTTTTTTCTTTGTATCTTCATTTGTACACACAATGACACAACTAATCATTCCAAAATATTTTAAATAAAAAGGGGGAAGGAAGAGGTACAGAGCATCCGATCCACCGTGAAGTTACAGAAAAAGGCAGGGTGAGGTGAGAACTCGGCCAAACTCGTTGGGAAAAGAGGAGTTTATGGTGTTTTTTTGGTAACTTCAGGGATGGGATGAATGTAAAGGAGGGGTGTTTTGTGATACTTACGCAGTGTAGGTGTGTGTGCGCGGTGCGATGGTACGAGGAGCCGTCGTCTGCAGCACCTCAGGGGGGCTCATCATGACGTAAAACTGACCTGAGACAGACACGGTGTGTTGAATTACCCCAAAATGATGCTTGGATCACAAACTGTTGGATATTATTTGTCGATGCGGTTGACAAATCTGCTCAAATACACGCTGAAATCTGTCTTTTTCCTCACCTCCCGCCTGTGTGATCGTTGGGTCGGCGGTGGCCTGCACCGACACGGCCGTCGCTGTGCCATCGCTGACGGTGGCGGCAGGGAAATAAGCGAAACGCGTCTCTCCTCCTACGGTCTCCCCGCCGGGACTGCCGCCGTTACTGAAAGGGTTCTGGATAACAGCCTGGCACAAAAAGGTGGAGTCAGAGACAAGTCGGTCAACTAGTAAACAACAGTCACGTCAGACTTCTTTACACCTGCTTCAGCTCACCTGTGCCACTGCCTGAGGGGCTCCGGTAAACGCTGCCGTGGAGACGACGCTGACAGCTCCGGTCCCGTCAGCTGTGGCTTCTAATTGATCTTCTGTTACCTGAACCACCCGATAGGTCACCTGAGGACGGAGCAGACAGGGAACGCTTAAAATGGGGTTTGTGGGTAGTGTTGCAAAATTTAGGGAATTTTCCATGAGAATTAACAGAAATTTATGGGAATTTAGAAAACTGAAGGTTGGGGAAAATATATTTTAGCCAAAAACAAGCAACTTTCATGCAAGTACACTTGAATATCTGCTGTTTGTCAATCACATGCACATAGCACACTGCTTACTTTTGAGCCCGTGGACGACATAAAGATGTAAAGATATTACGGGGTAAACATATAGCTATAGTGTAATTTCATTTCATTTTTTATCATAAAGCTAGCTTACCCCCAATTTCCAGTTAATTCCCACAAACTTCATAGTTCCCACGGAAAGTTTTGATTGGGAATTTCCAAAATTCCCTAGCCTAACTTCAGAAACTGGACACTGGAAATTTTCCACCCTTTTGCAGCCCTGTTTGTCGGTAGCTCAAAATGAAACCAAGACCTCCATTGTGTTCCTAACTTTTACGTCACGTGTGTTCATCATGTGTTTTGTTCGACTTCTGACCGTGACGAACTCTTATCAGGTGTTGACGTCGCTCTTCTGTTTTCCCATGACACCTTGGGGTTTGTGGTTATGTCTAGGATTCACGTTAATCACTGCAAATCGCCCGGTGTGCGAACATTCCCAGTGTCTTAACAGAGAAACTCTCCTCCGAACAGCGACCGTCTAATCTTAGCTTAGCATCTGTTAACTATACACGACACGCCTGTCGAGCTTCCTCCACATGCTGAAGCAAAAAACAAACAAGAACGAGTTAAAGGAGGGATGTAAGCGATGGACTGAAGAACTGTGTGTTTACCTGCTGCTAACAGAAGCTCCAATCTTTAACACACCTGGCTAACTGGCTTACTAACTAGAAAGTATGTATATCCGTGAGCTCACCATGTGCAATTAACACGCTCATAGACTAGGAGAGAGATCACGCAGAGGACTACAACATATTTAGCTAAGAAGTGCGTGCTTTTATTGTGGAAGGATGAATCTCCTTCAGCTTTTAAGCTGTTCCTGGGTCAGATAAAGTAACTCAAACATGACATATTTATTGTAGAAGCTCTTTTAGAGAGGTGATCCATAATGGATGTACCTCTGGCACGACGCCTGTAAGGATACAAGTACAGCATAAATTATTGACATAAGTACCTGTTAATTACAACTCTGTCACTGTTTTTGTTGTTCACATCAGATTGTTGCGTCTCAACTCGTCTGTCTGGTTTGTCTCGCAGTGAATTATCATCATCTTTGAGTGTTTACTCCTCGGCTGCGGTTATTATTCACCGTGATGTTCCTGTCTTATCTTGTAAATCAGAGTTTGACTTCCTGAGTGTAACAAGTTGGGTTTTTTTTCCCCACCCCTCCGTGCTCACCTGTCCTCCGCTGTTCTCTGTGCGAAACTGGTACTGCACATTGTGGTCAGCGAACGCAGCCTGCGGGACACCGGTGATGGTCACTGCAGTCTGCTCCTCCGTCCCCACCGCCTCTCCTGCAACACACACACGTTTCAAACTGTTTTATATCTTCGAGTGTGTGCAGTTAATATCTTCTTCTCTGTCTTATCGAGGGATTACGAGAAGAAACCGAGCTCCCACCTTCCTGTAACTGCACCACCTCTTCTGTTTCCTGTTTGTCGTGACTGAAAAAAAACCAAAAACACAAATGAGTCAAATGCACATTTCTCAGAAATAACATCATTAGTTATAAATGCACATGTGGAGCCGGATCCCACGGCCTGTTGTGAAAGGAGAGCGCCCCCGTGCGACCACATGAAGGAGGAGGAGAAGGAGGAGGAGACGTGTAAGACATAAATAAAGTGTTACATGACAGAAATAATGTTTTGTGCAACTTCTGCTGGATTCATTGGATTTTTTTAAACAATTAAAACACAAGTTTGAATGTTTGGATTTGGTGCACGTGATAAAACAAACTTAATTAATCAGTAAAATATAAAAAAAACAGCGAATTTTAGTTGAATTTGTTTAATTTTAAAAGCGAATAAGTCGCATTTTGTGCAGAAACGCCTCATGAAATATGAATAAATAATATATGTGGAGCTGTGTCTGTGCATTTCATGCCACAGAAATAAAAAACAGCAGCGGTGATGTTGGAGATTTGCAAGAAAAAGGCGCAAAATGTCTCCTAAAAATGTCCTTACGGAAGCCGAAGCACGCCGCGCACTCACACATCAGACCGAAGACAAACAAGCAAACGTGCCAAAAACTATCCGGAGCGTGCGGGTTTATTATCGGAGCAGTGCAAAGGAGAGAAAAGGAGGTTTTAGGCCGTAGTTGTTGGGAGCCATGGCTGAGCAGGAAGCGGCCAAGCAGCCTCTCTCACCTCGCCGAGCTGTCCAGACTCTGCTCCAGCATATCCATGAAGGGTTTTTGAAGCGGGTGTGAAAAAAACGCCGATATTCAACGACACTGATTTACGGAGATGGAAGCGCTGATCACGGGGACAAACACACGGGTCATGTGAGGAAGACAGTCCAGGACACGTGAGGCACCGACCGGGCAAGGAGCTAAAATGGAGGCCGCTGCTGAACACAGAGGAGGAGGAGGAGAGAGGAGAGGAGGGGAGGGTTGGACGGAGCCGCGTCTGCGTCTGTGCGGAAAACGCACCGAAAAAAACCCGAAAAGCTGGCGGCGTTTACGCAGCTTCACCGAGGCGTCCGGCTCGTTAGGAGTTTAAGAGTCACAGCTGGATGTGTGGATGTAAAGATGTCGTTTTTTTATGTGTGTGTGTGTGTGTGTCCTTTTGGTTTCCGTTTTGTTGCTCCGCTGCGCACAGCTGCTGTTTATCCGCGCAAAGCTGCGGGCTGCGCCATGCGCCCGATAAGATATGGAGTGGACTCGGTTAGCGCGGTTTGTTTGGCGATTAAACGAGCTGTTTGTATCCCTCTTCATGTCGCTTCATGTTTGTAAGATTTCACATATTTTAACGCGGTAGCCACGTGACTTTTTGGATGGAGAGATTCGGCGCACTAACGCGCATTTTCTCGGTTTATTTCTGCGTAAATCTCCAAATATGTTTTGATTATTCGCCTTGAGTTTTAACATCCGTGTGCATGTATTTCAAACACTCGTGTTCGTCTTCATAATGTTCACCTAAGGCTCACCATCAGCCCTCCAACCACACTTTTTTTCAGGTCCTTTGCCCAGGTGACCGCAGAGATCCAATACGGGTTTTCCCACAAACCACATGACACAAAGTGTCCATGTCGTCGTGCCACAAGCCGACACGCAGGCAGCGCTCTCGTCTCACTCACGCTTCTTCATTATTCACTTTAATGTCCTGTCGGACAGCTCCTCTTTTTTTTCTTACTCTGAAATCAGACAACGCGTCGAGTTGTTGGGCAGCAAAGATCGGATCCGTTTGTCTCAAATCCAACGAGTGAAAGGCTGGTGCGAGTCTGCCAGCAGGCTCATGATGTGCCCAGCAAACCATCAGAGCGTGTCTCCCTTTAAATCTTATTTCATGAAATAACACCTGTTTTTTATTCTATATCCAAGTGGTGACGGTGCGCAATTTTATATTTGTATCATAATATTCAACGTGTAACAACATCGAAAGAGAAGAAGCTGCAGTCAAACCAAATAATAAAATGTTTCTTGTCAGAAAACAGTTTACACACGTCAAATCTCCAACACAGTATGTTCACAAACAGACATCACATCAGGTTATACACGTCTAAATATGTCCCTCAGTTCAGTTCAGTGGTTTCCAACCCAAAGCAGGGACGCTGGAAGTCAGTCACCTAAACTAAGAGCCCGGCATGTTTAAATCTCAAATAATTAGATATATTTTATTACTCAGATTGAACTTAATCAACCAATCAAATAAAAAACGAGGCCCCACGTGCGTACCCTCGAGAGGTCACGGGAAGATTTTGCATGACAAAGTGACATTTTATGGATGTTCCACATTTTCTTCAATGTTTTGCAATAACAGACCAGAACAACTGATGGAGTGAGTAATTAAACCGAGTAATTAACACAGTAACCGCAGGAAGTCTGTGTGAAACAAGCGATGACATCGCTGACATCGGCCCCCTTTTTCATGCACTTTCATTTGTTTAACATCCTCCATCCAAGACATGAACCGATTAAGCCAAATAATGAACACCAAAGGCGGTTTAGTTAGAGGAGCATGGCTGCACACACCACCAGATATCTGATAAACCATCGTTCTTACCATCAGTAACTTTTAATCTAACCACCATCTGCAAGAAATATGCACTCAGCCAGCCACGACTGCTGTTCTTGAAGCAGTTTTCACTTTGCCCTCACAGGAAACCCTCAGCATTTAAACACATTGTATTTCCTCGTCTTATTTTTATCTTCGGTGTCTAACCCTGTTACAGCCGCTCAGCCTGTTTTATCTCGTCCAACACATTTCACTTCACTGTTAAACTAAATATGACAAATAAACCTGGAAACTATCCAGCTGTTCTCTATCTTTATTCTACTGTAATGTTGTGGAGTTTATCACGACATCTCCACGCAGAGATCTTTCCTGGTCGTTTCCTGTCTGATTATTCCCAAAAGAAAACAACACAAGGGAAAATCTGTGACAAAGGGCCTCGTCCCTGCTGCAGTCTGAGGTCTCTGTGCATGGATCCTGTGTTCAGCTCTTCACTGTGACTCACATTATGTCTTGAATAATAATTTAGTTAACAGTTTAATTTTATATAAACGGTGCATCTTTTTATAAAGTTATCTGCCACCACATTAAGCTTTGTCGACCTCTGGTGGGGAGCGTTCCACAGTGTTCTGGAGCACACTGTAGTTTTGTTGGACTTTATATCTTTATATCTAAAAAATATCAATTGAATTTAGTTTTATTTCAAAAAATGTAAGAAATTATGAACAATGGGCCAACTGTTATGTATGTAATAAAGTTACTAAGCAGAAACCTCTGTGTCTGTGAAGTGAAGCCAAAAACTGCAGTTCCTCAAACGTCCACTTGAGGCTGGCTCCAGGAGTGAGTCAGTCTCCATAAGTCCCCATGTTAGACAGCAGAAATAAACATGTTTACAGCCTGGTGCAAAAAACAGTTTTGGTCTCTGTAGCTAATTTCCCCGTTCATGACAACTGTACTGAGGGTGAATTTATATACAACTCACCTGTTCACATTATATTAAGACTTAAAGTTCTGCAGGATTAAGAGCGTGGACGCTTTGATTGACAGGTGGGTGCTGTTACAGGTGGCTTGTTTGAGCAACCAGACGTCATTCAGCCGACCTCAGCTCCACCTGGCAGAGGCAGGACAGCATAGATGACGCCACCAGACACCGGATGTGACGTCCATGTTTTAGGCCAGTAAAATCAAGGCACAACCCGACAAAGTGAGCTTTGTCGACCTCTAGTGGGGAGCACGCTGGTTCCCACAGTTGTCGGCTGTGTCCTAACTTGATCTCTTGAGAGAGTTTTATCAAAGCTGAGGAGTTCGAAACACCGTCCTGAAACTGAACCAACCGAAGTTAGATGAAGTTTCCTCGAGTCTGTCTGCATGAAAACAGGCTTCGAGGTCTGAAAGTCCAAACCAGCTGAAACCTTTTATATTTAACTTCATGTATGAGGAGCACGGTTTGAGTCAACCAGAGTACACAAGCAGAACTCTCTGCTAACAGATCTGCTTAAAATTATCCCTCGTATGTATCAGATGGCTTCTTTGAGTAGCGAGTGACTCATTCATTCAGACTGCACACCCATTACAGTGGGATGGAGAGAGAGAGAGAGAGAGAGAGAGAGAGAGGAACAACCACCTACCAAGTGCCAAACTTGAGGCCAGCCTCTCTCCTCTCCTCCCATCTCATTCTTTCCTATATGGGCACTCACAGATGAATCTGCAGACAGCGCAGTAACAGGCTGAACACTGCTGAGGACACCCTGATCACAAGATTTTTAAAAATCTTCATCCTGGGAGCAGAGTTTTCTCTTCGTCTGATCGGCTTTGAAAAGGTAAATCGTCTCCATCTTTTGTGCCGGGGACCTTTTCTTTGATTTATTGGGTGGAGTCGGTAACCCCTCCCATGTCTTTCTGATTCATTAGACTCTTTGTCTTTCTGTTTGTTTTGTGCCACTGCACTCAAAAGAGTTGGAAATTTTGGGAAACTTGAAGTTAATTCAGTTTCATTTCAAGTCTAAGCTTGCAAAAATCAACTTTTATGCATGAATATGTGTGTTTTCATCATCGTTTCCTGGATTTATATTAATCGCAGTGCTTGATTGTGGTGGGGATTGTTGGGCCTAGACCTGCTCTGTACGGAAAGTGTCACGAGATAACTTATGATTTGGGGATATATAAACATACTTTAATTGTATTTAACAGTCATAAATGTGTAGAGAACTTCCTCCTGCATTGTGCACAAAAACAAACTTTTAGAAGTTAATGATCATGTTTTTTTTCTCTAAAGATTCCAGATAGCTAACATGGCGACACCCAAAAACACCCCCCGAGGTGCAAACACTCCCCTCGTATCCCCAAACCGCATCACCCGTCTCCAGGAGAAGGAGGACCTGTCCAACCTCAACGACCGTCTGGCCGTCTACATCGATAAAGTGCGTTTCCTGGAGGCCGAGAACGCCGGCCTCCGTCTGCGCATCACCGAGTCCGAGACAGAGGTCAGCCGAGAGCTCACGGGCCTGAAGGCCGCTTACGAGAGCGAGCTGGCCGATGCCCGCCAGACTCTGGACTCCGTGGCCAAGGAGCGAGCTCGCCTGCAGCTGGAACTGGGCAAACTTCGAGAGGACTACAAGGAGCTGAAGGCGAGGTGGGCTGCAGCACATCAGAGGGTTTCCTACACGTGTGCATGGGCAGTACTAGTGGAGTTCGTGTTTGGAGGTGGTGTTGGGGGGGTTTAAGGAAGTTAAAGGCCCTGAATTCCTTAGAAGCACCCATGTGTGTTTGTGAGATGTCGTTTTTTCACAATTAAAGCTCAACTATATTTGAAATAACATCAAAAATATTTCTCTTATGAGGAATGAGTTCAGACGGGATAAAACACTTTTGTTGTTAGTTTGTTTGTCGGTAGCAAACGGTGGCTAAAGTTAGAAAACCAGACAGATATTGCTGCATAACTGAGTCAGTTTGCCGTCTCTATGACTCTTATTTCAGCGTTTACCTTTATCCTTTAATTATCACTGCAGTCTAGTCGGATTTATCCGACCTGCCCGAAAGAAGGGCGCAAAAACTGTCTAACTCTTTCCCCTTTTTGGGTCAAAAATTAAACAAATCAGCGTTGTATAACTTTTAAAGAACCGTCTGATCCGGATATTCTGTTTATCTGGTAATCAGGAGTCGACGCAGCTGCCCAGAGGTGCCTAAAAACCCCATTTTTCTTCAAAGTGCTTCTCCTTTAAAGGCCTCCGTTTGTTTATTAATGCACGAGTGAGGCGGTTTTGTGATTGCAATGTTAACATCTAACACATTTCTGCACGTGTATGTGCGCAGCAGCAGAACACACTGACTCATTAGCTCCTAATAGCTGATGCACGCAGAGTGTCGCCTCGCTGCCAGGGCCACTCCCTGTAGCGTTTGCATATCCTTCTCATTCCTCACTCCGGTTTGACGTTCGACTCCTTCTCGTGCTGCCACATCCAGAGTCTGATGACTAACTCTTTCCCTGAGTTTTCTCCTCCTTCACCAAAGTAATCATTATGGACACAATACGTGGCAGTGTTTGTAGGGCTCCACTCTCCCGCCTCCATTATTTTTCCATAAATATTGAGACGAAAGGGAGAAGCCGTCGTGTGTTTGGCAAACGCCAAGCCGTTGCCATGGCAGCGCCTCAGCTAAACACCAACGGCTGTGGTTGTGGCTACCAGATACCCGGGACTGGATGTAGATTATTGTGGCCTATGAGTCATATGCACCGAGGTCTTTCCCGTAGCTATATCCTTATTCAAAAATAGCTCATACTTGTTTGATTAGACCCTGCAAAGGAAAGCCAGTTCTTGTGTCCTTCTTGTTTGTCCTTATTCCCTGATCAATACTTAAAAACACATCTGAGGAAATGCAACATCTGAGACTGTTTCGGTGTTTACAGGAACACCAAAAAGGAGTCGGACTTGGCCGGAGCCCTGCAGAGGCTCAAAGACCTCGAGGCTCTGCTCAACTCCAAAGATGCGTCCTTGACTACGGCGCTGGGAGAGAAGCGTAACCTCGAAGTGGAAAACAGGGACCTAAAGACTCAGGTTGCCAAGGTAAACTCAAACCCACGCTCAGCTGAAAAACCCAGTGGAAACACATCTGGGGTTCATCTTTCTGCAGTTAGCTTACAAGCTCTCACCAGCTCCTCATACATAATCCTCTGTGTTTTCCACCCTGTGATAATAAATCAGCTTATCAAAGACTCTGTTACAACCCTATTTTTGCCTTCACCGCGAGCTAGTTTCCTGTGGACTTCTCTGAAAGGGCCTTACATAACTTTCTTGAATGAAAATGATTGAATCCAGTATCCTTCTGCGCCCATGTGAGCAAAATAAAAGATGCATCTGCTGACTTCAGACTCTGTCATGGCTGCTTGAGCTCAGACATTTTGATTAAAGAGTTTCCTCCCGGCTCTCGTGCCCTCTTACTATATTTACTGCATATTTCTGTGCCGTGTTTGTGTGAATGTTTGCTCATTGCTGTCTACTCATATTGGCTTCCTGTCGTGCTCTCTTAGCTGGACACCAGTTTGGGCGATGCCAGGAAGCAGCTGCAGGATGAGATGCTGAGGAGGGTGGATGGAGAGAATCGCATCCAGACCCTCAAAGAGGAGCTGGAGTTTCAGAAGAACCTCCACTCCGAGGTCAGAGTCCTCAGTGAATCTTTTGTTTTTCACCTTTTTATCGCATCAGAAGCAGCTTTGTTATTTCAAAACACACACATTATTTGGTTAATGATTTTGGGGATTTTCCAACAGGAACTGCGGGAGACAAAGCGGCGCCATGAGTCTCGTATGGTGGAGCTGGATAACGGGCACCAGCAGGACTTTGAAAGCAAGTTGGCGGAGGCGTTGGTGGAGATGCGTAACCAGCACGAACTGCAGATCAAAATGTACAAGGATGAGATAGAGAAGACCTACAATGCCAAGGTACACCACCAACTTAGCAAACCTCAAAACATCAGACGAGACGAGACGATGCATCAAACTGTTGAAGGTGCTCATTTTCTACCTTCCTGTTTCTCCCTGTCAGCTGGATAACGCTCGTCTGTCGGCGGACAGGAGCAGCCACCTGGTTGGAGCAGCCCACGAGGAGCTCCAGCAGACCCGAGTCCGCCTGGAGTCTCTGTCCTCTCAGCTCAGCCAGCTGCAGAAACAGGTGACCTCAGGCAGGCAACATGAGCATGAAGCCTGTGTCTGTTTTCATTTGTCTTATTTTGACCTGACGATAACTCTGTGATCCAGCTGGCGGCCCGCGAAGCGAAGGTGAGGGACCTGGAGGACGCCTTGTCTCGGGAGCGAGACACCACGCGTCGTCTGCTGGGTGAGAAAGACAGAGAAATGTCCGAGATGAGGCAGCAAATGCAGCAGCAGCTGGATGAGTACCAGGAGCTCCTGGATGTCAAGCTGGCTCTGGATATGGAGATATGTGCTTACAGGAAGCTGCTGGAGGGAGAGGAGCAGAGGTATGTTGGGCCCACCGTGAGTTTTACAGTGTCCCATGTGCCTCAAACACTTCTTCATCATCACGTTTGTCCCCGCAGGCTGCGCCTCTCTCCCAGCCCCCCACCCATCAAAGTGACAGGAAGTCGTTCCTCTGCTTCGGGCGCTCACTCTCGGTCAGTCCAATACAGCACTCAGAGCTCTCCGACCAAGAGGCGCCGCCCCAACGACACCGACAGCGAGGCTTCGAGCTTCGCGGGCGGTGCTGTGGCCCGCACTCGCATCACCCAGCAGGCCTCGGCCAGCGGACGGGTCACCGTGGACGAAGTGGACCTGGATGGGAAGTATGTCAGACTGAGCAACAAAGCAGATGAGGTGAGAAGATGAATAACATGACGGGATCCTCTTTGACGTAAGCTTAAGTTCATTAACCGCCGACTCTTTGTCCACCTGTCAGGATCAAAACTTGGGGAACTGGCAGTTGAAGCGTCAGGTGGGATCTGCTGCTCCAATCGTCTTCAAGTTCCCGGTGAAGTTCACCTTGAAGGCCGGGCAGAGGGTCACGGTAAGCGGCACCTTTGCTCAGCAGAATCACAAATTCACGAAGCAGATTACTCACAGCTGACCGTGTGGTTGACAGATCTGGGCCTCTGGTGCTGGTGGAACCCACAGTCCTCCATCCGACCTGGTGTGGAAGAGCCAGCCCTCCTGGGGCACTGGAGACCTGCTGCAGACCATCCTGATCAACGCCAATGGAGAGGTGCACACCAAATATATGACATATTTATTTTAAAGTGTCAGAAATAGACAATAAATTAACTCGATATTACTTTTTCCTCCAGGAAATGGCCATGAGGAAGATCACCCGCACACATATGGAAGAAGAAGATGATGACATGGTGAGAGAATAGTACGTTGCAGATTTTCAGTGTTTCCATGCTCTGATGTTGAAACTCAATCTGTCTCTTTGCCTCAGCAGGTTGCTCACAGCACCTGTGGCGACAGCGAGTACAATCTGCGGAGCAGGACGGTGGTCTGCGGCTCCTGCGGACTTCCCTCAGATAAATCCAGCAACTGCTCCGTGACTTCGGCTTCCCGCTCCTTCCGCAGCGGGGGCCTCTCCGAGGGTTTACTGCCGCACTCCTACGTGTTCAGCACCAGCACTCCTCGCAAGGTGGGCGCCGCGACACCCCCAGCTCATATAATGACTTCTTTTGAACATTTTTAAAGGTTCCCGTCTTGAATTTTGAACTGATTTGTTTGTCGATCTTTCCTCTTAGGCTGGATTCAGAATGGAGAACTGTAAAGTGATGTGAGCCTGTGGATCCACGCTGAAACACGTCAACTATTCAACCAGTTTTCAGTTATTAGTTCTCTAGTTACCAGTTGTAGTTATTAAGTTCAGATCATGTACTTTTATTCTATGCAATAAAACTTTATACTGCTTTTTTTATAATGTACATAGGCATGCTTCTTCCGTCTTCCACCTTGTAGTCCATTATGAGCCTAACAGCTACTTTAACAGCTTTAAACAACCATCAGGGCTAATTGTTCCTGTTACATCAAATCATTACACTCTGTAGTGTCAGTACATTTATTTTGAAGGTAATTGCTTCAGGAGTTAAATCAAGTAAACGGACCCAAACTTTGCAACAGATCAACAGAATATTTTGTATTTTTTCTGATATCAATAAAGACATTTTCAGAATTCTGCCATATTTGTTTTGATCAACAAAAGAGATGCAGCCACGCGAGTTGTATATGAATTCATGAATTTAGTTATTTAGTCAGTTTTTACTGTTTTTTGTACCAGGCTGTAAACATGTTTATTTCTGCTGTGAAGTCATTTGAACATGGGGACTTATGGAGACTGACTCACTTCTGGAGGCAGCCTCAAGTGGACGTTTGAGGAACTGCAGTTTTTGGCACTTCACTTCACGGCCATTGAGGTTACTGCTTGAGCTCAACGGGATAAATTCACCAATATTTGGACAAAGTGGACAGACTGTATAGATAGATAGATAGATAGATAGATAGGTGTAAATAAAACACGTGAGTACTTCCACCACTGTTCATTTGCAGAATTTTCTTCCACGTGTGAAGAATCTTTACGTTCCAGAGATCGTGCTTTTATTTTGAAATCAAAGACGCGGCTTTTATTTTCTTGCCCTCTGCAGACCCGGAAGTAGTTGCCTCCGACGGGCTGCTGCTGCAGCGTGTTGTTGTTGTTGTTGCTCTTCTTCTTCTTCTTCCTTCATCGTGTCAGTTTATCACAGCTCTGTAAGTTTGTGACAGTGCGCAGATTAAACTGCAAACAGACAGTTTGGTGAGTTTATTTAAGTTTAATTGAGGTCAAAGAAAGTCAAAGCTCGGGCTGACGTTAGATAGAAATATGTAAACAAACATTTTAAATTAAAATACTTCATGTCATGTCATTAAATGTTTGATAACCTAGTGATAACCTATGTAAATAACATTAGCACGGCTTGCATGATTATTTGTATCACGCACATATATATCTGTATATAACAGGATATATAATTAGTCATTAAACAGTGTCCTCCACAGTCTCATGCAGGAGGTGAGAGAAGCTGTTCATGATGGAGGTCAGCTTCACCACCATCCTCCTCTCCCCAGCAGCAGATGCCAGCGCGCTGCCATAGAAAGTTTTAATGTGCACACTTTGAGTGGAGACGACTTTGACCTTTCTTGTGCAGGGCGACGTCTGTGTTGTCAGTCCAGTTTATTGCTGAGGTGAACACCCAGTGTTTGTACGCTCCCGTCATCTCAGTTCAGTCTTGCAGTGATACAAAACAAACAAAAAAGGTCATTCTTACATCTGAGCAACTGCAGCAGGAAATGCTGGGCTTTACATCTGGAGTCTTTGTGTCATCTCTTCCCGTAAAGCATACTCAGAGCACAGACATGATCGATGCAAATCCCCGTCAGGAGCTGTGAGTACACAGTCCGCAGGTGGACGGAGGTGGAAAAGAAAAATGCAAACAAGCAGTGAAAGCAATGCAGCAGCTGTCGGAGGAGGTGGCGGTGTCAGCAGATGGAAAACTGAACTTCCTTCAGTTCAGGGTAGATCGCTGTGATGTGGTCTCTTCTGTTCCAGGAGTTTGGATCTATCTGGATGTTGAGTGTCCGGGCGTTGTTTGGGATCGGCGTCCTGGTTACCTCGAGGGCTGCGACAGTCCTCGCTCAGACGGGGACATGTCCGCTGTCCGCTGGAGCTAACAACCACAAGAAGACCGAATGTTTCAGTAGCAGGCCGGCAACCACCATGGCACAGACCATCAAATATCTCGGGTGAATTTAAAAACTTAGTTAAAACCACTTATATGTGTGTGTGTGTGTGTGTGTGTGTGTGTGGACTGTCCAGACTGACGTGTAGCTGCTCCACAGACAGGAGGAGGCCCAGCACATCGATGAGGAGCTCTTCAGTGAGTACGGCTTCAGTGTGGACCAGCTGATGGAGCTGGCTGGACTCAGCTGTGCTACAGCCGTCACCAGGGTGAGATACTGAAGTGAAGTAGATAACAGACAATAAAAACATCCACAGAAACTACTTTATAATTGTTTATAATAGTTGTATTCCTCCAAAAACACTTTGCAGCATGATCTTATTTTCTGTTTTTTAAATCTTGAAGACCTTTTACGTATCCGCTGTGCAGAAATCAGATTATTGCATAAAGAGAGAAATAATCAAATTACCCGTTACTACATCAGTACAAGCATCTTTCTTAAGTAGCTGCTGCGGAGAAAATTCTCTTTTCCTGGTAAACGTTATGACCGGTTGTATTTCTGTTTTTTCCTGCAGGCTTATCCGATTACTTCCCTGCTCAAAGCCAGACCGTCTCTGCTGGTGATTTGTGGACCAGGTAACAACGGAGGCGATGGCCTGGTCTGTGCGCGACACCTTAAACTCTTCGTGAGTGTCCTTTACTCTTCTGACAGGAACGTACATTCAATTGAATTTAAAGTGCTGTTTCTCTAGCTGCAGAGTAGAAGGTAAAACCTCAAACAAAGGGTTGACCTCACTGTAGATTTCAGGATTTTGCGCCACGTCTAACACATCCCACAGCTCCTCTGAGATCTCCTCCTCCCACTGAGTTTTAATTTCATGATGACGGGTTAGCGGCAATGAATAGAAAAGACTGTATAAGCGTGGAAAAGCAGCTTTTATGGAAGGAAATGGCGTTAAATGGAGTCAATCGGTGATTCCTCACACAACTGTATTGATCAGCTTATAGATTTTTCTTGGCTCAGTAGGTTTGAGATTTTTGCAGATCAATTGTCGAGCGCTTTTAGTACATTTAATGCATTTGGAGATACTTTTACTGAAGTAAAGAGTCTGAATGCGTCCTCCACCCCTGCTGTACAGCACCGTATTAATGTTTCATGAGTGTATTCTGACTTGAGGCGGTTAAGTATTAAGTGTTCGTCCATTTAAGGACAGGCTGTGCAGAGTGCAGGTAATCTTTGGCTCGGTCGGTCTTGCGGCTGTCTGGTTTCCAGCTATGATGACTGTTTTCAAACCACTTTGTTTGTCCTCTCGCAGGGTTATGAGCCCACCATCCTCTACCCGAAGAGGCCCAACAAACCTCTGTTCAACGGCCTGACCACACAGTGCCAGAAAATGGAGATCCCCTTCCTGACTGAGATGCCTGAGGTTCGGTGTTAATCAATTATGCAGCAGCGTTATCGACAGCGGCAGAGAAAATACGTCTGTGTGTTGTGTTGATGGCATTTTAATTCGAGCTATTACACATGATTAGATCTTGTTGGCTGCAGTTTATATTAGATGAAGACTCGGTCATCCCTGTGGGGAGATTAGAGCTTCTGTTACAACAAATAACAGTCTATAACATAATTGATTGAATGATACAGTAATGATGCAGCAGACTCTGGAGTCATGTTTTAAGACATTTTGAGTGTTTCATTCCAAAGTTTTTGGTTTCTCAGGCTAAAGTGGTCGACGAGGCTTACAACCTGGTGATCGACGCCATCTTCGGCTTCAGCTTCAAGGGCGCTGTACGGGAGCCTTTCGGGTCAATTCTAAACGTGCTGAAGAAGACGACAGTCCCCATAGCCAGCATCGACATCCCCTCAGGTCAGGCTTCACACAAGAATATAAGTTTCCGTGCTTTTTCTGCTGCTTTTCTTGCTATAGATAGATTATTTAACGCATTTTGCTCATTACTACCTTCAGTTTCTCCAGTGAACCTTGGTTGTTGTGGGAAAAAATGAACTCCAGCCTCATATAAGATAAGATAGACTTTACTGATCCCACTCCAGGCACATTTACTTGTTACAACAGCTCATAATAAACAAGGTGGATGAGAAAAATGTGCCTATAAAGGCAGAGTCCTTCCCTCATTGTCCTTACTGTGCACATTCACTCACACGCAGAGGAAGAGGAAGCCTGGGCTGGATTGTGACATCTTGATTGTTTCTTTTATTTAAAGGTTGGGATGTGGAGGAGGGCAGCGCAGATGGACTGCAGCCCGACATGCTCATCTCCCTCACAGCTCCAAAGAAGTCCGCCTCCCTGTTCAGAGGACGATACCACTTCCTCGGAGGTCGCTTTGTGCCGCCGGGCCTGGAGAGGAAGTACCAACTCAACCTGCCTCAGTATCCCGGCACAGACTGTGTGCTACAACTGTAGTGGCTGTAGGTTTGATGAGAGCGCTGTCTTTAGAGGAGTAGTTCAACATTTTGGGAAACGGTTATCATCTGTATTTTTTCTCACGAGTTAGACGAGAAGATTGATACCACTCTCGTGTTTGCCATAATTACAGAGCTGGTGTCTGGAAGTAAATAGCCTAGCTCAGCATGAAGGCTGGAAACAGGCAGTCTCAATCCTTTGGAAAGAAATCGGCAGACATCTCTGAACTAATCATTGTGTGGATGAGGGTGCGTGTGATTTAAAGCCCGGCTTTAAGTTGTGATGACGGTGGTTTATTAGCTGGCTGGAAGATACATGAAAATAATAAAAAAGAATTCATGATTGGAAGCTGTCCGCGTTATTTTTTTTATATTTATAAGACAGAAGACTCCACCGTCACATGTACTTACTCTGTTTTTATTAGTACATCTTAAGATTTCATTGAATGTACAACTAGCAACTGGAAAGACAGTCTATCATAGTCCATCACACTCTATTTTATAAATAACTTCACCGTACGGGTTGTGTGTCTCGTTGTTTGTACATTAGTTGGTGATGATGTAGTAAAAAGCTTCCTTTGACAATCAGCCTCATGGAGTCCAACACCATAGATTCACTGACATGTTATATAAATGTGACTACATATACTTAAAGAAATACTGTATGTACAGTATATGCTTTTAACAATGTGGCTCATTAATGCATAATGTTTTCTTCTCATGTAAGTGCAGGACATGCTCTTGCGCGCAGAATACTATATACAGTGCTGGTACCATGCTCTCGTTCATTTGGGATCTTTGTCGAGGGAAAACTAAAATAGAGGCTTGAGATGAGGACGAGTTTTTCTTCCAAGCTGTCTACATGCAGGTCTGATGGTGGAAGGATGTTTTCAGTCCATGGAAGAAGCCTGGAGATAAAAACAAGATATATTAACAAAGTCCAGTCAATAAACACTAGAACCTCTAAAATACACAGGAAGTTTTGAGGTATGTAGGGTTGGGTCATGGTGGCAGCAGGTTTAACAGGACGTTCAAGATTCACATTCAACCTCATCCTGAGATATTACCAGGTTAGATGGGTCTATATTAGTCCTTCCAGCAGGTTCTGGGTCTTCCCTGGGATCTTCTCCCAGTTGGATGTACCAGAAACACCTCCAAAGGAAGGTGCCCATGGAGCATCCTAATCAGTTGCCCAAACCACCTCAGATGGCTCCCTGAAGAAACTTTCTCCAAGGCTGAGCCAAGCCACCCAGCGGAGGAAGCTCATTTCTGCTACTTGTATCTGCAACCTCATTCTTACCCAAAGTTCATGACCACCATCCAGGGAAAGGTTGGGGACATGGAAACCAAGTGGACCGTGTTCAAAACCTCTATTGTTGACCCAAGTGTCTAACTCTTGACAAGTAAGCAAACAAGCAAATTTCCTAAAAACATTACAGATGGTGGATATCTCATTGTGTAATGATGCTACTGAAATGCTTTTTCACTACGAGATCATGACGTACCTGTGCTATTCTCCGACTTGCACTCCTGCGCAGTTATCTTTACTTTCCGAGGCTATCGCTAAATATTCAGCATTTCTAGGAGGAAGAAAGAAAAGCCGAAAGTTAAACTTTTACTTCAGCACAATGAAATGGGTAAAGAAATTCAAAAACAAAACATTACAGCTATGGTAGTATGACAGGTCTTTGTTCTATTTTTTGACTTACAGGAGGGTGTTTGAGTTTTGGGTTTTGGTTTTGGTTTTGGTTTTTACTAGGGTGGAGGACGACACGATAGGACGGACAAGACGAAAACATGACAAGTAGACACAGGGAGCGTGAGATGTTAGACAAAGAAGACACAAGTGAAAACACACAAACACAATGGAAACATCAATAATCTTAAAAATAAGTAGATAACAAGACAGGCAAAGTGAGATAAATATAAACCAAATAAATAAAGGTTTAAATTATAGGTGTAACTTAAGCAATAGAACATGAATAAACGAAGGCGGTATTCATGAGGAAATACGGTATTTAAAGCATAACTATCACACCTAATGCCTTATTTTGAACACATCGGTGAGTTTAGTTTTAGTTTTTAGAGTAAAGGCCCAGTCACGCCAGACGGTTTAAGTAAAAATCAGCTGTGTAGAATATTTTCCTATGGTGAACTGCTTTAGCTGGCCAGCTAACTGCGAATGAACGAGCCGGCCAGGAAAATGCTGGTGCTAGTTAGTCAAAATAACACTAACTAGCTGTGTTCTCTGTACTGTGTGTGTTTACTAGCATTTTGTTCTCGGGACTTGTAGAACAGGACATACAGGATTTCAGCGTGCTCCGAGCTAACGCGCTTTCTAAATATCAGTTAGCTTAAGACAACATCAGTTAACTGTCTGTTGGCTACCAGTTGCACTCGCTAACAGTTAACAAGCAGAACTTTATTGCTTCTTCCTCACACCTTGCTATCGCCCTGCTGGAAAAAAACAGCACTAGACCAGTATAAATTAGCATAAACTAACATCATTTACATGTTGGTCTATGCTGGTTTTTCCTGCAGAGTGATCAACACCACAGATTTGCATGTCAAAGTTCCCCCCGTGAGTAAGTTCATTGATGGGGGTTATTCCATTTTATAAATAGTGTCTTGTGTGATTGGACCTTACCCCCAGATGTGTGTTGTTATAAGCTTTGCATGCACTCCAGCCAGACCGGTTATATTGTTATATGCGTGTATGCTGAATCAACAACAAAGTGCCAAAGATTTGTTGAGGTCATTTAGCAACCTTGCTGCCATTAGTTTGTCTTCCAGAGCGACCTGACAAACCAATTCACCCAGAACTGGGCGGACAAGGTCTCCCACATGTCATGAGTGACATGACATGAATGTGCATACAGATGTATGCACTGTAATGAAAGTACTTACGCTGCTTCTCGTAATGCTTCTTCCCCGGCTGCTGCTATTTTCCTGTAACAGTATATCATCTCTATGAGGAGCCAGACCTGAAGGCCAATGATGGACACGTACATCATGACCTCAGACACGATGGAAGCTGTTCCTCTGGTGGCTGCACACAGGAAGCATCGGAGAAGAATCAGACACCAAAGAGGCAACCAGACCACGCTCTTATAAAGCTGAAACTGTCCTTTATCAAGTCTAATCTAAAAATGGGATGATGGCCAAAGAAACCTAGGGTTCAGTGTGAACGATGGTCGTTAAGGTCACCTGAGTGCCGGCGTGAATGACGGCCGTTCATCTCAGGTGACCATAACGACTCGAACATCGGTTGTCACGACAACAATAAGAATAAAACAAGAGGTAACTATGGCCTGGTCAATGATCCTCCCTAGGCTTGATCTCTCCATCAGGTAGTCAGACCCGAAGAAGACTTGGATGGTCTGGAAAGCTTCAACCACTTGCACCAAATCAGTTTTCAAACGTCTATCTGGAAATGCAACATAAAATTTGGGCAACCATGAAATACTTCTAGTTAGTAAGTTGATTTCACCGTACCTTTAGCGACCACAGAGAGCTGGACCACTTTGCTGACAACAGTGCTGTACTCGTAGTTTTCGTAGGAGAGGATGCGGTTGAAGAAGCAGCTGTAGGTTCCCGTGTCGTTGAAGGTGACGTTGAGCAGGTATATGGACCCGTCTTGGATGTCGTTGCTCCTCTTGCTTCCATTCCAGTCCAGACGGTCCATGAAGTGGTCGTGCTTGATGGTAGGGCCGTCCTCGTCGTAGGTGTAGATCTAGCACCACAGAGACACCAAGGTTAATGAAAGCTCTTGCACAATGTACCCATCATGTAGAAGTACTGCATATATGTTTATACATTTTGAATTTCTCAGGTAGGGTTTGGCCTTTCCAGACTACTCTAGAAATATGGTGGTGCATCATGCCCAGTGGGGGATCTAATTGTGCTGAATAACACTGAAACAATCAGGAAATAACTTTAATTCATTTTGATTTAAAATTCTGTATTAAGAACAGATACAGTATTAATGTTATGTATCAGTCTCTGTGCATATGCACATGGAACATATTGAAATTGTCTATTTCGTCACCAGCTACAACTACATTATCACAGCAAGCTCTCCAGTGGCAGACACAGGATCCAACACAGTCAACACAGCTGTGCACCTGTCATCCTAGGAGATTTAATGATCTCTGTGGTGTAAAATATCGCTATCGATTCCATATGAACCGTGTGATGACCTCAGCACCAGGCACCATCATAAAGGAGGAGAGAGCAGAGGGAGAAGAGAGCTCGGGCGTGTGCACGTTGCATATATAAATAGCTTAGTGACCTAGGACATGTTTGATTTTAAGGATGCTTGCACGACTAAAAACTCCCCCAGAAGCACAAAACGTTCCTTTACTTTGCGGGTGTGCTGCGTCAGTGACATTTTGTGCTGGCATTGGGCTAAAAACCTTTTAAAGAAATGTACTCACAGGAACAAAATCGGCCTCTCCTTTGGCCCTGAAATACCATTCGACCGTGGCAGAACCATCCACCTCACTCCTCCTCTTGCAGGAGATGCAGCCCAGTTTGAAGCCTTTGCCTGCCACCGCCTCTGTGTCTGAGTCCACCTCTGCACAGGCCCCATCGCACTGATACACTGTAAACAGGAGAAAGAAAGAGACAATAGGGCAATCATCACTCTGGTTTTAACACAATGTAGCAACATGTCGTGAAGACTACAACTCACCGAACAGGGTGCAGAGAAGAGAAAGGAGCAGTAGGTGTAACGCCGCCATGGCACCGGATGTTAGAGTAGCTGTTTTTGATTTGAGGAGGGGTCTCGAGAAGTACAAACTTTAACTCGGAGCTCCAAAAAAGATGACACCCATAAACCGAGCACCTCCGGGTTTGCAAAGCTTTTCTTTTCTATATTATACAGACTTGAGCTTATGTGTTAATTTTAAAGTGCAGGTCAATATTACATGTATGAGTGAGGACGCTAGCAGCTAAACATGCATTACAAAGTGCAGGATGAATCTGTCCTTTTAAATCTACGTCCTAACAGTCTCTATTCTTTGGCTCAAACCAGCAACAGATTTTATTGCCACAAATTATTGCTGCTTTCCGAGACAGCCTCCCCTCTCTAATGTAGTGCTGGGGCTTTTTCTAGCTTTTAATTATAGGAGAAGCATATGATACGGATACAATCCAGATTATCTGGTAACTCACAGTGTTTCCCACTCTCCAGATCGACACCCTGAGATTTGATTTGTTTTCCCCCTGAGGTCTTAAAATGAAATCCACAGAGCAATCATTAGACCAGCCTGGGGCCACATGCTCTGCTCTTTTGGCAAATTACACACAGCACAACGCTTAGAATAAACACACGTGCATCTATAATACATTTAACACGCCAGTGCATATATATAATTAAATTGCATGCTCTATATTCAAATCCAAATGGCTACCTTTTACAGGCTACAGGCTACCAATGTTTAATCCATAACGAGAGCCTACTGTCCTGCTTTAGAGGCCGTGTCTCCTTTTTGTTGTTGTTGTCGTCTCCTCCGAGGAAAAAATAAATAAATAAATATATTGTCCTCCAGTTGACAATATTTTAATATCACCTATCTAATGACCCTGTGCGAGTGGAAGAGATGCCTCCGTCGTGTTGGCATCGCAGATGAAACTGCGTGACGGCTACATTTAAAGCAAAATAAACGAATCAAAAAAGCAACAATATGTGTATATATAATAATAATAAATAAGATCCAGGTCCAGTTAACGGTGCTTTCTTCCCCCTACGACACAGCGGCACCCCTGTCGTTCAGATCAGAGGATGCTGCAGATGCACTGCGGTAAAAAAATAAAAAAATAAAAACCCCGTCTGTGCGTGTATGACTGAGCAGATGCTGTATGTGACGGAGCTGTTACCTCCACCTCCTCCTCCTCCTCCTTCTCCTGCTCCTCCTGCTCTTTGTTTTAAAGCTTAGATTTGACCGTAAACTGCAGCACGGCGCGTTTTAACGAGAAATAATAGCGGCTCCGGTGGTCGCAGGCGGATGTTTTGGGGCGAACTGGCCCTTTAAGCGAACTCTGCGCGTGACCCGATGATGGAATCTGTCAGTTGGTCACATAACCGCCGATCTGTCGATAACTCGCGCGGGTTGTTGACACGGCTCTTTATATTAAATTAATAAAATTAGATATTTAACCCGCATAAAGCTGCGCGTTAATGAGCGCAGCGTGATGGCATGTCATTTATAATTCACACTGTGTGTGTGTGTGTGTGTGTGTGAGAGAGAGAGGATGCTGATGCTGATTTGTCAACCAACTAGCATCAGTTAACGCCTACAGGGGTGTTTCGGTCTAACGAGTGACCGTGTTATCTGGTGACCGTTAGCCAGCTGATAGATAGCTAGGTAGATAGAAATAGATAGAAAGCAAGTTTTTGTTCTTAATAAAAAAATATAATTACAAACAGATTAAAAAAAACAAACAAAAAATTAAATTAAATCAGGCACTCAATGAAAGTCAGCATGTGGCAAATTGAGCTGTCCTCGTAAATGCCTGTTTTGTTTTTTTAATTTTTCTCATTAACGTTTCAAAGTCAAAAACATACCTGTTCAGTCTCTGTTGTTTACTTTTACATCCACGTATTATCTTCACGTTTCAACACCTGTCGTAACTACGACAACCACAGTCGGTCACCAGTTAACACGGTCACTCCTTTAACCGAAACACGGGGGCAAGCTGCTGCTTTACTAGCTTGCCCCTTTTTTTTATTTCCCTTTTCTTTACACAAAGAAGACATGTCAGCTTCTCACCTGCGATCCACGGTGATAATGTTGTGCTGCTGCAAATAATCGGCGACGTTTCCCCGTGAAAGCAAGGCGGTCGTCATAGCAACACATCAAAAGGTAAAGTAACGAAGCTAACGGGAGCTAGCTAGCTCGCTGGCTAGTAGTAGTATTAGTGACTTCTGGTTAGCTGCTAGGCTAACTCAGGTGTAGTATACCTGAACGAATGCAGACTGTAACGAACATTGATCTGTTTGTGCTCTTATAACTGGACTTTAATATTAATAATACTTTTTAAAATGACGACAGTCACGTTATGTGACAAGCTGCTTCGTAGCTAACATTAGCCAGCTAAATGTGACAGTGAGCATCAGGTGGGCGCTTCCTTCCCTTCATATCACAAATATTTATACTTTTTGATGCCCACAACAGGTTATCACAAAATACTGACTTTATTGACAATGCATCTACTTTGATCTAACGCTACAGCTGCATTGTATAATCGATTAATCGATTACAAAGCAAAGAAAAACAGAGTACATTACACGTATGTACTATATACAAGATAAAACTGTCAGAAATCAGAATAAATAGTGAATACTGCATGTACAAAGTGTATTCAGACATAAAATATCACAAATAATTGACCATCTTTAATCTTCTCTATAGTTTCGTGTGACCATGGACTCGACGTGCAGTGCCTCTGCTGCTCCAGCCGGTCTGACCGTCCAGGTCTGTTTCCCCGGTGCCCGTGCTGCTGTGTTGGACAATCTGAACCGTCAGCGTGAAGAGGGCAGGCTGTGCGACCTCTCCATCCAGGTGCAAGGTCAAGTGTTCAGAGCCCACCGCTGTGTGCTCGCTGCGTCCTCGCCTTACTTTCATGACCAGGTAAGCCAGTGTGAAATATTCATTCATGATTTAAGTTGTTTGGTGGTCACCCTTAACGACAGGACGAGTTCTAACTGGATTAAGATGTGATGGGAGGTCTGAGATAAGTTAGGACACAGCCATGAATTTGAAACTTAAGACATGCAGTGATGAGATGATTCTGTAACGGGGCCTCAGATGTCTAAAACTCAGCGTGTCTTTGTTTTTATCTCATCAGGTGTTACTTAAGAATGTTACGACTGTTTCGCTGCCCTCAGTGATGGATCCAGTGGCCTTTGAGAGCGTCCTGAGCTCTGCCTACACTGGCCAGTTGAGCATCGTACACGATGACATTGTTAACTATGTCACCGTGGCCAGTTTCCTCCAGATGTGGCACATCGTGGACAAATGCACGGAGATCCTGAAGAGGCCTCGGCCCTCGGCAGAAGTCACCCCGGGAGAAGCGGCGGTCGCTCACCCCGGGACTGCGTCCCGCCAGCAGTCGCCAAGCAGCACGGACTGCCTCTATCTGGAAAGAGAGGGACGAAGGAAGGAGAGAAAGCCTGACGCCTTGCCTCCCTTAGCTACATGGAGACGCCCGCAGCAATTCGCTAGATGGGGGCGTGCACGGCCCTCATCAGCCCAGCACTTAGCGGACTCTCAACTGGACGCCCTCCCCGGCTATGCGGATAGTGATTACCCCAGCTGTGAGGAGGCATGGGTATCAAGCCATGCCAAAACTAGCCACTTTGCACATGATGGACCGGGCCACAATAGCCGACACCACGGGGGGTTCCCCGGTGGTGAAGCATTAAAGCAGAAAGTCAGGTTTCAACAGCGGGGGGCAGCGCCGAGCGCTGATAGTCTGCTTGATAAGAACAGAGAGAGCGGGGACGGCGATGAGACGCGAGAGAAGAGGAAGAATGAGAAGAGAGAGATCGAGGCGGATGAGGGAGTTGGAGAAGAGGCGGTGGAGAAGAAGGAAGGCTTTACACAAATGGGACACTGTGGTAAGACACAAAAGCCTCGTTTTACTGTGATTCTTTAGCCGGACACACTCAGAGCTGTGTATGGAAAATGCAGAGATAGGATGAGATAGACTTTACTGATCCCACACTGGGGAAATTCACTTGTTACAGCGGCTCACGATATACATGGATCAGAAAAATACTCTAAACAGGAGCGTCCCGTGTACGAAAGTCCTTTCTGCAGCGACCCGGCTCAGATTCCGGCCTGTGGTCCTTTGCTGTGTGTCGTCCTCCCTCTCTCTCCCGTCCGAAGTTACCAGCCACGTCCCTCTGTAGCCTGGTTAGCTCCCCAATCTTATTGTCTTAGATCGAACTCCGCATCCTTGTCTCCTTCACCTCACTTCATCAGGGATCTCCAGCCTTTCCACAGAGTGTATGCTCTCCCTGAGTGGGCCACCTGATGACAGACAGAGATTGGTGTTTAAAAAAAGTCCTAAAAATACTAAAAACACAGAAGAGTTCAGAGATACTACTGTCTACCAACCACACTGCATCATGGAAACTGACATAAATATAATTCTTTACCTAAAGATGAGTTTCAGTGTTAGAAAGAGGGTCATTTCTCTAAAATGTGCAGTTTTTTATGGTCATAGTAGACTGAGAATACTCTGAAGGACTCAGAGACTCTTCTAACAGCGCCTCGCTCGCCGTGCTTTCCAGACCAGGTCTCGTCTTTCACAGGTGCTTTCCACCGGGGCTGATGCCGGTGTGTTTACTGAAGGCAAGCAGAGCATCTGTTTCCCAGGCAACCGTTTGGCATTGACCAGCATTTTCTGAGGCTTTTGTTTAGTTTTTTTCATTCCAACAAACATTGTGTCATACTAGTTTGAAGCGATATGAGATATATCAGAGTCTACACTCTCTCTGTATTTCAGCTTGGTGTGGTGTGTCAGGCTGGTTTTTGTTTTTTTTTCAAAATAAAACGCAGTATGCAAACTACTTAGTCATGGTAGAAGCACATAAACCAACGGAAAGTACCAAATCTGAGCAAGTAAACAAAGTCTGGTGGGAAAAATGCTTCAAATAATCACAGCAGCGACATGATAGCGACATGTCCAGTGGGGGTTTGGTTTTAGATTAGTACCTACAGTGTGGCTGTTCTCTATGCTGTGTCCTGTAGTCTAATTTAATACACTGTAGTTCCCTCTGTGTGTGATTGTGTTCTACATTTCTCCAGCAGGCTTCCACTCGATCTCAAATGAGAGCGTAGGAGCTGAACAAGCCACGGGGAAGGCGAGTGTGGAGGAGGGCAAGGAGAAAGTGCAGAGGAACGTGGTGGGAAGCGATCCCTCGTCAGGCCTGCCCAGCGTCCATGCGTGCCAAACAGGTGAAGGAGTTCCTGGTCCTTCCTGTCCGGTTTCAGCCCGCCTGCAGTGGCAGGCCAGTCCGTGGTCTCAACAGGAGCAGAAGCCACAGGAAGGAGAGGGCGGCAGCTGCAGTAAAGACGAGGACGAAGACGAGGAGGAGGAGGATGTGGACTTTGAGTGTTTGACCTTCAGCAGAGACACGTATGATGAGATTGAAGACGGCACGGGGCAGGTTTCCCAGAGGCCTCTAGTGCCTGTGTCTCCTGACTTCACCATGGCGGGCTCGGAGGTGAGCTGGCCCTCCACGAGCGTTGGACAGGGCGGCTCGCTGACCCCCACCTCTAATCGCCATCTGTCTCCATCTTCTGCTGCGTTTCCACCACCCTCTTCACCTCCAACCCCATCTTCGTCCTCCTCGGTGTCGCTCGCCGGCGCCCCCTACACGGGCAAAGTCCACTTCTGCCACTGCGGCAAAGCCTACACCCTGAAGAGCATGCGCGACCGTCACGTGAAGATGCAGCACCTCAATCTACGGCCGTTCGGCTGTCCTGTTTGCACAAAGTCCTTCAAGATGAAGCACCATCTGACCAAGCACCTTAAAACTCACGGAGGGCTGCGACCCTATGAGTGTGGCCTCTGCGGGAAGAAGGTCATCTGGAGGGACAGCTTCCTCAGGCATCAGGCCCGATGTGAGAGACTTGCCTCCAGCTCCTCAGCTAACAGCAACAACACGAGCACGCCGGCAGCGGATGTGGACGACGGCTACGGTTACGGATTTGAAGACGGGGAGGCTTTTCTCGCATCGGGTGGACAGGTGAAAGTGGAGGCGGCGGATTTTCACGGGGAGGTGGAGCATGGGATGGACGGCCTGCTGGGCGGTGTGTCCGGGCTCGTGGATCAGCTGAGAACTCAGTCCCAAAATTTGGACAGCGGCAGTAGCCATGTTTTTAAAGAAGAGGCGAGCGAGAGCTTCAGCGGGAGTTAAACATTAATGTGAAACTGTATGCACACAAATACACACGGGAAGGACTTTAAAAGAAATAATCGAACGATTCTTGGAGCAGCCACATTTTTCTTTCACGTCGTGTATTTTGAAAAGAAAAGGAACAATCATAAACTTCATTCAAGTGAGCTTTCTGTGCAGTGCCACGTAGGCTTTAGTGAAAACTGTACGTCTGTAACAAGCAGTGTTGTGAATGTACTTCTTGAGCCCGGATGAAGTTACTTTTGCACATAAATTATTTGCCATTGAGCTGCATTAGACAATAAATCCAAGGGTATTTAAAAACATCTCTGTGCCATTTTGATGTAAAGGAAATAAATCTGGTGTGTATATATATACTGATAAAACAGTTTAGATTTTTCTGATTGACTGACATTTTTGGATTTATTCCAGAACACAGAGGCTCATTTCAGGCCTGGCCTGTAATTTATAACTTTTATTTCACCTTATTAACCTATTTACACACTGGGTTATTAACCTTTTTGTGTTTATGACTGATTAAAAGTTCATACATAACTATTATTGGTTAATAAACGCCATGAGCTGCTGCCTCGGAGTACAAATGCCTCTGCTGTTCGTAGTTTCTCGATTATCTGCACCTTCACAGTCACCATTATTTTGGCATTATCTGTTACAGTATGTTGTTGGTCGAGGCTCATCGCACACTGCGGCTCATTTAAAAAGTTCCTGTGCAGCGCGACGGAGGAGCAGCAGAGGTCTCTCTTGCTCAGCGCTGCAGCCGGCATCCCTCCTCCGCCTGTCATCAGACTGCGCTCGCTGCGTTTGAAGAAAGCATCCTTCATCCATTGTAAGAGACCCAGAAAGATGGCGAGCTAATGAATGGGGCTGTCATTTAATGTATTCAGGTGAATTCAAAGGACAGCCTATAGAGATTTCCATTTCAATGGCAAAAACATGAGATGAAAGAGCGACTCCACGCTGAGGTACGATAAGGGCCAAAGGTGTTACATATGACACTGTATACAGGTTATGACACAGTATATGTATTACACAAGAGTTAGGAAGGAGGACACGTTAAAATGATGTATTTTTGGGTCGAGCATGCGTCTCATATCGAATTTATTTGTTTTAATACACGAGTCAGAGATTTTCTCACTCCTTCACCTTTGCGTGATCCAGATTGTTTATCACTGAGCCAATTATTGCACACAGATAGAGACAGAGGCAGCTGGCCTTGAAAAGCTCCATCGTTATTTCTAATGATGAGAAACGTTGTCTTTTCTGAGCATCGTCCTTATAATTAAATGCACTGTAATGTTTTTTTTGTCTGATTATTGTCTGAGATAGATGATTGGCCTCTGGTGGATATTTGAAGAGCGTGTGAGAGTGTCCTCAGTGATGGATCACGGGTTAGAGGCTAAATACAGTACAGTTATTCAGCTGCTCAGGAAACCTTGAAGATGGTGTAGACGTCCTGTTGCGGCATTATCACTATCGTCATGGTTACAAACATCAGGCTAGCTTTTACAGGGGAACATTGGCAGTTGTTACACCTGCACAAAAAACACACACACCGAACTCTTAAGTCAATGTGGACATGACTATCAACCAGAAATGTGTTCGTTTTGATGGACCAGTAAAATATCTCTGCACTGTAAATATGTAGCTGAAGCCAGTAGTTAGCTGAGCATAAAGACTGAAAGCAGGGGGAAACAGCTAGCCTGGCTCTATATTCTTTGCTTTTCTACCAAACAAATGATTTAAAGGTCCAGTGTGTAAGATTTAGGAGGCTCTATTGGCAGGATCATTGTCTTAAAATGAGGCCTTTATATCTACAGTGAGAGGGGTCCTCTTCAATGCAGTCCGCCATGTTGAACCGCCATTTTTCTACAGTAGCCCAGAGCAGACAAACCAAACACTGATATAGTGAATGTGAAGGCAACCATCCCCTGGCTCCAAATGTACAAATCATGAGAATAACAGACGTAATAAAGACAGAAAACAGAATTTTCCCATTTTAAAACATTTAATAACAGAGAGAAGACGTAAAATGTTTATTTCCAGTTAGAGTTTTACATTAAGAGGAAGCAAAACACTCCTATTTACTGTAGCACCACCGCGTGAAAAAGAAAACAGCTTTACAGTTAAAGTTAACGTACAAACGAGAGCGGCGAAATAAAAATTCTGCGTCAGAACATTTGAAACCAACGTACAGTCCTTCAGTATACTAAACTCCTCGTACCATCTCGCCGCTTCGGCCGTAAACCTCTTGGAACCACTTACTATCTGACCATCGGATGAAACGAACATTTGTTTATCATCTTCTAAAAAATAAAACCCGGATAAAACTTCAAACTTCATTTAAGATGCAAACTCACAATAAACGAGAGCAGACCAGTCATTTTTTTTTTAGTTGTATTATTGTTTAACAGTGCATCTGAAAAGGGCATTTCAACTTTTTTTGATAGACTTGAGTGACAAACTGTACATGTTTATTAATTACACTGAAACAAAAGAACATTAGAGTCCACTCTACTCATACACTGCAGGTTTCCAGTCGTGTTTGTTCAATTTCTTTGCGACATGCATTTCACTCGAGCGTGAACGACAGCCTCCACTCTCCCTCCAGACTTCACACGTGACAAAAAAAACATCGCGTGAGTAGCGTGTGAAAAGCAGCGCGATACATGAAGCGTCACTCGTGTACAAAATACAGACGACGGGATAGACGGATAGAAAAACGAAACATCTGCCATGAACGGACCTCAAGACAGCAGACAGCAGACACTAGCACCATCAGACCAAGATACTCGAATGAAAAGTGAAAAGTACGACCGAGCCACTTATGAACAGCTAAATAATCACTGAGACAAGACGTAGGATTAAAATGAAGACGTGCACGGTGACCACCTACACCCCTGGAGAGTGGATTTCACTGTCTAAACATACAGGAAGGCTTGTGAGTGTTAGTGGGTTAACATTTCTTGAGGTTGCGAGTCCGCCGCTTGCAGATCTGTTCCTCCTCCTCCGCCTCCTTCGTCTTGTCCCGTCGGCGTTGGATCTGTGGTTTGGTCCTCGGCGGAGAGCTTAGAAGATGGTGCTCCAGCGTTTAGGGGGTGGACGGGACTTGGTATCTCCCTTTGTGGGGAAGAAAAGAGGATGATGAAGGGGCTGAGGCACAAAAATAAAAAGATCTTCTGTCCCCCAGAGAGAGAGAGATAGAGAGAGAGATGAGAGCAATCTGTGCTGAAAGTTCATGATTGTCAAGCGCTTCACATTTATTGGGATTCGAGGAGGTCATCCGCACTGAAAATAAAGTCTCAAAAGAGTCGAGGTAGATGGCATTTGAGGAAAACCAATCAATGAATATGTGTGTGAGGGATTTAATATTTGAGTTTACATGTAAGGTCACTAAAAAAATGGAAAATGTCGCTCTTAAGCTGGTTAGTTTATTAAGATGACGGGCTGCCGTGAAAGCACGTCGATGAGAGAGGATGGATGCGAACTTAAAATGATGAATCGTGATACTGCGTTTATTTATTACTCACTGGCGTCTGGGGAGAACATCACTGTTGCATTAAACACAGACAGGAAACAGTGTTTGTGAAGCCCAGTTTTTACAGATAAAAACAAAAAGAAGGGGGAATTTGTGAAAGCAAACGTTCGGTAAGCTCACCAGGTTGAAGATTCTGGACAGTGTGCTTTGGTCTCTGCGTCTTCTGACCGGCGACTTTGTGCTCTCGGCACGCGGCGACGAGGCCTAGAAAAAAATGCTCTATAAGCTCACAGATGGAGACCTGAAAAAACCAGGGGCCTCGCCGCTTTGTCATTGTGTAACCTTTAACAACACGTTTAATTCATTTTATTGTCACCGATGGCCTTTTTCCCCCTGTACGAGATGAGACACATTTTACCTCAGAGCGTCCCAGACGTCCCTCTACTTTAGCGAAATGCCAAAACCAATTGCTTAAAAATGTTTCAGACGGTGCTGAACAGAAAAACAAAACACATTTCCACAAATAATACGACTGCACACTTCCTTATTGCTGCCCACACATTTGCACTTTATAGACATTTTGCACATATGTCTGTTTGTTTACCATCCGTCCTCTTTAATTACATTTGTATCGACCTGTATTTGGTTCTGTGTTTTCATTGAGTTTTTAGTACATTATGCTATCACCTGAATTTCCCTTGTGGACAATAAAGTTTGACTGGTGTGAGTTCTTTGTAATTATACAACTTTGATATAATATCTGTGATTTATGAGGATGCTAAACGTGCTAAGCTGATGACGCTCAAAGGGGTGTCAGCTGTACTTCTGTACTGTAACTACAAACTAGTGTTTGGTGCTAATAGCTAACTTGTTTTTTTTAAGCTAAAAAACAGTACTAACAGCTAAATGTTAGCTAACAACTGGTGCTAATTAGCCAATTTTAGCTAAAAATTTGTCTTTAGTGGTACTAGCTAACTGCTAGCTAAAGACCAGTGACCTCTTGCTAATAGCTAATTGTTAGCTAAAAACTAGTGTTTAGTTCTAATTAGCTATATTTAGCCAAAAACTAGTATTTGGTGCTAATAGCTAACTGGCTTTTAGCTAAACGTTCACTAAAAGTCAGCATTTAGTGCTAATAGGTAAATGCTAGCTCAGTACCAGTAGTTTGTACTAAGAGCTAAATCTTAGCGAAAAACTAGTGGTTAGTGCTAATAACTACATATTGGCCATAAACTAATGCTAATTAGCTAAATTTAGCCAAAAACTAGTGTTTAATTGCTTAATAACAAAAGTTTGCAGGCTAACACAAAAATAACATAAAAGTGCATTATACCTGCTAACCACCACAGTGAGTTTTACCTGTGGTGATGAACCTTAATTTCACTCTTACTGCATGTAAACAGTTGTCTCTGTTATCATGAGGGAATAACATGAACATGCGACAGGATCAGACCAGATAGCAACCTTCAGGGGGGAAAGAAAACAGCTGACGAGGACAAGTCAAGACTGACATGCAGGACACAAGTGATAATCATGTCAAGTGACACTTGTCTGGCTGCTCAGACAGGCAAGAAGAAAGTGGGAAGCTAAAACAGATAAGTCATCTCTCGCACAGAGAAGATGGAGTGTTATAGAGAAATAGAGGCGTGAAAGGAGGAGGAGGAGGGGGAGGAAGGCCAAGAGGTCCTAAGAGAAGATGTTTACCGGTTGTGGTTCATAAATAGTTGAGCAGTTTCAAAGTCATCCAGAAGCAGTGAGTCACTCTGGATTGAAGCAAAGAAAATTAATTTACCAATCAGCCAATACTTCATATAATGAATCAATCTTTTCGATTGATCAGTGAATCAAAGTGATTTTCTGCTGCTGCACCCGTCGAGAGCGAGAGCCGCTGTAAGCTTTCAGTGTACTGTTTGAATATGTCGTGATTCCACACGCTGAGGTGTAAAAGATGTTTCTTTTCAGGGAGCAAAGCAGTGAAAAACACAGCGAGAAAGAGACGAGAAGAGCGTGAGGGTTAGGTAACAGGTGTGCTGCACACAAAGGACGCGTCTACAGACATGAAGAAACGGGGTCATGCAGTCAGCAGCGGGGCTTTTCTTTGTATTCGAGAAACTGTGTGACGTACCAAACCCAAGACGTCTCTCCACTGGACATGAAAAAGAAACAGACAGTGACATGATGAGATGTTGTGAGAGGAGTCGCACCTGCACCTGCACCTGCACCTGCATCCACCTCAACACGTCTGAGAAACATCTCGTTAACAATATCAGATGGAAAGATTAGCTGTGGTGTGGTTTTAAATTAAAATGTGCCACAGCCAGCTATCTCTAGTGGAAATCCATACATTCATATTTCAAAATAAAAGATCATTTTAATGTATATTGACGTATCAATATACAGTAAAATTAACTTTATTTAGAAATATGACCATAACTTGAAGCCACTGTGTGTAGAACTTTAGAAATATCTCAGCAATTTACAGCTGTTCATGGTCCCCAGAGGTTGAAACTTCGCTAACTTTGGTGAGCTCCTGACTTTTTATTTACCGCCACTAACAGGGCAAAGTCAGCGCATTTACGAGATGCACCCCCATTAAAGTTACCACATTCATGTTCCCCACAGGATGTATCTTAGTGGCATCATTGGTTTTAAATTAGCCTACAGTTTAGTGCTAATTGCTAAATGTTAGCTAAAAACTAATATTTAGTGCTACATTTTTGCTAAAAACTACTGTTTGTGGCTAATAGCTAAACATCAGCTAAAACATAGTGTTTAGTGCTAATAGCTAAATGTTAGCTGAAAACCATTGTATAGTGCTAATAGCTAAATGTTGGCTAAAACACAGTGTTTAGTCTTAATAGCTTAACATTAACTAAAACTAGTGTTTAGCACAAATAGCTAAACCTTTGCTAAAAACTACTAGTTTTAACTAATAGCTCAACATTAGCTGAAACTAGTGTTTAGTGTTAAGCAGCTAAACTAGTGTTAAATGCTTATTAGTAAATGTTAGCGCACAAAACTAACATGAACATGCATTATGTTAATGTTAGCACTGGTGAACATGTTAGCATGCTAACATCAAATGTGCTGCTGCTGTAGAATATTTGAAATTATTTTGATGGCCTGTTTTTTGTTAAATGTGAGAGTTCGGGTCAGATTCACTGTGTGATGTGTTATTTAATGTGCTAACCGTGGTACCAAAGTTATAAAATCCCACACATAGTGGCTTAAAGGTGTCCAATGTACCCCAAATATTTCGGCCCAAGTTGGGTTTCTAATAGAAAATGTTGAAATCTGACATTAGTACAGACAGGTCATGATCAGGAATCCTGTTTTGAGTGATCGTCTTCAACCTCTGGATCGATCAACAGGAGAGAAACTGTGCAGGACTGAGACTCACCCTGGATTTAGGTTGAGGAGAGGAAGCCTGAGAAACATCGAACAAACAGACAACAGAAGAATGACTGATTGTGCACGGATGAAAAATGAAAAATAAAGAAATAAATGACTGAGCTGCTGATTGAACTCGTATATTTTTATATCAGTATGTAAATGAAGGAGTCACGCAGCTTTGTAATCAGTGAGCAAAACAGTTCGGCTCGCTGTACCGCTGATGCCAAGGATTCAAAGAAACATTCGCAGTTCATGAAACTGTTCACGAGCTTGTAAAACTAGTTGAATGCATTTGAATTAAACCGAAGGATGAAACTTACAAAGCTCCTGAAGAAATGCATCACAGCATTTTCATTGGTCCGACGGCGAGCGGAGGATTGCTGGGGTGAGGCGGCCAGGTGACCCCGGAAAGACCCCTGTGAGGACGAGCAGAAGTCAAGATTACCGGATGAGAAAATACAATTTTTTAGACCCACATAACGTGATTTATGTTGTTTTTTATGTCGTATTATCTCTACTTGAGCCACTGCTAATATAATAATTACAGTAATGATTATAATAGTTTTTAAGGCTCGGCTGGGTGTCGAGTCTCACAATATGTGAGAGAAATCTACAAATTAAAGCCATTTAAAATACGATGTTAGCCGGCCACATTCAAGAGAGTCATCAGAAACTGGCTGAAGCAAAACACCAAGTGAAGACGCATCTGATGATCTCTGATGATCATCCCACACTCAGGCAATTATTTTCATTTCTTTTGGTGCTGTTCTGCATGATCACAGTGTATCTGTTGTAAAATCACACTGTAGGTTCACGTTTTTCCTCACAGCATCTCAGCCGGTACAAAGATTATTTATTTAACTCAATGTTCAACTTGGAATAACTTAGAAAAAAAGAGTTTGAACTCATTTGAGATGCATTTTTAAAATTTATAATAATGATTTTATAGGAAATATGCAACCGTTTCCATGATTTTGAGGGATGGGAGCCTGTCTCAGCTGACTTTGCCCGAGAGGCGGGGGTACACCCTGGACAAGTCACCAGTTCATCACAGGGCACACAGAGACAATCAACCATTCACACTCACACCTACAGACTATCCTCCCATCCCTTCATCATCCCTGACCCTTTGGCGGTTGTCAGGTGTCAACAAATAGATTCAATCTTAACAGAAACCTTTTTTGTCATCTGGACTACAATATTTGTCAGATCTCTTGGAAATACAGACACAGCAGATGGGAGATAAACATAAAAAATCCATGTTGGTCTTCTTCATCCCTTCTCTCTGTGCTAACCAATATATTCCAATATGTTAGTGCATCTCTTTAAAATTCAGTATCTAAACATTTTGGTCCAAATGTTTTAGATTCATTTATATTTAAAATAAATATAAAACTGTGGTTGAAAAAAGTCTGAGCATCAAATCTGGTTGAATTTCTGCCTCAATATTAAAAAAAAACAAAAACAAACCTGAAATAAAAGAAATCTCCAATCTAAACCTCAGTTAAAGGATGAGAAATGTATTTTACTCCAATTAAATCTACTAACTGTTCTTTCAGGGTGTTATCTGTAACTGCAGTGTTATTATTTTGTAAGGTTGTCTACATTCTCCTACTTAAACTTGCTAAAACTTTTAGAAAACCAGTGGAAAACATTAAAAATGTTGTATTTTTTCACCTTATCAAGTAAATTTACAGAGGAACTGAAATTATTATACTTAGAGACAAGCTGACAAATGTTTCCAAGTAGAATACTGACCATTATTTTACTACAATGTGGGAAAAATGATCAAAATTCAGCATTTTCTAACTTTAATTTAAAGTTTCAAGCTGCAGAAATCCCCGAACCTTTCCTTTAAATGCGTCAGTGCTCACCTTGCTCCTCTTCTTTTTGTCTCCTCCAAAGAACTTGCTAATCTGATCCATGAGACCTGGATTCTTCTTTTTCCTCCCGAGCCCGAAGGTGCTCTGCCCTGAGGTGCTCGCTGTAGCCATGCCTAGTAGTAGTCGCTGAGATTGGGTGGGGTTGACCTCTGTCTGCTCAGTTAGTCCTCTTTCCGAGAAAGTCCACAGTGCCTACGCTCGTCTCTGCTGCTGCTGCTGCCGCTGCTGCTGCTGGTTCGGTGTGGTTTTTCTGACGCGTAGGGGGGCCGTCTTTGAAGGTGTCCCAGGGCACCATGGGACATGAGGGGGGTCAGGTGGGGGGAGCGGGGCAGGGCGGCGGCGGCGGTGGTGGTGGTGGTGGCAGTGAGGTCCATGGCTCTGGCTCGGCTCCAGGCATTCTTTGGATCTTCAGTGGCTGTGTCAGTCACTGCCGCCCTCCGAATGGGCCCGGCCATTGTTCCTCTCCCCATCTGCTTCACCCCGGGTTGCAGGGGACAACAAGGGTTATCTCTGAGTCTGCACTCACACCCTGATGCAAAGCAGCCCCGCTGCACTGTGAGGCCATTGTTGAATCGGCCTCATATATTTTCTTAATGGATCGTGTTTAAATTAGACGTACAGTCAGTCCAGATTAACATACGGAGAGGCCCAGAAGAAAAGACTTGTGTGAACGCGAGCCAAGTGTCGCTAGTACGTGAGCTCGTGGTGACTTTGCATGTTTGGATTTTCTCAATCTTTGTGTTTTAAACCAATGCAACCAGTGAAACCAGTGCACGGTGGTGCGGTGGTTAGCGCTGTCACCTCAGGTTCCCTGTTTGAACCTCGACCGGGGTTGCTTTTCTGCAGGTTCGTGCAGGTTGACTCTAAATTGCCCGTAGGTGTGAATGTGAGCGTGAATGGTCGTTTGTCTCAGTGTGCCCTGTGATGAACTGGCAACTTGTCCAGGATGTACCCCGCCTCGCGCCCAAAGTCAGCTGGGATCGGTTCCAACCACCCGCGATCCTGATAAGGATAAGCGGTTACAGAAAATGAATGGATCGATGGATGAAGTCCACACAGCTCCAGCTGTCACTGCAAATTTACCACGAATGGAGCTTCCATGTCAGAATAATAAAAAAGTTTGATCATCTGCGAACTTCGTGTGTTGATGAAGACTTGTAAACGAGTTTCCAACACCAAGATGTCAAGCTCAACATTTATTTTTCATCCACGGTTTCAATGTTTTTGATTTCATTCGCCATTGTACCACATTGCAGCGCTACAAGGAGTCCTGCATGTGTTGTTTCACCCCTCGGCGGCTGCAGCAGCCGGCTGAACAAAGCGGGATCTGTTGCAGGGTAAGTTGTGTTAGAAAACACCCATGCAGCATCAGAATATTAATATTTTAGAACAGATGCCTTTTTGTTGGAGCTGTTTCTTATTTCAAATTATTTCAACTTTTAGTTTAGCAAAGACTGGGAGAGTGTGGCAGCTGATGAATCTGTTTTCCTGCCATAAAATAACATTTTAAATCATGTTGATGACGTACTGACTTGTAATCAGGTGAATCACTGTCATTTGTCTGTTCTCACACTATGCAACTTTGAGCTCCGGGTCCGCAAGGAGTTTCCTGAGGGACAGTGAAGTACGTAAACTGCTGCCAACTGTAGCCGCTGTTAGCTCAGTTTGTTAGCCAGGCTGCCCAGACTCTGAGTTCAGGGCACCACAGGGAGTGTTAGTGTTTGTACCACCGGGAAGTGGAGGTGGTGTCATGCCAGAACAGGAGCTGGGCAAGCTGGGAAATGTAACTAGGCACAGCAGCCTCTATGGACATAATGGCAGAGGTTAGAGGAAGCTAAGAGGAAGATAAGCAGAGAAATTAACAGTGTGAAAATACACAAATAAACATGTAGAACTGGACTCCTGAAATTGTGAGTGCTAAATCACTTAAATACTAATTTCTATGTAATGTTTTCAGCATGTTTTCTCTGTAACGCAGCGTGTAAGGAGACTGTGAGCAGTCCAGGCTTTTCTATTTTGTCTCATAAAGGAAGCAGACATGAGAGAGACTAAAAGACACACAGGAGAGATGATTCCTGGATGTGTTTCTTCAGATGTGAACAGCTGCATGAGCCGAGACACATAATGAAAAATGCTTGACCTGCTTTCCATTTATGGACTCTCACAGAGACGCGTAATGTACAAAACCTAGAAATGAGACAGAAACCAGCTCTGGGTGGGTGAAATATCTGTTAAAGTCTCAAACCGGCTGTGAAGAGGTGCAGTTTCTCCGCTGTCATGCTGTGGTATCACTAAGCTTCATTACAGGATAATGTTGGTGGGGTCTAATCATGTTTCTCTCTTCTCCCGCCCCCCTGCTGATATCTGCACACAGTATCTGGAGGTGGATACATCAGGGCCTGTTTTTCTTCTCTGTTTGTGTGCAGCAAAGAAATCAGTTTAGACCTGAAACTTCAGCTGGGTTTTCTCATTATTTTCAGATTATTTTGTTACATCATGACAATCACAGAGGGAAATGAAAATCTCAAAGTCTCTAATAGCAAAACACTATGACACCATGGTAAAACTAGTAAACTACTACTGACAGTATAAAGAATAGACGGCGTGTTGGTTTCTTAAGAGAAGTTCTGAAACTCAAAATTTGTGGCTTTGGCTGCCGCCATATTTGTAGTCCTCTTCTTCTTCTGTAGCTCAGCTAATCTAAAAATCCACAAAGAGCTGAGGCGGGCTGAATGAGCCTGGTTGCTCAAACAAGCCATCTGTTACGAGCTAATACGTGTTTGGATTAAATCTAATTGCCCAACACAATGAAGTTGAACGTCGTATCATTGGGTACACCAGACAGAGTAAAGGAGGAATCTTCGAAACGCCTTCAAGTGCATCAAGAAACTCCGACAGAGCAACCTGAAGCTTTGAACCAGATCTACTGAACCAGGGTTATCAGCTGTCAGTCTTCATCATATAAATACAAAATTAGTCATCTTTTGGCTCAAACAGAGCTCATTCAGCGAAGATTAGACGCAGTGATTCAGAGGAAATTGGTCGTAAAACATTTGATCTGTGGAATCCTGAATATGAAAGTGGGTGAAACTTTAAACATGAGCGCCCATAGCATTGAAATCTATGGAGCCAACATGGCTGCCCAGCTTCCTGTATGTAAACAGAGCAAAATGGGGAGATATGTTTGTCCACTCTGGCCTGCACACACAGTGCTCTGTCTGTTTGTCCTGCAGGGCCGAGCCTCAGCGCAGCACCCACGGGCCTTGACAGAGGTAGGGTACAAGAATGCAGGGAGTAGGCTGACCACACTGCTTGTGCCCTCATGTCCAGAAGAGCCTTGGATTTGTTCCTGAGGCTGGAAGGTCGAGGCTGAGCGCAGGGGAAACAATAGCGGCCATGCAACAGAGCTGTGGGACACAAACACGGGAGATATCCTTGAACCCCGGCAGGAATGTTGATCTAGACCAAGACGCCCACTGAGAGAGGCAGCTGAATATCTATCTGCTACTGGAGAGAGAGGGACAAAGAAAGCCTTCCTCTGTCCCATCACATGTGCAGAAAATGAACATATGGGACAGTTTTACAGTAATGAGTTAAGAGTTTTGAAGATCTAGCCTGAGAGCTTCCCAGAATTAATTTCATACTGTTACAGAGAGCGTTGAAGGTCGCTTGAGTTAAAAATAGTCAAATAGGAGCTTGTTGTTGTTTCCATTTATATAAAAGACATTTCAGGATCATTGGAAACAAAACCTGCTGTTCAGTTCAAGTAAAAGTTCATGTTTTATTGTCATATGCACCACATCAAAACAAGAAGTCCCTGTAACAGAGCATCCTCATGCTCTCAGCCACCACCATGACCTGCTGTTGGTTTTACGGTAAAAACACCTGACAGCTGGGGTTGTGTTTGCAGTTTAAAACACAGTTGTTTTTGTGCTAGTAAAAGCAATAGTTTTTGTAAAAACTTTTGTTTTTACAGTACAAAACTGTCAGGTGTCGTTGCCAGAATTTTACCGTAATAAATCTGTTATAACTTTTTCTAACGTAGCAACAATCAAATATTTGGTCCAAACTGAAATATCTCAACAACTACCGGAATGAGACTTTGTTCAGACATTCATGTTTCTCTACATCAGATAAATAGATGGCGCACACATTCTTGACCCCCTCAGCATTGGTGGACTCAGTGGCGGGTGGTCCATGAATGCATCACGACCTTCTGTGTGCTGGTGCCCTTTTTTCCACCCCTGCCCATCAGACAGCGAGTCCAACACTGCCCCTCCAGAAGAATTGGAATAACTCTAGTCTTTAGTGCCACCATGAGGTCAAAAATACTTTGGTTTATCACCAAATATCTGAAACACTAATGATATTCCTATCAATGTTTGTGTTTAGTGCCAATGCAAGCCTCGTTAACCTTACTTGGAATCTGTGGCTCCGACCCAAAGACTGTATAAAACATGGATGTCGTATCTGTGAGGTTTCTGAAGAACTGTTGTGAAGCTCAGAGTGTAAAAAGAGAGCCAGAGGGCCAGAAGACTTGGTTTGATTGTTGGCTGTTGTTAGCATGTAGTCAGTTACTGATGTTAGACAGAGGTGTGTGCATTGTTGATTGCCAAAGGGAGGCAGTTGGCATCAACCCCATTCCTTCCTTTCCTTCCTTCTTCCATAGGATCCCGAGGGCGTCTGTCATCCTTAGCTTCATCCCATCCTCATTTTTCCTGGTGGAGAAGCCCCAATCAAAGCTCCACTTCACCGCCTCATCAGTTGCTGATTGCTCCATGCTACTTTTCCACAGGATCATATCTACTTGTAGCTTTGAGAAGATGACGCTGATCATGATGATAAAAATAACTTACGACACTTCCTTGAGGAACTCTCCAACCAAAGGTCTTGTACCACTAGCGCAAACACAGCATTTACTTCCAGTTCCTAGATCTAACATAATCCTGAACGCAGCTTTCGTCTCTTCTCAAACTCATATTATAACTTTCTGTTTCCCATCCTCTCCATTATCTTCCCTATATTTGATGTTAATGCTGTTAGCATGTACTGTAACTAGCAGGTTTAGATGGATCCTTGCCCGCTTCTTTCCATACTCTTGGTAATCTTCCCTCCTCCCACACACTTGTTATAAAGCTGCAACAACTCCGGGAACGCTCCTTCCCCCGGATGCTTTAGCATATCTTAGCATATCTGACTCTTTCTCTGGAGAGTTTGGTCTTGATCTATTTATTGCTCTCACTCTCTCTGCCAGAGAAAATGTTTTATTATAACAACTGTTTCTTCCCTCTTGTCTAACGCACCTGGATGCTGACTCATTGTTCTTTCTCTTCTCTGTTTCCCTGTTGGATTACGGAGAGGTCAAACCATATTTCATCATAGGAACGCTCAATTTATGGTTTATAACCTTAAAGCAACATTACGTAGCTGACAGCTGTACATGTGTATTTCTTCTCGGTTATATTAATTAGACAACAGCCAGATAATGTTAACAACAAGAAGTCAAGCTTGGAGTCTGTTCAGCCTTTTATTTCATCAAACTCTCGCCAACAGATTCCAGATTTACTCTTGTCCGGTGGCTTCTTACTCAGTCACTCTCCACACTTTTGTCATTATGTCCATAGAAGCTGGTTACATTGTCCAATTTCATTGCCAGCTTGCTCAGCTCCTGTTCTAGCACAACACGTACTCAAACACTAACTGACAGTCCGGGCAGTAACAAACTGAGCTAACATTACCAAAATAAGTGAAATAGTTGGTGGTGTGTGACTTAGTGTTGTGAAGTGTTAGATACTTTCAATCTTCTCTTCAGATTGTTGCAGTACTTCTGGAAAGCATCCTTCAGTGCTAACCCTGAAAACTGCTGCTACATAATTACCGAGAAGTGCTTTTCTTTTCCAAGAAGATGTATAGTTGCCTCATGCAAACAGATGGTCTTATATAAGTTGGTAGGTATTTCTCAGAGATGACGGTGACTCAAGGGAGAACAGGAATACTTGATTATTTTCTAATTGGCTTCGAGAGTGAAAAGCTTTTGTTGTTTTGTTGTCGTGTCTTTGTCGCCCTGGATGACCTCTTTGTGTCGTATCCAGCCCTTGTAGCCTATAGATGACACCATAGCTACGACGTCAGCAGCTGATGTCACCATCCAGAGGTCGCTCGGGCCAAGAAAAGTCTCTGCACTTCCTCCTTTGAATGAAACTCATCTATGTGTGTCTCATTTTACGTTACATACATTTACATATGATCAATGGTGCTGAAAAAAGAAGCAGTGCCTTTGAAGCAGGTTTTCTGAGGCGTTTTGTGTCTTCATTGTCTCAGAAAATTCCCATTGTTTGCACTAATAGGATCAACTGTAAGATGTGAATGGATTCTTTTCCCACAGTGTGTCCTCACAGCGATCCTTTTGGCTCGTAAACAACTCAATGCAAATGTCTCGGTGGTCGAAAGCCAATGATTCCATCAACGTTTGGCTCGAGCATAATGCTATCATTTGTTTAGCATCTCAACAATATCATGCTCTCTTGTTTAAAACGGAGGACTGGAGGATATTTTTGAGGCAGTGCTGCTGTAAATAAATGATTGTTGCAAACAGGAGAGTGACAAAGAAATAGATTTTTTTTCTGGTTTTAAATGTCAGAAAAGAAGTTACACACTGATTGTCTTTTATTATTTTACTTTTCTTTTAAACAGTTTGCAGCCACGTTTGGAGAATGAAAGTTGATGCAGTACAAACTGATGTCATTTCAGGTATTTTTTATTAATATGGGTACAAAAGATTCTGGAAGGAGATGATCACATTTTAAGTCAGTTTGACATAGATGGTCATCATATACTTCGAGTTTTTCGGTCACTTTTAATATTCATCCATAACATTCACAAATTAAAGAGTAATCTAACTTTAAACATTGTTATTTTACAGATTTACCCTAAATTATTATCAACAAACACCCTCAACAAAGTTATGATACTAGTAGATCAGGGCAAAATCACCCATACACACACCAACGTTACAGCCATCAGAGTCATCTTACATATATTTTAATGAAATTTAAGAAAACAGAAAAATACTGTATAAATAACACAGTATTCTTTCTGTACAAAATAAGAAATACATTTTAATAATTAATAAGTTCATTAGTTACAGAAAATGTCCGTAATTTATTAGTAGTTAATTTAAAACTACTGTAAAAATTTTGTTCTGCTTCTTTCTGTCTCTCTCTTTCTTTTTTTGTGTGTGCTGATGTTAAAACATGTACAGTAATCCATCCTTCTCTTTCTTTGCTCAGTCTTCTGCCTCACACCTGTGAAATAAGGTGCAAATGAGATTTTCTCACAGAAAAATCACAGCCTCCTTTGATTATCACACAACAGGTGGCACCGGCAGAGATTAAAGTCATCCACGGTACTTCATATTCATTATATTCACTGATGTGTTTTTCAAAAAATGCTGCACCCTTATGCACCTGCTGCCTTCACTGAAAGTGAAGAGCTACAGGTGAGCGTCTTGAATCAGAGGGATGTTTGGTAAATCTCTTTAAGGCAATCATGAATTTCGTATTGGAGCTTGCTGTCACATATGAAAACAGTAAATCCCTCTCAGTGTTTGAGGCACATGTCCTTGGTTCATTGGGCTTTGTGCAAGACGAGGTATTGTTGGGGTGTTCCAGTCTGGTTCAGTCCTCAAGTGCAAACATGTTGGTAGGCAACCAAAGTCACGATGAATTCATCTATGAAATATATCAGGCAGCTTAGTTTTCCAGCTGTATCTCTGTGCCAGAATCAACAGCGTCGATAAAAACATCCATCGTCGATGTTCTGCCTCAGCGACGCGTTGCTGAAAGCTTTCGTCACATTCGTGAGACTGGCATGGTCTGAAACAAAGTGCAGCCTTGTTGTTTTTGTAATAATACAACTTGGCAATTTTTTCAACTTTAATGCCAGAAAACATTTCACAGATTTTACTCACTGTGCCGCTGAATGATTTTCTGTGCATCATGTGAAGTGTAGCCGTGAAGTACACCGCCTGATGTTTTGATTAATTTGAACACAACACAACTTCCTGACGTTCGCAGCGACCTTTTTCTGAAGAGGGAGAAAAATATTCAGCCAAAACATCAACAACACAGTTAAAGTCAGCCCAGCTCGGCGTCTGTCTTTCAGCCTTTTATTTCAACAGGCTCTCACCAACAAGTAAAAGTCAGTCACAGATTTACTCTTGTCCGACAGCTTCTTGGGGAGTCACTCCCTCCTCTCTTCGGTCTTTTCACCTCTGTTATCGTGTCCGTAGTACATTGCCTGCTTGCCTAGCTCCGGTTCTGGCATGACACATTTCCCAGTACTCTTCCCGGTGGTCCAAAACGGCTGTGGTACAAACACTAACACTCCCCCGGTGCTTTGAACTCACAGTCTGGACAGCCCGGCTAACAAACTGGGCTAACAGCAGCTGCAGTCGGCAGCAGTTTACTTCACCGTCCATCAGGAAACTCCGTAAATCACAGAGACAAAAATCACCTGTTTACACATCAGTGGAGCAACAGAATTATTTAAATTTGTTGTTCAATGGTAGAAAAGTTACATAACACTGCTTTAAAGAGCACTGCGTGAATCATGTGTTTATTTACTGACCCCTTTAGTCACATTTGAGAACACGTGCTGGCTTCACAACTGAGAGTTTTCAAACGAATCTTTCAGCTGCAGATGTGTTTGACATTTAATACACGTTACCTCAGATGCCATGTTTGAAAGTAGCGTGCTCTGAGGACAGCTAATATGTTGCTTTGCACACGTTGCATGGACAGACTATGGTAGTGTGTGTGTGTGTGTGCGACTGAGTAAACAACTTTGATTTGCATTTGCTTCAGCTGTAGAGCCACGGAGCAGCTCCCAGTGTGTGTGTGTGTGTGTGTGTGTGTGACACGTTTACATGTTCAGCACATTAATCTGAGGTTTGAAAACAAACGTCCTCTGGCTCCAGACATCTGATAACAGGCCGCTTTGTCTTTGCACTTGACACAGTGTCATGTATGGACGATGAATCACTTTGTGATGACACAAGCGCAGAGGCAAACCTCCCTCACTCCCTCTACTGCCCATGTGAGGAACTGCAGAGAAAATATGATTTAAATAACTTCAGACGCCGCGCAGTAAACGCTCTGTTCATTTTACTTAATGGTCATCAGCGCCGCTCTGACTCACAGACGACAATAAAAACTCAACATTACACACTTTGGATTGACAGCAGGCTGTCGTCTAAGATTAATATTCAGCATTTTTATGGAGGATTGAAGGTTGTTTGTCTTTTCTGAACCATTAAACAAGTCAGCTATCACTGGCGTTCAAAAGGAAGATAAAGCTGGAATAATACTCCTTATCTGAAACTTCAATTTGAGACTAAATTTAAATACGGCGTATATTTAGTCCCAGTGTGTCTGTTTGGCAGTCCTGTGGACATTTTGGTTCTTCTCCGTGTTCCTGCTCCTCTTCTTCTTCTTCGTCTCTATTATGGATTCTGTTATTTTGGACTTCAGTTTGTTGGACAACTTTTGGATTTATGGATTCAGTCTGTCTGGACTTATCAGCCGCCTACAGTTACTTCTGTGTTCCCTGCTTTTGTCCACAACCCAACATAAAGTTACTTTTTGTTCACTTCACCTTCGTGGCTTGAATCCGCTTCCTGAAGTCCATCATGACATGATGAGAATAAAGTTGATAATTAAATGTTTTTATCACATATTTGATATACTGATTTGTATATAAATGTATGCTTTAATATCATTATTCTGTATATTAATGCACCATCAAATGTCTTATGTATTGTATGTTTGGTGTGGACCCTTTAAATAACCAAATAAACACATTACATAGCCTACAATGTGAAATATAAATAATAAAAAGAAGAGGAGCTTTTACGAAATAATATTTTGAGTCTTCAGCTCCGAGGCTGACGTCAGCTTAAAGAAGAGGAGAAGCATTAAGTGACATTATCATTCTCAGCATCTCCCAGACTCATAAATAACCATCATCATCTGAAGGCTGATATATATAAAAAAAGGGGGGGACTGAAGGCTTCACAGAGACAAAACAGAACAAACACAGTGCTATGTCGACGGTAAATCACCCAAATGGCAATCTGTGGCTCGCAGCTATTTAGCACCCAAGCTAAAGTCCATTTCAAATTATTGGAGTAAATGGATGTGTTGTTGCTGTGGTCTCCTCTCATGGCTCAGTGTCATGGTAACAACAGGTCTGACTCCAGGCTGAGCTAAAGGGCTCACCACCGGAGAGGAAGAGCAGCCCGGTCTGCAGCAGCTTGTCTTCTTACATCTCTAATAAGGTTGGTGAAGAAACATTGCTTGATCAGTCAGGTGAGGGCGAGATGATGAGGTGACACCGAGTTTATGATATCGTGACATCGCCGTGTGTTAAAGCTAAAAACACAAATTTAGAGGATTTTAAAGGTTACAGCTGCATGATCCCACCCTCCGAGACTTCATTAGTCTGTATTGACACAAAGACTTTAAATGGCTTCTTTGTGACTTCTCCTCTTCTTCACCTCTTACTCTGTCAGATACAACAAAAGCAGAATGCTTTGTCAAGCCAATTGGACCGAAATGGCACAAAATCAGACATTTGTAAAACACAGTCCTTTAAGCTTTGATTAGGACATGAAAAAACATTCAAGTTTGGAAAAATCTCTGGAAAAACAACTGAGAATACATGCAAAAGGTGTTTTATAGACAAGGTTAGTGTTGTAGACCACTTTTTAAAGGTCTTGGTCTAAAAGAGTCTGGATTTTAGTTCAAGACCAGTTGAGACCACAACCTGTGCATCAGTGTTGTCCAACTAAACCGAGACCAAGTCAAGACCAAGACCAGAGTGTATCAAGACCAAGACTTTGAGGGGTTAAGAACAAGTAAAGACAAAGACCAGACAGTAACTTCTGGGGGCATGAAACATCATGCAAATCGAGCAGTTGGTGAAACATTGTGCCTCTACAGGAGAAGTAAAAACACCAACGTCACAATGATTCATCCTCTGGGGAGCATGAATATCTGTACAAAATTTATATTTAAGTCGAAATGTGTCAAATCCAGAATCTGGTGGCTACAATGCAAACGCTGAACGCTGGGCGTTGTCCCCAGAGGCTAATCATTGTCATGCGATCTGCATTCTGGGATTGTGGACCAACAAAACTCGATTGCCATAGAGTCATGCCCCTAGAGGGGCTAAATAAATTGGACTCATGGATGATAAATAGAGTTGGAAGAGTAAAAATGAACTCATTTAGTTCTTGGTTTCTCTTCTTTGGAAAACATTAATTAAAAGTATTGGATCGTGGTTGCATCGATAGCTGCCAGAACCTCCTGAGCTGGCGAGGATATTTCTCCAGCATTCAAAGATTCAGACAAAGTCTGATTCTGATGAATGTTTTGAATCTCTAATCTCCAAATGTCACAATTTGACTTTTAAAATGTAGATAAAGAAAGCAGCACAAACTTATATTAAAGGTTTTATTTTGTCAGATATATTGATCTTTGTAGGTTCTTCATAACTGTAGAAATAATAATAAAAAAACATGATGGATTACACCTGGTACTCTTTATGCACCAGATAATAAACATTGTTCCCTCATAAGACCAAAGAGTGCCTGAAGAACTTCTTCTTTTCTGCGGTCAGATTGACCTTCAAGTGAGGCTTCGAGATGAAGTGAGGCGCTCAAGGCAATCCCCAGAGTGTACTTATTGAACAAAGATGTGTTTTTAGTTCTTATGAGTCCAACTTTTCATCTGCAAAAGAATCAATGTCACAGCTCTGCTTTCAAAATAGTCCCACTTTTCTGCAAAACTGATTCAGGATGTTTCACTTTGTTAAAATCAGATGATCCAACATTTGAATGCACAGTTTCTCTGACAGGGAAGATGATTTTGGTTTCAATTCAACCCCAAATTGTTTATAAAAGACCTTTAGTGAGAGAATTGGCATATTTTAATTCATTCAGTTTAGTTCTGTTTTATTTATATAGCGCCAAATCATAACAGACTTTATCTCATGACACTCGAGCAGCTCCAGACGACACTCTTTATGTTTTTTACAGAGTCTCAACAATTCCTACCATCTGCAAACACTCCCAACAGTGCAGCAGCATCACTAAGGGATGGTTGAGGACTCACTTGTACCGGCAAGTCCAAAAGGAACATGTTAAGACGACTCTTAAATGTAGATAGGGTGTGCAACCAGAACCGGGAGATGGTTCAACAGGAGAGGAGCTTGATAGCTGAATGGTAACAACTTCATTTAGAAGTGGGTAAGTAAGTTAAGATTGGTGGAGTGATATGACGAAAAATTCTTTACCCAGGAGGATCATTGGCGTTTTTAAGGTTTATCTTCTGGGGGGCATGAATGTCTAGATCTAATATCATAGCAATCCAACAGGTGGTGAAACATTTGTATTAGAACGACAACCTTGTTGTGCCACTACGGGAAAAGTGAAAGAACATAAAAAAGATTCATCATCTCGGGAGCATGAATGTCTGCACAACATTTCATTACAATACATTTAACTTTTGTTGACATATTCAAGTCAAAAATGTGCCTTTGTTTGTCGTTTTCTCCTATCAGGTTGGACATCTGGAAGGCCTGCAACACTGGTTGTTGTCCCCAGAGGTTAAACCAGTTCTGAGATTGTGGACCAATATACTTATATTGCCCGATTGATGCCGCCAGCACAACTGAAAAATCAGACTCCAGGATGATAATACAGTTTTAAGAATAAGGATTAACTCTCCCTCATTTGATTTGGATTGTTGCCAGAAAGAAATTTAATCCAGCTACAGTCCCGACCAATGTTCAGAGTCATGTAAATAATCCAGAAAATAATGTAGTAAAGGTTTTTGATGAGCTTCGGCGCCTTGTACAGATGAGCAGTAATCCAACAGCACAGTTTATCTGTTTTTCTTTAAAAAAACGATATCACACTGTGCTGTCTTGAGGCTTCGCTGTGCTTTTCTCCTTCCCGGCAGAAAAGAGGGATAACATCTCAGTTTGATGGAGTGAAGAGTCGCCATGGAAACTTCAGGCTGCTTCAGGACATTAGCTAAGAAACCAATTTAGAAGACAACGGCCGTGCTCCTGAAAGTATAATAACGCCCGTGATAAAAAAGTAACATAATGACGGCTATTAATTTACAGAAAAGGCTAAGTGGCAGAATCGGCCACAAACACCCTAATTTACACCATCACCTTCATCAGTATAATCAGTGTCATTACCATCATCATCTTCATAAGGTTCTTAGCAGTAGCAGAGTATAGCCACTGTGTAGAAGTTATCTAATTAACACCAAAAATTAACAACACATGTAACCAATAAAAGCTTCAAACATGAGCAATCCTCTGAGGACAAGTGAAGCCGAGATAACATCGGCTTCTGCTCTCAGGTTACATAGCCCGAGCATCATCTCTCTCGTCATTTCCAGATGGTTATTCCACGAGCAGATCTCTGGTCTGTCTGAGACTTGCATAATTATAATTCAGCTGTTCCCAGAAAAGAGAAAAAAATATAAATTATTTCCTAGTTGAGTCTGTGCAGTTACATGGAGAGTATTTGACTGTTTTCAAAAATGTTCCAGCAAACTGGGAAAACAAACAATTTTATTGCAGATAAAATCATTTAAATTAACTTTTTACTCAGAAATGTGTCCAATACTTTGGTTCATGACCGAAGACTAACGACCAGCTTTGTGTTTAGCCCTAATTAGCAAACAACCCTGGTTAGTATTTTAGCATTGCCTATGCAGAAGTATCAAAATCTGCAGTTCCTCAAGTGTCCACTCGAGGCTGGCTATAAGACCTTATGTTCAAATGTCCAACTTCACAGCAGAAATAAACATGTTTACAGCCTGGTACAAAATACAGTTTTGGTCTCTATAGCTAATTTCCCCCATTCATGACAACTGTGAACTTTTAGTTCATAGTTTTGTTAAAGTGTCAAAAAATACTAGATAGATAAAACACTATATTAATATTCATAGACTTGCTTTTACTGTATGTTATTGCGGTCTTGTTATAAAAAAGTGGTGTGTCACTGTGTTTGTGTGTGTATTTATTTACTTTATTTTGTCCGGGCATCCTGTTTGTGCTTGTCCTTTCAAGTATATGATTAGTATTGTCCTAATCACATTTAACAGGACGTGTTGCCACAAAAAGATGGTTGATATTTTACAACAGGAGGTAATTTTACAGTCTATCTATCTATCTATCTATCTATCTATCTATCTATCTATCTATCTATCTATCTATCTACATTTGCATTTATATACAGCTCCACATGTACTGTATTTTTTTGAGTATAGTAATAACTCAAGGACAAAATGAATGAATGAATTACTGATACATGAGACCTCTCAGAGCAGCAGAAATTTAATTTCCATGCTGCACAGTGTCTGTCTCAGAAGATAACCACTCATTATAATATAGACTGAAGTGGACTGTGTGAAGAAAGTAATAATATTCTGTCTAATCTTGGTGGATGCTGCAGAAAGTGTAATATTATTAACTATGGTGCATTGCAGAGTATATAAACTCATTTCATATACTGACAAATATTCTGCATATATGATGCTACATTATGTTTGGTAACCCATTCATGATGCTGCATCGTATTTATCTGCTTGCTTTTGTTGGGGTGTTGGTTTTAGGCGGTGATCTGCCTGTTACTGGCTGCAGGTCACTGGAAACACTGGAAAGGTATTGGTGGGCTCGGCATGGTGACGTTGCCTAGGAAGGCAGGGAGCAAGCCTGCAAATGCATGAGCTCCATCCAACCTTTATTCAAGAGAACACCCCCATCCTCAACCCGAGCTCCATGTGGAGGAGGATATGTTTTAATCAACATGTAACTTTTCTAAATAGTGGGGAATAAAAAAAGAAAAGATGGAGCTACAGGTGGAGAACCAGAGTGAGTCTTTCAACACCAACACAATGAAGCTGCCGGCTAACCATATCCTGGAGGTGGGTGTAGATAACTTTATTTCTCTCATGATATTTGGACTTATTTTCATCCTCGGTGTGCTCGGGAACACCATGGTGATCACGGTGCTGGCGCGCAGTAAACCGGGACAACCGAGGAGCACGACCAACATCTTCATCCTCAACCTGAGCGTGGCGGACCTGTCCTACCTCCTCTTCTGCGTCCCCTTCCAGTCCACCATCTACATGCTGTCCTCGTGGGTGCTGGGCGCTTTCATCTGCAAGTTCATCCACTATTTCTTCACCGTGTCCATGCTGGTCAGTATCTTCACTCTGTCTGCGATGTCCGTGGATCGATACGTGGCCATCGTCCACGCCAGGAAATCCTCGTCCATCCGCGTGGGGAGGCATGCGATGATCGGAGTGGTGCTGATCTGGATCGTGTCTCTGGTCATGGCAGCTCCCGTGGCGCACTACCAGAGCATCGTGGAATGGAAGGACAACAACACCTACTGCTGGGAGGTTTGGCCGGACCACCAGAGGAAAGTCTACGTGATGTGCACCTTTGTTTTCGGATACCTGCTGCCTCTCACTTTGATATCTGTCTGCTATGCAAAGGTGGGTGCGCATGGATCACTGTGAGTGCGCAAAGCAAAGGCGCACAGATTGGAATGAAAACGCAGCAAATTTAGATTCAAGCAGAGTCATTTGTGGCTTTAATCCACATAAAAGTCACATTTTTCTGATGTTCGGGTGTTAAAATGTTGTTTAATGTGTAAAACTGTTGCTGCTGCACTGATTAAACCTGCTCAGGTCAACAGCCTCTTTTATATTGTATCTTTATTATTATTACAGGTTTTAAACCATCTACACAAAAAGCTGAAGAATGTCTCCAAAAAATCAGAGCTCTCCAAAAAGAAGGTTGGTGTGATTATTATTTCTGTCTCTGTCTTATGGAGTTGAAAATAGAGCTGAGAATATTATTACCACTGGAGGAATAAATCTGCAACTAGTTTGCTGAGTCATTTTTTGCCAGAACTTTGCATGTTCAAGCCTCTCAAAGTGAAGATTTGCTGCTTTTGGAAACATGACATGTAAAGATGTTACCTTGGATTCTGAGAAAACTGCATTTTTGCTATTTTTTGACATTTCAAAGACTATAATAATAAAAATAATGTCTATTTAGTGCAGCATCTTTCTGAGAGAAAGGTCACAAACTGTTAAAAAATGCAAACGGGTATCGAGCTGCTTTTAAAGGCTTCAGGAAGAGCGTTCCACATCGTCTGAGCCACCGCTGCAGAGGCACGATCACATTTTGCTTCAGTTGACAGCCTTGGTCAGAAGACCTGAGTGACCTACTTGTGATATAAGGCAGATGTGAAAAGAAGAACCTTAGAATGACTCGAGGACAGGCTATACTTGCATACATTGTGCTCTACATCACTGAAAATATGTGAGCTTGTGTGAAAAGTCATTTCCTCTCTGTCTCTTGCCCCTATCGTCTCTGATCACGTCGGCTCATCTGCGTGGTTGTCCTGCTTCACACTTTACAACATAAGAAAAATGAGGCCTTACCTGACATGCTGCCCAGTTGCTCCTGACGGGCCTCCAAGCCTACACAGAGAAACCGGTGCACCTGGTCTTCAGTCAACCCAAAAAGGTCACACGTTACCTCGCTGCTCATCGAGCTCCGCTGGCTACCTGTAGCAGCCCCCATTGAATTATAATCTCTAATGCTCGCCTACAAAGTTCTGCACCCACCTGCTTGAACGCCCTCATACTGACATGTTACCTCTTCCAATGAACAACGCCTGGCTCTGCTGGACAATCCAAACTTTTCTTGTCTGTTGTTCCCAGTCTGTTGTACGAGTCAGGGGCGTCCCTCTCTACCTTTGAAATCCTCCTGAAGACCTCCAGCTCTTCAGAGAGGACCTGCTGCACTAACATGTCCTTGTCGCTCTGTATTTTGATTGTTTCCCTTTTTTGTAAGTCACTTTAGACAAAAGCATCTGCTAAATGACTGAATGTAATTTTCATCTCCTCTGTCCTCCCTCCACAGACTGCCCAGACAGTCCTGGTGGTGGTCGTGGTCTTCTGTCTGTCTTGGTTGCCCCACCACATCGTCCACCTGTGGGTGGAGTTTGGCACTTTCCCCCTGAGCCAGGCCTCCTTCGTGTTCAGGGTGGTGGCTCACTGCTTGGCCTACAGCAACTCCTCCGTCAACCCCATCATCTACGCTTTCCTGTCGGAGAACTTCAGGAACTCCTACAAGCAGGTTTTCTGGTGCCGCATGCCCAGCAAGTGTCCCGTCAACGACACCAGGGACCTCCGCAGCCGAGTGGAGACGGCACCGTCCACCAACATCAGCGTGACCTACAAAGGTCATGACTCTCAGATCAGTAAAATGCTTTGATGTCGCTGCTGACGTTGAGAGCACCTGACTGGCTTTTTGGCTTGGCTCAGCTGATATTTGTTACTGTAAATAATGCTGCTCGAGAGCTCTGTCAGTGTCGGTAACGTCTCCTATTACTCAGTGCCACCATATTTTATGAACATAAGATGAGACGAGGATTGAGGGAAACAGCTAGCCTAGCTCTGTCCAAAGGTAACAACCGGCATCTCTGACCGGCATCAGATATGTAATGATCTTTAGAAATCAGTTTGTGGGAGTGCCAGCAGAGATTTTGAGCTTCAAAACAGCTCTTCAGAAACCTGTGGTCTGACATCAGGGACCAACCGTCCATTCTTTATGCTGTCGTTGCCTCAGACTCACCTGGAATATACATCATCCCATGTGATATTTCATGGTCGTGAGATAATCCACTCTTCACACGAGGGTGTTGCAGCAAACATACTAATTTATGCAAATTGGGCGTGATGGAAGAGCAACAGACCTGTCAAACTGAGAAAGGGTGATAAGCTGTATATAGATCCTGCCTCTTCTATCTGCGCAGAGCTTTCTGCTCGTAATATCAGCCTGCAGTTCAGAGTTAATAACAGAGTTGACGCCATAGGATTTCATTTTCAAAGGCACAGTTTGAATGTACTCATATCGAGCTCATGGTGAGACACTCTGCTGCAGTCAAGAACCAATACTCTCATGTGTGATGTGGTTTCTGGTGTCCGGCTGCAGGTTCTTTAATGATTTCCCGACCACTGAAGGTCTGAAGGTGAGGACGAGCCACAGCTAAGCTCACTCAAGATGGGCCGAACGTCTGCTATGTTGCTTTTTGTAAATTTGTGAAGAAACATCTTCAGTTTCAAACCAATACACTAAATTTCTACCGTTCATTCAGACCTATTCGTTACGGCCCAGACAAATACAAAAGGCACTATTCTCTTCACATATAGGCGATCTGATTGTTGCTACTATGTACATATGTTGGCCCTATACCGGAGAACATTAGGTACATGAGAGCAAATAAAAATGCAGCATTTAAATGACCTTGCAGATAACCACGTCCCCAAAGACAAAAGGACACACCTGAACTAGCAGAGACTGTTCACAAAAGGAAAATAAGACAGAGTCTGCAGGATACACTGAGGGCCAGGAGAAGGTTTAGGACATTAAAGCAACACTGTGTAACTTTTCTACCATGAAATAACAGATTTTTGTGTGATCAGGTGAATGTTGTCTCTGTTATTCGTACGTCTGTTTCTCAAAATATGTAACTTTGTGCACCCGCGAGAAGTACGTAACGCTTTAAGTCACACGCCACCAACTGTTAAACTGATTTTGGTGAAACCGGATCATATTTTATGGAGATGATGTTTTCTGGTTTTCCCCTCTGAGCCAACTGTAGCTGCTGTTAGCTCAATTTGTTAGCCAGGCCGCACGGGCTATTAGCTCAGAGGACCGGGGAGGAGTGTTAGCGTTTGCACCACAGGTGTTTTGGACCACCGGGGAGAAGAAAAAGAAGAAGAAGAGGAGGTCTGGCCGAATGTTGACGTGGAGCAGACCCAGTGTCGTGCCAGAACAGGAGCTCAGCAGCCTCTATGGACATAAAAGACAGACGCTGAGCTGGACTTCTTGTTGTTGGACTACTAAATAATATTAGCTGGCTGCTATGTTTTGTGTTGTTGTTTGATGTTTGGCTGTTAGTAAAGTGACGTAATCATGATAAATACACGTGTACAGCTGTCGCAAACTGGAGGCGCTAAATCACAAAAAACAAACTTTGTACACAATGTTGCTTTAATAAAACTCCACCCGCCGTCACACACATGCATATTTCAAACCTTCTGTACCGTGCTTTGATTCAGTGTTTGTATCTTAAAAGTTGATGTCACCGTGAAATGTTTTAATTTAATTTGAGATAAAAAATGCATGAAAAAGCCAAATAAATAAATAAATGTACGACACGTTTGTGAGTGAATGAATTAAACAGAGAAATGAACAAAACAAATCAATTATTTACTCATACATGCATGCAGCGCAGCTGTAATCCACGTACGGTACACTTTGTTCGGGTCTAATCAGTTTCACCAGAGCAGTGCCGAGCTGGTTTGCCTTCTGGATCTCAGATCACACAGATTATATGCTGTTTCCTGTTTATCCCCAAGGCTGAATTCGATGGATGCGTAGATATAAAACACTGTATGCTTTCTCTGTGACGTCACACTGACTCAGAGAAGAGAGGAAGTGGATTTGCATATGAATATTAGTATTTTGAGCCAAGTGTGAGAGGATTTCAGGTGTTTACTGTACAGACACAGTGCAGATGATCGTCTCTTTATTGCAGGTGCAGTCAGCAGTCAGCCCTCATTTAATGCTTTCTTGCTTCAGACAGTTAATTTACTTGTAAATACTGAAAAGGAAGCTGTGTGATGAGGCTGTCGAGGTTATTTAAACAGCACGGTGATCAGGTTTATGTTCTTACATCCAGAGAGCTGTCAGATCCCTTTAATGCTGATTTTTGGTGTCAATTCCTAATGAAAAAACTACAATTTCCAATTTTATGGTCTTTAAAAACATGAAAATTCACGTTCAGCTCACTCAGCTTGATGCAAACCTCCTCATTTGTGTAAATAGTGCTCATTCTCGGAGATAAAGTCCTCAAAGGTTGGCGGTTAGATTGCAATTAGGCAGAAATCAGTAAACGAGACCTCTACTGAGATGTTTATTAATCAGGCGTCACATTTACTCGGTGTAATTTGATGTGATTGAAGAGGCATGTGTTTGAAATTCAAAAATGTGAAACCACCTGAACAGAAGCGACACAACTGACTGAAGAAATAACACGTTCACAGGACAAGCGTTCAAATCCTGACTGAAGGTATAATCAGCAACATGTTTTATTATTATACGTCATGTTTATGTCCTAATGTTACTGCTGCGTTAATGTGTTTTTTCAGCTGAGTCATGCTGATGATTTCAGACAGAGCGATGAAAACTTTAAATTAAACTGTGGACAGAAACTGTTAAAACCTCCCGTGAACAGCAGAGGGCAGACTTACACAACAGAGTGAGGGTGTCCTTTCTTTCCTTCTTTCACTCCTCTGTTTGTCTGTTTGTTCCTTCCTTCCTTCCTTCCTTCCTTCCTTCTATCACTCCTCCATTTGTCTGCTTGTTTATTTGTTCGTTCATTTGCTCTTACCTTCGTTTGTTCCTTCCTTTCTCATTCCTCAGCTCATTCGTTTATTTGTTCCTTCCTTCCTTCCTTCCTTCCTTCCTTCCTTCCTTCCTTCCTTCCTTCCTTCCGTCCTTCCTTCCTTCCTTCTAAAGCTCTTTTGTTTCTTTGTCTGTTTGTTTGTTCCTTCCTTTCTTTCTTCCTCCTTTCCTTTCCTTTCCTTTCCTTTCCTTTCCTTTCCTGTCTTTTCCGTTCCTTTCCTTTCCCTCCTCTCTGTCTTGGCGCATGTTGAACTTTTTATTCATAAAAATGGTTTCTTTGTTCACATGTTGTTTCTGTGTGTGCACAGCTTACACGCTAAAACAAAACAAACGACAAAACCTCAAAGTTTCTCTGCAGAAATATTCTCCTGCCTTCTTGTGTGATTTTTTGTGGCCTGTTGTTTGTTGTGTTGTCGTTGTGTTTCCTGTCTGTGTCTGTCTAAATCAACCTTGTTTCCTCTCCTCCCACTGGTGGGAAATTCATTTCTGGATCGTCTATGCTAATCAATACCTCCGCCTGATAACCTCTCTCCCATTTCTCATTTCCCTGGGTGGCAGCTGAGGTCTCCATCGCTCCCCTGAGACTCCCACCCCGCCTCTTCAATGTGTCATAAATAATACGGGCTAATTAGATATGAATTGATTGTGTGTAGGTCGTGGTGGGTTTTCATCCATCACTCTAAAAGCTGTTTAACAATAGATTACCACCCGATAATTCCCCGTGGAGCCACAGCGAGTGGAGCAGCGGGCTGTTTGAGTCTTGTTTGGGATGTGGGAGGGTGTCATAAATCTGCTGAATAATAAATATCACTCCAGCCCATTCTTTAATGCTGGAGGTGGTGTTATTAATACAGGGGAGGTTATGAATCATCACTCCACTGGAGGCTTCTGGGTTGAGTAACGTGTGGTAGTTTGTCTGTTTTTTTGTGTTTTTCTGCTCTGCACGTTCACAGAGTTTTATTTCAGACTTCTGGATTTATTTAACTGAACTTTTGGTGTGATATGAATGTAAATAAAATGTGTTTAATTCAGCTGTTTCTTCATAACTTGCTCAACTGAAGTGATCCCATTTAAAAGGAGCGGCAGACTCGCTGTGTGTCAGCTGTGTTCAGCCGACAGAAGGCCCTCATTGTCCGTCCGACATTATTACTTCATCCCGGGGATCCCTGTGTCAAAATCTGCTTTGTTACGTGACCCCTTTGTGCTTGAATCTATTCTAACCTGATCAGTTTAATCAAATTATGACACCGATAATCTGGGGGGAGTATCATTGTAGCAAACATACTGAACAGAGAGTTAGAGGGTTAACAGGAGCACCGCAGTTTGTTTTGACCCTCCAGCAGGTTAATGCAGATAAATACACGTGTGAGTTTGTTATACAGGGTTTATTTATATATATATCCTGTTGATGTTTTAACCTTACACCTCCTCTTAGCGATTTTATGTGTTCAAGTTTATTCTGAGTTCCTGCCAGCTGGAGTTCGCATGTTCTTCCTCTGTTCTCTGCAGGTGCTCCAACTTCCTCCCACAGTGCACAGACATGCAGGTTAGCAGGAGACTACAGGTGTGAATGTGAGTGTGAATGGTTGTTTGTCTGTGTGTGTGTGTCCTGCAGGAGCCCCCAAATCTCGCTAGGTAAGAATAAATAGACTCATTGACTAAGATTATTGTTGCCTGCACAGAGATCAGGATGCACAAACCAACTACAGGCTCTCTACATCCATGAGTGTTATACTGTGGATGTACTTTACTCATAATTTCCAGATGTTTTCCAATGCTTCCTTCCCGCATACAATATATATTTGCATTATTAGATTTCCTGATTGCCTCCTGTATTGATTTGTCCTCAGCTTTTAGCCATGCTGACAGCACAACTCTACGGATGTCGGTCAGTCTGATACATCTAGATAGATTACTACAAAATTATGTTTAAACCATCAACATTAGCGGTACAAACAAATGTTATCACCTGCTAAAAATTCATCAGCATACTGATGTTAGCTCCATACGTTCAAGTCAAGTGGGAACCTCCGTGTGGTGTGAAGTGAAGCCAACAACTGCAGTTCCTCGAACGTCCACTTGAGGCTGGCTCCACAAATGAGTCAGTCTCCATAAGTCCCCATGTTAGACAGCAGAAATGTTTACAGTCTGGTATATGAAAACAGTTTTGGTGTTGTGTTGTGTTTGTGCAGCTTTTTGAAGTTACTCTAAGCTTTGAGACTGTCAAACTTCTGCCTGTAAGCTTCAGTATTAAATCCTTTCTCCACATATTTCAAAATTCTGGTGTCATATTTCTGTGCAAACTTCTGGAGAAAACACAGGATTAGAGATAGAAATATCTCGTGTTGTGACAGAGATAACAGGACCTGAGGTTTGATCTCTATCCACCTGCCCCGGACTCCTCAGTTTTCTGAGTAAGGCCGATGAAAAGGTGCGGATCTCTGGGCTCGACGACAACCGCAGCAGGTCTGGCCTGTCACCCTCTCTGATTAATGGCCCTGCTGAAACATGTCCAGCCACATTAGAGCCCCATGTATCTCCCAGAGTCCACACAGGCCTGGCTCTTTGTTCTGATGGGAAATGGTGTCAGCCGCTCACTGCTGCTCGCCCAGAAACAGATAAAGATTTACTGTCATCAGAGGCCAGATTAAAGCGCACAAACGCAGACATTGATTTCTGAGAGGGAGAGAGAGGGAGGAGGAGAGAGAAAAAACGACACATTTTGGGGAGGAAACTCATTCCAGGGCCGGCGGAGATATGATCAGCTTATTTGGGAGGTGGATAATATGGAGCCCTCTCCCAGAATGAACTTTGAAAGAAGTAAATTGTAAATATTGATTTCTGAAATGAACTGTCAATCTCACTTGGCGAGATTATTCCTATCATCTTGTCGAGAGGAGGCCAATGAATTCAAAACCTGCGGACAAAGAGAGAGAGGGAGGCGGGGGGGGGGGGACGTGCTGGATTTCTGTTAGCGAGCACTCAAAAGAGCTTTATTCGCTTAGTAATGGTTGTTCAATTTCATCTGATAACGGCGGAGAGATCTCATCGGGCGCTGAAAAATGAAATGAACTGTGACTTCACATCCAGATCGCTGCACTTGTCCGCGCCGAGATCATCAGAGGGGAAGCTCGGGCCACTTCATTACCGGTCCTCGACTGGTGGGAACAAAGAGAGCTTTCCCTGTCACGCCAAGAGGTCAAGTCTGAGTCTGAGGGCATGTTTGACGGAGCGCTGACATGCAAAGAGGTCCTCCTGTCACGGCTCGAAGGGTCGAATCTTAACAGACTAACTCTTGTAGTTGAATCTAGTCATGCGGGTTTGGTTTTATTTGAGATTTCAGCCCCCCAGCCCAATAAAAAGTGACAAAATGACGCCTTTAAAACGTTTAGACAAAGATATTTCCTTTGTCATTCATTGTCATCCATTCATTTTTTAAACATTGTATTGTCCCACTTCCCTGCAGTTTCAGCTGACTTAAATCCAGCTAAATAATTATATATTTTTTGATTAATTAAGTCTAAAAATGTTCAAGGTGACGCCTTTAAAACTCTTGTTTTGTGCGACCAACCACCTAAAATCCAAATCTGGTCAGTTTACAATGATATAAAACAGAAAAAAGCGACACATTTTCATGTTTGAGAAGCCTGGATGCCAGATTTACTCGGATTATTGCGGCCTCTTCAACTTTGACTGTCGATCGACCGGCCAATCGTTCACGCAGCGGCGACAGCGAACGTCTCACGCTGTGTAATGTGGGGTGGTGGACTTTGGAGATGACTTTAATTTTTAGGTTGTGTCATTGATGAGAGATCAGAGCAGGCCTGAAGGCTGGAAACGTTTTTATAAAAGAGGATGAAAGAACTCTCAGAAGGGAAATTTGGGAACAAACGGAGGGGACGACATTAAAGATGAAAAATAGAAACACCCTAATTCATATCATGACGCCTTTAAAAGAGTCTCATGGGGGGGGGGGGCAAACAGAATGAATCATTTGTGAGGGTTCCTCACAAAATACTCATCTCTGTTGTATTGAGGTGAGAAGAAGAAGATCAGAACAGAACCAGAACTATCTGTGTGACAGCTCGACAACATGAAAAGACTGTTTGAAGAGCAGCTGTTAGTCAGACAGGCGGAAAGAAAGGTAACATACAGGTATGAAGGAAGTAAGGTAGGTAGTAAGGTAGGACACAAGATATAAGATGATTTCTTAAGTGGACGTGCGCTCCTCCTTCCTTCCTTCCTTCCTTCAGACCTCTCTTTCTCTTGTTTAGTTCCGCTTCTTCACTTTTATTACTTAACATGTTTTTTAAATATTATCTCATCATTATAATGACTGTTATTGTCGTCCATCGGTGAGTGAGAGGTAGGCTGTGACCCTGATGAGTCTTTCTTGGTCTGTGGTTTTGCATGTAATCTCTAAACACTAGGTGGCAGTGCACGTCTATGCAAATCATCTGCACTTCCTCTGTGCCGTGTTTGACTGCTTGAATTCAGACGAGCTCCGTGCATCCATCGTTTATTTACTCATTTATCTTTTCTTCCTCTTCTTCTTCTTCTCCGCCGCCCTCGTCATCTCTGATCCTTTAACAGAGCAGCAGCATGTTCACATAACCTCCTCTTCAATTCCTCAGAGAGCCCCTTTGAGTTAAAGTAAAACTAATGATGCTCATTGTGAGCAGCACACCGCAGCACTCTGTCCGCCATCTCCATCATTTATCAGCGTTCGGCTCAGGATGTGTGGACTGGGCTCAAAAGTTTTGGACAAGCCTCAGAAAGTTTGATCACCTACATGTTTCGCAGGTTGGACGCCGGGTTGTGGACTGATCACTTTTTTTTTCCCGCTATACATAATTGATTTAATGCATAGTGCCAGATTTGTTCCCCCTCCTCTCTGTCTCATTTTGACAAATGAGTGTCAGAGGCCAGAGGCAGCTTAGCAGCTGGGTGTGTTCCTATCAAAACCAACCATGAAACGCAAGGACAACGCCTGCAGCACTTAGTGTCCTTTAATTGCCATTTACATAGTAGGCTAATCATTATTTTTTTTATGTCCCCTATTATCACCACTATCACCACTCTCTGCTCTCGCTCTGCTCTGTCTCTCTGGGCTAAAACAATAAGCTGTTTGTCAGAAGTGATGCTCTGATGGTCGGGTCACTCATGGAGGACGTGATTTTTAGGGGGGGAAAGACAACGGATTATTTCAGAGTGACACACACACACGTTACACACAGCAGCCAGTGTTTGGAGCAGAGCTGCATTTTTACATCTCAAAGAAGGTGAACTGTTCGATTAAAATCATTTTAACTGTGATTTTCTGTTTCCACAACGTGGATCTTTGTGTTTGTGTTGTCCCACAGTTTCTGTTGACTTAAACCTGCTAATTATATAAAGTTTTTGATTAATTCAGTCTAAAAATGTTCAAGGTGACGCCTTTAAAACTCTTGTTTTGTCCGACCAACCACCCAAAATCCAAATCTGGTCAGTTTACAATGATATAAAACAGAAAAAAGCGACACATTTTCATGTTTGAGGATGCCAGATTTACTCCAAGTTCTTGTTCTTGTTCTTAATTTTCAGTTTGACTGTCGATCGACCGGCCAATCGTTCACGCAGCGGCGACAGCGAACGTCTCACGCTGTGTAATGTGGGGTGGTGGACTTTGGAGATGACTTTAATTTTTAGGTTGTGTCATTGATGAGAGATCAGAGCAGGCCTGAAGGCTGGAAACGTTTTTATAAAAGAGGATGAAAGAACTCTCAGAAGGGAAATTTGGGAACAAACGGAGGGGACGACATTAAAGATGAAAAATAGAAACACCCTAATTCATATCATGACGCCTGAACCACCATTAAATCCAGACTAAAGTGAAACATCAGGTGTAGAAATCCAAGGCGCCTCCGTGCAGTTCCTCAAACGTCCACTTGAGGCTGCCTCCAGAAGTGAGTCAGTCTCCATAAGTCCCCATGTTAAAGCAGAAATAAACATGTTTACAGCCTGGTACAAAAAACAGTTTTGGTCTCTGTAGCTAATTTCCCCGTTCATGACAACTGTACTGAGGGTGAATTTATATGCAACTCACCTGTTCAGGTTATATTAAGGCTTAAAGTTGCATCATGTTTAATGTTAATCTGCAAAGTTCAGCTGTAGCAGAGCGGAGCATCCGTATTTTCCACCTCTGTTTAAAACCACACTCGTTCTCTGTCTGTCTGTCTGTCTGGCCTGAGTTTGTATTTGGACTTACAAAGCTGTTTGATTCTCACTTTAAACTTTGACGAGCCGCGCTCTGTGCCAGACCCGACCCCTCCGGTTTATCTGCCTTTCCACGCATCGCAGAGTAATAATGACAAATCGGAGGGGGGATGTTTACTAATGATTAGTAGAGATTGTTTCAGCTCACTTGTAAAAGCCATGTTTAAGAGCTATATTTATTGTTCCATTTGCACATTTTGCGAGTGTGTTTGAGAGAGGACTAATCGTTATTAATTAGGGTCATTGTTTTAGTGCGCGCGCGCTTGTGTGCGTGTGTGTGGATGTCTGTTTATGTTTATGTGTGTTTCCTTTGTATGCAGATGTGTTTCTGTGTTTGAACGCCTGTGTGTGTGTACGTGGGAGTGTTTTAGTGTGTGTGTGTAGCCCTGAAGCCATACTCAGCAAGCTGTGACAAAGGTCCATTACCTTGTCTGATCACAATGGCCTGTGATCTATTAGCATCATCTAAAAGCTACATTAGGATGAAGTGGAGACACTCATAAACAGAGCGCTCTGATCAGGCCTTTTAATGGGTTCACTGGTTTTACATGGAACCTCTCCGGCTTATTCCCCCTGGTTTGTAGGTTAATGCATTTTCAAGTACCCACCAGACAACACTCAATTGACAATGAGGCGTATACATCAGCCATTCAATCCGCGACGAGTGAAGATCCACCAGTGAATTCAGACGCAGAGTGAAAGGCGGCTTTTGTTGTAGTATCGAGTTATTAATTCTGCATCTTGTGATGTCCAAACTCAATTAGAGAGTCGCAGGAAAACGTATACATCTGTGTGAATGTGAGCAACACGCCGCTCTGTCAATTTAATTAAAATTTGACATCTGTAGCTCCCAAAACTACAGTGTGTAGATGTTTAACGTTATTCTGATGAATTGTTTTTTATCTTATAGTGAACATGCACGCTGCAGTCTTCTCACTATCCCACAGCTGGAAGGTGACAGCTTGTTTTGTTACTCTAACACTACGATTTCCTCAAAGTCTGAGATTTAATAATCACACACACATGAATTTTAAAATAAATTGTGTCCTCATCAAAGGTTGAATCGAGGTCGTTTTGGCTGATCCCTGCCTCCTTTGGCATCGATCTATAGGCTGAACTTCAAGTTCAAATGAAATCTAATCTATTAATCCTTATTAAACTGTTGATTTTAAACATTTTTAAATGGCCCAAAGATATAAAATTATAAAATATTTGTCTTTATATTTTGTTCCATACTCCAGTTCTCAAGCTAAGTCCCTACACAGTGATCTACCGCTGACACCTGACAACATACAAACAGGGTGCAGAAAGGTTTGGCTAACAGCAGCTAAGCAGTCACTGGTAAAAAAAACAATGTTTGCTGCGGTACGGATTCAGCGACTACGATGCAAACTGGTAGATAAACACGATGTCAGACGCTGGCAAAAGTTATTAAAACACGGGGAGTCCTGGAGACCTCACCTGATGTGCCAACTTTGACGAGTTTGGAGCAGCTTCCTGCAAACTCTTCCATTTGTACTTGTTTGATATATTTCTTCATATTTCTCTCACCTCTATCTCTCATTTCCAGTTTCCTCTTCTTGTAAATAAAACTTCTCTTCTCTCTCGTACCTTAATCTAGAAAACTTTATGTTTTCCGTCTGTAAATTGTATGTTTGTGCCGAATCCAGTAAGACTAGCTGGTTACTGAGATGAATAAATCATATTCACCTACTTCAAAGGTTTTATCATGTCATTTGTGGAGCTTTAGACCTGAATGTAAATGAGAGCCACAGACTAATGCATGAGGTCTGACGGACATAAAAGAAATGTTATTAAGAGGGAACGACGCTAAAATCAATAGAGCGAACTTGAAACACGACGGAATACATTTACAACAGTGCGATAATTAGCGCGCACGGCTCATATTTGCAACGAGGAATCCCTTAATTAATTTTTTTTTTGCATGATTTCTGAGATCTTTTTTTCAGGAAATATAATGGTCGGACGAGTCTTCAGATGCGAGATGAGATGAGCTCGGTTGCGCGGTGCATAAACGGTCGTGTTTTTGATATGCAGAGAAGGAGCATTGAGGCCTGCTCGTGTTATAAGGCTCACAGGCAGCAGCCCTTATTGTGCGTGCGAAATTATCATAACCTCGTGCTACCTTCAGAGTCCTGGAAGATCAGGCTTTGAGCAGTCGCTAAGAGCTTCACTTGATCTTAACAGGAAATGCAAATGGCTGCGTTTGCAAATTGGATTCACATAAAAATAAAAAATGGAGGCGAACAGAGGAAGTGTCAAAAAAGCCGGCCAACACCTCGACAAGATAAACAAATAAAAGATGACGGTGATGGAAGTAACAGCTCTGGCAACATAACAATATCAACAGACATTTTCAAAGTGTAAAACCTGAGGAGTTTATGTATTACCGCGTGTTCTCCATTAAGGCCTGTCTGTGCGGAGGAGAGGCCAGCGAGCGGCGGCCATATTCCGTTGATTGATATACTACAGTGAGCCATATGGACACTGTGTTAATCGAATGAGGGAGACATCTGTGAGATGATTTATGATTTTGTTTTGATTTGTAAGCTGTGGGTTGGATCAATGACATCATCAGCATTACTCAATCCCTCTCTGCCCGCGATGCCAACGCATTTCTTAATTGATGAAGGGAGACGACCCGCAGAATATGATACGATGACTTTAGTTTTAATATTTGGTATTTAAATATGTTTTTTTTGCTGTATAACAGTTAATAAGAGATACATTTATTCAGAACAAGAGTTAATTCAGGATTATTATTATTAAAGAAAGGAAAGGAAATAGGAAAGGAAAATACAGGAAAAACTAGAAGGAAAGGAAACAAAAGGAAGGGAATGGAAAAGCTAAAAGAAGGAAACAAGAAAAGAGAATAGAAGGAAAGGAAAGAGACGAGAAGAGAAGAAGGACACATAAGAAAAGAGAAGGGAAGGAAAGGAGGGATCACATCCGTCCGTTGACCCTGAAAACGATGCACTGATAGCCGTGGTGTGAACCAGCTGTCAGGAGATCAGCTTTCCAGGTTTGTCTCCCGCTGGGACGCCGTCACCTCGACTTTACCCAGCAGCGATCTGTCGGATCCTTCTCCTTCACTCCTCAAATGCCCCTTTTAACCTTTTTTATCTATTTATTTGGTCAGAGTGAAATGATGGATGGTGCCTGAACTCCAATCTTCTATTATAGCCGTCTAATTGAGAGATGTCACGAGAGACCAGCAGGAAAATATTAATTATTAAGTGACTTATTTGTTTGTAGAGCTTAAAATACCCAAATGTTTCCTTCTATCTGCGTCCATTCAGCAACATGAACATTAATCGATCAAACAGATTGTAAATAAATCTAAAATATATAAACTGACTGCTGCCATCTTGGTCTACACTAAGGTGAGGCGGGCTGAATGAAGCCTGGAGACCAACATGTTTATTTCTGCTGTAAACATGGGGACTTACGGAGACTGACTCACTTCTGGAGCCAGCCTCAAGTGGACATTTGAGGAACTGCAGTTTTTTTTCACCTCTTGGTTGCAGATCATTGTCTCTTTCTGTAACTCTATACTGCCCACTGCCGAATAAAGACAAAACTACCCAAAAAATGTTTTAAATGTTGTGTTTTACACTTTAAAACTAAAAAATATGAGTACATATATATATGTTGTTCTACAGCTACTTAGACGTCACATATTATATTATAAAATAATGTCCTGTGCATGTGAGATGATCCTGCAGTAAACTGAGACGAACGGCAGTTATGTAATTATCATCAAACTTGCCAACATTCAGACACTGTGACTGTCCCATCACCACCAGAGGCAGCAGACACAGCTTCACGCCACATAAGAGAAATAAACACAGTTCATTCATCTAAGTTGATCTTAACTGCAGGTTTTAAGCAGATCCAAGTGGATTGTGATTAATCTGGAAAACATCTAGTGTGGGAAGAAAAAGACAAATTGATGTTTGTGTGTGTTAATTGAAACGATGTATGTCACTTCAGAAGCGACAATCGGAGCCTCTCCGCGGGGCTGACAGATTTTCAGACAAATATATGAAAGGAAAAAAAACCCCATCAACAAACGTCTCCGTAGATCCTTTTCAGCCTCGAGTCTTTCTGAGTAACAGATCAGACATATGACAACAGCATCAGCAGCAGCAGCGGCAGCATCTCCCACTGACGGCTCAGAGTTTCCCTGGAGGGAAATCCTCTTTGTCTGGGCGGTCCGAGCCGGTCGTGTCTTTCAACAGGATATCCCAACAGAAGGTGAGGTCAACTATGAGCAAACTCTGCACAATAGGATCTAGAGCTGGATTTGATGTTGCACAAAGCAGTGGTCATATTCTTTGAAGATTTCGCCTCCTCCCCCCTGCAAAGTCTGCGAGAGTTAATTAAACATTGGACAGCTTGGGGTCGAGGCTCGGCTCACAGTGGAAAAGAAAAAGACTTTTATTATCCGATCGTGACTGTATGCATGAAATATTTCAGTGTTATTTTGTAGAAGCTCATCGATTACAGTTCAAATAACATCAACGTCTGCAAAGATTTTACTGTTTACTGTTTTTTAAAATCTTTTACTACTTACGTGTCAACCGATCTTTCAGATTTCAGTCTCTCTTCAACTGACACTTCAGCTCCTTTCAGTGCTTAAACTTAAGTTGACACTGTATTTACTGGGTTCAAGCTCACCTGCATCTTTAGCTACTCTCTGCGTTTTCATTTCAAGTAACACTTCAACTTCTTTCAGTATTTGTATTTCATTTTTCTTCTCATTTCAGCTGTCAGTCTCTTACTCTTCAACTGACACTTCAACTCCTTTCAGTGCGTACATTTCAAATAACACCTCAAACCCTTTCAGCTTCTTGGAGTGCATAAGCAACTGAATCTTCACCCGAAGGATGTCAATCGATCTTTCAGATTTCAGACACTTCAACTCCTTTCAGTGTTTAAACTTCAAATGACACTTTAAACCCTTTCAACTCTTTTCAGTGTATAAATGTCTGAATCTTCACTTACTTCCACCTCCACCTTCAGCTGATTCTTCAACTTCATCCGCTGCTTTCACTGAAACTGACACTTCAACTTCATTTACTGGTTTCAAATTGACCTGAATCGTTTCAATTGGCACTTTTACTCCTTTCAGTATTTGTAGTTCAAAGTTTTTTTTCCCACTTTAACTACTTACATGTCAACTGGCATCTTCATCTGACACTTCAACTCCTTTCAGATCTCAGTTCTTCCATTTTGAACAATAACAATAAGAAATTACACTTCAAGTGAATATTTATCTACTCTCTGAACCTTTATTTCAACTGCCACGTTAACCACAACTTCAACTATCTCTAATATTTCATGCAAAATTGACACTTCACCTGCTTTCACCACTTCATCTCACCTTTTATTATTTTCACTTCTCACACTCCAGCGGACACTACAAACGCTTTCAGGTCTCTCTTCGACTTTCAACATAAAACTTCTACTAACTCCACACTTCAATTGCTTTCACCGCCCAACACTTTAACTTATTAACTCATTAATTTCAAGGTTCCTCCGATAGTTTTTCTTTCACATTTCAGAGCTTGAGCTTCAACTGACACTTCAACAATTCAGCGCTCACACTTGAAACTTCAGCTTCAGCATTTGTAATCCCGCTGCCGCTTCAACTTCAACAAATGTTGATGCTACTTTAAGATTTAGGATTTCGGACAGCATTTAAAGAAATGTTTTGTTTTTTGGTATAATGTAAAAATCTGGATGAATAGCGGTAAATGTTAGAACCTGACTTATTTTTCATCTCCCTCTTGAGTGAGTTTGGCAGGGCATCCGTAGAAGCTGAGCTGTTGGCTGCCCTTCCATGTCTTCTGTTGTTGTTTTCTGGAGGCCTCAATGGGATGGGTAGTTTGTGAAATGACAGGACATGCCAACAAATTGCATCACTTCTGGCTCAGCGGCCAAGGACAATGCCATGCCATATGCCAATCGGGGGGGTTATGGGTAGAGGGATGAATGGGTCTCATTTCCATGTGCTCCCTTCGAAGCTTGACCCCCCTCCCAAAACCGCCCGACTCCAAACTCTCCGTTACCACTACACTCACGCCCAAAAAGCTCTGTCGGGAGGCTGCCTTGGCCAGTGGTGTGACACAGACATACGAGCTGACACATCAGCCATTAGCCAAAACAAAACATCCAGAGATTCATTTCAATACACGGGTGGGCCGGAGGAGCGTCATTGTTTCTGCAGTCGACAGATTCATCGACTGTACGCGCATCACTTTTCCCACAGATTATCTGCTTTTACTCAACGTCTCAGCAGGACTCAATAAACATCGTCTGCTTTGTCGCTCATACTTTCCACTTTGTATCTCGTATCTACGTATCAGGACTATTTTAACTCTGTTTACTCATTTCCTTTTGTTTTGAATCGTTTTTTATCAACTCTCTTATTTTTCCCTTTTTATATACTTTGTACAGTCGCTCCTGCTTTGTCCTACTTTGCATTAACTCTTTACTTTGTCTCACTTCACAGTAAAACCATCATATTTAATGACAAAAGCTTTATTTAAACAGAATAAAGTTGATTACTTTAAAAGACTATTAATTGGACGGTGAAACATTTTTCTCAATTATTCTGCAAACAGCTGTTTCTTTTGGTTTTATGGAATAAAAAACACCAACTTTAAACGTGAAATAATATCTTCTGACCATAATATTAGAAAAAGTCATTCAAAACCATTTATTTTTAATCGTATAAACAGCAGTTTCTTTTTCACATTTCATGATAAAACCTTTATTTATGGAGCATTTTAAGGGAATTCATACTGAATAAAGTGATATTTTAAATGACAAACTGTTAAACACGTTTCTTTTGATGCTGAAAACTTGTATTTATATGGTAAAATGTGGAATAAAATGGCCAATCTTCAAGGTGAAATCAACAGTACTAATATCTTTTTACCGTAATGTCTGAAAAAGTTTGACAATACAGTAAAATTATGGCAACAGTTTTGCTGTAAAAACAAATTTTTATCCATAATAAAGTAAAATTTTAAACGACAATTAATTGTACACAGAGTCATATTTCATGACAAACCCTTTATGTATATAACATTCATATGGTCATTTTATGTAAACTTGTATTTATACCTTATTTAATATTCTTTTTTGGCGCAACACATCTAGCATTTTTTATTTTTTTACAGTGTGCATGTTTGGTAGTGAATGAATATTGCTGTTAATTAATTGATTGTATTGTTTTGTGTAAACTAAAGTGAGAAAATTAATATTAAGCTGTTTTTTCATCATTTAAAACGTCAAAATTAAAACTTTAAAATGCGGATAAGATGATTAGAGGTGCTTTTAATCTTCAATTAATACGATCTCTTAATTATTCTGACCAGTTTCAAATGATCTTCACTTGTTCTGTAGGTGGATAAAATCAAATTCAGGAAAGTTCACTCTTAACTGTGTCTCTTTTCTGTGTCTTTGGGATCACGGATTTAAATAGTGTGCGGTGATTTGACCAGGGAGTGAGGAGCAGTGATTTAGGAGCTGTTTTTTCGTTGACACGATACAAATGAGGATGGTACTAGAAGGTCAAGCAGCCTGCGCCATCGCCATAATCTTGCTAATTGGGACAATATGTGCGTGATAAATCACCACAGCTTGGCACCGGACCCTCTAATCGCCTTTATTTCGTTAGGAAAAAAAGAGAAGAGTATCATTACGTCCACCACTTTTGATTCAAAGTGAGCATTTCCAGTGTTTTCATTGTTTAAAGAGTCGAAGTTTTGTTGCTGACCATATGTTTTTAAAGAGCATATGTTCTGTGCTGCTGCTGCCGAGGGAAGGAGGGAGGGAGGAAACTGTGAAAGGGGTTTAACCTTCTACGTGGGGGAAGTTGTGCGGTTAATACTCCAGCCACCTCGTCACTGGGCTGGTGCCAAGGGTTCCTCCAGCCTCGACTCCACGAAGGGGGGCAGGGTGGAGGAGGAGGAGGAGGACGAGACCCCACAGATGCTTTCTCTCGGTCCCCTCTACCTCGCAGCCAGATGCCAAGAGGATAAACTCTGGTAGCTTCAGGACCACAACATCAAGGTTGTGTCCAAAACTGGAGCCTGTGATATTAGTCACCGGGAGGGCGTGATGTATGATGCCAGTTTGTGTTCTGGCTCAACAACATCTGAAATCACAAGACAATACAACACAAAACAGAAGAGAGTGATACAATAATATGATGTAATTAACCAAGAAATACCAAAACGTCTGACTCAACTGAAGACATTAGTGTAAAGTTTGCTATCAGCTAGCTAATTAGCAAGCAACTTCTGAAATTAAAACAACAACAAAACAAACATGGCCTCAAATATTGTCGCAAACCCTACATCACATCTTAGACACCAGTTTGGATTACGTTAGCATGCTAACGTAATGCTAATGTGGCTAGTAGCCTATATAAAGTTGTTTAAGCATTTGAGTATGAAAAACTTTTGGATACAGTAATCAAACCCATCGATTAATAAACAAATTGATAAACATTTGCTAGGTTAATGTAATAATAGTAGTAGTAGTTTTTGCTTTGTCATTTGCTAGCTAACAAGTACAACTACAAACAACACTGTTGCTAAAATATTAGCTATTCGCTAAGCTGCTATGGCTACATACACCAAATAATAACCATGCTATTAAGACTGACGTTAGCATAATAGCTAAGCTAACGTAGCTAGCATGTTTTTTCAGATGAGTTTGTGGGGATTTCAGAAAGTATAAACTATAAACAAAATATATTTTTGCTTTGTCATTAATGAGCTAACAAGTGAACAACAACCAAAGCCTACTAAAATCCAAAAAGCACAAACAAAACTGTTGCTAAATTCTGTTAGCCAATTGCTAAACTTGTGCTACATGCTACGAGGTTGATATCAACAATACTAGTTAGTTAAGCTAATGTATATGTGTATATTAATGGTTAGTAATGCAGTTGAGTTCACAGGGATTTTGGATAGATATATAAATATAATTCATTGGAAACAGAAAGAATATGTCACAAAAATAGCAGTCTATAGTGGACGCAAATTAACAACAAGACCCAAACAACTTCAATAATATAATTAGCACACACCTGCACACTGACTCCAAACCACACATTTGTTTGGCTAAGGTCCACACCTGTCACCGTACCAGACTTATATCTGTTAGAATCATTAACAAACATTTTGACTTGAAGATAAGTCTCGGATTTAAATAAATTTGTGGCGTGGAGTCAGTGTGCAGGTGTTACTCTTCTCATCATTGCTGTTTTTTTTTTTTTTCCAATGCAGCCTTGCACCTGCATGTGATGTGCATGTAATTATGCTGCTTCTACACATACAAATGCAACAAACAGAGCTCAGTTAAGAGAGTAATTGGACGCTTCCAGCTTTGCTAATTAGCCGTTTGCAGAAGTCTGCCCAGAAAGTTGTTGCTGTGTCCTGTTTGGAGAGAGAAAAGGACCGAAATGCAGGATATTGAGTTTAGAGGTTGAGTTTTAGTTGAAATATAATTTTTTTTTAGCTAAAATGAACTTTTCTTCTGAACTCTTATGTGTCTCAGTGTTAAAATGGACATAAAAGAACAGCAGAGAAATGCAGGAACACGTATAATTCATAATTTCTTTTTCTCTGTTGTTGTTGTTTTATTTTTACAGATAAGGTTATGTTGAGGGAGGCCGTGGTGGAGGCAGAAGAGGAGGAGGTGGGGGAGACCTGTGGATGATTAGCTTCTTTTTGTCCTCTGTTTTTTCTCTGCTTTATTTTCCCTGAGAAGATTAAATATTTCTGCTTGAGAAAATCTTTTTAAACTGCCACTGACTGCTGTCCTGGCCCCCTCCGTCACTGCCTGAGCACGCAGGGTACCCCCCTCCAAAAAAAAAAAACCCTCAGTTAGCTCCCCCCCTTCATTTTGTCATTCCAAAATGTGGTGAAAAAATGTAATCTTCTAACAAAGAATAGAAAAGGGTGGCTATAGAGGAATTTTTTTCTGCAAGTGGCCTCTTTATTGGGTGGGGGATGGGCGACGGAGGGCTCCTTCACAGTATCCACACACAACAGGGCTCCAATCTGTCAAATAATTAGCCAGTGTGGGAGGACAAAGGTTTTTATTTGCCCGAATTTCATACATCACTGCTTGAATACATCATCACTGTATTGTGACGGGTCATGGGAACTTCAGCTTAGAGACGGAGAGAGACAGAGAGAGGTCTAGAAAACTGATAATGAAAAGACCGAACTGAAAGAGGAATTTATAAGGGTTTACGTCAGCGCTGTGAAGATAGTTTAGATATATGACAAGCTGTTTTTATTTTTTTGATTAAAACCTTTATTTATAGGACACACAGAGTTTCCTGTTTCCGTGTCCGCAAAGTTGTGAGATTGCGTGTCACGTCCAAACCAATGCAGAAGTGCCAACAACTGCAGTTCCTCAAACGTCTACTTGAGGCTGGCTCCAGATTAGTCAGTCTCCATAAGTCCCCATGTTAGACAGCAGAAATAAACATGTTTACAGCCTGGTACAAAAAACAGTTTTGGTCTCTGTAGCTAATTTCCCCATTCATGACAACTGTACTGAGGGTGAATTTATATACAACTCTGTTCACATTATATTAAGGCTTAAAGTTATGCAGGATTAAGAGCGTGGACGCTTTGATTAACAGGTAGGTGTTGTTACAGAGGGCCTGTTTGAGCAACCAGGCGTCATTTGGACCACATTTTTTGTCAAATTTTCTGACATGTTTGCTTCAAAACTGGACTCAACTATCGAAATCATTGTCAATTCAATCTAGTCTGTCAATTAATCAATTAGTTGACTAATCAAATCAGCTGTGCACGATATAAAAGACTTAAGATGAGCTCTAGAACTTAAAAGTAACATTCAGACTGTGATAAACTGTGACAGAACAAGTGTCCCATAGAGTTTCTTATACTTTATATCCATATTTAGTATCATGCAGGATCATCATTTGAGTGTTATGTTTTACTGAGGCTACACACATCTCAAATCATCAAATCTCAGAGTATCCTGATGATTATTAGTCAGTTTGCATTAAGTGACTAACCAAAAACAGTCGGTTGTTGATTAAAAATGTTCAGTTCATCCCTCCGATCGCTTCCTGTCTCTGCAGGTCATCAGGCAACAACAAGCGACGCTTGGTGAAGTGTCGTACGAGGACGAGCGTCGCTCGAGGCGTCTGTCAAAATAAGCTGTGATCGTGGGACATTTAGGAGTCGGGGATTGAACTGTAATTGGCTTCTTCTCCCGTGCTCAGTGAAATAAGAAGTTATCAGGAGCTTTGATATTGTCTGCTTTTATAAAGTAGCTTCTCTTTTCACCTTTGAGTTCCTGCGTGGAGGGAATAGACCTCTGTACGGCCATTGTTTGGTATGATTGTGCCGGTCCATCACAACGTTTCTCTGAAGGATTAGATTGATCCGGCGACTGAAGATGAACTCCTGGTGTCTGTACTGTACCGAGCAAAGAACACCAAACAACCAGGAGGGGATGTGTGGTCCCAAAGCCGTTTTTGTCCTTTTTCTTTTTACTGAAATTAATTACCGCTTTTAGACAACTGGGAATCAGTTCTGGGTGTGTGGTGATGTATTTTTTGTGTTGTTAAGCGAGTCTCTGCAGCTGTGAGGTGAAAAATGTTGACTATATAACCCCTGACAGGAGTGAAGGTGCATGGGTGAATAAAGCGATCAGCGTCCAGAGAAGTTAAGGCCGAACAAAAAGGAGACTTTATTTCTAGAAATGACGCCAGAAAAGATTGTAAACTGGGTTTTCTTTCTATAAATGAGACCAGAAGAGGTTTCAAACTGGGTACTTTCTGACGTAGTTTTACATCAAAACCGGCCTACACCTTTAAAAATAAAGAGCAAAAACCCATGACCCTCTTCATGATGAACCATTCATTATCAGGAAATTTGTGTAATTAGTATTCATCCCTGAGTTCATTCAGGGTGCAATATGTATTCATTTAAATAATTAAAGGTCCATGTTGAATCACTGTGTTTCTACAGTAGCCCACAGAAAAACAACACGCGGCCTCTAATGCCTTTTTCGTGGCCGCTGTAAAGGAAGGAGAGAGGAAGCAGCTACAAAAAAAGTACTCCAGTGAAGTTATTTGTTACTTTGCATAAATTATTAGCACGTTACTAATTGATCTCTCTAAAAAGTAGCTGCAGAATATCACAATTTATAATTAGAAAAGCCACCACGAGAATAATTTGTGCACACAGACACAGGTTAGTCAGTATACGTCCAAAAAAAGGAGTTCAAACTGAATCTTTTGTTTTTTTTTAATCAAAACTAGGTCACAAAGAGTCTTAAAAAGGAAAAATAAAGATTATTAGACGTAAGAAGTTTTTTTAAAGCATCAAACTGCTCAAATTGTGACTTAATAAACTCTGATTATGTATTTAGTTCCCTTAAACAGCAAAGCAAAAAGTGTTATAGGATAAAAAAAGGTGAGTATTATGTACAGTACAACAAGAGTATTAAAAAAAACGTCTCCTCTTCCCGTGGACTCGCAAACTTTTAGCCAGATCCCTTCTTTTTAATTTTAATTTAATTTTAATATTATTTTATTACATTCTAGAAGCAGCGCAGTGTTTCGTGTCCTCTGTGATACGTCTGTGTCCGACAAAGAAAGAGCCCATTTAGGCTCGAAACTTTGTACTTTTTCTAATGTAATAAAATGATTTTTTTAAAGGGAGCACTGAGCAGTGTTATCAGTGAGAGATCACAGTTTTCTGTTTTGGACTCGGCACCTGGACAAAGAAGCTTGTAGCACAATGTTCTGCAGGTTTGGGATCGTCTTTTAAAATACAGACTAAGGTCGAGTTTGAGGCCTGCGGGGCCTCTTTAAAGCACGCTTTATGATTCGTTTTCGTTAGATGATGGCGACGCCTGGAGTGTTGATATTTTGGAGATGTCTGTGCAAACATGAGGACAGTTTTGGAGTGCGTTCATGACGCAGGAAGTTGCAAATTCCCAGCCAAGACGATAAAAAGTCAGATATCTAACATTTATGTCATCTCCAGCTCATCCAAATCTGCTGCCTAATCGACTACGGAGTTGATTTTTTTGATTACTCATGAAGCATTTTAGTGTCCTGCTCCCTTAGATCCTCAGTTGCTTCATTTCTCGGTCCAGATTTCTACACAAAGGCGACAGAGTCTTTACAGTTTGAGCTCTGAGGCTGTGAAATAACCTGCATGAGGACATCAGGGCTGCAAACGCACCTCTATAAACGGGCCTTTTTATGTTTGACGTCACATTTTATTGTACGTTTTATCAGTTTATTGCCTTTAACTTGTTGTGATTGTGGCTTGCTTTGTTGTAAAGTTCTCTAACTTATATTTTCATTTACGTTTCAGCGCACGTGATGTTTATTTATCTTGTCCTTCTCCTGTTTATTCCCGAGGACGATAATGAATAAAATCACGACAGCGACGGGGGACAAACGCCGCCATAAAATCAGAAAGTTAAACACACTCCTAATTGTCATCTGTGGCTGAGTGACATTCTCAAATCTCGTCTTGGACCGAACGTTTTACTTTCTCCGTCGTCTTTTTTTTTTTTTTTTTTTTTTTCCTCCTCTCTCTCTCAGACTGTGATTTATACACACAACATGTTGCACAATGGGAGCCTTGTTTGCTAAATGGGATAGCCTTAATGGAGACTTATATTTCCAGGATTATATCTGTATTCAGTTGCAAATGATTTGGAGGAGGAGGAGGAGGGGGGTCGTTTCAATACTCTTCCTCTGTCTATGAATAATAGTATCATTTGAATTAAGTGGACACCTGGTGCAGTGGGTAAGGCTCTGAGGCGCGCTGTTGACCCGCTACCACTGCCAACTTCCCTTTTTCCCAGCCTGTCCTTATCCGTCCCTCCGAGCCTCCAATTTCATTCTCCCTCCACAAAATGCCACACACTTGTAACTTTAGTCTCCCTTCGGCAAAAACTTGCTCTCTCCTGAAAGGCAAAAAAAAAAAAAAAAAAAAAAACTTTAAGAGAGGAGGGGGGACGGAGGGAAGGAGGGAGAGAAATTCTTATCAATCTCCTCTTAGATTTGGGCAAAGTCATTTGAAAGCGCGGTGTTATGTTTCAGGGAAAACTTCCAATTAAATACTGTAAAAAAGATAAAATAACAGTACCCTGGACCTGCCCGTGGCTCGTATTAAAGCCCCCTTTTGTTGATTTATTGTACATTAGCCACTGAGCCATGCAAGGAAGGGGACATTTCAGAAGGGATTCTATTTGTATGCATCCTGCGTCTGCTCCACACACAATCAGGCCTGTATTGCGTTTTGCAAATTTATACCAGGATGTAGGTTTAGAGTGTTCTGCCTCTCTCCCCCACCCCAGCTCCACCACCCGCACACCCCTACCCTGAAAGAAAAAGAAAGTTTTTCAAGTAAGTGTCTGCTTTCATGAGCACAAGTGATTGAGGCTCACAAACAAAGCTTTGTTTCTAAACTCACAGATGTACAGCCCCGCCGTAGCTTTGTCCTCTGCCCCTGAGAAGCATTCATAGATTTCTATTAGAGCACAACATTGGATTGTTTGGAAATACTTTTAGAGTGGACATCCAATAATAAACCCAAAGCTTTCCCAGGGCTGTATTTTTCACCCAAGAGGAGGAACGAAAGAAGTCTTTTCTAACCCAGATATCAGATAAAAAGGAAGTAGCCTTTTCATTCTTTCCTCACTATCTTGCTTTGTAACAAAAGAAAAAAAAAACATCCTGAGAAACTAATGAGAATTTGAGCTCTTTAAATCAATAAAACAATATTTGGCACTTTAAACCTCCAGCCGGACTCTGGGGACCAACAAAAGATAATGTGCTGCATTGTGTTTATTTCCTGAGGCACATATCTGCCATTGGAAGATGTGGAAAGTAACTAAGATTATGATTTTACATAAAAAACCTAATGATATGTTATGAAATACAACACATTATTAAAGATGAAATCAACGATTTTGGCTTGCGTTGAGGCCTCTTGTCTCGTTTCAGTTGTCAGCGAGTTGTTAGCAGCTCAATCAAAGAGACATTTCACCTCTAAACTTTGTTTCACGTTGATTAATTATCCGCGATCTTGCAGGAAAAGCAAACATTAGAGACAAGCCCAAAAAGAGAATACGAGTTTTGTCTTTGAGTAACCCGATAATCATCTCATGACCCTCCCCTGAATGCATCCCGTGACCCTTCAGAGGACCCTGACCCCTCGGTTGGGAAACTAAATTACCCAATTGTATATAAAGTAGGTCAAATTAGCTCCACCTCAACCAGCCAGAGCGCTAAAATGCTACATGTCCATCAGTCACAGGTGCTGTTAACCTGCAGAATGAGTACTTTTACTTTTGATACTTAAAGAATGTTTTACTGATTTTGTACTTTTACTTGAGTAAGGTTTGAAATGACGGGTGGTGGTACTACTCTCTGCAAATCTTGAATGAAAATTTCAGTAAATTTATATTTTTTTAAAATTTACAGTCAGTTTGCTGTTTTTTTTATGCATATATATATTTATATGTTTACAGTGTGGCTTTCATGGCTGCTATATGACGAACTTATTGACTAGAAAAGAACTTGATTGTAAATTGTTCTTTGAAGAACCAACAGGTAGAAACTTTATTTTTAACGATTGCTCGCTCACAGAGTATCCTGATAATTATTAGTCATCGTTAGGACAGTTTTTACATAAAAGCAGCTTTCGATAAAAACAAACGATCAGCTGGTTGATAAAGACCTTTAATCCAACCCTCTGATCGCCTCCTGTCTGCAGAAATGGCCAAAAAGTCAACAAGCGAAGTGGTGTCGCTTGAGTTCGAGCACCGCGTCGCGCGCGTTTATTTGAGGTTCATTCAAATTGTGTATTTTTTACAGGAACGTGTTGGTACTTCATCTGTAAAATAACAAAGTTTCTCTGCAAAATCTTCTGTAAAATTCTAGATTTTGACATTTATTTACTTTACGGTCATTTTACCGTTTTTTTTTTCAGGTCATCAAGCGACACCTGATGAACGTGCTGGTGCTTTTACTGAAGAAAAGGAAAAACAACATCAAAATGAGGCAGAATTTTTTAAATTCATGCACACAAATGAACTCTTTATGCACATACATTTCAGTTTGCTTGTCTCGTGTCGATTATTTTTGTGTTTTCCGACTCCTTAACTTTAAGAAAGTCCTAATGCCAGTCTTTATATGGACAGCTGCAGCACACACACACAGGAGGACAGTCATGTTAGGGTTAGATGACAGAGACAATTATCCCTCTAATTCTCTTGTCGATACAGTTATGTCTTATGTGGTCGATGGACGTGTAGTTGTTATCCCTGGTCGATACTGAAACACTTCATAACACATCTGAGCGTGATAGAAGCTGATATCCTGCGCGACACCTCCTGATCCCCATTTAGCTATGATTGCAGGCGTTGGCGTGATTCTGTTTGGCTGGTTATGGATTAGCTACTTTGGCGCCTGAAGTGGCCGCAGTTGATGATGTGATTAAATCAATGATCATCTCTCCGAAGGCTCTTTGATTCGTTCTCGTTTGGCTGCGCAGCAGAACAGACCCGACTGTCTCTGTGTCAGCGGCGGCGGGGACAAATTACAGAGGCTGCACTTCAAAGGCGTGGTGCATTCACTGACTGAATGTTTTAAAATAAGGATGGATTATTTTACAAGGAGCGCGTTCAGTTACATTATATAAAGAGTGTAACGTGTCAAACATTTGTGACTTTCGGGGGTCTGCAGTGCAATAGTTTATGCTCAGGGTCCACTTGCTGGTTTTTTCAGGGCTTTCACTCACTTCTCATGGTCTTCATCAGTGAACGGACCTTTAAAAAACTTTAATTTTTAGGCTTTTCAAAAAGCTTTTGTATTTTTTAAGGTTTTTAAAACAATTTGTAGCTTTTTGTTGCATATTTGTTATTTGGGGGGATTTGAGGTATTTTAATGGCTTTTAAGGTATTTTAAAAATTTTGTTTTAAGATTTTCATTTATTTTAATGTATTTTTTTGTGTTTCGTTGAAACTTTTTTGTTTTTTATTTAGTATTTTTAAGACTTTTAATGGTTTTTAATGTATTTTTCAAGGTTTTGTTTTCCGATTTTTAATAATTTCATTGTATTGTTTAATATATGGGTTATATTAGTTTTTTATCTATGATTTTTTTAATTTTTGTTTTTTATTTTTTAAGTTTAAGTTTTAATTTAGGATTTTTAGGATGTTTAAGACTTTTTAAAGGACTTTTAAAGGAGTAAATTGTTTAACAATAATAGAATTTTAAGATTTTCGCCTCAATTTAAAATATCTTCTCCGACTTGTCAACTTCTCTTTCTTTGTGGACTTTATGAAATAAGTTAGATATTCCATAAAGTCAACACTTGTTAGTATTTGGACTAAATCTTTGTCATTTCAGTTGTTTACCAGAGCTCAAACATTTCTTTTCCTCTGCAGCCGATGTGTGAGCACCGCTGCAGCTCTGCCTCAGTTGTGTCTAGACTACAGGAAATGCAAAATTGCATTTGTTTACAGGCACGCGGAGCTCAAAGCGGGTGGCGGTTTAAAAGTGCAGCAGCCAAGCGAGGATGTCAGCGAGCAGGAGAGGCTGCAGCGAGCAGGCCCGGATATGAGAGAGAGAGAGAGAGAGAGAGAGGGCTTGTCTGCAGGCAGCCGGTGAGGCTCGGCCCAGGATGTGCTGTAAAACTGTTGTAAAGCAGATTGGACTCTTTTTACTGTTTGCATCGCATGACATTTGTTTTTCTCTCTCCTCCCTCCCTCCTGCACACCCTCCCCCCTCCCTTCTCCTCCTCCTCCTCCTCCTCCCCCTTTTAGCCTCTCTTTGAATGAACTGTTTGACGCACATGCTGCCATTTTGTGGCTCGGTCCACTGTGTCGTGGCTACAAGCGAACAAGAGAGTGAGGCAGGTAGAAACATAAACATTTACTGGGTTTAATTGAGGCCACGCTGAGTGAGGAACTCTGCCGTTCTTTCTTCTTCTTCTTCTTTTCTTTTCATTTCTGTGTAAACACCAGACCAGTCAGAAAGTGTCAGCGAGCCTCAGCAGTATCATGATATTTGCCAGTTCCTACGCCTCACGAACAGACATAATACAAACATAACCCCGATGACAGATTCTGTCAGCTGTCCAGCCGTCTGTCCATCCAGCTATTGATTATCCTTCAACAGGAGGTCATAAATGACCCGTGATCATCTGGCTGAAAAACATATTCACAACATCTGACCTGTCACTAGAGGTTAATCAAATAAACCACCGGCCCTATGGAGCATGACTTTGCAATTACCCGTGACTTGCTCCTCCTGTACTGGCTTTTATTGCATCATTAATACGTGGGAAGCCGGGGTGACAACCGAGGGCGATGGCAAGTCTGAAAAAACACCGGCCAGTGTGTTTACGTCCAGTGAGACACGCACCAAAACCAGGAGAACGTCTCCAAACTTTCCCAGAGGAAAAAAGCAAAATGACAAGTTTACCATCTATCCCAACTCGGATCTTTATAGTGCCAAGATATTTATTTACAGGGAGGATAGACAAACACATCACCTCCACATCTGCTGTGATTGATGGGGATGGGGACGCTGTAACGTGGAGGATAGCATCAATAAGAACGAGGGAGGATGGGAAGGGATGGCTGCAGGAGGGCGGCTGTCACGTTGTTTATGTCTGCTCCCTTCAGTGCCACCTCCTCAGTTTGTTCAGGTGGAATTAAAGACGCTAACAACTTCAAGACGCCGGACCCCGACAAACAAAGGCAGAATTTTGTGCGTGGAAATTTCCACAGAAATGTAGACGCAGGGAAAATGTCCAACTTTATGATTATTATGACAAAACGCAGCCTGTTAAAAAATCTAAACATATACAGTAAATAACTAATAGTTATGTCTATGTTTTTATGTGTATGAAGAGCTCATTCGCCCATGAGTCGAACTCCCATGAGCGCACAAAGCAAACGTGACGTAGGAAAATAAATCAAACGTTGCGAACAGGTTTAGCAAACTCCCGAGAGTCTGAAGACGCCAGAAACGATCAAAAAATTGGCAAACGCGGCTCCCGAATCTCACCGAATTTCCGTTTTAGCCGCCGAAAGAGTTGCAAGTCTGACAGAGGCTGAAAGCGTTGATCGTCATCCAGTGCTAGTCTCTAAAACACAGATTCAAAGACGTCTTACCTACGAGAGTGAAAACCAGATCCTGGTGTTGTGGTATTTAAAAGTAGCCTCTCGCAGCAGGCCCGAGCCTGAATGAGAGAGCAGCAGCAGTCAAACTGTAACCCTGGGAATGTGTGCCATCTTGCATGATAAATATCAGTGATTTGCTCCAGGCTTCAGACTGTTACTCACAGGAAGTCACTGTTTGAGTGGGTTTACACAGATGGAGACCATTCTTAGTCAACATTCACATAAAAATCAGTCTGGGCTCTTTTTAGTTTCTCTTTTTTCTCGCCTCCTTTTCATTGTGTGTAGACAGCGGAGGGGGCTTTACTCTTTTACTGGCGGGGAGACAACACCTTTATTTGTTTGCAGGATCTCTGTGAGGTCTAACTTCACCGTTTCACGAGGATCTGTAACTTCACAGAGACATGAGTAAGCCTGACCTCATCGTGTCTTCACGTCAAACTTTTAAACTGGTGTCGCTTTTTTAGTTCTGTTCTCCCAAACTCCGATGACGTGGCAGGACGATACTTCAGCTGCGGTTGCCAGCAGTTATTGGTCTGAGTTATGAGCGTGCTTGTGTGTTTCTCCTGGTTTGCTTCAGGATGAGTTTCCTAATTATTATTCTGTCCTCTCTCTGTCTCCTACTGAGCTCCACGCTGGACCAAAAAAAAAAACATCTTCACATATGTTGCTTCGACGTGTCACACATGCCTGCAGGGCTCCTCTTACTGCTTCAATATGTGTTTGTGCCAGTGGTGGAAGACGTGTTCAGATCTTTTACTGTACACAGAAAGAAATACCATCCTGTTAACATCCTGTACTCACAGCTTCATCAACAAGGCGTAGCAAGAGTTGCTGTAGCTGGTGAAGGTGGAGCTCATTTCAGCCATTTTATACGTTGCTGGACATTTGGGTCGATTTTTTCAGGATTTTTCACTTTTACGAAGAATTTTAGGGACTTTTTTGTTTTAAAGAAGCTTTTTTGTTTCATTTCAGTGTACTTGCATATCTTACAGTCCTAAAATTTGATCTAGATATCCCAGATATCCCATAAAGTTGTGTATTTTGACTATTTCTTTATCATTTCAGAGGTTTGTTTGCTTCTTCTGTGCCGGTTTGACACTGGAAATCAACGAGCGATACTGCATTTTACCCATATCATATCAGTAGATGTAATGAAACAAGACCTGTCTTTGCTATTCGCTACAGTTGTTTACAATCTGTATAATTTCAGCTCAAGTGCGGTATATAAAGCCTCTGTAGTTGTGTAGAAGAGTAAAGTACCACTCCACCACTGCCCGGTGCTGCAGTAACACACATTAAGGTACAAAAACAGACTATAAAACTTGTTTAAGGTGATTTTTCAGACAGTCTCCTGGCTTTCTTCAACCCCGAAATATAAAATCACCCCAGTTTGACCCTCTAAATGTTTCTCAGATTAAGTGATTGACAACTATTTGTCAGAGTTAATATGAAATGCTGTTTCTATTAGTGCTATAAATGAAACAAAAGGCGGCTGCCGGCAGGTAGTCTGCTTTGTTAGTCAGCTCTGAAAAGACTTCTTACTTTCACTTTGATCTGGAACAGTCCATTCGTATTCAAAACTATTGTGCTGTCTAATTGTTTCTGGGATGAGAAAGAGACGTCCTGCTGGTATATTCAAAACCATCTCCTCTTTGTTTTAAGGAATCTATTATCTGGAAAGTTTCTCTCTTAATTTGAAATTTAATACTAAATAATCAGCTGGAAACCGGATTTTTCTGTCGTAACAGACTCCGCTGTGGTTCACGTACAGAAGGCGATTCTTTCCTCCACCAGCCTCAGATGTTACTCGCTCAAAGGTTGTAATTATCTCCAGTTTTATTGCATCCATTGTTGTAATTGGCATGCAAGTTTGTGAGAAGGAATAATTTCCTCCTTTTTTTTTTGGTTACTTCTCCTGAAATTTGCGGCTCCTCTTTTGCCGTTAGGTTGTTGTCATGTAAGCTTGCATGTCAACAAAGTCCCAAACACATCATTACGGAGCTTTTATGTGCAAAGAAAACGGCATCTGAGGAGGTGTTTTAATCTGTTTCTCCCATGCTGATCTAAATTGAGAGATTATCTTAACACCTTCCTGAGTTTCCTCAAAAGACAAAACTTTTCTTCTCCATAGCAAGTATTCCCGCCTGTGCTCCAACAAATATTTACACAGATTTTTAGATTATCCCACACTCTTTTTTAGAAATGTATTTCATGTTTCTCTCCCTCTCGCTTTCTTTCTACCTCTGCCAATTTCCTCCTTTTTGATCCCAGTCCACTCGTATCATCAGCTTCCTCATTTACAGCTTGAAGGCGATCCTGACACCCGGGACGTCATGTGAAACCATGAAGGACAGAAGGCAATAAGCCGGAGAATAGCAGCAATCTTCAGGAAAGTTCTCCATTCAGTCTGACTCCCGTAGTTCTCTGTCCTCTTATCCAGCCTTGAAGATAAAGGAAAAAAATCAATACAGAAACACAGTGTTAGATAAAAGCAGAGAGGGGGAGAGAGCCGAACCAGGTTTGGTGTAGTGAATTAAAGCGATCAGAAATTTCTCAGCCACTCAGGCCTCAGTCTACATAACCTAACAGCCCTGTCTTGATGCTGTCTATCACTCCGTGCTCTCTGTTCAATCCCTCTTTGTTCACTTTTGATTTCTTTTTGGTCTATTCCCCGTTTGCTTTGTGTTTTGGGATGAAGGACCTGCTCCCATTCAGTTGCAATAACTGCTGAGTGAAGGTTTTGGATATTGCGAGGGAGCCTGTCTGAGCTTCCATATCAGCTTTGACAATTGCTGGTCTCTCCGGAGGGACACGAGGATGGACTGCAGTGATCAGTCTCTTGTTTTTAGCCGTGCTAGCCACAGCCAGTGTCTGCCGGTCAGTCCGCCACTTTGGTCCAGACTGAAATATCTCAACATCTATTGGATGGATTGCCAAGAAAGTTTCTCCAGACATTCACGATCCCCAGAGGATGAATCCTAATAACTTTGCTGATCCTCTGACTTTTCATTTAGAACCACAAGCAGGTTGACAGGGATTGGTTTCTAGCTAAATATCTTCAGATTTAATAGATGTATCGTCATAAAATTTGGTTGAGGCATTCATGGTCACCAGAGGATGAACCTAACAACTTTGCTGTCCCTCTGACTTTTCTTCTAGAAACACAAGCAGGTTGACAGGGATTGGTTTTTATCTCCAAATATCTCCAAATTAATACCAATTAATAAACTGATCATTGTTAAATTTGGTTCATTTGATTCATGGCTGCCAGATGATGAACCCAACTAACTGGTGATACTCTGACTCTCCCATTAGCACCAACATGAAGTTGACTTTTGTGGTTTTGAGTGAAACTTCTAATTTAGTCTCACTATTACTTGGAAATTTGGTGCGCACATTCATGTTCCCCAGAGGATGAATCCTAATATGTTTTCCAATCCCCTGACCTTTTCTTTTAGAACCTCAAGCAAGCTGACATTCACTGATTTTTAAATATATCCACAATTAATGGATGGATCATTGTGAAATTAGGTACAGGCATTCGTGGTCACCAGAGGATGAACTGATCTGACTTTAGTGATCCTCTGACTTTCCTATATCACCACCATGAAGTTGAGCTTAGGTCAATAGGTCATGAGGTTGGTTTGAGCCAAAGTATTACTTGGAAATTTGGTGCAGACATTCGTGTTTCCCTGAGGATGGATCCAAAACTTTGGTCACCGCCTAACTTTTCATTCAGCGCCATCATCCAGTCAAAACTGTAATTTGTGACCAAACCCTAAGTTATCTGTACAAAAATTAAAAGTCCTCATTACTTCCACTGAATTAATCAATTAGCTAAATATGAAATAATCATACTTTATGTTAGCATGTTGCTATTGCCCTTGTGAGCACGCTAACATTAGCGTTTCGCTAATCTCACAGAGCTCCTAGTAGAGTCTTGTTTTACTTGCTTCTTGCACAAATATACGTCCGCTCGGCCTCGTGCCCTTCTGCTTCTCGGCTCCTCAGGTACCAGATCGCATCGACATCTGATGGGCTGTAGCATGTGATGCTCTGCAGGACGTATTTCAAAAGGGGCCGAGGTCATATTTCACCGTTTCAGGGCTGAGGCGCCGTCATGTATTAATTAAAATCCAAATACCCTGTATTGATTGTGTTATCAGGCCAGTGCAGCCAGGGCCCGGTGTATTGATCCGGCCTGTGATTTATGATCATTTTCAAGAAAAATCCTTTTGTGTGATTATATGAGGAAACAAAGGCTGAGCGAGTGTAATTCTTTTAGATCTATTTTTGCAGCACGATAGAGGTGGTGGGGTCTAAACAGACTGCCACCCCGAAGCCCCCACAGAGATATTTTCAACTAAAAAAATTGTTATGATGCAGTCAGGTTCATTGAGAAGTAAATCAAATGAAGCAGCAGGCTCGATGGACTCATAAGTTACCAAGTGAGGCTGCGGCCTGTGGATTTCAACCTTGCATTTGATCATTTAGGAACTGTGCCCCCAATTTGACTTAATTTCCCAAAACATACTTTAAAGGGTCAACTCATCCAAAACTCAAAAAGAGAAACAGCTTCCCATGCATCATCGGTGTGTCAGTCCATTTAGATTTTTTGTACCAAAGATTTGAGATATTTATGTTATAAAGTTGGAGTGAAAATGTATTTTTTCCAATGCAACATTAAAAAATGTCATGTGAGTAAAAAAAATACAGCTAACCCTGAAATGTAGTTAAGAAGAAAAGGCTGTATCATAATTATATTTTTATTTATTTTAGAGTTTTTTTGCTTTTACAAATACATTTTAGGGACTTTTTTTTATTTTAAATAAGCTTAAATCTTAAATTTGTTAGCTTCTTTTGTGCCTGGCATCAGTTTGAAATTGGAAATTAATGAGAGAAGCGGCATTTTCCGTATATTTCTCTTATCAGTGGATGTAATAGAACTGAGGAAACATGTCTCTGATATTCTGTACAGTTTACACATGTTGGTATTTACGCTAAATTTGTATCAGTTCTGTTCTTTTGCAGTGCCAAAACTTTTACTCCTAGGTGTTAAAACACAATAAAACTTGTTTAAGAAGATTTTTCAGACAGTCTCTTGGATTTTTTTTTATTATTTCTAACATTGATTTAAAGTCCAATGGCGACATTCTTTTGTATTTGTTCTTTCTGCACTACACGCACATACCAGTTACAGTATTGTTAAAGACAAAGAACGACTGTGGCTACATTTTTAAAAATGCAAACATTGGCTGTCACATCGACGGGACGCAAACTCTCCCACATAAAAAAGTCAGATGGCCACCTGCCAATCCGCCACTCTGACAGCCACACCCATACATTCGGCCTCATTACATGAAGGGCACAACACTTACAGCACTTGGCACTGGATGTAAATGTGTGTGCTGAATATGGACATCATTTCTGCGGGTTGGCTCAAAGCATTAAAAAATGACATTTGAAGAGGTCAACAACAAGGTGTCTTTCCAAATAATAAAAATAAAAAAAAAGTGAGTGGATGAGGCTGTCGGAGAAATGACAGCATCGGACGTGTTTGCGTTTTCCTGACAAATAAAACTATTGTTGAGCAAAGGTGGACGTAGGCGACGAGTTGCAAAGACAAACATCTATTTTTAGGTCTCAGGACTTTGTTAATTGGTTGTTCATGGACGCTTTCCACTGAAACTATACTTTATTAATGCGGCTGTGCCCTTTTTATTCCCCCTTCAGCTTCTTTAGCAGTGTTATTCCACACTGTGACTGTCACATAGAGTCTGAAGGCATATTCTACATCTGTAATGTATCATTTTATACATTTTATTCTCTGTTCAACTGGCAGAAGGTTCTTGGTGCTCGTAATAACTGATCCTCCGGCAGGTTAGAGCATAAAATGTAGCTGAACTTCTTCTTTAAATGCAAAAATCCTCCCTTACATGCTATGAAACTCAATGCAGTAAAGTTTTTAACTCAGTGAATACTTCAGTACGAAGGCACAGGAGTCTTGTTGTGTCTTTCAGCCTGACGTATCTCTGCATTTTTCTGGTAGCTGATCGCTGTCTGTCTCAGCGGCGGGTCAGGGGCCATTAGCTTGTCATATCTGAGGCCTCACGCTCCGTTACAGCGGCTCTCACATTCCTCAGCTGGCACCGGCTGACAAGGCTGCTGCTGCTGTATCTGCTCCTGCATTCAGCTGCTAGTAAATCACACACTACACTGTAATCTTCATATGGACAGAAACTGGTTTTCTCAATTCTGCAGACTCAATTTTCAGTTTTTATGCGGACCGTACTTCATTCTCGGTGACAATCCACCGCAACAAAAAATGACTCAGGCACAAACTTGGTAACTAAATAAATGTTAGTCTGTGGACTGACTATTAAAGTGAGTTTGATGCTTTTTTTAACCTGCTGTTGTCGGTTTTGAGCTGAAGTAAGTGATTAAGAATTACATGAAAAACAGTCTCACACCCTCGGTGACGTTTGGAGCAAAACTCCAGTTTAATTTAGCCCAGTGGCGTGGACAAAATACCATGAACACCTGTGTGATGTGACGCTGTAGTTGTTGAGTGTTGCCAGAATAACAGAAACAACTTGCAGTGTGAACAAAGTAACAATCCCGTGGAGCTTTAGCTACCACTGAGGTCATGTTTTTTTTTTTTTTTGAGGTCAAGATTTTCAGATTTTACTTTTTAAAGGTGATCAGATGTAGAAATAACGAAACATCAGTTGTTCTCTGCCTGGCAGATAAAAGTTCCCGTTTATCAATCATCGTGATTGAGGACGGAACTAATAACCCAAGCTGGTGAAATAAAGCTCAGCACAATAGCATCAGCCTTGTTTGTTTATTTTGCCGACATAAATCATATGAATTTTACTGGTCATCCATGCCACCTCTGCAGCATCGACTTCTGGCTCTGTTATATCATTAGATACACCTGTACATCCAAAGCTTATAATGTTTCAGGGTGCTGTTGTTACATTATATTGGGAGGTTTTCTAATATTTCTGCCCTCTCATGCATGTAAAGGGAGTGGCCAAAATATTAGAAACACCTCTCAATATAATGCAGTCCAGTTTAACACTGCAGCAAGAATAAACATGACAGTTAGATTAATCCCTCTCTATGGTACATTGTGTGATATTTATCCACACATCAGCCTGTGTCTGCTATTTTCACATCTGTGCTTGCTTTTCTGTAATATTTACATGAATTTGGAGGTGACTGAATTGTCCAACTTGAAGTCTACTACAGGGGAAAAATAGAAACTGAAAAGAAAACCAAACCCACCCAAACTCTTATCTCGGAATCGTGACCTCAGTGTTTCTAAAAAATCCTGGCTATGGTTCTCCAATTACTGCAATGTAGTGTAACAACTCAGCCAACAGACTCGAAATGAAGTGAACCAACATGTTTCTGGCAAACTGCTGACAAACCAGTTTCAGTCTTACAGTGGTAGTATTTGTTTGTGTGACTGTTTATTATGTTATTATGCAACTCCGTCCAGTTGTTTAATTCCAGTAAAGTTCTATTCATCCCTGATTATTGTGTTTAATGTTTGGACACAGTTGCTCATCATACCAAACAAACGCACACGTTTGTTCCTCTAACAGATGTACACAATAATTCAAGTGGTGCTTCAGGCTGTGAGAGCAGTCTGCGTCGGTGTAGGCCAAGTTAGAATCTGGAAGAGATCATGGTCAAGTAGTTGCTAGTTTGATTTTGTGTGCCGACGCTGGTTACAAAGAATCAATATCGAATCAAGGAGGGTTGAGTTTCCAGATAAGCGCTCTTGGCCACTCTGGCTATTCATCATAAGTCTGTAGAAACCTGATAGGTCAGAAGAAATTATATTCCAGCAGGAGTGGGGCCTCCTTATCTCTCCATGGCAGGGGAATAGGAGACATGCCGATCAATACCAGGCTGTTGTGTAGTACTTGCAATTATCAACAGCTGATTCTGTCCTCCCCCAGCTGCATCTTTTAATACCACATAATTACAAGTTTTGGGACAATGCCTGGTGAGAAGGGATTACAGCTCTGCTGAAGTATGTTTCATCCTCGCAGCTTTGAAATAGCTACAGTCTGTGGATGAGGAGGATCAAACAATAACACCTAAACAGATTTTATGACGCTTCATGCTCCTATTTGACTTTAAGTGATAGATGCAGTGACAAATAATGGAAATCTGACCCGTGGTTGGTGAATCTGTGTCAAAACTACACAAATCGAAGCTTTAAACTTCATAAGATTACAAACGGTTCAGGTGTTGCCCTCCACACATCCCTGATCATCACTCAAAGGAAGTTTTCTTTTCCAGCATAGAGACATTTTCAGTCTATAATGGCGCCAAATTGTGGGAGGTCGTAACAAATGAAGCAAGGGCTCCAACACCTCCTGTGGTATCCTGGCAGTAGCCTATCGCAGTCGGCTGAAGGGCAGCTAATGATGGACCGGAGGCGGAGGCAACAAGGAAAGCGCCGGTGCCTCGGACAAACCAGGGAGTCTCACTTCCGACAGGCAGCAGTATGAGATCGGACCTGTCTGCGACCTGAGCGACGCAAAGTTTGACTTTACGCACCGTCTGCGATATATGTAGAGATTTTTAAACCTTTTACGCAAGAATTACCTCTTTTTACGCGTCGAGTCTGGACTTTACGCAGCTTTAGGAGACTCAACACAAAGCATATCCTCCCCTCTGGAAGGATAACTGCTCCTGCCAGTTTTAGGTGTGTGTGAGGCGACAGATTCAACTGCAACATCCATCCATCCACAGCCTATCCAGAGCCGGAGGAGTCAGCCCCCAAAAAACGGGACCTTTTTGGCACAAACTCATCCAGGATCTTAAACATAAACGGACTATACCCAAGACTTGTTCCAAAAAAAAAAAAAAACGCATGAGACGCTCACACGGGAGTTCAGGTCGGACTAAACCATGTTGGAGCTGTGCTGGAGTTGTGCGTAAAAGCGAACCGCGCACCGGACAGGAAGTGAACTAATTATTATTAAACCCCATCCCTCATTTCCATATCTAGCGTGAGCTGGCTGGATCGCAGCCAATCACCCACCGAAGGGCAGCAAGAGTCGTAAAAGCATTATCCTTCCTCCATCACAATTACACTGACATGCGCAATCTGCACACGCGGGCATCAACACCAGCCACCGTTCGCTTATTTCACCGACCCCGCTCCCTCTGAAGGGTCCCATTCGCTGCTCGTAGATGAGTCGGCGAAAGGCAGCAGCAGCAGCAGCAGCAGCAGCGAGTCGCAGTGAAAGATCAACATGTCCCGCCGCAAGCAAGCCAAGCCACAGCACCTGAAGTCAGATGAAGAGGCACAGACACGGAGCGGACTCCTCTGCAACAATGGTAGGTGTCCAACGGGAGGATTTAGACAGACTTTTAGGGGGTTTACTTCAGCTCCTGCGAATAAACCACCGGTGGAGAGCAGCTTTAATTAAAGGGATTCATCTCAAACTGCGTGTTTAAGTGACAAAAGTGGGAATAATGTGTGAAAGTGTCTTTAAAAAGAAGCTGGACAAACTCTATTTCACCATCTAAACCAACGCTGAAGTGATTTTTGTCCTGTTTCTGCCTCAGTCTTTATTTGTTTATCACAGTTTTTTAGTTTTTTTGAAGTCTTCTTTGTTGGTCTAAAAAGAAAGTTTCTGATCTGATCTGATGTGATTTTAATGCTGCACAATTTAATTGTTTTTAATCAAAAATCAGACGCAGATTTCAGGAACACAAACAGGCTTCAAACTGTGGAGCAGCTATTCGATTTCATTCATGTTTAACAGTTGAGTACAAACGGGGCCTGTTGTGAACTCCTGCACAGAGCAGAAACAAACCGCTGGATGATGGATTTATTTCATGTTCAGGGTTTATTTCTGCAGATTGTGTTTAAAGTTATTCTGTGTTTTGGCTCGAGGCCTTTCCTGGCAACTATAAAAACTTCAATTTGCATTAAAAACTATTTAAAAATATTCTGAAATGAAAATGTGGCCTTCACGAAATCACCACAAGAGTGTATTTACACGTGTTTTACTGCTATGCTAAATCCTCCTTTATTTTCTGCAGCAATTATTTCACAAATAATATGAAAAGTGATTCAATTAAATCGATCCCAGCGTCCAGTGATCTATAAATCTCTTTCCAGGAGTGTGTAAAAATAATTATTTCAAGCCTTGCACACATTATTTGTAACCAGATCTCAGTTCTCCCTCATGTTTCCAGCCTGTGTTGTGATACACCAGAGGCCTAACATCATTTCTAATATTTTAATATTTCATTAAACAATTTAATTCTCTCCTCACGTGCGTGCAGCAACACCTGGATGTTATTTGAACCGTTTGACAGCTGAGCAGCCAACTCATATCAGCACCAATATTTTGACCATAAATTAAATTATTTGATATGTGTGTTGAATTCTGAGTGCGCTCTTTAAATTCGATGTAAAATCCTGAGTTTACATCCTCGCAGGATGCGAATGGCAGCTCATAAATCTAAATTAATCTGATGTAATATGATTCAATTTCACACGTGTGTGTGTATGTGTGTGTGTGTGTGTGTTCAGTTTTATCAATATCGACTTGGAGTTTGTTCTCAAAAGCAAGAAGCCTGCAAAATGATCACGCATTAATTCAAAATGAATCATCGCAGCTCTTGTGTCTTGTGTTTGAGTAAAATTATAAGTCAGGTTGTTATTATTTTTGGCTGTGAAAAGGTGTCGAGTGTGAAAAAGAGGCCCTCCCACAGCCACAGCCCTGCAGCCAGGCGGGGGGCTCCGCCACTCTGATATGGGCTTTGATTGAGCCTGCTGACTTAACCTTTGTAAGCCTCACCCCGCGAAGGGGGCAAGTGCTCCATGTCTGGATCATAATACAATTAGTACATCTGAACCGTTGACCTCTGCAGCCAGGAGGTCACGCAGAGAGGCAGAGAGGCACCAGCGTTGCGTGGGCTGAGAGTCTGTTTGCTTTTCAGCTGCAGCAGCAGCTCCATCGCCAAACTACACAGCAAGAACACAGACATAAATCTGTTTTCCGCCCCTAACAATATGGATTGAGTGAGAGTGACATTTTAAAATAAATTTTCTATCAGTTGTTGTTTTATCTGGAAATGCGCTCGGTGCCTTTAAATCAGAAACTGATGTCCTCTTTGTTTTTGCTGGAGGTAAATCTCACAAAGTGCAGACAAAATCCTCGAGCCACAACAGCTAAAAGTGTTTTCGCGCCTGTGTTTGCTGAATCGCCTTGGTGATCTTCAGACCACCCACTTGGTGAACCAGAGACTCCGATTATTTACCGACGAGTTTGACCTTTAAATAGGTTTTTTACTCACTCGACTGTGGTTACGCTCGAGCTTTTTTTTTTTTTTTTTTTTAAACTGAAATACAAGTTAAAATCAGTTTACGTTCTCTCACATGTGAGACGAGCCTGTAACGTAACAAACTCATTGAATTGTGTGTTTGCACGAGGATTTGTTGAGTGTTAGACGTCTCAGGCTGTGTTTAGCTCGAGCACACTGGGACTCTTTCAGGTGGCGAAACGTAGTGATAATTGGAGTGCACTTGGAAAACACAAAAACACACACGTACGTGTTAAATTAGACACACACACACATTTAACTGCTTTATCCACACTTACTGTGTTTAAGGACAAAAGGTGCAGCACATATGTCGGCCACACACACTGACACACACTTTGAAGTCTGATTTTGTGGCAGAAATAAAATTATTTTTTATAAAATACAAAATATTGAATGAAAAGAAATTTTCACACTCGAACCTCCATATTTTATCTCCATCTTTTATTTTTTTTGGCCCGTTTTGAATTGTTAATTTGGTGTGAGGGAAGCCCGAGTGTATGTAACAATAATTTACTATTGATTTCCCCCCAAATCTTTCCATCTGGTATCGCTGTCTGTTTCCTAATGGAGCAAAGCCTGAACAGATGCAAAAGTGTAAAAATCTCTCCTCAAAGCACGTCACATATCAGCCACTAAACGAGGACAAAGGGAAAATATCCTGTCAAAATCGCTGTCGAACTGAAAGAAAATATAAGTTTTAGTGTTAAAAACGTGACCTGTTATATGCAGACGTATTTTATAGATGTAAACAAATCTAATCTGATGATATTAAACACAACAAATTCATGTTACATGCTGTTCAAATCAGGATATTCTGACTGTTTTATTGTTTTTCTGCACTTTTATTTTTGTGTAAATTTAGAGCTCGATTACACGTAAAAGTGTCAAACTTTGCACGCATCATTTGTTATTCACTGCTAACAGAGACAACATTATTGAAGCTGCGATATTATAGATTAAAATGAGTGCAATGATGCTGTCAACTCAAACCAAAGCTGTGTTCTTAATGGTAATGATAATGTATGCGTTAGACCTGTTTGAAACTGATGCGCATCAGCTCACACACGTCACGTGTGTTACAGTTAAATCCGCGATAGACGCGCTGTTTTGTTTCATAAAGATGAGTCACATTACTGAAATATATGAACGCACACACACACACACATGTCACAAAAAAGAGGAAAATCAATACACCGTATGGAATTTCATTATCTGTCTGAATGCACGATTGAAAGGTCAGATAGCTTCATTGAACTTTATTGATTTTTCAGAAAGATTATTAACATCTGAAAACAAGAGGTGTGAGTTAAAAACGCTTGTTTTGTTTTGTTTTCTTTTTTTTTTAGGGGGCCTGTTGAATTTTAAGATTCAGGCTCGAATAATAAAATAAGAATTTATACAGCTGCTCCAGCGTAATTATTTACAGGTGTACACATTTAAATAGTTTGGGAAACTTCAGGTTTTAAATAATATAATTTAAAAACTTCAGTTACCTCATAAGTGTTTCAAAATATAGAGAAATTTAAGATGTTTTTACATCAATTGTTCTGTTTTTTCGATTGTTTTGCGTCATTTTATATTCAAAAATCCTCCTTGTAATTCAGCTTGTCGTGTTTGTTGTCTTTGGACACTTTGGGATCTCTCCAGTGTTCAGCGGGTTTAAACAATGCTTGTCCACAAAACACGAGTTCAGGGAAAGATGTACTCACTGCTGTGTGTGTGAAGGGGAGGATTAACTACAGTGTGATAAAGGAAAATGCGTCCCTCTGGTGAAATATCAGGATAATAAATGACCCATTTTGCGTTCTTAATCTCTAAAACTCCTCTTTCTTTTTTTTTTTTACGTTTTCAGGCATCGTGGAGGGCATGGAGAGAGAGGAGAGCAGTGGAGGCTGCCACAGCAGCGAGGAAACACACATCTGTGACAAATGCTGTGCTGAGTTCTTCTCTTGGACTGAGCTGAGCGAACATCAGAAAGTTTGCACGGAGGATCCCTTGGTGCTGATAGTGAAGGACAATGAGCGGATGCCAGTTCCTGAGGAATCTCCTATCGGACCCTCTCCGGTTCCTAGCGTTGCGTCCAGTGACTCATCTGCAGCAGAGTCCACTGACGCTGGCTTTGATCTGGGAGAGACGCTTGTGAATGACAACGACAGTCTGGATAATTTAGAGGAGGAGGGGGACGAAGCCATGGAGCTCGAGCATCGCCCACAGGACAAATACACCACAACCTCCAGCCCTCAGCCTCCTGATTCAGCTGAGTCCACTTCCCCGCAGATGTCAGCTGCTGGCAGCTACAGCATGCCGAGTACAAACGTGACGCTGGAGATCCTTCACAGCACCAGGGTGGCCGTCGCCCAGTTCTCCCAGGGGATCAACAGCTGCGGTACTGGAGGGAAGGCAGCCACAGCGGCCATCCCGGTGATCCTGGAGCATTTGCTGGCTCTGCAGCAACAACAGGTCCACCAGCTGCAGCTCATAGAGCAGATCTGCAGCCAGGTAGCCATCATGAACAGGCAACCAACGCAGGTGGCGTTAAACCCCGTCTCCAGATCTCTGTCTCTGGCACCGAACCCTTTCCCTTCTCCTCCGATCCTGCCGCTATCAGGAACGATTCCCTCCACCATCAATGGACAGGCTGCTGTTTCTTTGTCCTCCGTGCTTGAAAAGTCACAAAGTCCCCCCTCAGAAACTGCATGCGGGCAGTCCACCTTTAGAGATGTAACGTGTACCTCATCGTCCTCGGAAAATTCAACCCCATCTCTCTCCAGCTGCAGCAGCAGTATCTCCACATTACTGCCTCCATACACGGGATCACACACCAGCAGCATGAGCTGCACTCAGACACTGAGCTCCTCCAGCTCGCTCCCCCTGGGCCAGAGCGGCCTCCTCAGCTCGTCCTCCAACCTGCCATTTCTACCTCAGAGCCCCCCCAGCAGCGTCATTTTCCCCAATCCCTTGGCTAGCATCGCCGCCACAGCTAACGCACTTGACCCTCTTGCAGCCCTGATGAAGCACAGGAAAGGGAAGCTGCCTAACGTGTCCTTGTTCGAAACCAAGCCCAGCCCAGAGGAGCCCTTCTTCAAGCATAAATGCAGGTTCTGTGCCAAAGTGTTTGGCAGCGACAGCGCTCTGCAGATACACCTGCGCTCTCATACAGGAGAACGGCCCTTCAAATGCAACATCTGCGGCAATCGCTTTTCCACAAAAGGGAACTTAAAGGTGCACTTCCAGAGGCATAAAGAGAAGTATCCTCATGTTCAGATGAACCCCTACCCGGTGCCAGAATATCTAGACAATGTGCCAACAAGTTCTGGGATTCCCTATGGAATGTCCATCCCTCCTGAAAAACCCGTCTCCTCATGGCTGGATAGCAAACCTGTTGTAGCAAATCTGCCAGCCACTATGGGTCTTCCGCTTTCCTCCACTATTACCAGTATCGGCGGCTCAAATGACCCTGTAAGTGTAACACCATCTGTTAAATCTCCCTACCAGCCAGCTCCTTTTGAATGTGTATCTTTGTCACCTAACCACAGAGGCAGTGAGGCTCATTTCTCTCCTGTTTCAGAGTCTCCACAGTCTAACCGTGACACAGAAGCATCCAATATGCTGAAAACAGAGGGGGTACACCTGCCCCAAAACTGCTCCCTCAGACCGAGAGCCAACCCAGTAACAGAAGCAACCAGTGCTACGATCTCCTCTGTGGCTACCACGCCTGAACCCGTCACCTCAGCGTCCCCCGTCTCCAACTCTCCACCCCTCTCGCTCAACTCAGACGAAACTAAATTCCCACCCGGTGGCCTCCTGGACTCTATGCAAACATCTGAAACCTCAAAGCTACAGCAACTGGTGGAGAACATTGACAAAAAGATTACAGATCCCAACCAGTGTGTCCTTTGTCACCGCGTCCTCAGCTGTCAGAGCGCGCTAAAGATGCACTACCGCATCCACACGGGTGAGAGGCCCTTTAAATGTAAAATATGCGGCAGGGCTTTCACCACCAAAGGAAACCTGAAAGCTCACATCGGCGTTCACCGAGAAAATCCTCCCGTTCAAGTGCAACACTCGTGTCCGATTTGCCAGAAGAAGTTCACCAACGCCGTTGTCCTCCAGCAGCATATCCGTATGCACATGGTTGGGCAGATTCCAGACTCAACCCTGCTGGACGGGCTGCAGGAGATGGACAGCGATGTCTCCGTCAATGAGAGGAACTTTGACAGTCTCAGCAGCAATAGCAATGATCTCATTGATGATATTTCAATGGAGGATGATAACGAGGAAGAGGAAGAGGAGGTAGAAAATATGGAGGATGGCGTAAATCCGTCCAAACCCTCGATGTCTGATTGTAATTCACCTCCTAAGTCTTTCAGCGTTGTCTCAAGTATAGCCGCTCTGGAGAACCAAATGAGGATGATAGACTCCACTGTAAACTTAAACCACTCCTTTGGTATAAAATCCCTAACAAACGGCTTTAATGACAGCAGCCAACTCAATGTTAAATGCTCTTTATCGGAGAAAAGGGTCGACAATCACAGCCCAAATGTGTCGGAATCCTCCTGTTCACCTCGTGTATCAGCGTCTCCTATTCAAAGTAACTCAGAGGGCATGACGATCAAATCACCTGCAGTGAACAACAGGCCAGAATCCCAGGAGCCTTTGGCAGCCTCAGTGAAGAGAGAGCAATCTGAGTCTCCTACCTCTGCATCAGCAGCTGCAGTGGCCCAAGATCTGAGAGGAATACAGGCCAGCAAGCTATGTGTGAAAGAGGAGACGCCTTATAGTATGTCATTCCAGCTGAGCAGAGAAAGAGGTACGTTTGAAATGTTGGTTTAGCCTGCTAAAGTTCAAAGTGCTCAAGAGTTTGTTCTTTTTTTTAACACAAATGTTCAACCCTGCGCTTTCACCTCAGGTCAAAACATTCCCAGCCTGGTTACCAGCACATCATCGGCCATGATAAAAACCGAGGTGAACGGTCACAATCAGCCAAACAACACCACCACCAACAACAGCACGCCCGACGGGCAGCAGCCACCATTCAGCATCCACATCCCACCGGTTTACGCTTCAGTCGGCAGCCCGGGCATGACCTCCCTGCTCGGCCCTGCCCCTCCTCGCCGGACGCCGAAGCAGCACAACTGCAACGCCTGCGGGAAGAACTTCTCGTCGGCCAGCGCCCTGCAGATCCACGAGCGCACGCACACCGGAGAGAAACCGTTTGTCTGCTCCATCTGCGGCAGAGCTTTCACCACGAAAGGCAACCTGAAGGTAGATGGAGGATGTTGTGCTTCTGTCCGATCAGCTAAAATAAGCAAATATCAGTTTCTAAACTACAGTGGGCCTAATGTTGCGTTCTGTTGTGTAGCGAACAAGAGCACACACTTCCTGTGAGCGTCTTTCAGTACTTTAATGCATGGCAGCAACACAAACTCCCAGCATTTGTAGAGAAACAAAGCATTCACAGGTTGCCTTGCATAAATGTGCCCTGTGCCTTCCCACGGTCAGGTCCAACAGAGAACAGAGAGAGGAGAGCCAGTTTGTAAATACACTTCCTGTTGAAAGACACAACGCTTCATCTTTTATCCAAAAGGAGCACGAATTCTCCATTACAACAGCTTTATTGTCACAAGAACATGTTTACGCTTTACACTAGAAAACGTGAGAAACGAAGGAACGCCGGAAGTGTGAATGCGTGGCTTTCAAAATAAAAGTCTGTGCCAAATCCACATAAGGTTTTAATACTCTAATACTCTATTTATTGGAAGTTAGCACCACATTTGTCCTATAATGTTTATTTTTCTAGGTCTGTTCTTCTCTATCAAAGAAAAGACCAAAATACAAAAGAAACTGATAAAAACCTTGATGTTTTAGCATTTCATTATGCTAGAGAAAACTTGATTCTCTAAAAAAAAATCTATATAGAGCTGCAAATTTCTTTCTTTTAGTTATTATGATTAGTCTGCTGATTTTTAAAAATATTTTGTTATACTATATTTTCCTTAGAAAATAGTCAAAATATCTGTGACAAGGTGATCAAATGAAACAAAACCTAAAGATGTTTTGGTGTACCATCATATAAGATAAAAAAAAACCAACAAATCATAGTTTTTCATCATTTTTGTGTAAAAAAACAAGCTCAAACAAGTCATCAGTTATCAAATTGCTGATGATTAATTATCTGTTATGCAACTAATTGATGAATCAACTAATGTTTCAGCTCTAAATCAGTATTAGCATTAAAAAAAATGTTAGTGGAGCTATCTTGTAGACACAGATGCCCATGAAATGTCTTCCCAAGTCAGATCAATGTATGTTATAACATATATAGCATGTTTCAACAGGTCTATCATTATATTAATATATAGAAACGGGGGAGTATAGTTCAATTAACGGCCTGATATTTACTGGAAACATCCCTGCTTGCAACATGTTTGCATTTTTAAATAAAACCATCCACTGAATCTTACACTCCATTTTCAGGTTCATATGGGAACGCACATGTGGAACAACGCACCAGCCAGGAGGGGCCGCCGGCTGTCGGTAGAGAACCCAATGGCCCTGCTGGGCGGAGAGGCCGTGAAGTTTGGAGAGATGTTCCAGAAGGACCTGGCAGCCCGAGCGATGAATGTAGACCCTGGATTTTGGAACCGCTACGCGACGGCTATCGCCAACAGCCTGGCCACGAAGAACAACGAGATCTCAGTGATTCAGAACAGAGGCATCTCTCAGCTTCACCCCCTGACTGCAGGCATGGACAGACTGAGCACCGCAGGAAGTCCAATAACCAGTCGAACCAAGACAGGCATGGACCTGGGAAATAATAGGCATTTTTCTATGCTGATTGACGACAGCAAAGAGATTGGAATCAATTGAGAAAGGCTGAACGGTGACTTGATACTTATGCAATCTATTATGGACGTTCAAATATTTGTAAAACACCTTGTTTGTTCTTATGTATTATATATAGACTTAAAAAAAGGACTTTTTATCAATTGACAGAGAATAGTAGGGTATTCACATTTTGCTATTTTACTTTGTCGTCATTTGTGAATGTTTTTTTTTTTCTATACATTAAATAAGTTGTTTAACTTGTACCTGAGAATCCCTATGGTATGGCTGGACTGAAGAAGGGAACATATGTTCAAATCAATAATGCAAAGAGTCTGCTATCTCCTCCGGAACAGCTGCCCAATGCTGATAGCTGGTGCAAAGCACAAAACCCACGCTCATAAATACCCACGATTCCGAGTTGCGGTGAGCTATTCATGTCAATGTTATGGTGAGAAATTGTTATTCTTAAAAACAACAGTTGGACCGAATAAAAATTAGAACAAACACTCTGTATGTTCAGTTTCACTACCTCTGTGTGTTTAAACACTGGAAAGAGCTTATTTGTCTTGGTGTTATTTCACACTCTGCTTCATGGAGATTACATCAGAGTACAAAGTTCAGCATAGACAGAGTTCTTTTATTTTATTTCATTTAGCTACGTCTCCATGACTGCGTTTGCAAACTTTACCGCTCTTTTGACCTTTCTGAGATGATTTTTCTTTAAGGTGTGCGCTCAAAAACAAAATGCATTTGTTAACAGCAGCAAAGCTTCTCAAAACCTTCACAATAATACTACTACTATTAATAATAATCTGTTCCATGATGTTTGTTTCTTGTTTTTTTCCCTCTTCACTAAAAAAAGGAGCCACAGATACAAAAGACACTGAGGGAAGAGATTTTGTAGTGTTTCTGCTCTTGATTCTCTAAACAAAAAATCAATACTGGGCTGCAGTGTTTCCTTATTTTATTCATTTATTAGTCTGCTATTATTATATTATTATCTGCTAATATTATCTTAGATATTTAATTATATTATATTTTACTCATATAATATCAGAAAATAGTCAAAATGTCCATAACAAGGTGACAAATTGTTGGTTTTTCATAAATAATAATAAGAATGATCCATACTTTTGCTAACTTTGCCTTTCTCTTTTTTCTGCTGTCAAATAACATCAGATAAAAATGTGAACTCGTGACCAAAATTATTTATTTAATTATTATTCTTTTATTTAACAACATATCTCAAATATCTGATAATACTAATAGTAATACTAACAATATTAATAATAATGATAATGTAGTTATTTTCTGATGCCAGCAGTTTTCTGTTTAAAATGATAAATCCGTTTTGTATACTTTGTTTTATACTCATAAACTTCATGATTGCTCATCGTGCACATGCATATGAATGAACACATACACATCCTGTTGTCCATCTCTCCTGTGAGAGGATGAATGGAAATTTTCTTTGGAAATCTGCTGGAAAATAATTTTGGTAGACACCCACCAATTAAAAAGTCGTTATGCAGATGATTTATCTGGAATATTATCCGGTATTTATGTGGAAAATAAACACAGTAATTAAGCGTGGTCAGCTTTTAGACTTGTTGATAAGGAAATGGGTTAGCAGGGCTGGGAGGGTTAGATGACTATTTTTATTATAGGCCTGTGAAAAAGTTACACTTATTAGCTTTTCTCACGGTCTTTATCAGCGAATATCAGCTCTAAATTATAGAGCTTGTTTCTCATTTGGTTTTAAAACGCGTGCTGTGCTAAATATAACTGATAATAGCTCCATATAATGCTTCAGAGTCTCGTTTTAACATTAATAATTTAACTTTTACCACAAAGTGAAGCGATGATGAATTTCGGTAAGGGATCATTATGCTGCCTTCGGGGATTCCCGGAAAGCGAGCACTCGTGTTTGTTTTTTACTGTCAAGCAGGTCTACAGTTGGTAAGAAGGCGTATTATTTGCTTAGTTTCAGATAAAAAGGAGGAAAGTTGTCCTCAAGCGACAAGAGAGGGCGGAGAGGAAATAGAAAGTACCCCACCACCGTATTTCTTTCGTTACGTTGTTGTTGTTGGTGAGTGTCGACAAGTACGACGTTTCTGTTCGGCAAGTGAACGCAGCATAAATCCACCAACGTTTTTTTCGGCGTGACGTCAGGTTGTGTACTGCCCAGCCAAGATGGCTGACAGCATCCCGTTAAATCCGGTGCGGAAGAGCTCGAAGAGGATCCCGTATTACAACTCAGCCCGACTTTCAAGGTATGGAGGAGGATAGCTGGGCTGTTTCTTTGTTCGCGTCCTGAAGGGACGCCCGTCTGTCCTTTAACCGTCCACATTTCGCCGCCTGGTTTTGCCCCCTCCGCCCTCCCCCGGGGTCGGCGTCTTGTGTGCGGGTCGCTAGCTTGTGTTAGCTCCTTCAGTGTTTTTCTCCTCTCCCTGTTTGACAGCTGCCCGGTTTCCTCACACCATCGCCTCCAAAGCTAAAAGTCAGTTTATGGTTTAATGCTTTTACCACACCAATAAAACAAACTAAATATAACACCATGGCCGTGCGCGGTTAGGTGGTGACAGCTCACTAACCGTTGACCGTTGGCGTTTTGACTTGAAGTCACATGACAGTTATGTTATCTGTGAGTTCGTCACATGTTATAAAAGTGTTGCTGCATGCTGGAGTCATCACTGTTCATTTTGCAGACCGGACGAGGACGATCTGTTAAAGCCCTCAGGTGAGGAGCGGACAGCAGGTGAAGGGATCAGGTACTCTCACACCTAGCAGTAGGCTGCTGTTGATTGTTGACACAGTGAATGTGTGTGTTTGTTAGCGTTTGAGTAGCTTTTTCTTGACTTGTGATGGTCTCAGCTCACAGTGGGACACGCCTCTGCCCTTTCTGTCTTCCTCATGCTCTCACTAACAACATTCATGTGACAGTCAGACTGAGCCGCAGTGGTCCTGAAGCTGGTAAAGCCTGGAAGCAAACGCTGGCAAAGACAACCCGTGCTCCATCTCCAGAGCCAGCGAGACCCTGTTACAAACCAGCCCACGTCGCCACCGGGTTGAGAGTTGAATTATTATGTAATCGAATGTGGGAGTACTATAGCAAGAAACAGTCTTAACAGTGTGTAAACAAGAAAAAAAACACACCATGACGAGTTCCTGGTTGCTGTTGATTCTTATTTTGCCTCAGCGTTGTTGCGGTTCAAGAGTTGATCGGCAGGTTTGGAACCAATCCACCAAAAAGTACTCATTATGTGCCGCTTTGAATAATGCTTTTAGGCCTTTCGTCTGTTTTGAAGCCCTGTGACCACTTGTTCTGTCGTCTTTCTGCTCTCCGTCTTTTAAATTTCTGAGGAACGTTTTCAGATTTATGTGCTGAAACATTAACCCAGCCTTAACACCGTGTACTTCATAGTATGAGGAGGAAATAAATAGAACCATCTCCTCCAGCTGATCTGTTGTTTTGGTGTTTAAGACTCATTTCCACTAATCTTTCTTATCAGTGGAAATGACACATGTTGTGTTGCTTAGGAACTCCACAGCGATGACAGCCCGGCCTGTCACATGTTTTGAACTCTGTTGCTATTTTATAGCAGTAAAATATTTACTTACATAACCGCCCTTATACTCGTGTTTTCACTTCTTCAGGAAGTTTGTTTAGTAAGTTACGGTAAGCTGAGCTCTCCTCATTTCCAGAAAACTCACACACCTATTTATATTCTGTCATAACAGCTATATTTCTATGGGTAAATAAAGCTGATGGGATTAAAAACTAAGCTTCCTAAATCAAAAAAAGGATTTAATGTTTCAGATTTAGAATAAAGTCACCTCAAAGATTTTACATCCCACGTAGTCAGATGTATAAAAAGGTAGGTTTGTTGTTATGAGCATGAACACGCTAAATTTTGATCTACTTTCATTCGACGAAAGTGACGAAAATAATAATTTGACAGTAACATGGTTGACTTAATCTTTTGGAAATCAATCATAGACATTCAGTCTACAGTTAATATGAAGTCCAATGTAAACATTGTCAGATTATTAGATCGTTATGGTTTGGTTTGACTGAAGTGAAACTTGATGCAGTGAGATCCTGGAATATGTTTTACACACGTTTGTGGATATTACCTGAGTAATTTGTGGTGCAGAGTCTTACTGTGTATGCTACAGTCCACTCTGGCTAACACGGTACTGTACAAGCAGAGATAAAAAGTTGTTTCAAGGCTCAGAGTCTATTCGTCTATCATTATCTCTCTCTTCTGCCTCGTGAACTAAAGTTACAGCAGCTCTCAGCTCAGTCCGCTTCAGCTTTTGCATGTTTTATCTTTGACATGATGTGCAGCTCTGGGAAGCCGCATCAATGTGTGAAAGTGTGAATGGTTTATCTTAAGCTCATAATCCTGCTGATGCTAGTTCTGTGCTTGTTCACATGTTCAGGGTTTGTTTTTGGCACCAGACAGTCACTCGTCTACCTCTGAGTGACCTTTCGGGCTGCTTATATTGCAGAATTTCTAAATTAAAAATGCTGTTTGGACAACCTACACAAATAGATCCGCTTCCACCTAAAAATATTCTTTGTTGTGTTTTCCATTTTAGAACAAGTAAAGGACGTTTTAAGGCCACACTGATTGAAAGCTTCCCAGAATTTGCAGCTTTCAAGTGTTGGAGGTGAAAGCTCCCCACCACAAATATCTAACCTGTGAGAAACGCGGCGTTCACACAGCTGTAATATATTTATTCACGTCAGTGCAAAATGTACGACCTACCGAATGTACAGCTTTTGTTGTTCAGTTAATTATACTTCTCGTGTTGGGAATCGGCTCTCACAGACGTCTTTGAGCTTCTAAAAGCGGGGTTTTATTTTTATCATCGATGCTTTGTCAGATTCACACCCTGTGTGCAGAAAACACCAAATCATTTATCAGCAAATATTCAGCGAGCCTCAACACCTGCGGTTAACACCTCCTCAGACTCACACCAGCACACCAAAAAAAGCAAGAGTATAACGAGTCATTTTCTTTCTGCGTGTTGGCACCAAGCGCCAACCTCCGTGACTGTGAAATGCCAAAAACTGCAGTTCCTCAAACGTCCACTTGAGGCTGGCTCCAGAAGTGAGTCAGTCTCCATAAGTCCCCATGTTAAAAACTTCACAGCAGAAATAAACATGTTTACAGCCTGGTACAAAAAACAGTTTTGGTCTCTATATCTATCTAACGGATATGCTGTCCATTGATTATACTGTCAGCGGTTGGAGCGGGATTTTGCATTCAATAAGTCATAATGGAAGTGGTCAGGCATTATAGACAGTATTTGGTTTAGAAAGTCTGTGTGTATTAAAATAAATCTGATTAGTGTCTGAAATGTCTCATTGTAATAAACTTTGACGGTAGCGAAGTAGGCAGCTTCCTTTATTTCCTAAATATTTCATAACAGAATGATTCTCGCTTGTTTTAAACCTTTAAAAATCAGTGTCATCAACCAATGAAACGTTTCTGCATCATGACATGTAGCAGATTCAGTTTCAGTTACAGTTACTCTCATTATCGTACAATCAGGCCATTGTTTTCTCGATGAAACGATTAATTGTTTGTTCTATAAAATGTCAGGACATGCCCATCCCAGTTTTTCAAGGTCTTTAAATGTTTTGTTTTGTCATTGCAGATATTCAGTTTGATACGATTGTAAAACAGAGAAAAACTCGAAATCGCTTTTGCATGAAAATTTACTTCAACGATTATGAAAATAATCAGTCGACTAATCAGCTCTGTCAGCATACTGAAAGAGCGACAGCGGCAGCTGTTTAATTTATTCAATTTGTCCAGACACAAACACAGTATATTGCTTTAAAATCGGGGAAAGCTGCTTTGAAGTGTTGAAAATGTTACATCCATGAATATATTTGTTGTTGTTTTTTAAGCAGTTGAAGAATAATGACAAACATTCAACTACACGGCAGCAGAATGAGAAATGGCCTTGACTTTCTCGTGACTAAGAGCTCCTCTTCTTCTTCTTGGCTCTTCTTTTAGTAAACCTGATATCCCCTTCGGTACTCATTGTGTCCTCCAGCCGGCGATCTGTCACATTTAGCTGTGCTTGACTCTTAGTTACTATTCACTTAAATATCACAAGAGATTTTAGTTCAAGAATTATATTTTCAGTTTTAGGTTCCTTTTCATTTAAAGTGTGTTGTGGTTTGATGTTGTTTTATATTTAGTGAGACATTTGCATATTTTCGTTGCAGTCTAATGTATACTTTCTTTATTGCTGTGTGTTGTCAGTGTGAAACAAACTCGGGTTTATGGCGACTTGGCCAGTGTTGAGAGTCTGTGTAGGTTTCTCCCTGTTAGGCTACAGACTTCTTTAGAAGGGCCTCATGAATAAGACATTATGTGCCTTTCAAGAGTGTTTCCAGTGTTTCTTTGTAACGTGAATGGGAGATGTACTCTACAGTATTTAGTGACAGAGCGAGTGAACTGAGAACGATTCTCAGCAGCTTTAATGTTGGCTTTTCTTCAGCCCTTCACCACATTTTGCACATCTGGTCCTATAAAGAGACTTCTCTCAGCAACCAGATACAAAATGTCCACTGTTGACCACACTGCCTGTATGATCATGTATAATTCAGCATCCATGTCAATTAAAAGGGGAGTGTAGCGTAATGAGTAATGTGCAGAGTGTATAATTCTCAGTGTGACAACACTGACTCACAATCTGCTTCCTGTTCAGTTTCTTTATATGTGAATGTACTCTGTCCTCCTCGCAGATACTCCCTAGAAGATGAGCCGTCCAACCTGGATGAAATGCCTCTGATGATGTCGGAGGAAGGCTTCGAGAACGATGAGAGCGACTATCAGACTCTGCCCCGGGCCAGAGTCAATCAGAGACAGAGAGGCCTCGGCTGGTTCCTCCTGGGAGGGTGGAAAGTCCTCTGTGGCAGGTACTGCTACATCATTAAATTACTGTTTTTCTTTTACAACATAATGACTCAGTCATCTGCGCATGATGACTCAAACGAAATCACATCCTGGTCTTGTGTAGGTGGACCTTTTCCCCTGGATTGAGTTCAGTCCTACTGAAGCTTTAAAGATTTAATTTTCTAAAGAAGTTTTCTGCCGCTACTACATAATTTTATCAGGTGTGCATTCAGACTAAATCTGGCACTGTGGGAAAAACACAGGTTTGGGGATAGTGCATTTTGGCTGTGGCGGTGCAGACCGTGAAAACAATGAAGCGACCTGCAGAGAAGCTGAACTGGATCCAGCTTTTGGAAGTTGTCACGCTGTGGCCACCAATCATGCAATCAGAGCGGTCAAACTCCTCCACAGTCAGACTGAAATGTCTCTGAAACTGAGACTATCCAGGTGGATTCATGGACTAAACTCTGATACTCTGTGTTCCTGTTGTGTTCTGGCTTTGTTAACTTCATGACCCAGCTTCTAAATCTGCATGTGGATCGCATCGTTTCTGATGGTTTGACAGAGAAAAAGCAAACCTGGTTAAGAGACATGGGCAGTGAATGAGAGTGAGAGAGCGCCACCATGGATAAAGCCGGTTAATCAGCGAAATAAAAAGTTATTCCCTGTTCTCACTATTATGACACTACTTCTATAATATTCCTACATTGCAACCATTAAAAATATCTCTAAACCTAAAGAACACATCAGTTCGAGTTTTACTGTGAAATTTATGTTAATCATCGTCCAAGAATGGCTGCGAGGTTCTTGCTCAAATAGTAAACAGATATGTGCTGATTTAAAACCTCAATAAATTCCTCTCATGTGAGAGTCATTGTTTTTCCATTTGGACCTTTAACCGCTCTGAAAGTTGTCTGCGTTTTGTCATTCTGTAAATGTATGTGTAGTGTATAATGTCAGTAAGTACGCCCATGATGATCAGTTTGGATTTCAAACGCACCGGTAGTTGTGCATGAAGTGCAAAGAGAGGATAAGGGCATGTTTTTTGGTCGAGTTCCTCGATGCGCACCATCAGTCCAAAAAGATTTTCAGGTCAAACAGAATGATGTGGTTTATCCAGCTAATGATTCATTTGACAGCTTTTTGCCCTCTAAAGATGCTCCCCTCTCTCTCTCTGGCTAAGAGACGACTGTTTGTTCATGCCAGAAGAATAAAATTTAACATTTATAAATAAATGTTTGTGCAGCACTCCAGTGCCTAAAAAGTAAAACGTTCACTGAATTTCATAGAATTTTCTCTTTTGGGTGTCGTTTCTGTTTTTTTTTTTTGTTGTTGTTGTTAGCCGTGAATCTCCAGCTGAAGCTGCATATTGATCGCCCCCTCCCCATCACCCCCCACTAATGAACAAATCGGATTTTTCACAGCTGACCAGTTTGATGCTTTCCAGTAATTTTATGTGTGCTTAGTGTGGGATTATAAAACACAAATAATTCACGCTGAATAAGCCCTGACTGTTCAAATGGCATATTATTTGAATAGCATTCATTTGCTCAAATAATCGCTCTTATGAAACTGGACTCGGAGTGCACAGAGACAGAGAACATCGAGGCCAATACAAACAAGACTTTTTACCAAAGTTGATTTATTTAGTTTTATGTTTTGCCAACTTGCTTAAAAAGTGGAAAAGCCAAGTCGAGCAGCATGACGGTATACACTGACAACTCTCCCCTCTTTCCGCCCCCCCCCCCCCCCCTCAGGTGCCAGTTTAGGTCATGCTCACATCGAGCCGCTCTCATTGTAATTTACCCCCACACTACACCTCTGTTTGCATTTGATATCAGATATGCTAGATAAGCCCCAAAGTAGTCATTAGCAGGTTGATAAAAAGTCAAATACTTTTTAAAAAGTAAATCTAGAATCCATCTCTCCTCTCTAATCTCTTCTTAGAACAATAATAACATGGGTACATAGGAAAGGTTCTTTGCATGCTAGAAAGAGTCAACACGAGGTAAAACTAACAAGGAAACAAAGACAGATACGTATCATATTCTGCCGTACAGTATGTTTGTCTGCACATACAGCAGGTCTGTTTGGTAAGGCGTACCGGCTTATTCGTCTCTAAAAGCGTCTCACTCCCACATTAGCGAGGGAATTCCCTCCTGGTGAGATACTAACCTTTTCAGATTCATACAAAGGACTAGAAGCATTAGAAGGACTTCTTTTATAAAATTGCGTCAAAAGAAGCCTTGAAGATCTAATTAACACTGACAAGGCCGAGGATGTAAATAAGATTAGTACTGTAGGATGCAGCGGGGCACAGCTGCAGTGACCACAATAGATAACAGCTGAGAAAATGAATGAGGACTGAGGTTTGATATTTGTTAAAAATGGTGCATGTAGGAGGAGGTTTTTAAAATCTATTTTAATTAAAGAAATCTTTAATTTTATTGTTTTGAATGTTGCAAATAAGAAACTAAGAAAAATGTTTTCTTGGTCTCTACCTACTCTGCCTGATAGGCGTTTACTATGAAGTTAGTTGTTGGCCTAAGCCTAAAAAATCCAACATTTGCAGGCGTCAGTCAGTATCTTTCATTAGTTTGGTTACTAAATGTGTCTGAGAGTGTAGGACATGGACTTGCAACGCAGGACTGGGGTGCAAAACACACAGCTAGACAATAAATAGAGCCAAGACAATTGGTGGATTCAGTGATTAGTTGATAGAAACAAAATTAATTAATTGATCAATCATTTAAGTAATTTTTCAAGTTTGTTCTTTGGTAGGAGTTGCTGCTTTTGTCTTATTTGATTGTTGACGAAATCGGATTGTTTTGGACTGTCTGACTCATTCCTGATTAAATAAATAATTGATCATGAAAGTAACAGATTTTTGCATCGGCAGATTTAGAAAAATGATCGGCAAGTAATGGATTCATTATTGAGGATTAATTGGGAAGTTTTTAGTTGCAGGCTATACATTTGTCAGCACGTCATTTGTGTTCTGTGTTTACTCTGGATCACATCGACGTCTTCCTCTCTTCCAGCTGCTGCGACTGTCTGGCTCACATATGTCGGAGGAAGAAGGAGCTGAAGGCCAGGACGGTGTGGCTCGGCTGCCCGGAGAAATGTGAAGAGAAGTATCCCAAAAACGCCATCAAAAACCAGAAGTATAACCTCTTCACCTTCGTGCCCGGGGTGAGTTAGAGAACTACAAATACCTACACCCTGTGTTCAGTCAACCGTTTTGTCGTTATGTAACAAACTTCATGTTTCATGCTCGGATTTTTGTTCCAGATTTTTTTGAGTCAATGTTCCACTGTTATTAACTTTTATAGTCCCCACAGTAGCAATTCATCCTCCGAGTTGAAATACGCTGATCTTTCCACAGGTTAACAGTATGTAAAGCACAGTAGCATGCACTGAGTCTAATTGTTAACTGTTCTGTCATTAAGTTAAGGCTTTACACTGTAGGGGACATTAGAGATCCATCAGACTGACTTATTAAAAACCAAACAGCTCCATGATTAAGAGGGCTGCCTTCGGCCCCGGCCATAAAATGTCAACTGTCTATTAGAGACGTAGATATTCTCAACGATGGTGTACCAAACGGCTCTGTTTTTCTCCCTCCACTTTGAATTATTAAATACACACAAATTGAGTTTAGCAGTGTGCATTTTTCCCTAAAGGTCAGGGGGTTCATTAACTGTAGAGCATCGTCCATTGATCCCATTGTCTCTGATAATCTGTGACTGGATCCTAGACTCTCATTATTGCAAACATTATTCAAAATTTGACCTTCGGTGCATAGAATACTGGGAGATCCCTGCTGATGGATGGCCCATTAGCATAGAGCCCTCGGTAAGTCACAGGTGGCACTTGGGTATGTGTGATTTAAGAAAGTTGGCCTCTTTTCCGTCTCCATTCATTACCGCGCTTCAGCCCTGTTTGTCTTTGTGCTGTATGTTTGCTCTGTACCAACCGACATTGTACCAAGTTACCGTGCCACGTGAAATCCGTACCCTGAGTGCCATTTGAAACAGAAGTTCTCAAAGTGTCAGAGTTTCCATTAGGTTAATGTAAAGTTAACAGCATTAACATGTATCTTATTCCACCTTGGGACGTGTACAGTAATCCATCCCTGCCGCTCTGTTGTTCGCAGCATCCTCTTTGTCTTCGTTGGCAGCTGTCATCGTCTTTGACTCATCTCGCTGACATGTTCGCTCACCTCTCTCAATCCTTGTCTTCTGCTCCCTCTCAGGTTCTCTACCAGCAGTTCAAGTTCTTCCTCAATCTCTACTTTCTGGTGGTGGCCTGTTCCCAGTTTGTGCCATCGCTGAAAATCGGATATTTGTACACATACTGGGCTCCTCTGGTAAATACACTTCAGGTTTACTGATTATACAAACAATATTTTGGTCACTCAAATTGTGTTTCTGTCCTGTTACTCTTTTCATGACTGAATAAATATCAATATGCAACATAGTTAGAGCTGAAATTATTAATCGATTAGTTAATCATTTGTAATGCGCTTTTTATCACTATTTTTTGATATAAGATTGATTTTAAAGGTGCAGTGTGAGAAATTTAGGAGGCTTTATTTACAGAATATGTACATTAATATAATATGCAATTTCCATTAGTGCGTAAACCGCAACAAGAATTGTTTTCTTAGAATGAGCCTTTTACATCTGCAGACCCTGTGGCTTCTCGTCCACAGAGTGGTTGTAATCACTGCTCCTTTAATTAATCAAGAGAAAAATCTGCAGATAATTTGCTAATGAAATCTATTGTTAGTTACAGAAATAGATCAGATCAGTTACAAGTTAACAGACTTTAGAGTCATCTTTTAATCCCATTAAATCCCAGTGACTATTTAGAGTTTATTTAAAGTGAGACGTGAATGTTTCCTGTGTGTAAAAGTAAGCTTTATATGTTCATGGATTCTGGTATTAGCAAAGCTTTGTAAATGATCATGAAGTGGTTGATCTTCTTTACTGTTCTGTCACCCAGGGTTTCGTCTTAGCCGTCACAATGGTGCGAGAGGCCGTGGACGAAGTGCGACGGTACCAGCGGGACAAAGAGATGAACTCTCAACTCTACAGCAAGCTCACAGTGCGAGGTCAGTGAGAGGACTGAAGGAAATGTATCCGCACTCCTCCTCATGCCTGTAACTGTTTGCTGACATTATGATAACGGATATTCCGGCGCACAGTCAAGCTCTCCCCATGCAATTAAGAGCCGGCACTCCACTGGATCTACACTTGTAACAGAAGTCATTCTTCTCGCTGTAATTGCATTGATTTTTCTTCTCTCAGTTTCTCAAGACTGTATGATCTAAGATCTGTCCCTTTGTTGAACGTGTGGTTAAAATCCCCCTGTGTGATATCCGTGACCGTGGCTGAGGATGTCGCCTTCACACTCTATGTGCTCATGCGCTGCATGTACACAGTCATGTGTGCACGCGAGCAAGAAGAAGGGTCGTAGCGGATATTGAGGCAATATAATTGAAAGTGACCCTATGTGCCATTGTTTTAGTCTATGCCTCAGACCAGAGATGAAAACAGAAGGGTATCCTGTTATCATGCTGGAGGTAATCGATCTGTTAGAAGGTGAGGGAGAAAGAGAAGAGCAATAGCGAAAAAATGGGTTGTGGTTTTAAGAGTCAGCGTCATTTCCAAGAGCCAGAAATCAATATCTGCGTTTTATTTCATGGCTATTTAAAAATTCACAGCATATCTTAAAAAACAAAGAGGATAATTTTAATATGAAACTTCATGATTGATCAGCCGGTCTCTCTTTTTTTTCTTTCTTAGGTAAAGTTCAAGTGAAGAGTTCAGATATACAAGTTGGGGACCTGATCATCGTCGAAAAGGTAACGCTTCAGTTTTCGTGTCTGTTTATTTGCCTCCAGTTTCAGTCAACAGCAATTTATTAATTAAGTATTTTCAATTTAGGAAATATAGCCAACACTTCTGCCGTAGCTTCATCACAATCCATTTCCAAAGTGTTTTACTTCATAAAAATTCTGCACCTCCGCATTACTGCTGGTATTAAAGTGTGCCGTGACTGCTCTACACCCCCCTCCCATTTGAATGTGAGGCACTCAGCACAAAAAAGTTAATGAGTCTAATACAGTGTTGTCACTGAAGAATTACTGCTGCATTACTTCTCAGGTTTGAGTTAATTTAATGAGGAAATTTAGCATTTTTAGCATAATTTCAATCCACTTTTAGTTCAAATCAACGATTCTGTGCATCATTACACGTTCTCCTCACCTCCGACAGAAGAAAAACAGGTTTGAAAGTAGATGGAATAACTTAGGAGGTAATGTACTTTTGATACTATAAAGATCACCTGTTAAGCATGTGATCTTTGTTTCAGCTCAGTCAACACGAAGCCGCTCCTAGAAGGTAGTCAAGTTATAAACAGAGTTTAAAAAAACTGTTTCCCTGTCACACTCCGGTCAAGGTATTGACCTTGTTTAATTATTCAGGAAGATTCAAAGGGCTTTTGCCACAGTGCTCAATAACATGACGCTATTCTCTCTTTCTTTTTGTAGAACCAAAGGATCCCTGCAGACATGATATTCCTGAGAACATCGGAGAAAAATGGTGAGCAGGCAAAGTGATGGTGTAACTTTATCAATGTGAAGCAGGACGGTGCTGAAAAGAGGTAATCCTGCCCTGCTCCAGGTTTTAAAATGTAGAGAAATATCTTGACAAACATTAATAAATCATTGCGGTAGGTGTGATATTAATACAAAACACCTTCCAGGTGAACTTTGTTTGCCCTGTGGCACTAAAACAAACTGTGTCAAGATCATTTAGGTGAGAAATGTGACTTTTCCGCACACTTCCAGTTCTTTGACATCATCCGATCGAGGCAGCAGGTGATTCATATGATTTATGTCACATTCGTCCAGTGACTGATGATGCAAATTCCAATTAATCAATGAGCTGCGTCAGATCCGGGATCTTTTCTAAGGGGCATCGGGAGGAAATGTTCTGAGGACATCATTTCCATCAATCTTTGATGTGCCAATAATCTTGTCAGGGAGTTGTTGATGTCTTTATACCTCCAACACACACACACACACACACACACATACATAAACACTTCTTTATCTTACACACACACTCTCATATACTTTGTCTTTCACACACACACACATATCTCAGTGATGTCATGTGATGAGCTGAAGTGCCATCGCAGCAGAAGGAAGCCATGAATCATCCGCCTTGTGTTAATGTTTTCCATCATAGTTAACCCTCCAGGGATGTTTTATAGCTGCCCTTTAGCCCCTCTGTCAAATAGTTGCTCTCGTCCATCAGTTTCATATGTAATATTACCTCCGATCAATACAGGTCACGACTGCTCAACGTTTATCGGACCCTGCGGTGTCCGCAGCAGCCACAGACGCTCTGGATTGTGCTACAGGCTGTAATGTACTACGCTGTTAGGGCGATGCCAGTTTATTATAGTAACATCTCTTTTACATGCTAATAAGCTGATTATGTCTCACAGGGATGTGCATGTAAGCGTTATATCATGCATTTAACCTCTTCAACAACACAAATTCATTCAGTCTCATGTTTGTTGTTTAGCCCTTTAGAACCTCAACAGAATTCTGAATCCTGATAAACATAAGTCTTATATTTAAAGTGAGTCTGCCACTTTAAAAAGAAATAAAATATAAGATGTAATATGAACTCTTCATCAGTTTAATGCACTCATTGTTTGGCTGCTACAGCCTGACGTGGTCTGACCAGTGAATCATAATGACAAACATTAGATTGATATTAGGGCACATTCAGACAGAATCTGCTGCTGTGGCGAAAACACAGTTTTTTCTATTAATTTCAATGGGGGTAGTTTGGCTCTGGTGGTATGGGCCACAGAGGTGTCCACCAGAGAAGTTGAGCCGGGTCCAACTTGTGGAAAAACGCAACCTGATGTCACACTGCAGCCGCCAATCAGATGATCGGATCAGTCAAACCTCCACCGTCAGCCCGAAATGTCTCTGAAACTGACACTAAACTCTGATACTCTACCTGTTGTGTCCCGACCTTCTCAATCTATGTCTGGCTCACAATTTACACAGCAAAATAACGACGCGAAGAGGTTTAATTTGGTTTGTGTCCGATAGTTTTAGAGACAGAAAGAAAGAGACATAAGCAGTGAATGAGTGTGAGCGAGCACCGGCATGAAGAAAGCCGGTTAATCAGTGGATAATGTGAAGTTAGTTAAGCACAGATAGACACATCCACAGCCTCCACCCCAACACACCGCTGGAGAACCCAGAAAACTAAAACAGGTACTGTAGATCAATCTGAGGGGAAACATGATGACATGAAGTTCAAGTGGCTGGCCTTGGGTATTTATTTATTTATGCCATCGGTTAAGTCATCAGCCAGATGGCATTGATGTACAGGAAGGTGCAAAATCCAGGTGAAGGTAGCATAGCTACATATGATGACATTAAGAGAGCAGTACATGTAACAGACGGCACAGCTCAGTCTTGATGGTGTCCTGTCCTTTTTTTTTAGGTGCGTGTTTCATCAGAACAGATCAGCTGGACGGAGAGACGGACTGGAAACTGAAGGTTGCTGTCGGCTGCACGCAACGACTACCAGCAGTGGGGGTATGGATACATTACGATGCCGTGAATCTCTGGTAACAGACGACTTGTGAATAAGTGAATGAGTCTTCTGTTATCACTAAAAGCATTGCTCATCAAATGAAGTCGTCTGGCTGTGATGGAAACCTAATCACTGATGACGGACAGCAGGAACAATCTGGAGCTGACAGCAGCTTCCTTTTAACTGGAGGCGATACTCAACACTTAAGATTTAAGTTGAGTTGATGGGTTTTTTTGTTGCCACTTAATGTGATCAGTGAATTAAAGTTTCAGCAAGTCATTTGATGATTGAGCTGTGGCATCCGTATTGAGTTTCAAGAGACCTGAACATAGTTGTCAGTTAGCCACTATTCAACCTCCGGACAATGTTGTCCTCACCTTTTTTTTGTCGGGAATCAAGATGGATCAGTGTGATGCACATCTCACAGGCAGCACGTTACCCAAGATTTCTAGTCAAAATCTGCCGTTTGTGCTAGATCGTAAGTTCAAGATCAAGCAAATGATGTATCTCTGTATTAAGTTTTAACTCCGCCAGCTACTTCTCTGTCACCATATAAGTTGTACATACATTATATATTTAGCAGCCACTTTTATGTCTCCGTATGCATCAAGATCCCATCGACTCTCTGAGTCTTCTTCTGTAAAATGCTGAAGCAACACTACTCTCCATTGGGGGTTCAGTAAAATAATCTTCCCTGCTCCTCTTTAACCGCTCTGCCCATGTTCTCACTAGGAGAACACTATCTGAGCATGACTGAGGGTTGCCTTGCCGCTGCAGAGGCTGCCTGCCTGAATAATTTAATATTTACAATCAATTTCGTTCCACTTGGGGGGAAAAAAAAGAAAAAAAAGACTGGTGTTAGGTCCTTGACAGGCCAAGAGCTGCAGTCTTACTTGTTGGGATAATTGAGAGAAACACATGATTGAAGACTTGTTGTTCATTACTGGGTCTTCAATGTTCCTCCGTGTTCATGTCATTTATGTTCTGTTACGTCCAATAATGCATAAAGATTATTTCAAAACGAGAGAGTATGGGTACATTTAGCATCAGACTTGGAGGAAAACAGATATTTTGACTAAAAGGTCCACTTACTAACCCTAACCCTACCTGTCAACAAGATGAGTTCTATATAAATTCATCCTCAGTACAGTTGTCATGAACGGAGAAATTAGCTACAGACACCAAAACAGTTTTTTGTACCAGGCTGTGAACATGTTTATTTCTGCTGTGAAGTTTTTAACATGGGGACTTATGGAGACTGACTCACTTCTGTAGCCAGCCTCAAGTGGACGTTTGAGGAACTGCAGTTTTTGCCACCTCTGCATCGGCTTCACTTCACAGCCACGAAGGTTCCCGCTTGGCTCAAGTACATTTATATCCGTACAGAAACTCAGCAAACACTCGTCTCAAGTGATTTTAAAACTGCAAACATGAAAGCTACAAAAAGTTGCAGATTACAGACAGCACTAAAACCTGTATTGTAACAGGCTAACTGTGGTAATTCACTTGAATAAGACTCATTTATCGTCTCTCTTTCTGTCCCGTCTCCTCGTCTCAGGACCTCTTCTCCATCAGCGCCTACGTCTACGCCCAGAAGCCTCAGCTGGACATCCACAGTTTCGAGGGAAACTTCACAAGGGTACAGTAGCTCGTTGACATATTTATAAGCTGTAAAACAAATCTCAAACACATGCAGATTTTTTTTCTATAGAGGCTGGATTGACACAGAAGATGTGTATCACTGTAATGTGTTGACAAGCGGCAACAATGAGAGCCTGTGTGTCCATCCGGGCCTGTTGTTATCTCCAGCAGGAGTACCTCTTACATCACAGGCAGGTTCTCGCGGCTCCAGCTCCATCCATCCCGTGTTGCTTGTTGCTCAGTGATTTTTTTTTTTTTCTTCTTCTTCTGCTTCTTTTTTTTTTTTTTTATTAATAGCAGATTAGCGCAGCCCCCACAGAGAGGAGAGCTCCAGTACAAAGGAAGGCTTTGTGGCCGGTCTTCACTCTTGGCCACACACCAGGCTTAGTGAGCGAGCACTTCCTCCGCTCATTCATCCTCCGCGGCCTTCCTTTGCATAGCGTGTGCTTTTAGTCCGAGCAGGATGGGAAAAAAATGGGTTCCCACAGATCCGCAGCAAATGAACTTACCTATTTATGAGGGTTTCTTTTTTCCTTTTTTCTTTTTTTCTTCCTTGAGACGGATATGGTGGCTTTGTTTCTGTGGTATTTATCGAGACCCTCTGCAGTTATGAACACCGTATTTTGATGCCAATGTCAGAGCGGTCAAGCGTTCCGCAACCTGCCATTTATTTTTCATGCACCTCTTCCCATGTTTGAGTGGATTGACAGGATGTGGGTGCTTAGGTATCATAATTATCATATCAGACAGGCAATTTGAGCCGAAACTGGAGCCTTGACTCTGCACTCCTGACTCCTGAGCCATTTTCAGCTTTCGTCTTTATTTAAGAGTGAGGGGTAAAACAGGAGGGGAGGGTGAAACAAGAGGCTCTCCAGGGGCTTATTTATCACTGAAATCTCATCTACGTGCACTCTCTCTACTGTTTTTAAAAGGAGCCTCTATCGCCATGCCAAATCTAGCGAAAGTATTGATAAAGGGACTACTGTATTGCTACAGTCTGCACAACTGTGTCAGGTGCTTGTGAAAATTAATGGCACAGCAGAGCTCGGCCATCCTGGTCAGGCTGTATTCGCTCTCAGCCGAGCTCGTGTTCCTCTGTTCTGTTCCGCTGAAATCTTTATTTTCAGCGACATTTTGTTCGCTGCCACAGAACGGACAGAAAATAAATAATTTCACTGTCAGGTTGTACGGTTTAGTGTAAAATGTGGTTAGCGCAGTGTTACACACAGCCCTCAGATGAAATGATGCTGAGAAGCTTAAATATAAAATATAAGAAACATAAAGCCATAAACAGAGCACAGAGGAGCTCATAATAATGAATGTTTGAGACGGTTTCAGCTGCAGTTTATTTACATTTTTCATTTAAATTTTTTGAGGTGTATCTTTCAAGCACGTATCTCTCCACTGCCGCTCAGTAGTTTCTTTCCTGCCCTTCAATAGGGAACATTTTAAAAGTTCAAATATAGACGAAACCAACATCTTTACTAAGTTACAACAACTGAAAATAATAGATAATTTAACAAATAATTATGTAATAATTATATTTAGTTGTGCATCCTTTTTGAACTACAGTGCCTCATTTATTGGCTCAAATGTTCATTACGGAGTTGCATGGACACAATCTAAAGTTTGACACATGGCTGTGCAGCTCTACTCTGTCCTGTCCTGTCCTGTCCTGCCACACGGTAGTTATCAAAGCTCAGACGATGAACAAAAATGCACCAGTGTTTAAGCATTGTCCGTTTTGTCTTGTAGGAAGACACAGATCCACAGATCCACGAGAGTCTGAGTATTGAAAACACTCTTTGGGCGAGCACAGTCGTCGCTTCAGGTGAGTAAATGAAAACTTTTAGTTTTATCTTAAAATGACACATTATATTTTTATGTTTTATGTTTTTAACACCTAGACTACGTTAAAACACAATTTACACATTTCAAAGAAACCTGGAAGAGAAAGTTTAAATATCACAAAAACGTCTTTGTACTTAAAAATACTGACGCATCAAACACGTTCACTTCACCGTACACTATTCTGCTCCTTTAGTTGTACAAAGAGTTCATGTCACTCAGCATTACATGCAACCGGTCCACAAAAAAAAAAGAGTAAAGACTAATAAAAAGAGCGGCGCTGCTGGTAGCGTATGTAACCTCAACGACCCCGGTTTGGGTCCAGACAGGGGCCCTTGTTGAATGTCACCCTCCTCCACCCAACCACCCACCACAGTGGCACACAGGAGGGTAAACACGGATCAGAAGAGGCACATTTATCTTCACATAAATGTAGTTTTTAGGTTTTAGAAATTAGCTCAAAACCTTTGCAGTGTTTTAATTGAACCTCCTCGTTGTACTTTATAATTCTTCTTGGTGCCGTGCTCAAGTTGTGTTGTCCAAATGAGTCATGGCGTTAAACCTTGGAGGCGTTTGATTTGATACTGCGATGTGCTTGACTGAAGAACTCTGAGAATACCCACAGTTGAGGTAATCCTCCCTCGGTCCAACTAAACGATTCCCCACTGAAACGGTTGTGTCAGTTGAGAGTGTTTGTGACGCTCCCAGCCATGGCCGCACCATTGATTTGCGGTGTTGCTCTCCCCTCTGGCCTGACCTTGACCAAAAGAACAAACACACACACACACAGACACACACACACAGACAAAAAAGCCTGACTTAGACCCCTTACATCATCTCTGCTTGGGAATGTCATTGTTCCCCACAAGCCTCCCCCTTGACAGACACTTCATCGGCTCTACAGTGGCATTCTGGGCACTTGAACTGGCCCGGATCGCCGTGTATTCACTCTTACAGGCCCCAGTCCAGCTGTGACAAGAGAATTAGTTGTTCGCATATTCAAATTGAAGCCCCTCCGCATGCTGAGCCCCGCACGATTTGTCACATCGCTCAATTTTTCTGAAGTTAGAAGTCAACGAGAGTAATTCATCACCTTTCTCCTCAGGTCCTGCAACCATTGGTCTCTTTTCTCGCTCGCTTCACTTTCCTCGCTTTGTTGTCTGCCCATTTTTTAACTTTTGTTTTTATAGTTTGGGGATTTCAGAGGCTGTGTTTAGGTTTATTATTGCCTTTTCTCCTCCATTAAGCTCATCTAATATTAATGACTCATTAATCCTTTGTAATAAGGCCACCGTAATGAATTGGCAAATAAAGATGGCAGTGTATTGATCAGGTTTTATGAGCTTCCATAGGGTGGCTGAAGGCCCTGAGAGTCTAAGGGTATTAAACCTCCTGTCTGTTGGCTTGAGTGGCAATGAGACAAAACTGCCTCAGCTCAGCCTTATTGTGTTTCCTCTCATGCAGTTCATCTTACTTGACCAAGATGAGTGTGTGCATGCATGTGTGCGTTGTGTGTGTGTGTGCGTGTGTGTGTGTGAGATGGTGGGGGTGGGGTTCAGTTAATGAGCAGCATTACTTTCCTTGTCTCTTTCCTTGGCAGGCACGGTGATAGGGGTGGTGATCTACACAGGCAAAGAGACCAGAAGCGTACTGAACACGTCCTATGCCAAGAACAAGGTGAATACTTTTTTAGGTTTTTCTTTTTGTGCAGGAAAGTTCTGTGATTTTTGCTTTGGAGTTTTTGACCACAGATGCCTGCGGGTATTGTTTTCTATATTTGACAACAAATTATAAGATTAAGAAGATGGTACATCATGATTATATGTTATTTTTGTTTAATATTGATCCTGATTTCTTAAAATATCATATGTTTGTCAGAAAATTGCAGAAAAAGCACTTAACGATTGACTAAAGCCCAAGATGACATCTATAAATGTCTTTAAAATGCACAGATATTCTTTACTATCACACATATTAAAAAAAACAATAAAAATGTAGCAAATTATTACCATTTAGACGCTGGAACTAGGTAAAAAAAAAAAAAGATTCTCAAAACATTTGCTGGTTAATTTGAATCGTTTGAGCTCTATTCAGTCGCTGACAGCACTAGAATTCACTTTTTCTTTCTCCGCTTTGAGAGATAATCGATGATTTTTTTAAGGGGGGAAGTATTTTAAAATCCTTGTAAGGATTTCCTGCAAAAGCTGAGAAATAAATCCATTTTTTCACACATTTTTCGAAGCATTAAAAACCTTAAAAATACTAGAGACCTGTCGGGTGTTGGCCACATAAACATAAATGTTTTGTAAAAGCTGCAGAGGGTGAAACACCTCACACGAAGTAACATCTGTTCCAAGTTCCCCTCATGCCATCTTTTTTTTCCCCTGCCTCTAATCACTAATCAATCACTTTGGCGAGGTGGTTTTTTAACCTTGACTTTCTAGATAAAGTTGGACCTGTCAATGTAAAAGGTCAGAGCCAGTTGCTAATTAACCAAAAGGGAAATTAACTAACCGAGGATTTAAATGACATTTTCAGCTGAAAGTTAATCCCACAGAATCCCCATCGAGCGTTTTGTCCCCAGATTGAGGAGATTAATGAAAATTTGATTCTAAATATAAGATTTTACCTGGAAGATGGTTGAGCTAGATAGACACAGGTCAGCTGATAGAGGCGGGCATCAGTGGGATCTCAGAGGCGGCGTTCTGGCTACCGTGCATCCGCCACGCGATGACTTTTCCGCACAAAGTTATCACCTACAACTGTCTGCACCACTAAAGCTCTCAGTGGCACAACATAGCGCCCTCCTACTGCAGCACAGTTTTGACACCAGTGTCTTTTATTAAGAACGCTGATGTGGCCGGTCGAACGGCGGGGGCCCACTGTTTTGTATAAGCCTCGACAGTTGATAGGAATTCAATATTTCAAGGAGATGATGTCAGAAGTGCCAATACGGAGACTGGAGACTGGGGGAGAAAGTCGATACAGTGAGGCTGAAGTCGCAAGAACGTTTTGGCCTCATATAATCTGTTGTGACACCGGCCAGGACAATGCCTGCACTTGATCAATCTGACAGGACGTCAGACATAGATTCACTCTTTGTCTCTGTATTGTTAGACAGACCTCTGTCTGAGTAAAGAGACAGAACAATGTCATTTGACAAGAGGCCGCTCTTCAATAAAGATTTGTTTGAAGTACATATCCAAGTCCCAATACTCCGCTCACTTCACGTCTCTCAAACTGTCTTTAAAAAAAAGAAGAAAAGAAAAAGTTGTTTACTGAGATCTCAAGAATCAATTTCAGTTTATTTTCCTCGATTTGCCGGCGTCACAAACTCCGAACAACACGCTGCTTACTGACTGAAGTCCTGATATTCTTTGGTCTAAACTCGATGAATATTCATGTCCCGGGACTGCAATTCTTCATCAGATTTCACACACATGCTAAAATACAAGCCACACAGGCAGATCGAATCATTCCTTTCACTTTTAATGGCTTGGAGATGAATGGAGTAAAATATGCACTTTTTTTTATTCATTGATAGCATCTTTAGGTTGAGGTAATTGAGTCCTTTTTCCCCCCTTGACTGAATGAATAATGACTTCATCTGATCCCCGGCAAGGCTTGGAAAATTTAGACCAGCCATTGTTCGAGCAGAAGGGGATCCTTTGCTTTTCAGGCATGCTCTGTGCTCTCTGTCTTAATTTTTCTTCATTTTAATCCACCCAAACCCCCTATTTTTCTCAATAGCTCAACCATGAACCATGTAGTGAGGCAGCGGGGTGGGGAGATACCCACCCACCCGCTCGCTCGCTCACTCCCCTTACCCGTCCGTTCCTTCTCCGCACTCTGCTACTGGGAGTTTTAACAGCAACTGATAAATCAGTCACACTGGTCTCCCAGCTCTCCCAGTCCTCAGGGGAATGGGCTTGGTGGGGGTTTTAGGCAGTGGAGGAATTTTTTGCTGCTTTTTATATGTGCTTGCCCCCTCCCCTCCTTTTCAGAGCAGTTTCTTTTATTTGAGGGAGGAGAGATGTTATGTTCTGCTGTTTTTGTAAGCGTGGTGCGTCAGAAGAAAGCCCTCTGTGTACAGGGCTTTGCTGTGAGCGCTGCCAGAAAGGGGAAGGGCACTTCTTTATTTGACATCTTTTTCCCACATGCTCCATTGGCTGGGAGATACACTCGAAAAATAAAAGACAACTCTGACCCCCCCCTTTTTTTTCCACAGAGCCATCTCAATATGGGGACTTTATTTATTTTTGAAGCCATTTGACCTTCTGTTGCATTCGAGGACAATACTAATACAGCGTGGCTCGTAGTTTACCAGAAAATAAGGCCACCAATAAATGTATTTATGTCGTACACACGGTTTGCATGATAAAAGCCAGCAGCCAAGAATGTCTTTCATTGGCTTTGTTTTTTCTCTCTGTATAGCATATTGTCAGGCTTTGGGAGCAGATGGTAAAGTTACAAAGAGACTTCTCTCGTATAAGTTGTCAGAAAAGGAATAATATGTTTATGTTTCCCACTGAAGGAAACTGTCGTTACCTCAAACACACTCTCATCAGATTATCTTTCATTTTTCTTGTCTGTTGTTCCCCGTTGGTGGAACGTCAGGGTTGTTTCCATTTTTTTAAGTCACTTTGGATAAAAGTGTCAGCTAAATGACTACATTCATGTAGAGATAATCCCCAAAGTCTGACCTGCTTGGAAATGAGTAAGAAAGTAATATTAATATCTCTCTTTCATCGGTTCTGACCTCTCGTTCTGATAGGTTGGCCTCCTGGACCTGGAGCTGAACCGCCTCACCAAGGCCCTGTTCCTCGCCCAGGTGGTTCTGTCTGTCGTCATGGTAGCGCTGCAGGGATTTGTGGGTCCTTGGTTCCGCAACCTTTTCCGATTCGTCGTGCTTTTCTCGTATATTATCCCCATCAGGTACTTCATGATCCTGTTCATTCTCTGACAGGAGGTTATTGTTTGTTTGTTATTTGATCTCACAACGGAAGTTGAAATCGTCCTCATACATAGAGTTTTTTTCTTGCTGTTTTTCCTGTGAAAGATTAAATCTTTCTTTTTCCCATGTGTAGTTTGCGTGTAAACTTGGACATGGGAAAGTCAGCCTACGGGTGGATGATCATGAAGGATGAAAACATCCCAGGCACAGTTGTGAGAACGAGCACCATCCCAGAAGAACTGGGCCGGCTAGTCTATCTGCTGACAGACAAGACTGGTAAGTGTCCAAACGGACTGAAGAGAAGGCACAAGGGTGACTCCTGTGCAAGCACAGGCTGTGCAGCAAAGTACTGTAGCAATAATGTGTATACTGTAGGTTTACATGTTGCCCAGTGTCACGCTCCATCAGAGGCCTTATTCAGGAAGTGTAGCACCGATTGTGACTGCGTACACAACAGGTCACTGCCAGACATGAAAGCATATCAAGTGCAAATTCACTTTCTTTGAAAAATTGGAACACGGTAACAGTCAACAAACAAAACGTTTAACCTAATGTTCCACTGACGGAGTAAAAAGAGCACATGAATAAAATAAAATAATGTAATCAACCCAAATGTATCTTAAATCACCAAAAAACTTAAGACGAGATTGAGAGTCGGTTGCTGGCCATTAAAAAATACAAAGGCCTAACATACTGATGCATCATTATTTCATATAGAAATGAACTTAATTTCAGTTTCATAACAAGCTTAAAATCTAATCTGATTTAAGACTGTCTGCATCGGGAGCTAAAGAAAAGAGCTGAACTTGCAGGTGTTGTTTAGGTCAGTCCTTTCACAACCACTGCATGATTCTCTGCTAACGAATGCTAGGCGGCGTGTCACGGTGATGAACTCCTGCGGTGGTCCTAACATGCTCCTTTGTCTTACCCTGCTGATCTAGGTAGGAATGTATTAGCCGCACAGCCTATTTATCCAGGGTGATAGTTAGAACACGTGGAACGAAGAACAATCAATCCAGCAGAATTGGTTGACCCCGTGGCCTTAATGTTTTTGGAAGTTAGATGCCCTCTAATCAGCTTTATGCTCTATCAGCGCTCATTGTGGCAACAGTCATCCATTAACCACGGCCTCTTTTTTTTCTTCTTCTTCTTCTTTCAGTGTCCGAACGTTCACTCAGTCTTTTTGTATGCAGTGTTGTGTCTTGTGTGTTGGTTAGAGAGGACATGCAGTCCATATTGGTAATGAGATTAGGTCAATGAGACGGCAGTCACACCACTCTGCAGGTCCCATGATGCATTGTAGGCAGTCCTCTGAGGACAAATGCTGTGCCTACTGTGTGTGTGTCTGTGTGTGTGCTTTCAGACATGTTAAATATGTTTGAATATATTATATTTCTGATGCATTTTTTATCCCTGACAGTTTGAAACCGCTGACATATTTTGCAGAAATACTCAGCTTGTTTTCAGAGCTTTGTATTCACAGAACAGAAGATGCAAAGATAATACTAAATCCTGTACACACAGTATGTTAAAGACACATTTAGTCAGCTTTTAATTAGAGCTACACAGACACTGTTACATAGTTTGTCCACTAAACACATGGTTTTAGAAAACAATCCTAAAATTGATGGTTATGTATCTTCCTAAATTTAATATCTTTTCAATTTTACTACTATTTTCTTTCATATAAAAAGATCAGGAGGTAGAGCGTCATTTACCAATCAGATGATCGGTGGTTTGATCTCCAGCTCTTCCAGTCTGCATGTCAAGGTGTCTTTGATCAAGATACTGAACCCCGAACTGCTCCTGAAAGGCACCTTGCATGTCAGTCCATGCCATCAGTGTGTGTGTGTGTGATAATGAGATGTGTTGTGTAAAAGTGTCTTGAGTGGTCAGAAGATTATTAAGATAATTTCAACACTTTGTTGCTTTGCAGCATCTAAGCTGGTCTTCTTCTTCTGCAGGCACTCTGACGCAGAATGAAATGGTCTTTAAGCGGCTCCACCTGGGAACTGTATCCTACGGCACCGACACCATGGACGAGATACAGAGCCACATAATCCAGTCATATGCACAGGTACGACTTATCACTGTTCAACAAGGCTGCGAGTAATTATTCTCATTATCATCTGAATCATTTTGGGGTTGTTGGTTGCATAACGTAGTGAAAAAAGTCCTTCACAGTTTCACAGATTTCAAGGTGACTCCTTCACATGTCTCGTTTATCTTGCCTGTTGCTCTCAAACCCAGAAGACATTGAGTTTATATCATAATATAAAAGCTGTAAATCTTCACATCTGAGAAGCTGGAACCAGCCTTGAATGATTGATTGGTTATGACAACATGTGTTGATTGTAATATACGCACTCCACAGTTGGCAGTTTTTTAGCAACACTTTAGCTAAAACAAATACAACGGTGCTGTAATAAATCCAAGCATGCTAAAACTTTATGATCATACTGAGAGGTGTTTCTGATATTTTGTCCACCCCATTTAAATGAATGAGGGTAGAATAAATAACAAACACCTCTCTGCCAGGTTAGTCACCTTCACATTAAAAAAAAAACATTTTTACATTTCTTAAAAAACTCACATGATTCAGACCTTTTCATTTCCAGCTGTCCTACGCTGACATTGATGTCATGTTCTTTTGATATTTCAGAGTGACCATAAACCGCCATCCAGACGCTAATATGAGAGTGGCTTGATGTTTTTTTTTTATACCCTTTACCACTAAAAGTTATTAATTCCCATAATATAATCTAAAATCAAGATGCTCCAGTTTGTAACACAAGACAAAACCAACCAAAACAAAGCAAAACCTGTCACTTACAATATTGTGTTTCCAATAGGGGAGTGGATACTCTGAAATACAAATACATACCATATTTCACTCCATGTTTCCTGCTTTTTCCCGCCTCTCCCTACAGATCAGTTTAATCAATTTTTATATTAGCCAAGGATAAGTTTTCCAGGAAAGAAGCCCATATTGTTCATTCATCACGGAGTGTCCCCGAGCGACTCCTCGTACTGTAAGCAAGTGTTTTCCTGACTGGGTGGCTCAGATCTGGCTGCAGCCACGACAGAATGATATTGTTCGTTCTCAGCCAGCTCCAAACAGCTGGTCGACAGTAAAACCATCTGCCCCACACCCTTATGTGTAATCTCAGCTAATGAAAAATGACTCGTCTTTTTAGAGCCGCACAGCCGAAAGCAGGGCAGAGCAGCAGTGCCTCCGTCCAGCTGATTTTTACTGTGTTACGGACACGATTACAGGATGGAAATACTATTTTAAACATTATTCCATCTGAACGGTGAGAAAAGGCTTCACAGTTTCCTGTCCAGTGTGATGAATTCTGATGTTGCTAGAAATACAGCAACTCCTCACATTTGAGATGAATATTTGGCAAAGATGGAAAGTATCAAAATACTGTAGTTGCATATAGACATCAGTTTCTCTCTTTTACATCATTTAACGTTCTCTACATGTAGCTCAGACACTAAACTTGTCCAACGACGTAACTTAATGATCCCTCCATTGATCTTTCAGTCGCTCTTGATGAAGGTTGTCATGTTTCGTCCTTACTGTACCCCCCGCCCGGCCCCCTCCTCCCCCAGCCTGGCAGGATTGAAGGTTAATAATAAGCCAAAATCAAACGCTTCAGTAGAGCGCGTCGGCCCTGTCAAACGCAGCTGGCTCAGTGGGCCGCCTGCCTGCTCGCTAGTCACCACCCAGTTAAACTGATGGTTGGTGTCAAAACAGCGGAACACATAAAAGAGCCTCAAAGCAGATATGACACGATAAAGATGGTGATACACCACTTCCCTTCGCTGTGTCATTTAGCTTGAAAAGGGGTGTCAGAGAGAATCAGCTGCGAGTGTAGGATTAGATCTCAACCGTGTGCGCGGATACTATAGTCAGGAGACAATGCTGTGACGTTTAAAATACGACATCATATGCAGTTTTTCAACTGATGTGTACATTATAACCATATATATCATATATATCATAAATAATGTGACTGAAATGTCAAGATCTCTTTAAGTCACAGATTACTTATTCATTGTGATGTCAGGTGCCCTCCCAGCCCTCCAACGGTAGCACCAGTGGCGCCACTCCATCGCGGAAGACCCAAACGTCCGGCCCCAAGGTCCGTAAGAGTGTCAGCAGCCGCATCCACGAGGCCGTGAAGGCCATCGCCCTGTGCCACAACGTCACGCCCGTCTACGAGACGCACGCCGGCGTAAACGGGGAGACGGAATCCGCTGAAGCCGACCAGGACTTCAGCGATGACAACCGCACGTACCAGGCCTCCAGCCCCGACGAGGTAAACATGAGAGCTGAAGTCAAGCGTCAAGTGCTGATGTTGTTAGACTCATAATTTGCTGATACTACACTAAACCAAAACTGTTTAACACTCCTCACACACACACTTATCATATCTGACGTATTTAAAAATGTTTCAGGCCATCTTTGTTGAGGATTTGTGTTTTTATTTCAGACTAACCATCAACAACCAGAGCCCATATGGAGGTCATATGTTGCTGACGGTAGTTGACAAATGGTTCTGGTCTCTGAGGCCCCATTTCCACTTGTCATTTCAAGTGTCTCATATCCAGATTAAATCCAGATACAGTTTTATACACGTTTGCCCTTCTGGGAAGAATAAACATTGGAGAATATCAGGAGCTCCTCTCCACAGTCTGCTCTCTGTCTTTATGTTTTATAGGCGCTCCTAAATAACCCTGGTTTGTCATAATAGTCATTACACGATCAGAGAGTCAGAGGTCGTGACCCCCTCGCAGAGGTTAAGCTATTTAATCGCCTGTATTTGCTTCCTGAGGATTTACGGCTGCAGCTGAGGGAAGAATGCGGCAAAAACGATCCCAAAGGTTTCCTTATAGCTTCCTGTCCACTACGCTGCGTCTCTGTGTAACACAAGAGTCGGCACTACTGAGTCTATAATGTAGTATTTCTAATCATAATACAGAAGTTATCAAGAAGACGTGAAACCATCTTTGATCTGTTAAATCTGTCAGTATTTGTTTAAAGATATGTTTAATGTGTATTGAATGGTAGTTTATCTTCTCTCACACACCCAGTTTAAGACCGTTACCGTGTTTATCACCCGTGACACGTGAGGCTCCGTAAATCCTCTGTAGGACTCGCATACTCCGCGTCCAACCCGCACTCGAGTCAAGCAATCAAAACGAAGATAAAAAGGTGGCGAAAGATAAATTCTCACTTTTCCATTTTGCCTGTCTGTCCTCCCCCCCGAGTGAGTTGATGTATATATTTATTTATATCCCTGCTCACCCTGCTCTATCTCCCCTCTCTTCATTGTCTCACACTGCTTGGATTGATCAATATTTAATTTTCTCTTAGAGACGATGAGAGGTGGAGGTCTGTGATTGTTGGTCGAGCTCTCTCTTCCCCTCCTACTACATTCTTTGTTCTTTCTCTGTCCTTTTATTTCCCTCCCTTTCTCCCTCCCTCCCTCCCTCCCTCCCTTTCTCTCTCCACTTGTCTCCTCACTTTCATTGACTGCAGCATCAGATCTTGGCCACAGCGCCTCTGTTAGAGATAGTTTGTTTGGCCCTGGCTCTCCGCTCAGCCTCTCTAATGTAATGAGCCGTCATTAAGGAGATGAATTGGGCCGACCGCCGAGGTCAGAACGGGGGTCATCTGACCTGCTGGTCAGCCATGCTGTGAACAGAGTCCTCCCGTAACCTTTGACCCTCGTAATATCAGACAAGAGCATTTGACTGTAGCCTTTAATGACTGCCATGTCCAGGCGAGCGGGTGCTTTATCATTTCCAATTGGGTGTAACAGGCCGTCTCTACACAGGACGTGCAGCAGGGAGGAAGGCGGCACCTTAAATATGCAGATAAAGTCTAATTTCTTCAGCTACTTTTAAAAGTGGTCACCAGGCGAGCAGCCAGGCAGCAGCAGACGATTGACAAGAATTTAATTATTTATATTTTAAGTTATAATGTTTCAGCTGGATCCATATTTCAAGAATAAAATCTCAATATCAAGAATGTGTTAAAAATATAATCACAGACAGTAACTCACTCATGCACACACTCAGACGTTTAATTAATCTCAAAGACAAATGACCACTGCTAATTAAAAAAGCAGGCTCTTGCTGTGACTCGTCTAATCCAGAAAAATCTGATATTTTATGGTGTTTATCAAAAGAAAAACAAAAGACTTACCTCGGCGTAACATAACTGAACGAAACGGTCAACAGAAAATATTCAAGCCAGGTGAACAGGTAGAATAAGGTGAAGCCACACATCCCCACCCGATCCAGACAAATAAACAATACAAACCATACAAACACATTTAGGCTCCTACACACAGTAAAACTATGCTACAGGTTTTAAGACATTATTCCAGGATAGCGTTCATATTTCATGCAAGGACGACTGCTAAAGCCTCTTTTGAATTTATTATTAATAATACACAACCACCAACAACAGCAGGACTTCCCAAAGCGGTTAATACATATTCATATATGCTGTTGTGTCCTTAACTTTAATCGAAGTAGAACTAGTTCCTATAGACGTAGTATTAGACATACGTAATATTACTAACTTCAGTTAAACAGTCGCAGTTCTTCAGTGTGCTCTCTTTATATTGTCAGCGACCTTACAGAAGAAGCAGCTCACTGTCAAGTGTCCATTTTCATCACGACATGCTTTAGTTCATTTGAACTAAAAGTGCTGCCATTGAGATTTACATGATCACTCCAACACTGCGAGCACCGTTGAAATGATTGATGGGGTTGTTTAAGTCGGCGTGCCGCCGTCATAAAGTGTTGTTTTCTATTACGGCCGTAACACGTGATTCACGTGCAGTCTGTATCAGAGGTGACAAAGCTTTAAATAGTTTCTGAAGAGCTGATAAAGTAGATTGAAGAGCTGATTTCAACACAAGGCGAGTGTGTGTGTGTGTGTCCATTTCTGCGTGTTGCTACACACACACACACACACACACACACGAGGATAATGACACACAGATGTGTGTTAAGTAAATATAGGCAGCCCTTTTTTAGGCAACTCAAAGGGGGAGCGGGAGAAATGATGGGGTATTAACAGGAAGTTCCAATTTGTAGGTCAGAGTATAATAACAACCTTTGAGTGAGCAAATTGAAAATGAACCCATTGAGGATTGAGTCGTGTGCAGCTGAACGCTCACTCGGGGGGCCGCAGTTCCTGCTGAGGAGAAAAAGAGGAAAGAGAAACAGAAAAACACTTATCTGGAGCTGAATGAAGAGAGCTCAGCAGCTCTGGAGATACCGTAACTCTCTCATGCCCTGTCTTTCAATTGAAAGTGAAATTAGATCCCATCAGCTTATGGTCCACATTTGTCAGAGCGATGCTTTCTCAGTATTAAGTAATTAAGTAAATGACAGAACACACTGCAAAAATGTAAACCCGTCACCGGGCTGTGTTTGGACGCAAGTTTCCTTGTGCAGGGCGTCAAAATCTGGAAGTTTGTGGTTTGTGTGAGCAGTTTGTTTTCTTCTGTTGTCCTCAGGTGGAGCTGGTGCGGTGGACGGAGAGCGTCGGCCTGACCCTGGTGAACAGAGACCTGACCTCCCTGCAGCTGAAGACTCCTTCCGGACAGATCCTCTCCTTCTACATCCTGCAGATCTTCCCCTTCACCTCCGAGAGCAAAAGGATGGGCATAATCGTCAGGGTGTGGCGCTCGTGTATAATTACAATATGATGTGCGGATGTTGCTTCCTGTGTGGTGGTTTGGTTGCTGAATCGTGTGTTTCAGTGTTTTCAGTGTCTTTTTAAACCATGCAGACCTTTGCTGCTGAAGTGATCATGCTGCGGTGTAGAAACATATAGATGTGCTGTGCTTATTGTCATTTGTGATTCAGGAGGAGTCAACCGGAGACATCACTTTCTACATGAAGGGTGCCGACGTTGCCATGGCGAGCATCGTCCAGTATAACGACTGGTTGGAGGAAGAGGTAAACGCAGGAAGGAAGACAGATGCAATGAGCGTTATAGTGGATTTTATTTAAATGTTGCTGCCAGCGATGCCGGCTCTGCATCACTCCTTTTGTTCTTTCCATAAAGAGATCTCGTCACACTCAGAAAATCCTGAAAAGTCCCGACTCTTGCTTGTAATTATGTCTGAACGACCTGACCTGAACACAGCAGAACTCTTGAGTGTTAAAATGTACCAAAGACAACGAGTATGCACGCAAAAAAAAAAAAAAGTTTTTTACTGGATCCAGCAGCCACGTCTCATCTTAAAGTGTCAGCAAACCTTTATCTCGCTTAAAATGAGCCGCTGTGGGCGTTCGCTGTTCAGCTGTTGTGAAATGGTTAAACATAAACTACAGATAAACACATGCATCGTCACACACACACTGATATTCCATGAGTCGGGCTCCCTCTCTCTTAATCAGGACATTCACCGTTTGGTGGTCGAAGGTCTCGTGTGCATACGTTCATAATTATATTGGCATTATTGAGTCATTTAGCACTGGGGGCAGCGTTTGATTTAATTAGTGACCTACATAAAGTTGAAGTAATTACAGTATGTCATATTCTTGAACAATGGTGCTAATGATGTCCTGTTGGCTGTAATATCCCGCTGTCAAATCGGCCCCGGCGCTACGGTTACTCTGCTTGTCAATAACCAATCAACAGGACAGATTCGCCCCATTGGTGTTTCATATCAAAAATAAACCGCCGTCCACCGCCTTTGTTTTACTGTGTCCTCTGGATTGCACCAGAGGGTATGTTATTCACTATTGATTTCTTTGGAGTTGGTAACAATATGCAGCTATTGACAGTACTGTACATGGTGTGCTTATACAGCAGCTGCTGTGATCGAACTGATGATCTGATTTATGGTCATCTCTGGGAATTAACGCGGGGTAATTAAACATGCACAAACGTTTATTTTAAATAACCAGAATCTTCAAGTTCAGCCGTGAAATGAAGGTTTTCTTCTGTCTTTGGTTACTGACATCTCTGCTCCTCTCTGTCAGTGTGGGAACATGGCCAGAGAAGGCCTGAGGACACTGGTGGTGGCCAAGAAGTCTCTATCCGAGGAGCAGTATCAAGACTTTGAGGTATGAATGAACAGCACTGTATGCGCTGTACACACTCTGTGTCCACTTATCAAGTCCCTCTCTCCGTTGTTGGCCTTTTTAAATCCCCATTTTCCTCATCTTTTACTCTTTCTCTCTCTGTCTTTCTCTCTCTCGCTGCAGAACCGATACAACCAGGCCAAGCTGAGTATCCATGACAGAAACCTGAAGGTTGCAGCGGTGGTAGAGAGCTTAGAGAGGGAGATGGAGCTTCTATGTCTGACCGGCGTAGAAGATCAACTACAGGCAGACGTCAGGCCGACACTGGAGCTGCTCAGGAACGCTGGGATCAAAGTGAGCAAGGAAATAAACACATAGAAACTCCACACATCTCAGCAGTGATTCAGGGAGAATCACAGGAAGTTGATGATCTTCTAGAGGACGTTAATTGTATTTTTCTTGTGCCTTTTAATCTCACATCTTCAACTTGTTTTCTGCTCAGATCTGGATGCTGACGGGCGACAAGCTTGAGACGGCTACCTGCATTGCTAAAAGCTCCCATTTGGTCTCCAGAAACCAAGACATCCATGTCTTCAGACCGGTACGCTGCGTTAACATGCCCTCTATCCGGGCGCCTTGATGTAATCACAATGCAGCTAATTAATGGGACATGGCGAAAAGCCTTAATATCCTCACGGCTAATTGTATTCTGTGGCTCTTGAGCAGGTCTCGAACAGAGGAGAGGCCCATCTGGAGCTCAACGCCTTCAGAAGGAAACATGACTGTGCTCTGGTTATCTCTGGAGACTCCTTAGAGGTACTACAACACAGTGCAGCACACAGTGACATTTCCATGCACAGCAGATGATGCTGAGGACGACAGCCAAACAGGCATTGAGAGAATAAAAAGTACTTCTCAGCCAAAACGAATGCGTTGGAGTTCAACCAAGGCCTTGAGGATTTGGGGAGGAAAACAAATCTTCAAAACATATTGGTCATTTCTTTATGAGGCTGAACAATCAGAACTTTGTTGGAAGAGAAACAAATCAGCGTTTCCACGTACACATGTGGTCATCACTGTCCGGTAACCTGTGTTTTTGTGTCTCCGTCTCTGCTCTGCAGCTGTGCTTGCGATATTACGAGCACGAGTTTGTGGAGCTGGCGTGTCAGTGTCCGGCGGTGGTCTGCTGTCGCTGCTCGCCGACTCAGAAGGCCCAGATCGTCACGCTCCTCCAGCAGCACACGGCCAACAGAACCTGCGCCATAGGCGAGTGTTCAGGGGTGGTTGTTGGCTTCGGTCCACAAACAGCCTGGGAAAATGTGTCAGGAAGAGTCGGGGTGGGTTGAGGGGGAGGGGGGCGTCTGTGCCGCTCGGCCCTGAGGAGAGGAAAATATTAAACTGTGTAAAAGACAGATTCAGTAAATAATAACAGTGCAACAGCCTCAAGCTGCTCAGAGAGGATGTTTTTACTGTAACTCAGATCCCAGACTTTATTTATTTACTTCTTATATCCACAAGATGGCAGTAAAAACACACTGAGAGCAGCTCCCACTGAGGTCTGCTGCTTTTATAACCTCAGGTATCGACTGTGAAACAATGTGACGCTCTTCTGAATGCGTGTTCGTCTGTTTTGTGACAGGTGACGGAGGAAACGATGTCAGTATGATCCAGGCTGCAGACTGCGGCATCGGAATTGAAGGAAAGGTAAAAACATGGACTACAGACCTCGTCTGGATTAGCAGCTGTAACTTAATCCAGTCAGCAGACCTCTGATAATCTTGAGCAAACATATGTAGTTGTAAAACTATAAAGGCGGACCGTGATATGTTTCCCTGAAGGCCACACGTCTTAATAATAAAGAACAGCACGCAGACTTGTCTTATGATAACTAACAGCGCTCGTGCCTCCTTTGAAACTCAACTTACATCCGCCTTTATTGTCAGTTTTGAGGTTTGTATCATTTCTTTAGAGACAGCTGGTGCTTAAATGGAAGTGTTTTACAGCCGCGCGGTAACGCAGCATCTTTATACTGTGTGCGTGTAAACAGGAAGGGAAGCAGGCGTCTCTGGCCGCAGACTTCTCCATCACTCAGTTTAAGCACATCGGTCGCCTGCTCATGGTTCACGGCAGGAACAGCTACAAGCGCTCCGCAGCTCTGGGCCAGTTCGTCATGCACAGAGGCATGATCATCTCCACCATGCAGGTACGGGAATATTTCAAACACACACAGACAGACGGGGCTTGTTTTTGTGTGTCACCTCGTGATTTCACAAAACTCAGGGGATTTTTAATGATTTTTTTAATGGCTGCATCTGCGCCTTTTAAACGTCCTGTTTGTGGATGTTTAGTTCTTCATGTCTGTTTTCAATTAATGGTCTTGTTTTTATTTTGCGCTGTGTGGCGAAGCCACAATTTTCCACATTGTGGACAATAAAGTTCCCAACTAACTAACTTTATGACTTTTTGTTTTCTGTCCTCAGGCGGTCTTCTCCTCCATATTTTACTTTGCCTCCGTGCCCTTATACCAGGGCTTCCTCATGGTCGGGTATGTAACATCTCCAAAAGACATTAACTTTCTTAGTCGGGATTTAACATGTTTAAAAAATGTTTTTTTGTTAACTGTGGATATATTTGACCATGTTAGCTTTTAGTTCTGTGTCCCCACCCTTCATTTCTCTCTCTGTTCTTTGCAGGTATGCCACCATCTACACCATGTTTCCTGTGTTCTCTTTGGTTCTGGACCAAGACGTGAAGCCTGAGATGGCTCTACTCTACCCAGAGCTTTATAAAGACCTCACAAAGGTACAGTGCCTCTTTTATATCCACAATTTCTCCCCTTAACAACTTTTAACTGGGTCATATTGTGTGAATGGTCAACATGTCGCACTCATGGACGACATTTCTGTCTTTCAGGGGCGTTCGTTATCGTTCAAGACTTTCCTCATTTGGGTTTTGGTCAGCGTGTATCAAGGTAAGGTGCACGGACTCATTCAGTCACCGTATCCGACATATCAGCTTCATAAAATGAAACTATAAGTTTTCAACAAGCGACTACACCATGACCGTGTCCGTGAAGGATGACCAGTCTGGTTTTGTAGACTGTCAAAGCAACTCTTCAACCACCATTTCATCATTTCTGCTGTGTCTAATACCAGGGACCCCGGGCCCCCTTCAAACTCTCAGACAGTCAGTTTCTCAGTATCTTAGGTTTCCAGCCGCCATCCGCTTTTACATGCAGGCTTTTGTCTGTCCAGTAAATCGATATTTCTGTAATCGCTAAGCCATGCAGCGTGTGAGAAAGATCTATGTTCCTGCTCGAGCGTGACTTCCTGACAGCTCGAGGTTTTTAATTAAAGGCCAATACCAGGTCTTTGGAAGAAGAAAAAAAAAGAAACGTGAAGAGGATATGAGAGGACGACAGCGGAGGAGGAGAAAAATATTAGGCGCCAATCTCGCGTAATTTATTACAGAGTGTGACTCGCTGGAATGCACTGTATGAGGACTGTATGACAAAAGCAATTATGTGATCAGTTAGAGGCCATTAAGCACAATTTGACTCGTGTTATGATAAAAATGAAAAGACTATCAAGATACGGCAGGCGCCCAAAGATGAGTGAGTGTCTGGACACTTAAATAGCACATTGTGCATCTTCTAACCTCCATAAATTATGTCGCTGAATCAGCTCTTATCTCCAGACGCATTAATCCTTAAACGTCTCAGTCAAGTGTTGGTGCCTCATCGAGCTGACGCGGCATAAAAATGTTCGCAAAGAATGCAAGAACGTCCGCTGACTGGTCCCGCTTTAGCTTTTCACACCTCAGCGTGTAACGCCGCGTGGTTTCTCTCCTTTGGCGCCACCAGGTGGCATCCTCATGTACGGCGCTCTGGTGCTGTTCGAGTCGGAGTTCGTGCACGTGGTCGCCATCTCCTTCACAGCGCTCATCCTCACCGAACTGCTGATGGTGGCGCTGACCATTCGTACCTGGCACTGGCTGATGGTGGTGGCCGAGTTCTTCAGCCTGGGCTGCTACCTGGCCTCGCTCGCCTTCCTCAACGAGTACTTCGGTGGGTATTCATTCACGCACTTTTTGTTATAGATTCATCAATTAATGTCACTAAATAGCAAAAAATGCTCATTATATATCCCCAGAATGCAAAGTGAAGTATTCAGATCGCTTGTTTTCACTTTACTGTCACACGTGATGAAGAAAAGCTGCAAATACACTAATAAATTTTGGCTTTTCTGCTTGAAAAATGATAATAGTTGCTATTAAGTTAATAAATCTTTCTGTTGATCGACTAACTACTGCAGCGCATAGCTCTTACGATCTCACGTTTGCTTTCAGCACAGTCGAAGAATAACTTGACTTTTTGTCTGTCCGGTATCGAGCGGACCGATCGCTTCAAGGCGGCCTCGGTTTTCTTCACTGCTCCCGCTCTGTGTTGTTTTTGATGTAACACTACCTGGCACCCAAACTGTCGTGCAGTAGTTGTGCTTTTATTGCTTCCCCCTCTCTCTCCTCTCTCTTTTCTCTGCTCACTGCTAACCTTTGTACTGCACTCACTCTACTTCTGCTGCATTTCTCTTGCTTCTGTGCGTTGGCAACAGGCATAGGCAGGGTGTCCTTTGGAGCTTTCCTTGGTAGGTGTGCAGCCTGTAAATTCATCCTCCTCATTCCCTCGTCCATCCGTCTCTAAATGTTGTTGTTCCTGTATGTTCCAGTGATGTTTTAGGGTACATTCAGACTTCAGAGCTGCAGAAATTGTGGGTCAGACTCAGATTTAGAAGCTGGGTTTGTGAAATAAACAAAACCAGAAGCCAAAAGTTAAATCCGGCTCGACTTGCTGCGTTTTCTTGGCGCCTCCACAGCCAAAATGAACTTCACTGTCTGAATGTACCCTTACCGTGTCGTCATTTTGTCTGTTTCATTTGATTTGATTTAGATCCCGTGCACTCCGGGTCGTACTCGTTACCTTGTGTCAGTTGTGTCATGCCATCCTCTGTGTGCCAACACCGAGCATCTGATTTTTCTGAGCCCGCATTGCAACCGTTCACGTTTTATCTTTTTATCTCTCGTGATCAAGTGATGTTGACTCCGGCATTACTTGAGCGAACGCCCATTCCTCCCGTTCAATCACAGCACGACACACAAAGACGAGCGCGTACCTAAGCTGTTTTTCTTGTTTGCTCTCCCAGACTTGTCGTTCATCACGACTTGGCCTTTCCTGTGGAAGGTGTCCACCATCACGCTGGTCAGCTGTCTTCCTCTCTACATAATCAAGTACCTGAAGCGCAAGTTTTCACCTCCGAGCTACTCCAAACTCTCCTCCTGAGCCAAAACTTGGATTTACTGATGTTTGTTTTGTGCTTCTCTGAGCTTTGTATTTCCAGCACTTTTTTTACTTCACTGATCCTCAGTGACGGACAGGGTGACCCGCGGAGGTCGAGGAGCCACTCGAACTGGAGAACTCTTCTTTGGATTATATCACTGAGACTTGGGATGACTTGAAAAAAAAGAAAGAAAACAGAGCACATAAAAAGTGTCAGCGACTGCACTCGGAAGGCCTGAAAACACTTGACCTCATTTTGTCGGGAAAAGGGTCGGTCTGCCTTCGTTGGCTTTAAAGCATTTTAAACAAATCAGCTTCAAGTGTCGTTTTATACGGTTCTGATGCATTTTTCTTTCACCGTTTCGATTTTTATATGTGGAGTTGAGACTTTTTTAAGTGTTATTTTTTATTCTAGGTATTAATTACAGTTGCTGGCCTGCATCTGTGAGCAGTGTTGAGTTGCTTTGAGGGGATAAGGAAATAAAGATTTATTTGAGCGTTTTCCTACGTTCACTGTAAATAAAAGCCTTTACGTGCAGCTTTTATTCCTGCAGCTGTCACTGTAAACCTCACTGCGTTCAGCTCGTGTACAAACGTGCATTACAAGAATGACATTCACCAAGAAAAATGCTGGAGCTTCAAACTGAACTTCTGGGCTGCTTCTACGTCCTCGTCGAATGACTTCCATCAATCCACCACCTCCATAGTATAAAACCAGCACTCCATACGCCACGTTTAAATGTTGCACCGTCAGCATATCTGGCCTTCATCGTACTGCATAATTTTACATTTCTGATGTCTGTCGGCAGCCGCCGGTCCTCCCCCCGTCAGGACATGGCAGCTCGATTCGTGCCTCATTGTGATGTATTTTAAATGTACTGAAGCTGCGTCTTACAGCACTGGATGTTGAGCAATCAATCAGAGGTTTTTTGGTTAGCGTTTGTTTTTGTTACCTCTGCAGCCAGATCTGAACTTCCAGGAGCTTAAATCCTGCTGCTCTTCTCGGAAAACATTTTTTCTGATGCTAAAAACTACTTTAGAAGTCACGACGAAGGACCCTGAAACACTGTCGGCTGTGTATTTTTAGGCCTTTATTGACAATATGACTCCCCCGGGCCTCTACGTGACTTTGGCCTGTAGCAGACGTTGACATTCAGCTCTTTTTAAGGAGGAATGAGTTTTATCATTCGCTCCGCGTACTAGAAGTATTGAGCACATTGGAAATAATCAGATAGATGAATGTTGGGTTCAGTAAACAGGATGTACAGTAGTTTAGCCATGTTTACCAGTCGGGTTGTCAAACTATAATTGAGTTAAACTCAGGTTGATCATTCCTTAACATAGTTTGTTTTAAAATGTGGCAACCGTACTGTAAAATATAGCTACACTACGAGAAGATTAAAGCAGAGAAGTAGCTGGTAGAGTTTGTTGTGGCTGCGAGAATTTGATGCAAATTGCATTTAGTGGTTTAAATTTCTGCGTTGTTATGAAAAAGCAATTCCAAATGTTGATTCCTGTGTTTCCTGTCGAGGTCTCTGTTCTGTGTATGTGATGACGTGTACGTTTGTCCTTCTCGTGACCTTGCTGTTCAATGTCTTACACTGCGATTTCTAACAGTATGTCTGTTATTTATAACATTGTTACTGATTAATGAATAATAAAAAGAAACAACAGATGCCAAAAAAAAAGTTCCCTTTTTGTGTGTGGACATCCTGAACTTCATCACGTGGTCACTAGATGGAGGTAGAGACTAAAGCAGTTTGAGCTTCACTGTGCAGATCAGTGAGTGAGAATAGTTTGTTCACACCCTGCTGAAGGAAGAAGGTTGTAACACCTGGATTTACCATTATCTGTAACCGCTTTCCTCAGCAGGGTCACGGTAAGGCCGACTTTGGCCGAGAGGCTGGGACCTCCAGTGGAGTTCACCATCAGAAATAAAGTTTCAAACCTGAAGTGGTTCTTCAAGAACCTTCAAAGAACCTCCCAGAAAATATTCAATTTTAAATGAAACATTGGCTAAATTAATTAATGAATTAATTAAAATGTTGTAGATTATCACCCTTTATAGTTAGAAAATGGCACCACAACAATCATTTCTACACACAACCACAGGTTAGTCATTAGGTTGGCCGTATAGCAGCCATTAGTTTAAGTCGTGTGTACATCATGTTCACAAAAAAAGGTGATCAAACTGCCCCTTTGTTGGTTTTCATCAAAATCAGGTGACATAGTTGCAAAGTGCGACTTAAAGAACCTGTAATTCGTCTTCCAAAGAACCTTTAAAAAGAAAAATGGTCATGAAAAGGTTCTTCCAAGCTCCAAAAGTTCTGCAATTGTGACTTAAAGAACCTCCTGAAGAACCTTAAACAGTAAAAAATAGTCCTCAAGGATAGAAGAAGGCTCTCCAGAGAACTGACTGAAACCGTTTCTTAGAAGATAGGTTCAATACATTTATTGATTCTGGATGGGACAAAATAATTTCTAACTGGGTAATCAAACTTTTCTTGAGTTTGGAAACACGTCTGGGCTGAAAGAAGAAAGATTCGATGTAACTTTAAAACATTTTGAATCTGTATTTTTGTGTAAAAACCATATCAGAAGCAAATGTTCACAGCCAAAGTATGTGTGTTAAAACATGCGCGGAGGGAATCTTTAAATATTGAAGCCTGGCTGTATATAACGAGAGCCACAGTTTTTAAACATGCCTTAACCGTATAGTAATTACAGATTGTGCTTTTAAATGCGCACCCCGTGGAGGAAGATTTAATGTATACAGTAAAAAGTTTTACTATGTAATCAAAGGCAGTCATTGAGACAATGTGTTATCAATTTCTCCCTGCAGAGGAGGAAGTACTTTGTGACCCAGTGATGAATGTGATGGTCCGATGGCTTTAACATGTTAAGAAATGTTCGCTTTCATCTCCTCGTTTTCACGTTGTAGCTCCAACATCCACGCGAGGGGAAGAAGCGCCGGACTATAGGTTGCATTTAACTGTTCCTACAGTACGTGCGTCTATGGAAGATCGTTGTGGTGGTGTGTTTTCCAGAGCAGCTGCAGTTAATGTGCTGCATGAGGTGCTTTGATGGACCGGGTAATGTTCATGTGACTAATGATTTATTCTACTAATAGAGGACAGTTCGTCTTTGTTGGAGTCTTCTTCTTTTTTGTGCATTAATTTATTTCAGAAGAAACGATGCTCAGACGAGTCTGCGTCTTATTTTCATATGTTATGAACTCTTAAAGAAGAATTTATGGACTTAGCTGGACAAAGCTGATGTTAAAGTTGCCAAAACCATTAAGATATATAAGTCCAACTTTCATTAAAAGCCTCTCTGGAACAGTCGGTTTTGACAAGACTTAGTATGTCACGTCTTTCACCCACTATCCATCTGAAGGCACAACATTTGTTCCTGAGTGAGGCTGGAAAAAACAGAGCTGTAGTATTCCAAGCCATCGACAAAATAACTCTTTATATAGAGCAGAATGAAGATGCTAAGTGCTCGGTAAGACCGGAGAACCTCAAGGACGTAGAAAAACACGGCCACGCTCAAGAAAATGTGAAACGTCCTTAAAGGGCGGCTCGATGACACGCTGAGGCCGCCCTGAGCAGAGAGATACAGATGAATTTATCTCACTCATGGAGCTGAAAACTTATTTTAACCTCATTTGACGCCTAATTTCATAAAAATCGATATTTTTAATCATTCATATTTGGCCGGGTGGTTTATTCTTACTTTACACAGACTTTAAGGTGCAACCGATGATAAAAAACGCCGCAACATACAAGAAAATGTTCTTTACATACAAAGAAAACATCAGAATATTAAAAGGAAATGCTGTCGTTCATAAAAACTTTCTTCTGACTCAGATAGACGTGTAGTTCCTCATTTCAGTATCACGATAAACGGCCTCTGTTTTACTATTAAAAGGCACATTTAGATTTATTTCCTTAGCAACACAAAGATTTCAGTTCAGTTATGAAATCTACAAATCATTAAGTGCTGTTTTCTTTTCGGTCAGTGCCAGCAGCACTTTGACAGTCAAATGTGTCTGCATACATTCACTGCATTGTCTATGTAAAACCTACACAAAGCTGGACAACAACAACACGCTTCTTCTGCCTCCATCTGTAGGAGAAGCTCCACGTTTACTTATTTTAAGGTCTCAAAGTGCGGAAACGCCGCAGCGGTGGAGCTGCTGCGCGGTCGAGATGGAAGTTAATAATCTGTTTCATCTCTTGTACAACAAATTGGCGTCTGTCATAAAAACTCTGTCCTAACTTCATTTTAAAGCCCCCACACTTCTTCTCCAAAGTAGATTTTATCCAACCCATAAGTGGGATACAAAACACTTACACAGCAGAAATTTCAGATGCACGGAACATTTGTCAAATTAGTTGTTATTTTTTCAATTTTTTTATTTTTTTTACACGCTGTAGAAAGACCTGCCATTATACCATTATGCTATCTTGTTACTAAGCAGCTAAGTGGCTTCTGTAGCCATATTCCATCTGACTGAGCTTGTTATAAAATTCCACAGCACGCTGTTTGAATTAAGAAACAACAGCCAGTAGAGATAAAGTTACTGGTAATGATATTCCCCCTCACTGGCTTTTGATGACGTCTCGAGGAAGATGAGACCATTCCTCTCAATCCAGGGGGTCCAGCATTCAATTATTTATACATAACATGCAGAATATATTTAATCAGAGTTACTGTGCTCTCAGAGAAACTTGAGGAGTGGCAAGCTGGGTGTTCCTCAAAAACAACATTGTTCTCGGTGCACTTCGAAAATTCAACTCATATTTCAACTCATTTTCACTTTTCAACTGGCAGATCTGAACTTCCATCTCTGACACTTCAAGGTTGAGATGAAACAAACAAACAAGCCACCTGTAACGGCACCCACTTGTCAATTAAAGCAACCGCACTGTAACTTTAAGCCTTAATATAACCTGAACAGGTGAGTTGTATATAAATTCACCCTCAGTACAGTTGTCATGAACGGGGAAATTAGCTATAGAGACCAAAACTGTTTTTTGTACCAGGCTGTAAACATGTTTATTTCTGCTGTGAAGTTTTTCACATGGGGACTTATGGAGACTGACTCACTTCTGGAGCCAGCCTCAAGTGGACGTTTGAGGAACTGCAGCTTTTGAGACTTTACACTTCACAGCCCCGGAGATTTCTGCTAATTTCCTGCTTTTTCCCACTTCAGTCTTCTTCGTCACTTCCACTTTCCCACGCTATTAAAATCCCTTTCATTCACTCTTTTATGTCTTACTGTTTAGATTACACTTCAGCCGAACACTGAACAGATTCTTGTTCATACATCACCCCTTCTGTAGCTCTGTACTAAATATAGCTTTGTTCTCGTCCCCTTCCTCCCACTGGATGACTTTGTTTTGTTTGTCGACACATTTTTGTTATGGTGATGTGAATGCTTTTGTCCCGACTCAAACATGTCGCGTGTAAACGTGTGAAGAAATATGTTCAAAAAAGTTGAATCCGCTTGCATCTTCACAGTTCCTCAGCTTGTTGCAGGCAATAAAAATTCCTGTCAGGACGTTTCTAAAACTTCCTCTGCTTCACAAGCCCACCTCAGTGTGTACCGGAGCAACAAGCTGGTACGGTAACCACACTTCCCCGCAGTTACACTAGCTCCATTCTTGATTTATGTAAACGACCTTGGGCACGTGGTGCCTGCGCAACCATGACCAGCAAACTGAGACATTGTAAAACGCCGCTGTGCCTCGGGGAGCTGTTGCTCAGTGTGTTGTGCAGGAGCTTCATGCCAGCTTTGAGACCGTTAGGGAGGGGAAAATGAACCTCTCGGCCTGCTGCAAAACGCTCCCTCGGCTATGAAAACTCCTCCCATGGCCGTAACCAGGCAACGGGCCTTCACAACAGGAAACAGAGCAGGGGATTCCGTCACAGCGGCGGAGAAAAAAGGAGAACATTGATGGGAGACAGGAAGTCTGACTGTAAGACAGAGCAGGGATGGTGGCGGCGGTGGGGTGTGGCGTTGCGAGGGGGGGGTCAACGCTCCTCTGACAGGCTGAATAACAACAAAATATCCTACATACCTCTTGGAAAGGGGAGTTTTAAAGGTGTTGATCACTCCCTGGTAGCTCAAAGAGGCTCTAATATAAACACAGGATTGATCAATACCAGTGATTCAGCGGCGATTACCTCACCAGTTGGTGAAATATCTTAAAAGCGGCGTTAGTCATGTAACTGAAGTGTTACGTCTCTGACTACGCACCTCTCTCTTCATCTGTTGTGCCTTTTCAGGCCACCGTACTTTCCAAAGTAAGTATTCCTGGTTGGCATCAAAGGTTGCAGATTACTTAATGTCCCCTGAAACCAGTTTTCTAGTCACGGTCTGAACTCAGCATGTGGTCATAGAGACTATTTATAATGTTTTTATTATTCAACATCAAGAAACACTTAATAAAACAGCAGTTATGAGTGCACATATGGTGAGAAGGGGTGTGTGTGTGTGTGTGAGCGAAAAGACAAAGAAGTACAGTAATAATTTTTTCAGTTTCCTTCCAATTCATTTTTCCAAAACAAACAGGTGATTCAGCAGTGGGAAGACCGGCATTTTGGAGACGGTTTGTTTCTTAGTTTATGAATAACTTATAACACTTTCCAATGTTCCGTCGTGTTTTTGTTCAGACACAAATAAAGCCAGGCACTGGATTCTGAGGTTTTAAGAACTGTGGAAAGAAAAACGAGTTGAGGTCTTTTCCACCTCGTTTTTGGCCAAACCACGTCATACCGGGGGCCGAGCATTCACAGAGTTTGGCAGCGTGGCCGCACATGCGATGGCAGACGACAAAAATGTGTGGGCCTGTGTGACAGTGAGACCACCCCTGACCCCCCTCTTTTATAATTCAATCCCGGACTTCTTCGAACGATAATACACGAGGCAAAACTTTGGAAAACGCAGTTGGGCAGCGGTCCCGGGCCAGGCAGCGAGAATCACAGTGAGACATGAGTTCAAAAATGTATTTAAATGTTTCCCAGACGTGATGATCTACAGTCTGATTAAATTAGCATTGTGATTGTGTCATGCTGCGATTGCAACATTAAGGATGCTGCTTTGTGTTTGTGTGTGTGTGTGTGTGTGTGTCTCCTCACTAAGCTGCACTAGTCACGAGGTCACACGTTGAAGGTCTCACTGTAAACACACGATGAGTTTACGGATTGAAATGTGACAGCAGGAACGTATTTTCACGTGTAAACCACCTTAAATCTTCCGTTTTTTAATCGACGTACTCCAACAATGAGCGTGAGTCTGTTCACTTCCTGGTAACCAGATGTTCCTGTGGGATTTCACTGACAACTCTGAGTCAGTCCATTGATGCCCAACACTTAGCCTGTGTATCACTGCCTTAGCAACTCAGCGCTGTGTGTGTGAGTGTGTGAGAGAAAGCCGGCCTTTGTATTCAAGAGCAACTTCACCCAAACTGCAGCTCTGATTAAAGTTCTCGCTTTGCTTCAGTGATGAAGCAGCGATGGGTGTGGTTACCTGTGCGAGTGAACCTTTAACCTAGAAATCAGCAGAGACGTGGATCAGCGATGGAGCTGAAGCCTGAAACAAACCACCTGTCCATCAAAGCAACCAACAAAGCAATCAAATATAACCTGAACAGGTGAGGTGTATATGAATTCAGCCTCAGTACAGTCGTCACGAACGGGGAAATTAGCTACAGAGACCAAAACTGTTTTTTGTACCAGGCTGTAAACATGTTTATTTCTGCTGTGAAGTTTTTAACATGGGGACTTATGGAGACTGACTCACTTCTGGACAGTTGAGGAGCTGCAGTTTTTGGCACTTCCGCATTGTCTTGACTTCACAGCCGCTTCATAATCATCTAATCCCTTGTTAATATAACATTATTGATTAGTGCAGCGTTAAGTTGCAACTTGAGACTTCCCAAAAACAAAATGATTTAAGGCTCCAGTTCTGAGGAACCAGAGGATTAAGATTGTTTAGTAAAAACAAAGCCAAGTCAGTCAGAAGACTTGCCAGCCGTGACTTTACTTGCACTTGCTCTCAGAGACTTGAGTCTGAGACTTTGTTTCACAAATCTGGAGACCCGACATGGATTTCTCCCAGCTCAACTGGGACTTGTCCCACGCGACTCGAAACCAGCTGTAGCATTAAATAAATTCACCGTCTGCAGCTTGTTGATATCAAAGAGAGTCTCCTGCTTACTCTGCTGTGTCTACATTATCAACACAGGACGTTGGTGGTGTTTCTCATTATCTAATGTTCTCTGCTTTCAGATGTGGCTCTGGATCCATCCAGTCTGTAGCGGCCTGTTACCAAGGTGTCCACTAACCAGCACCAGGCCTGGCTGGAAAAACTACGAGCCCCAGCACTGCCCTGACGTAGAAGGGTCCACTAGTCAATCAGCAGCAGAGCTATTTATTAACTGCAGACGGGTGGAAGTGTTTACTGTGGCACATGTTTCTCTTACACATGCTGTAACTGTGGTGTGGCAGCCCCCCTCTTTTGCCCCAATTAGAGCCCCCCCCTCAGCCCCATGAGAGATTTCCATGAGGTCAAAGAAATGAGTGGGCTTCTTCAAATGTCTGGAGAGTCACCAAGCCACGTCCCCATGATGAAACAGAGAGTTAGGGTTTCACAAGTGCCGTCACTCCCTCGGATACTCTGCTGGAGAGACAGCTCTGCCAAAATGAGATCCCAATGGGTCAGGAGGGGATATTGCATTGGATGCGTGGGGGCACACATGCCATGTGGTTGCACAACGGACAACAAATGTGGATTAAGAGCCGATTTCTGAAACAGCAAAAAGGGGGGAAAGAGTTAGAGAACAATGGCGCAGTTGGAAGTAGTTTGTGCCTCAAAACAGACGACGGTTTGTAAAAGATTCGATGCACCTTTTGCAGGTTTTCTCTTTCTTATGCTTCCAACACAACAACAAGCAACAAGTAAGCTGATAGCAACTGTTGCTGGGGGAGTGTCTGCCGGTCGGTCGGTCCACTATGGTCCAGGTTAAAACCAATGATGGACAGTGTATGCGTGACGTCACCCACAGGTGCCTCGAGAGCCTCAGGTGTCTCAAAATGTGGCTCTGGTTGCCGCCATGTTTGTAGTCCTGCTTCATCCACATCCTGGCTAATCTAAGACATGACGGGCGCTGAATGACACCTGGTTGCTCAAACAAGCCACCTGTAACGTCACCCACCTGTCGATCAAAGTGGCCATGCTCTTAATTATGCATAACTTTAGGAGCTGTTGGTGCTTCCACATAGGCTTCGCCTCCAAGCCACAGACGTTGCTGCTTGGATTGCAATGAAATTTGGATGTCTTTGAGAGAAATCTCCCAATGCACCTGCACTCTTCACTCTTGGAAATCTCTAAATTTAAAGAAGCAAATGACCTCACAAGACTGAAAAAACACAGTGCTGCAAACTGCGAGGAGCTATGACCTTTAAATAAAGACCCATCTCGACACTCCCTGGCCGAGAGTGTCGGTGGCATGACACTCCACCAACACCGAAGATCACACCCCAACTAGGGCCAGCTGATAAGATGCTGAGCTGCAGCAATGTCGCTTTCCATCTCCGGGGATGGACAGACTCTTAGAGGGCCCACAGCATGTGACTATTGTCATCACAGAAACCACGGGCCTGCTGCCAGCTGCTGAAAGCTCCAGACCTGCCAAAGATAGCAACAACCCTGCCTCCACGGGGCTGGATGCACCGAGGAGGGAGAAGCCGAATAAGTATACACCGACCGCAGAGGGCGGCCTATGAAAAACTCTATGAAGACTCTCAGTTCAGCGTGTCAAATGACCGGGTATAAGAGTTGATTTTTATATAGTGCGTCTATGCAAGTATGGATAATTATGTGTTTTGTGCCCCGCAGACGTGCAGTCTGTCAGGAGGAAGTGGAAAAGCAATTATTTGCCTTTGCAATAACTTCAAAACCCCCATGAGACGCAGAACATCTGAAGGAAGTTTTATGTTTTACATGGAGCTATATGTTCTGGCATGTTCGCCTCAGCTCACCTGTCCTTGTATCTTCTTGTTCGAGCTCCAGCTGCAATCTAAAACAAAAAAAAAACAACCTTTAACCGAGCATCCGTCTGCTGTAACCGGTTGATGAATGGCTCTTTCATGGTGAAAATGGCAGCAGTTTAATGTAAAACGCCTGCGAGGATTAGTCTACACATAAATCTTGATTTGGGGGGAGTCCATGTGCAGTGTCTTGCAGCAGCACATTGATGACTCCTTTGTAAATGATGCCAAGGGGAGCAGATAGAGTGGAAACTGTAGATTAATGCTGCTCCTGCTCATTAAGCCAGGCATGGATCACGGGGACACAGTTTGAGCTGCACGGTTTCATTTAACATCTGTCACCCAACAAATCATAGTGTTTTATGTCGTGCTGTGTCACTTCAACTGCAGTTATTCCAATGTTTATGTTCACAAAGATGTTCACCCTGGCTCAGATTCTGCCGGATTAACTCCACTCTAACTGTATAAGATGTTTTTTTCCAAATCACTGGAGGTTTGTAGTTGGCTCTCCCATGGCGCGGGTTTATTTTACTCATCTTTCGGAGCCTTCAGGCTCCACTTGCCAGCTTCATTAATTGGCCTCCTATGCCTCTGGAAACCCCAGCTTGAAAGAGAGAGAGGAGAGAGGAGAGGGATCTCCATTGGACCCGTCTGGTGGTCGTGCCGTGTAGATGCGTCAGAGCGCGCAGGGGCGGCGCGTCGTGCGCCGAGGTGATCCCCGGGTTTAAAAGCGCAGAAGTCCTCTGTGCGCCGGAGCAGTGCGTCACGGCGACCCAGGCGAGCCAGGATCCCCCGGCACAGAGTCCGATATCTTCCCTAACACTGCCAGACGAAAATAGCTTTTCTAAGAGAAACACGACTGCATCAGTCAGGATCTTATTCCACATGTTCCTCTCTTAGATTTTCACTTTTTTTGGGTGTCATTTTTCTACTTTTTATTATTTCTCGTTGTTTGTTTGCGACGATACAGCGAGGAGAGAGAAGATCCTGAGCAACAGCTGGGGAATATATAAACTCTTATGGATACGGAATCGCTCCCAACTGCAGCTGTACTCAGAGTTTGATCTCAGACGTTGCTCCGTGCGTAAAAACAGAGAGAGAGAGAGAGAAAATGAAATCTGCTGAAGAGGGTGAGTCTGACTTTTAATTCATCAACATCACACTGCAGCGAAGCTATAAATGTGGCGTGTGTCCAACTTTTCATCACTGTTTGACACTTTGGCCACAATAAATCTTGATGTTGGCGCGATTTGGGGTTTCTCGGCTGCACTTTGAATGCCTGTATTCAGCCCGAGCCTGAGCGCGCCGCAGTATTAAAGCAGCGGTGTGTGTGTGTGTGTGTGTGTGTGTGTGGATATCCAGTGCGCGCCCCTCCCTGCTGGTCTGGGCATGGTGGGCGTGGTTCCTTTTTTGCTCCTGTGAGTCTCTCAGACTGAGTGTGTTCCCAAAATAGTCAGAATTGAACCGATGCAAATGACTTGACACGGAATTGTGGGTAACACTGTGGTTGCGATTCAGATGCCATTTGATGGCACCGGCCTCCCCCCCTCCACCTCCCCTCCCTCCCTCAGGCTACCTGTTAGGATGTCAGCTAATTGAGAGCAGTCTAATTATAGAAAACAAACATTTTAGAGCTACTGTGTCACACACCGCAAGCAGCATTTAATGTAAGCATCATTTTCTTTTATTACAAGGAGTCATATGGTGCTGCACTGATGTCATAGTCTTTATGGTGGGGCCCCTAATTCTCTTTAATTTACAGCAGACAGGAGCTGTGGTGACTGCAGGCTGTCTGTCTGTCTGCAGCAGCAGCAGCAGCAGTCGCCTCCATCCGTATCAATGCTCTCCACTGTGGTCGCCATATAACCACAACTCCGGTTCCCATGTTTCTCCCCCCCCCCCTCTCCTCCTCTGCCCCCTGGTTGTGACCTCAGCCTTCGCCACAGACAGGCAGAGTTTCATACGACCCAGCGGGAGCGTTGGCACAAGACCATGAGCTTTCCCGGGGCTGGGTACAGCGCGCACCTTTACAGCATGCAAATAAACATGTCCCTCTTTGTGTTTATTTTCTGATGGCTGTCGAGTCATGAAACCGGCCAACAAAAGCATCAGTGTGCGTGTGTTTTCATAATGTTACAGTTTATGGGCTGCAGCATGTGCATTAAGAGGCATAAATTTCTCACCGTGAAGTGGAAAAAAACAAAACACACCTGGTCTTTCCTTTTGGTTTATTTTTAGTCTGGAGTTATTTTTGGCTCCTTCGTTTGGTTTCTCACCTTCGCTTTGCATCAGCCGGGTCACTCAGGGATGTTTTGTCTAGCTGGTCTCAGCGCGGACGGGGTCCCGCCGCCATCAGATAAGGCGTTAGCTCAAAGCGTCAGGAAATATTCAGAGCCAAATCTGGTAGGCAAGCTGTTCTTTTGCCATTATAGGCAACAGCTCTCATAAGACTCAACTTGGCAGCTGTCCTCTCTCTCAGCAAGTAAGCCAGTGAATGTGTGTTTGATTATCATGGTAACAAACTCAATCTGTTTGCTTTCCAGATGCATATGGCTACACGCCAAATGTCAGTCTGTCCCTCCCACTGGGCAACCCTTGTCTTCCCTCCCAGTACCACAGCCTCCAGTCCAGCCCGACTATATCCGTCTCCGTCACCGAGCCTCACAGTTATGACGCCCAGGATGACATGAGAGTGGCCGGCTACTATTCATCATCTTCGAGCGTCCGCCCAAACGGAGCCCCGACCCTGGAGAGCCCTCGTATCGAGATCACAGCCTACGGTCAGTTTCCTGAGGATGAGGTGGAGGAGAACAACCTTCCTGTAGCCAAGCGAGTCAACTCCATCGTGACGCTGACCCTCCCTAGTGCAGATGGTTACCGTGACCCCAGCTGCCTGAGTCCGGCCAGCAGCGTCTCATCTCGCAGCTGCCACTCCGAGGCCTCCTCCTATGAATCGGGCTTCTCCTACAACTACGACAACTCGCCCCAGAACTCCCCCTGGCAGTCGCCTTCTGTGTCCCCCAAGGGCTCCACCCTCACCCTGCCAGGTGATGGCTGCCCCTCAGGTGGCTCCCCTCGCCACTCCCCGTCCACCTCCCCTCGCACAAGTGTTACAGACGACAACTGGATCGGTCAGCGTGGCTCCAGGCCTAACTCCCCTTGTGGTGCGAAGAGGAAGTACAGCTTCAACGGCAGCGGGGCGCCGCACAAGCACTTCCCGTACTCGCCCAACCACTCCCCTGGACCGTCCCCGCAGACCTCCCCTCGCCTCAGCGTCACCGAGGAGACCTGGCTGCCAAACACCAACCAGTACACCAACTCAGCCATCCTGGCAGCCATTAACGCCTTGACCACAGACGGAGTGGCTGACCTCGGGGAAGGAATTCCCATGAAGGCCCGGAAAACCAGCCAGGAGCACAACGCCACAGTGAGCCTGAAGGTGGAGCCTGGAGGCGAGGAGCTGTGTCCAGGGGACCTCTGTCTGGACGAGCACCCCGCAAACCGCCTGCCGTTGAAGAAGGAGGGCTACTGTGGAGGGTTTCTGGACGTGCCACAACACCCGTACTCCTGGTCCAAGCCAAAGCAATATGTCAGGTAAGCCAGGAAGGCTGAAGATCTGAAGATCTGAGGGGAATAAGTTGTCCATACATGCACTTTGGTTGCACAGACTTGCTGTGAACGGCTTAAACATATTTGTAATTTCACTGCAGGTTTATCACAAGGTCTGGCATATCGCAGTGTTCACATTCTGCACATTCTACCTTGATAAGTGCATCTAAAATAAGCCTTCCTCCCTCCTTGTTAAGCTGACATGTTTTTTTTTTCTGCGCCCTCTGACAGCCCATCCCTGCCAGCTCTCGACTGGCAGCTGCCGTCCAGCTCGGGCCCGTACAGCCTGCAGATCGACGTGCAGCCCAAGTCCCACCACCGAGCCCACTACGAGACGGAGGGGAGCAGGGGAGCGGTGAAGGCCCTGGCTGGAGGACACCCTGTCGTTCAGGTCTGCTGCTGAACTTGATCTTTCCTAACTCTCTTTTGGCTTCAGACAAAGCGGTGTCCACCTGAGACACCTCCTTGACTTTCCCTCCTTTAGTCATATAAATATTTGAGCATTTCGCAAGACAAAAGTAAACATCCTTCAGAAAAAACACAACATCATTTTCACTTACGTCATCTCGCAGCCTCTCAAATTTATCACATAACCCCCCTTTATGTGGCCCAAGTCATATTTTGAGAAGCCCTGAGCTAGACTGTTTGGTTTCCTGTGATGATTAGACCAACACGCTGTGCAACCATTAGTCTCATTTTCACTCCTGCTCCTTAGCTCGTCACCTCTCGCCTCAACACTTTCTCCCCCTCCCTGTTTTTTTACCTCTCGTGTTAAAATAGATCGGTGCGACATGTGTTTCATGGTCAGGCTGTTATGTTATTCAAAGATGTCACATTTCTGAATGGAATACCATAGGTATGCTATTAGACAGACCAGTCCACTCAGTCAGTTCCTGTCCAGACTAGGGTGACTCAGACTTTTCCATTGCGTTCTCAAGTGCAGCACAGACAGTTACAAAGTGATGTAGCATGGCCAGTAAGAGCTTAGTCATGAGCTTTAACCACAGTAGCACTGGTGGTCGAGTCTAAAGAAAAAAAAATGCGGACAACTGCAGATATGTTTTGGCTATAAACCCATCTGGTCCCCCCAACCATTACTCCACACCGCTGACCTCAGTCTCTGAATAAATAAAAGGGTCTGCAGCAAAGGAGTCGTGCAAAGTGAGCGGTGAGCCGTGCTGTCAGTTTAAGTAATACCTTTTGACGTTTTATTAATACATCACAATAAGTCTACACGTTTAGCAGACGTTCGTCACATGTGGGGCAGAGTTTTCTGTGTTTGCCTTTCGGTTTTGATAAAATGTCTTTTTGGCGTGGGGCAGTTTTTTTTTTCTTCTTTATTGCCACAGAGGAGCAGTTAGCTAATCCTGCTTTTAGTTTAAACGGGTAATAATAACATTGCCACAGAGCCATTTTAAAAAGAAACAAGCTGTGTCCCAATTCTGCACTACATGCTAACTTCAAGCAGATTTTGAGTCAAGTAGTATTCACACAACAAAAGCGATGAGATGAAGTATTCTCACTGGAGTTTACTCTGCCCAGAGCCAGTTAGCGAAGTCCAACAGGGACTACAGCTAAAGAGACAGATGTTTCTCTCAGGAGTTGGTAGAGACCAAACACAGAGTTAAAAAGAGAGTGCAGCCTCCATTTTTATGAAGAGGCTGTGTGTAAGTGCCAAAAACTGCAGTTCCTCAAACGTCCACTTGAGGCTGGCTGCAGAAGTGAGTCAGTCTCCATAAGCCCCGCTTGTTCGAGTACCCAGGCCGCATTTATCTCGCCTCAGGTCCGCTGATGACCCATGATTTTTAAATTAGCTATGAAGCAGCAGAAAAAGGACTACAAACATGGTGGCGCCATTGATTTCGAGCTTCAGAACAGCTCTTTAGAGATTAAAACACAGCACCAAATTATGCTACTGTCGCTCTGATGTCCAATTAAACCGATGTTTACTCAAAGTACACTATATGAACTCTATAATCTGATAGCGTAGCAGTTTGTGTGCCTAGCTTGTTTCACTCCCCTGGGTGGGAGGCCAAAACTAATATTGATAAAACATAAACACATAATGTGACCCAGACTGGGTGAGAAAGCTCCAAGAAGATGTTCGACTCCCGGCAAAATGATTAAATCCAAACTAACAGAAGTATTATATTCGCGTGCAGCAGCGGAATAAGACATTTGGAAACCCAAACATGTTGTACCATCCATCATTGTGCGAGACGCGTGTATTTGTCCATGAGAAGGTGCTAATGATTTAATGATAGGGGTCTGGGTTCACCCCAGCTGAAAAAGAGAGTGTGTTCTCTTTAAACCTCCTCCCACCCCCCTCCTGTACTTACTTTTCCGCCAGCTACCACCCCAACCACACAGACTTCCCTTTGTTTAGGAAAGTTCCCGTGTGCATGACTGACATCATCGCACGCTGCGTCCTGCGGAGGCGGCAGCGGCTAAACCACACACGTTTCTGGCAAGCTCTGATGGAGATGTTGGAGGGAGCTTCAGAAAAAAAAAAAAAGGCAGCCCCATCTTTGTGACTTCCTGATTACATGTTACACGCAGCGTCGCAGCCTCTGCTGTGGACGCTGGCTGACGAATCCTCTGTGGCTGGTCCCGTCACTCCTTTTTGCCTCAAACCCTGCCCAGACTTTACTTGAGTTTATTCTGGACAGCGTCACTCTGTGCGGTACACTTTTTTAAACTCCACGTCCAGCATCTAGCACAAGCTAAGACAGCTATTTTCTGTTCTTTTTCAATGCCATCGCTGCCGCCTGCCTCAACCACACCCGCCCTTACACCAGCAGCAGACTGAAGTATGCCCCTCTGAAGTGCTGTGTGCAGTCCTCACCGCAGTTAATGCTCAGGGTTTCATGCTGTACTTTGGTGGAGAGGAAATACCCCTTATTCAAGTCTGTGAGGTCTTCTTTTTTTTCCCTCCTCCTCCATCTGAAGTCAGCTTTCATGATCTGCCTACTGCTTAAAAAACACGTCCAAGGAGCGGTCTGCGAGCGCATTTTTCTGTTATTATTTAGGAGTCATGCGCCTTTTCTTGGCTCTCATCCTTGTGATTGGATAAAACAAAGTGCAAGTAACAAATGTGGCAGGGTGAGTTGCTGGGCACACTCTGGTATATGATAGGAATGATGAGGGAGCCCCCGGTTGCCCTCACCCACTTTTTTCTCCTCCTCCTCCTCTTTGGTGCCTTGAGCAGCCGGAGTCTCGGCATTCCTCTTGTGGGTGATAATATGAACTAGGGAGGGGTGGCTGTGTTGCCAACGTCAAAACTGCCAGGGTGGAGGAGCAGAGGAGGAGGAGGAGGGTTTACATGAAGTGGTATCACAGTAATTTAATTGAATCAACAAATCATAACGCTTGTCTGCTGCTGCTGCAGCTGCAGCTGCTTCATAAAACAGATGATCCGGATCACAGAGAGCAAAAGATAAATCTTGATTTCTCAGATAATTTCAGGTCTTGAGATGATGGATGCCGATCGCTGACGTGAGCAAACTTTTGGGAAACGCTCGGGAACAGCTGAAATCATTCAGCCGTCATTATCGGGTCTGATTATTTCTATTCGCCTCGACTCGATGCCGATAATAATTCAGATCAGATAATCTGTAATCTGTTAGTAATCACAGCTTGAAAGTTACCTCGCGAGCCGGCTACCTCACTTCATCACACCAGCTTCCTGCTGCCTAAATAAACAGCATTGCTAGGCAGCAACCCATTTCCTTACACAAATATACAGGGCTTTTGCAGGCTCTTAACCCTGACAGGGATCCTCCTCCAAATCACATGTTGTGCCTCCGCCGCTCTGAGCCTTTCACTCTCGCTGCGGCTGCTCCTCTCATCGAGCGCTCTTCCCTTATGTAAGTGAAAAACTGTGGTCTCCATTTCTACATCGCCCTGCCGGTCGTCTCGGCTGATAATCTCATCCACAGTGGAGTATAATTAGGTGTGGTTCAGCGTCTGTGTCTCTGCAACACTTTGACAGAGTCTGCGGACGGTGATGTGCACATATTGTCAGTTTTTCTTGCCTGCTCCTGCCAGTTTTCTCCTCGTAAGCTCCCATCATTTCACTTTTTTTCTTATATGCTGTGGCTAAAGATAGGAGCGGTGTGCCTTCTGAGCGTTAACTCCTCAAGGATGGAGCAGTGATATTACTTAACCCCGATTGGCCAACAGTGCTAGCGCCTCTGACTCAGATCTGATAATTGTTGGCGTTTTGTGTGCGGCAAAATTGCTCGACGTTAATTAAAAGGATGGAAAAGTTTCCCCCAAAACAAGTCCGTTTGTGATGTTTGGCAGAAAAATAGAAACTTGTTGGACCTGAAGCTTCACTTTTCATCATGCAGCACAATAAATCATCGCTTTAATATAAAAAAAAACAGATGTTTGTTCACATATCTGATTGATTTATGAGATTTTCACTTCGATCCAACGAGATTAACGTGAGACTGTTTCGCAAATACGCCGAAATCTTCACAGCTGCAGCTTTAACCTTTCAAACAACGTTAAATTCGACCATGAAATCTAATAATTTAAAGCATTAAGTTACTTATTACATATTGTTTATCATATATCGGGACCCCTGTACGTTGTTATCATGAACTTTTGATTGTTTTGACGTCCAAGTGTCAAATATTCTGCTCTAATTCCTCGATGTCACACCGTATGGGTAACATACATAACTCGCAGGCCGTTTGTCAGTAGTAGCTGCTGTTCTCATATTTCAGCCCGCGGCTTTGGGCTTCATGCCTGCAGTTTGGGTGGCTGAGGTCATCCTGGCAGGAGGCCTCCTGTCAAGCAACACCTGTGGAGGTCTGGAAGCACTTTAGAGACTCCGCATCGAACTCACCACCGGCTACAGCGCGAAGCACTTGCGTGCTGCTGTCTCCAGCTCCTGTCGTGCCGGGAATCACTGTTCCTGATAAAATCAGAGCGGGGTCACTGCTGAGAGTTTTTCTTGACCCTGATTGGCTGAGGCTCGGCGGGATTGACATGACCTTGACTTTTCTGAAACACTAGCTTAGTCTTGTCACAAGGCGCTCGCAAATCAAAACGCCGCTCGCTGTAGGTGGTTTTTCTGCTCTCTGGCAGCGGCTGCCCCTCAGATTCAGCTACTGTGGGATCAACATCTTGGCAGGCCTGACATGAACTGATGGAGGAAGTGTATACAGGCCATTGGTAGTAAATTAAAGAAGATGAAAAGGGTGATTACAAGATCCTAAATGGGTACTTTGTTTGAAAACCATCACGCTGAAAGCCTGACCTCTCAAAGACCTACATTTGTTTAAACAGCGTTGCTTTTTTTTCTTCTGGGGAAAGGACGCAAGGGTTTCACCACAACTGTGTCTTTCTCTTCTTCCTCCCTTCTTAGCTTCACGGCTACATGGAGAGCGAGCCTCTGACCCTGCAGCTGTTCATCGGCACGGCTGACGACAGGCTGCTGAGGCCCCACGCCTTCTACCAGGTCCACCGCATCACCGGGAAGACGGTGTCCACGCCGAGCCACGAGGCTCTGCACAACAACACCAAAGTCCTGGAGATCCCACTGCTGCCAGAGAACAACATGCGGGCCATGTGAGTATGACTGCTAATCCACAGCAGGTTAGATCGATGAAACTTTTTAGAGTTATGTCTAACTACCTCTGGAGTCGAGCCTCAAGTAATTTAAGACTTTGTCTTTGGATTGCCAAGTCTTGATACATTCAAGAGTCAACATGAACTTGTCTCGAATGACCTGAGATTTGACATGGATTTGTTTCAGATGACCCGAGACTTAACTCTGACTCGTCGGGAATAATTTGAGACTTGATTTGAGATTTGGACTCGCCTCAAAAGTTCGAGATGTTTCGATTAAAAGCTGCTAAATCTGGTCGGAAAGTGAAACCTTTTAGTCACGTTCCAGCTTTTTTCAGTTCACGTCCAAGTCGAGTCTCAAATTATTGAAGATAAGTCAGAGTCTGCTTCAAGTTTGGACTCATTCGAGACTGCTCCAAGTCGAGTCTCAAATCAGTCGAGACGATCCCTCTGACATGTTTTTCATGTGTGAAAACCGACTTTTCACTTCAAGGCTGGTTTTAGTCATGAGTCATGGTTAACAAAGACTTGACCTGAGACTCAAGTCCACTTCAAGTTTGCATATAGCTGGACTTTAATTTAAACTTTAATACGATATAGCGATCATCTGACGTGCCACAGTTTGTCCTCGACACCCGTTAAACGCCAGCTTCTCTGCAAAGATGTCAGCTGTGATGAGTTTCCTCAGCTTGGAGCATCCTCAACTTTCTGGTCGTCTGCAGGGTGAAAGTTTTGTTTCCTCTTGGACTAATGAAACTATCAAAACACGTCGGCTCGCCACTTAAACAATCTGTAGATCTGGAGTGCGTGCTGTTTTCTATAATGTGTTTGGGTTGTGAAGTGTTTCCCTCCGTGCACATTTTGTAAGCCTCAGAGATCAGATTACCGGGGAAGCTCCGGGGTTTGTGTCTGAGCTGCAGAGGCGGTAGCGGCCTGCTAGCATCAGCACTTTCTCTTGCTTTTTAATGGATGTAACACATAAGCTCCCCCCTTATACAGCGACTTCACCTCGGGATATGGTTTCTCTCTTCTGCTGGTGGACACGCCTCAGAGTACTTACAGAGAAGTCCGGGGATTTGTGGGAGATTTATTCGTTTTGACGAGTACTCCAGTGTGACATATACAGTAGATGTTTTATTATGCGGTATAGAATACAGGCATTATTCATTCATGGTGATTTACGGGTTAAATTAAATCATTAATCAACATTTTTTCTCGCTCATATGAAGCCACAAATAGTGTTGGTCAACTTGGTACGACTCCAATTAACTCCTAATAACTTAAATGTTCGCGTTAAAGAAATTACCGCCCCCTCTTTGTCCCCTTGGTGTTGTGCCTTCCTTCCTAAAGCGTTTTCTCAGGCACTGAACAGACGCCTCGGCCTGTGGTTTTGCACTCAGCTTGTCTGCGTAGGTGGAGGTGGAGGGTGGTGGAGGGAGGGGGGCTCAACAGCTGGGGTCCTTAGCATCAACACCTGATTACTTCGCCAGCAGAAGCAGACCCCGGTGTCTGGCTGAGAAGAATGTTCAGGGAGTGTTCAAATGTGTGTAAAAGTTGACATTAACTAGGCTTTGAGGAATGCGGCATCAAGTAGCACGCCGATGGAAATGCCAGAAACCGTTTGGAGAGAGGGCTCGGAGGTATGAAAGTATGAAAAAGGTTTGATGAGTGCTGTGCGGACAGAGAGAGAGGAGTGAGGAGGAGGAGGAGGAGGTTTATGAAGTGTCTGATGAAGACTTTCACACCGTGAAAAATCAATTCTTGGTTGTGAGGTTTGTGGAATGGGGAGCAGTATGAAGAAATCAGCTCCTCAGCCATTTGTTTCTATTGAACTTCACCCAAGTGTGGGTGCACTGAGGTGTAGAGGCTCTGTTGGGGGTGGTGGTGTTAATCTTCTGTTGACATGTCTTCAGCCTCCTTTGGGACTTTGTTGATGGATCCCAGAGTGAAAATCACTTTTGATTTGGCCGCACCGATGTATAAATCACAGCCCGATTAACTCTGAGAGTATACATGTCATCGATGCACATGCTGATTTGGCAGAGCTCTTCATCTGACACAAGTCCTCCACAAATCGCAGGATCGACTGCGCCGGGATCCTGAAGCTGCGCAACTCGGACATCGAGCTGAGGAAGGGGGAGACCGACATCGGGCGTAAGAACACGCGCGTGCGGATGGTTTTCCGAGTTCACATCAATCAGCCGACGGGGAGAACAGTGTCCTTGCAGGCTGCATCCAACCCCATCGAGTGCTGTGAGTTCATCTCCTCAGATTTGTTTTTCCTTCAACCTATTACACTCCTAAACTCCTCAATCCGCCCAGATGCCTCGTAAACTTAAAACGGATAGATTAACCGACTTACGGACCACCAACACGGCGCTCAGGCCTCTCTCAGGGCTGAGAATATATATATATGTTTACTTTCTTCTCAGCCATGCTTGGTTTTATTCACACATGTACCCCAAATGATGAATTATAATCACTTTGGTGACTTTTATTTAGTGCAATCATTGGATCAATAAACACTTATATCATTCCCATGAGCCACATCTGAGCTTCGGGTTTAGGGTTAAGTAGCAAATGCAAGCATGCCACCACACTAAACAAAGGCGGTGGGCATTGTTATGGCGCAGGGATGGAGAGGTTCACCACTTCAGGCCTCGGACATTTCTTCAAATCAAACAATCTAATCTTAGAAAGAGAAATCAAACTTTGGTGGAGCTTCTCACGCGTTCTTTATTTACTCTCTTTATTTGGGTCTCCATTAGCTTCCACTAAAGTGGTTGCTAGTGTTCAGAAAAACAACAATTCACGCAGCATCAATAAAGGCAGCGAGCTGCAGTTTGAACCGCTTGTAAAGAAGCGAAGTGACTCTCAAAAACCTGCAACAGAGACAAAAAACAACCGAATATAAATAAACCAGAAATATGTGAAGCAGCGATAACAAAGTAAAGTCTATTTGAGATTAATCCTTTTTTTGTTTTAGTGACCTTTTGAAAGAAAATCTGTTTTTTCTTACAGTCCGGTGTTTGATCTGGAAGAAGTTCTGTAAAGAACAGTTCCCATTATACAATTTGTTCATGGACTCGATGACCAGATTATCAGCACTCACTTGACTTACGCACAGTAGATAGTTTTTTTTTTATTTACAAGTGGTAAGTAAAGATAAAAAGTCTGGATTAATATCCAGAAACTATTTAGGATTAATCAGTTAATCCATAATGTCATTTATGAAGCAAAACATTCAAACAGTGACGACAGTTCGAGCTTCTCAGATGAGATGATTTGCTGCTCGCCTTCTCCTCCTCCATTATAAATGAATTATTGTTGAGTTTTTGGGCTGTTCTTCAGAATAAATAAACAATTTAAAGACAATCTTAGAAGGAGAAGCTTAGAAAGGGAAATACAATCATACTTTGGTGAAACCGCTCATAACTCACATGAAGCCAAGTGAAAGGTGCTCTGTTTAAAGAGATCACAAGACAGAAAGTTTGGAAAGAACCGAGATTAATCAGCGAGGCGACGGGCAGAAACCCGATAATCGATTAATCCTTAAAGTAATTCATGAATCAATGCGGTCGAAGCTTCTCAAATGTGACGATCTGCTGCTTTAAAACAGTTTCCCAGAAAAAAAATCAAACAATTTGAGACGTCAAACTATTTCCACAAGTTTCTAAAAGTTTTTAGACCCAAAGATTAATCACTCGATTAAAAAAATAACCATCAGATCAAGCTGCCAATCAGCCGGCGCTCGTACATTTTAATCTGATGGCGTAACAGCGATGTGAGGACTTTGTTCGATAAACTCTATTGACTCGTCTGCGCTGCACTGGGGTTGACCTTTCACTGGACCGGGGATAAAGTCGAGCAGATCAACCACTTCATGTGGTTCTGGCACTGAGAGCTGCCATAGAGATTAAGTCTTATGAGGTAAATGAAAGACAGTAGTTAAACCATGATCTCAGCCCCTTGAAATAAACCATTGTTAGCTTTTGAACGACTGCCACGGAGCAATTGTTTTTGACCAGAATTCACTTTGTGTGTGTGCGACAGAGCGAGGCAGACAGACAGACAGACAGACAGACAGACAGACGGGAAGGGAGGCAGAGAAACAGAGAGATGTGGGGAAAGATTGATGCTTTCCAAAGGCGGAGAATTAGAGTTTTATCAAAATCAGAGAGTGAGGGCATTGAATTACAAAAAGATGATGAGAAATGTATCGTATGAGAAAAAATATTCAGGTTTTATCGAACCTCTATTTATGTATGTCGGTCAATCAAAATGAAATTACAGCTATCTGTCACGAGAGAGAGAGAGAGAGAGAGAGAGAGAGAGAGAGAGAGAGACCAGGCCAAGACATCGGCATTGCATTTAGACAGAAAAGAAAAAACAGGTTTGCAAATATTTTATGGTAAGCAGTAAATCATTTCAGGAAAAACTGAAAGCAAGCGAGGAATGAGGACACCAAGCCAAAAGGTAAGAGGAGTAAGGAAGGACGCGAGGAGGAGAGGAAAGATGGTCTTAAACCAAATATTTAAGACAAAACATCCACCATAATTTGAGTAAAACAAATAAACACGACACAGGAGCCTCTCCCTAAGTCCTAACGGGGAGACGTAGAGGTCTGCAGCTTTTACCGGCAGCTCTGTGGAAGCTGTCTAGGTAGTGATTCAGCCTCGGTCTGGATGCTCAGGTCTGCATGGGGAGTGGGTGTGTATTAGCTGTAACGATGAGGCCCGGCTTCTCTCTCTCTCTCTGTCTTCTCCCTCCCACAGCCCAGAGATCGGCCCAGGAGCTGCCGTTGGTGGATAAGCAGAGCTTGGAGACGTGTCCCGCCCCCGGAGGGGAGAGGATGCTCCTCGACGGACACAACTTCCAGCACGACTCCAAGGTGGTGTTCGTGGAAAAGGCTCAAGGTAAAAAAAAAGAAATAAATAAATTAATTAAAAAAAAAAAAAAAAAAGATCTGGATTTCGAGCTGTGTCGTCTCGGTACAGCTGTGTGTGTGTGTGTGTGTGTGTGTCTCCCATTTGTTGGAGAAACCCCAGGACTGCCTCCCTCCCTCCCTCCCTCCGTCTCTCCCCCCGCCGTCAAAATATCCTCCATCCTGCCAGAGTGCCACATGTGGTGCACATTAATGCGCTGTATTTTTAACCCAGCAGATTTACATTTGCAGAAGTTTCCATTGCCTGTTCAGCAGAGGAATGGATCACAAATGCGGCATGTGTTGTGTGTGTGTGGGTGGCTGTGCACGTAGTGTGGACACGTGCACTTTTGTGTGTGTGATGCGTCAGTATTTGTTTCTCTTTTTCTTACTTGAAGCCGCGTTGGTTTGGAGGGAGAAGGGGACTGCTCCCAGATGTTGATACGAGGAGGTTTACAAACAGCAATTTCCTTGATTAGCTTCAGCAAGGCAACGTGAGCTACAGCGTGGGCCAAGGCTGAGCAATGTAAACACGTGTGATCCTATCAGCCTGTGACTCATTCAAGAAAGAGGGAAGCCTTTTCATTGTTCCACCTGTGAGAGGAAGAATTCAAGGCCGCCCCGGTGCACAGGCGCCCCCCCCCTCCCCTCGCACGCACCTCCACCGATCCAGCTCCGTACAATGGAGGAGTGAGATTGTTTTGTCAAAACAAGAAATGATTGAATGAGCACAGGTCTGTTCCCCTCTTCTCGACCTCTTTGATTAATGCCGATCACGTCCTGAGAGCGAAGTAAGGTCTCTTAAAGGCAGAGCCGCTCCGGAGACGACAACAACATCGCCGGTTGTTTGATTTTGGCGGCCCCTGTGGACAAACGTGGTAAAGACAGGCAGTTCCTCAAACGTCCACTTGAGGCTGGCTACAGAAGTGACTCAGTCTCCATAAGTCCCCATGTTAGACAGCAGAAATAAACATGTTTACAGCCTGGTACAAAAAACAGTTTTGGTCTCTGTAGCTAATTTCCCCGTTCATGACAACTGTACTGAGGGTGAATTTATATACAACTCACCTGTTCACATTATATTAAGGCTTAAAGTTCTGCAGGATTAACAGCATGGTTGCTTTGATTGACAGGTGTCAGGCGTCATTCAGCCTGCCATGTGGCGCAGCTCTTTCAAAAGAGAAGCTCATAATTAATTAAATAATGGACACAAAATAATCGTATTTAATATTTTTTACTCCGCTCTGTGTAAACAATTCAATATCACCGTGGTAACATACAGTCAGCCATTTGCATTGCATGCTAATGTGCAGACAAACAGCTGCAGGCGTCGTATTACTCACCTGTCCAGGAGGAAGATTCAGGGTCTGGTTTGAATCCTTTCAGTCCTCTCCATCTGTTCAGCGGCCCACCAAGGTTGATTTGTGGTTTCGCCTGTACTCCATTGTTTTGTTTTGTTGGGTTTTTTTTTTTCTTTTTTGGTTCTTCAGTCAATTCTTTTCCTAGAAATGAAATTATCTGGAGATAATAATCTCCTCCTGCATCCTTTCGGCTGGCAAACGCACAACTCGCTGTGAACTCACTGAGCTTCTTCGTTTCATCAGATATCGCAGAGAATCGAACCTGAGAAATAGACATCCGTCTCTGATTCATGATTTATGATTTATGATTACCTCGTTTGATCATGCAGGCCGTCAGCAGTTACCAGTTAAACCAGGTAAAATCTCACTGTAGAACACAGCAGAATAAATACATTTGATGAGTTTATTATATGAGTTATATTTATTTATCTATTTATTACTTTATTTTACTTTTTTTTTTTACTTTTAATTAAGTGAAGGGTTTAAATACTTCCACCACCGAAAGCTGGCCTGCATTGAGTTTTTTCTTCCAAAGAATTATAAATAATTTGAGTTCATGATTAAAGCAAAGTTTAAAGTTATAATACTTATAGTTTTGGGGGGTGAGTTCTAAATATTTATAGATATAGATGTAATAAATGAAACCTTGTGTAGATGATCAGCTGAGGAACACCATGAGATGCTGTTTCTGTAGCTTTCACAGCACCTCATGGTGTTCCTCAGCTCATAAGGGAACTTTTAAGTTAAGGTCTTCTTGTCCTTTTTCTAAGATCATCATAAACTTAGCACATTTGATCATTTTATCTTCTTGTTTTAAACACAGTAACTGTTCCCCTTAAGTTAAGTTCAACCGATGACTTTGACCTCTAAAAGAAGAAAACCTAAAATCTACAGGACAAAAGGAAGCGGGCGGTTTGTCGTGTAGCAACAAGGAGAAACAAATAATCAACTAAACTCTCTTGTTTTTCGGTCAGTAGCTGCTCCGGTTCTGTTCGAGATCTGAATCCAACTGTCTTTAGGGCCATGTGCAGGCTCTGGACTGGTGTCGATGGGTGTGCTCTCTTGTTTTTGATGAGGGTTTCCCCGCGTCTGGCACCAGCATCAGATTCCTGGGCAATCCTACCATGGAAACACCCTTAAGCCAGGCTTCCACAACACTGCCCTCCCTCTGCTTCCCTCCATCCTTCCACGTCTCTATCCAAGCTGCCTCTGTGCCACCAGCTCTCAGTTCATTAACTCATTGCGAGTTGTCGGGCTCCCCACGGATCGTACCGGGTCTTCTTTACAGCTGCTCTCTGTATAAATATAGATGGGTAAATAGATGCAGTAGACAAGTAGAGACATCACTAATCTCTGGGGTGACGTGGCAACATTGGTATAATAAGACACAGTTTATGGAAAGATACAAAACAAAATTTGCATACATAAAAAAAACTCTTGATTTCACGTCCTCGCTCGCTCGCGTACAGCTGATAGAAAGTGGAAATTCAATATGCTTTTATTGTTATTTTATTGATGCCAAAACACAGCTCTGAGAAAGAGTTTAACGATCAAACTCATAAATCCACAGTGGTGGATTGGATGCCATAAAGGGCTTAAGCATTTAATTTTACCGATGGACAATTTTCCTGCAAATCTTCCAAAAAAGCGCACTCACAAAATACCGTTCAACAAAGCTGCGGCAACAGAACATGTGGCCACTGACTTGTTGTGTGTTTGCATGTATCCTGTACTTACAAGACGTGTGTGTGTGTGTGTGTGTGTGTGTCAGAGTTTCCCTTGTCATTATAGGCCCGGATGGGTCACCCAGCCTTAAGAGACGGCCAAAAAACGAAAAGTTTCATTTGTTTTGGTTTCTGTTTTAGTGTCCAACGGTCTCGGTGATGTTTCCACTCTGCTGACAAACGAGATTCGCTTGGAAACAACACACACGTTTAAGTGTGTGTGTGTGTTTGTGTCTGACAGAAAAGAAAGAGAGGAAGAGACGGCGGGGGTGATGTGTTTTTTTTTCGTGTGTGCAGTTCCATATTCATGTTTTCGAGTGTGTTGTTGTTGCTACCCATGACTCATGCAGAAGGAAATCCCTCGTTTCCCCCACGGAGACGCAATCTGTCACCTGCTCCTCAGTCAGAGCACAACATCTGAAAACAGTAACTGCGTGTCAGCTTTGCTGCCTCCGCACCGCCGCCGCCGCCAACTCCTTGGTAGAAATAACCGAGATAGCATCAGTTCAGTTGTCACTCCCGGTTACATCCAATCAGTCATAGGAGATTTACTGTACGGCCGCTGAGCTGCAGACATCAGCCTGTAATCTGAACCTGCTTCAATCTCACCTTGCTTTCATTTGCCCCGGCCTGCCCTGAAGATGCTGTCTTTGATAAGTCACACTCACTCCATTTGGGAAATTAGGTCCCGCTGTCCTTTATTCACCTCTGTGTTTTTTTCCCCTCCCTCTGCTGGATGAGTTCTCAGATGTAATTTATTGTCTGTTAGTGAAAGACTAAAAGTGCCGAAATCCAAATCGAAATGAAAGACAGAGGAGTGCGAGGCGCAGAGACCAAAGAAAAGAAAGAAAGCGTTCTTTGTGAACACTCAAATATAAATTAAACTTTAAGAAACTCACACGGAGCTCGTTAGTGGTGTGACTGTGGGAGTTCTGGTGTACGTATCCCCAAAATATCAGCTTTCATCAGCTGCTATTTATGAGCTCATCTAACTTTTACTTTTTATGGTTTGTTTAGCTGAAGAAGAAGCAGAGTTTTGTGGCGATGCAGCTCTGTTATGATGCTCTGTAAAAGTTTATTAGCATCTTTATAGCAAAGCATATGGTAGAGTAAATACAGGTGTATATATAGTGTAGGCTCAGGAGAGGATACGGCAGGATTACACTGAGGTAAATAAACCCAAAGTAAATAAAACACAACTTAAAGTAACGTAAACACAACTAGAGTAAACTGTAACAAGATAGTCTTAGCTTAAAGGTACGCTTACTAGCTTTCATCTTCGTTTCACAGTCACAGTGGAGCTAAATCAAAATATTTCCATGTGACACTTAAAAGATTAAAAGGTTTGTTACTTCTCTTCCTTCTTTTCAAATCCGTTGCTAGGCAGATGTCAGAATATAAAATAAAAGTGCATTTTTTTATTGGTTGAAACCAGTGACACACGACGGCACAAGCTCAAAATCTGTTTGCCGTGTTAGCCTGCCTGCTAATCTAAAAATCGGCAAAGACGTGGATCATCAGAGGACCTGAGGTCGGCTGAATGACGCCTGGATGCTCAAACAAACCACCTGTAAAGGCACCTACCTGTCAATCAAAGCGTCCACGCTCTTAATCCTGCATAACTTTAAGCCTTAATATAACCTGAACAGGTGAGTTGTATATAAATTCACCCTCAGTACAGTTGTCATGAACGGGGAAATTAGCTACAGAGACCAAAACTGTTTTTTGTACCAGGCTGGAAACATGTTTATTTCTGCTGTGAAGTTTTTAACATGGGGACTTATGGAGACCGACTCACTTCTGGAGCCAGCCTCAAGTGGACGTTTGAGGAACTGCAGTTTTTGTGGCACTTCATTTCACTGACGCAGAGGTTGCAGCTTGGTTAGAGGTTAGAAACTACACGGCTAATATAAAAAATATTGGAGTACCTTTGTGTAGTACCTCTTTTATTGGTTACTTTCACAGTTTCTTTCTGGTTTTCTGCTCAGTGTTTCCCCACCATGATTGATAATAGCTTAATTTGAGCGAGAGATCCTGAAGGAAATCCTAGCAGAGGAGAAGCCCTCAAGTGAGAAGAGTACTTTCACATCTGGCCTGTCGAACTGGACAGCTGCTGCGAATACCCCCCCCCTCAATCCGCCAACTCCTCGGCCTCGATTTAGCCGTGTTTTTGTTGAACCGTCTTCCTCACCTGTCCGTTTTTGTTTTTTTTTCTCAAACAAGTAGCGACCTGGACGAGCTTTTCCATGCCTGTCATGTCTAATTGCTCTTGGCCGAAGCAGCCACGCAAGTAAATTGAACTGCGAGGGGGATTATCGTGCTGCGAAGGCTGCCAGATGGTGTCTGGAGTTACCTGTAGAAAATTACAGATAACCATCCGTCTTTAAGCCCATGAGAGCTGCGAACAAGACGGCGGTAATGAGGCTGTTTCGACATGAGCCCTGTGGTAGCTCAGCTAGCTCTGCTAGCTCTGAGCAGTGGGGTTTATCTCGGAGGGAGGGGCGGTCGAGGGGCTTCGGTTGCCTTCACAGAACAATGACTTCCACTCGAAGTCGTTCGGCGGTTTTGGCTGCCTCTGACACTTCAGAGAACAATGGCTGTTTTCATAAACAAATCAATTACAGCCGCATAAACAGCGGGGATTATGTTTTCATAAATTACAGTGTATGATTCATAAAAAAAAATCGCAGGCCAATTTGAGAAACTCCAGAGATTGATTTCCTGATGAAGGCGCTGCCTTGCATCCAGATGATGTTTTTTACAGTGACAGGCGCCACTGTAGCTGTAAGTTGTTGCTGAAGAGTGGATGCGCTCTGCTCCATTTATCAGCTCGGCGTTCAGCTCCCCCCCCTCCACCCCGTTCCCGCCAACACCGCAGCGGCTTGCGTGTGACTTCCAAAATCCACGTGTTTGCAGGGCGGCGGGAAGGACGACTTTTCAGTCATCAGTCAGAGGACAAGGGAACTCTTTCAGCGTGCCACATGGGCCTGGGTAGAGCATGTGTTTATATTTACTGTATGTTATGAGGGCTTGGGCACACGCCACCCCGCTGTTTCACTCTGGGCACCAAAGTTTCACTCCACCCAGCTCCAATTAAGGAGCACAAGGAGCTGTTTGATTCCCTTTTATAAACCCAACATGACAAATAACTGCATTGTATATTGTTTGATCCCCCTCAGCTGCCATGGCTCTGTGTAGCACACCACCGCTGTGCCATTGACTGCTCTGTGTTATGTCTGTTCTGAGAAAGTAATGATTTGTATAGACCATTGCTAACGAAATGTGAATTGTAAGACTTCTGCGAGGCTGGGACGCGGCCAAGGCGAGGAGAGCTTGGGCGTTGTGAGAGTTGGAGAGGGGTACTGGGTTTATATGGTCGGGGTGGTTTTTGGGGGAGAGGTTTTAGGCTGAGTTGTTTAACTTAGATAATATTGGATATTATCCAGCACAGTGAGCCAGGGAGTTAGAAACCATATTGTGCTCGCTGAAACTTGGTAGGAGGGGAACTGGAGAGTAACTGCTGCTGAAGTTTTTTCATTGGATCGGTGCAGGCGTTGTGCAGATGTTGCCCTATAACTCTGGAACATTCTGCGGTTATCAATTACATTCTGTGGTTATCAATTATCCGGTACACTCTTTTCAAACAAAGGCATCCCACGCATTCAGCTTTTTCAAAGCTCTTATTTTTTTTCGGCCCTTGAGAAGTTTCCTGGCAATAGGTAGCCGGGCACTGAAAACAAAGTGCTAAATTTAATTTTTCTATCTCTGCGCTGATGTGAAAAATGATGTGAGCGTGAGTCAGGGAGAGAGAGAGCGAGCGCAGCAGACGGGGAGACGTAGAGGAAGATCTGAAAAACATGTTTACCTCCCGTGGATCGACATCGGCTGCAGAGGCTTCCCTTCTGGAGAGCTTCCCAAAGAGGGAGAGAGAGAGAGAGAGATTGAAGTTTTTAGTCAAACAAACAGTTTTAAGAGACAGCGATGCTTCACCGAGGAAGAAATGATCTCACTGGTTGAGTTGAAATCCAAAGTTTTCTGATCAACTCGATCAGAGCTTTTCTGACAAGATGTCTGAGGCCGATACGATAAATTATTTAAACGTTCCCACGTAGAGTATGACTTTAAAAACTAAAATACCCACGGGGCGCTGTGTGCCAGCAGAGATCCTGTACAACTTCCTGTATGACAAGCTGTTTTCCTTTTCATTCCTATTGTTTACATGTCGGCTTCCTCGGGAACATGAAATACAACTGTTATATTTGACTCATAGTACGACGCACTGGCGTGTGTTTCCTTGCACGCCGGCTGTCTGCACCTTGCCGTGGGTCAGTCACGATCGTTGCTTCATGGTGTCCAGAAAATTCTCGACTTTTGTTTTAACTCACGTTATATTTATTTAAACAAAGAAAATCTCCACATGTTTTCACTGTTTTTTGTGGGATTTTTGCTGCAGAATCTGGTTTATCTGTCACCAGGAATCCAAATCTGTTTAAGAAGAAAGAAAATAGTCTGGAAGTCCGATGGCTAAGTCACGAATCTCAACGAGAAGGCCTTTGTCTCTCTTCACTAATCTTTATATAACATTAAAGATTATACATAAACCCTTGTGAGCTGCAGTTGGCATCTTGTTGCTTGCGTTTGCACTCTTGTGCATCATCCTGGGCATCAGCCAGATTTTCTGTTGTGGTCTTTACAAATATTTTATTTGGAGTATTGGCTCCATAATCACCAATGGAGGTTTGGTTACCGTTAGCTAGTAGCTGCCTTGCATCTCTCTTGGCTGGATCGTCAGTTATAGCATTGCTTTGTAGCATTACATCATTTATATGCCAGAAATCTACAGTTTGTCTTGACACCTCAGTAAATTTCCAAGCTATAAATCCAGTAGTGGCAACCCAGCGATGCTGCATGTATCCGGCCACCTCACAACACCAACCAATGAAGCAACTTGCAACAGGCAACAAGCCAGTTTACCAACCAGATCTGCCACAGGAGTCTGCATGAATTAGCTAATGCTATCCACCCCAAGGCCTAGCTGTCCTGGTTAGCAACCAAGCTTACATTAGCCAGTCATTTGGATTTTCTCTCTCTAGGTGATTTGCACATCGTGCCAAATGTTACTTTAGGTTCAGCTTTCACCCAGAACTAATCATTGTATCCACAATGACTATACAGTCTCCTAACTTCTCGTACAGACTTTCTACAACTTGGTGCAGCTCTGCAAACTTTGATGTTCTGCCGCAGACTGGCCCATAAACACGCACAAAAACCCGGTTCAGGTTATTATCTATAATAATATCAATGTATAAATAATGTCAGTTTGAAACTCGGTGAAACATTCGGGTTATAACTGGATAGAGATATATTTTTGAATCCTCCGTCTGCCAGGTGCTGTTTGAAATTCTCAGACACAGAGGTCTGCAGAAAATGTTTCCAATTTCGAAAGCTAAAACTATAACTGTGTCCCGGTTGCACAAACTTATTATCGGCAGGTGCGTTGGAAAAGTGACCAAACATACTCAAAAAGTCTGTATGTACTTAAAACTGACTGACAGCCCAGCTGAGCCTCCGCGCCTTCGGTCATTCATCGCTTTATTTTTGGTTACTGGCGTACTGACGGCATCTCCAAACACGTTTCGTGCCCAATCTTTAGAGATCTGGCTACAAAGCTCGCCTCTCTTTTAGGTGGTACATCTGATATTTTCTTCTCTCCGATCCACAAGAGCGAGAAAGAACAGGGGAAGGGGAAGGTAAACAGGTTTCCAGTGTCTCCTCAGACATAATAGGAGCTGTCAGCGCCAAGATACACCTCCCTCCATCTCTACCACCTCACAACTCGGAGCGCTACCCCGTCCGTCTACGCCGTGCTGTCTGCTCAATTCAAACGCTCCACTTGTCAAACTGCAGACGGCCTGTTGAGCAACACGGCACATATCTGAGTTCATTTACTTCAAGAATGATTGGCTGCAGCTGACCCTTTTTTTTCTTCAAACTACAGTTTGGTTTCCACGTAAAGACGCTTTCACGGCCTTGTTAATGAGTCAGGGGTGTAAAGAAATTGCAAATGTTTCCCTCTGCGTCTTGTAAATTGGTAAGAAATATAGTTTTACTTGCACCTCATTGGGCAAAATATCAAATCAAACTTTTTTTAACAAGGCTTTTCCGGCATCTCACATGATGCCTCTGTTTTATTGCCTGATGGGAAAGCCTCTTTATTGTGACCACTTTAAGGAGAAAAAAAAGAGCAAATACCAATACCATTTAACAATCATTATATGGGGATAACAGAAATATTCCTATGAGAACGCAAGGAGAAATAAGAAGTCAGAGTCGAGGCGAGTTTCCAGTCGTCGTGTATTAATGAGCCGACCAGCTGCTCGAGCATGTTGGGATTCCACACAGTGATGAAGTCAAGGTTTCTCTCATCCACCAAAGATGTCGCTCATCTCTTTGGTATGACTCAGATTTTTTTAGGATTGCATCAGATTTCTCTCTCTCTCTCTCTCTTCGTGTGTCTGTCTTTCTCCGTCGTCTCTTTCTTTCTGTCTCAGGTTTTGTTAGACTGAGGATATGAGCTCATGAGCGGCGAGTCAGACAGTATGACGTGAGCGGTACCCTCGGCTCTCTGCGGCTGTTTTATATGTCACTGATGTAACAGATAATAATAACAATGCTCCTTCCATTTCTTCATTTCTTCTGGGATCCAAGTAGGTGCATTATTTTCCGATTTTGTCACTAAAAAGAAACTCTTCTCTCTCTCTCTTTTTGTTTTTCTTCCTTTCAGATGGTCACCACCTCTGGGAGACCGAGGCCAAGGTCGATAGAGACGCCTCAAAGTCTGTAAGTGATACATGTGACGCTGTTATCGTGACGAATCTGGTCTCATTTCAGGATTATAGCACCGAGGATGAAGCAGCTGTTCTCAATCTCAAACTTTAAGTGGCAAAACATTTTCAGTCTTTGACAGGCTGACGTCTAAATCAAGCGAGCAGGGAGTGAATGGAGCTCCACGCGGACAGCTGATTTATGAATATTCCTGAATATTTTCTGCATTTTATTCAACTCACAGTTCACCCTAAAGTCAAAAACAAACATATTTTCTCATTTACCTCTAATGATAACCAAACGTGCAGATATATTTTGGTTTTATTCGCCCTGATTTTCAGACATCCATCTTTGAAATTTCTGCAATATAATACGGGATCAATGAAACTGCTTCCACATGTTGTGAGCGCCACAAAGAAAATCCAAATTATCTTCTTGAAAACATCCAGAAAGGATCATCTGCATGGTTAGATACCACTGCAAATAAATAAGAAAATAGGTTTTGTTGTGATTTGGAGGAACCAACAATTTAATCAGCATTGATTTTAAATTTTAACCCTTTATTCTCCTTTATTTTTAATATCTTTATCCTGAAAATGAAATTGTAGTTAAATTTAAGACAGGATACGTGACTTAACAACACTGAATCAACAGTGTAACTGATGGGATGAGAAGCTTTCCCGCTCTCCAGCACTACAGCGAGCAGCTACCTGTAGTTATCCTAGCTTAGCATAAAGATGCTAGCCCTGCTGCTTTCAAAGGTCACACAGGAGAAGTTCACTGAAACACTACATCTTGTTTTGATCACACACAACATACACAAGCTGATTATGGTGATTGCAGATTTTATCACCCCCCCCCCCGACTGAGCCAGGCTAGCTGTTTCCCTCTGTTTTCAGTCTTTGTGCTAAGCTAGGCTAATCACCGCTAGCTGTAACTTAAACCTGCATGGCTAGACATCACTGGAAATAAATAATAAAATATGTTTTGTTGTAGTTTGGGGGAGCCAACACTATAATAACCTTTGATTTATAATTTTAACCTTTTATAGTCTTTTATTTTTTGGAAATGAACTTGTAGTTGCATAAATTAATCTTATTTCCTCTATTCTAACGAAATTAGACTAAAACTAGTACTGCTAACACGCTAACACATCTTGCTTGTTTAACCTGTATACACACAAATCCAGGCTAGCTGTTTCCCCCCGTTTTCAGTCTTTGTGCTAAGCTAGGCTAATCAGCTGCATATTTAGCGTGCAGACATGACAGGACACACACAGACACACAGAAGTGAAAGCTGGAATAAGAGCATAGATTTTTTTCTCTCTCGGCCCGGGGTCGAAGCCCTCAGAGGGGGTGGAGGTGAACGGCAGTGTTGTGTTTGAAACGTGTGGAAAAGGTTCTCGAAAGTTCAGCCTCCAACCTGTGGGAGTTTGTGCTTGGCAGTGTGTCCTGTCTTGGCCTGTGACAGAGAGAGACACATACGGAGAGGGAGAGACGTAGTGGTGGGAGTCTGGGAGATAGACAAGGGGATTAGAGGTTGTCTATATGTGAGGCACTGCACCTGCTCCCACTCTCTTCCTATTGCAAAACATACACACTGCCTCTCTCACATATAGTGACTGCTGGGACACATCTGTCTGCTTCAATAGACAAAGGGCCTCCTTCCCTCCCTCCTTCCCTTCCCCTAACTCCTTCCCTCTCCTCCTTTACCTCCCACCTCTCAGCCCAGTCTGCTGGATTGGTCCCACTTTAAACACTGACGCTGCCTTGGCCAGGTTTAACCTCTGCTGTTCCACCGCAACCGCAAACTCAGAATACCTCACTGCCTCCATCACCTGCACACACATACACACACACACACACACACACTGACCTTGACCCAAGAGAGGAGAGGCAGATGAGAGGAGAAGAAGGATGATTTAGCTTTAATTTTAAGCATTATTTACAATTAGATACATCACATAAACTCACTCACGGAGTCCAAAAGTGCTTCTTCATGCTTAATTTGTCACATTTTTCCTCCTCCCCTCCACATGAGGGATATTACTTTGTCAGGTAAAAACATCTCATGTTTTTTTTTTAAACAAATTGAAGGTTCATTTTGGTCCTCAGCGGGCTGATTTTTACAACACAACACGTGTGCGCATAAAACTTTCAAAAAGTAAGTGAATGATGTCACCCGAGCATGTTTTGGATTGAAAATTAAGCCTGTTTTTTATCAATAAATCGCCGTGTTGGACACGCCGCGACACAAGTGGAAACGCTGCAGATATTTCTGTTCAGGCCTGAACGCAATTAAAGTTTACGCTGTGCAAACTGCGAGACGTTTCCAGAGTTTTATCTGCTAATTCTCTGAAGGACAGACGGACAGTGGTGAATGAGAGAAGTCTCATCTGGCTTCACTTGACTTTACGACTGAAGTGATTTAATATAACGTGTCTCTGCTCTCACCTGTACATGTCAGGGCCAGCCGTCATCCAGAGCACAGTTTTGCAGACAGATGACTTCCTCCCTGGCTACTGCGCAGCGCCTCAGACATGTATATTCGCACACACACATATGGGGCTGATATAGCCACAGAATGAACTCATGAACGCGGTCGCTCCTCGCCTCCTTCGCGCTCCCTCCTCAGACAGCAGGAAGCTCTGCTGGGGAAATAAACTATCTGGACAATCCCGAGTTCAATTTATTCACATCAGCTGAGTTATTCACTGTGCAAACAGCCGTAGCTCTCTATAACCTCGCTTCACGGTCTCTTTGTGGCTCCCTCGTCTTTTTTTTTTTTTTGAGATTACAACCAGATTTTCGGATTTTTATCCACCGCACAGAAAAACACACACGACTTCAGGCTACGAATTCAAAGGAAAGACGGCTAAGTGAAAACAATAACGGGACAGAGAAATAAAAACAAACAAAAAACAATAAAAATAGAACGTTTCTCCATCTTAAACCGCGAAAACCTCAAGAGTTAATGTGTATTTCATATTCAAAGTCTGTACGGCTGACATGGATTCATTAATCTGTGAAGTGATGAGTAAAGCACACACAAGTAGCTCAGTTTTCTGCTCATTTTCTTCTTACAGTTTGTGCAACCACCCCTGTTTATATCCAGGATAAGATAAAATAACACTTTAGACAGATATAGAAATCTAGCCATTATGTCTTTGTTTATACAAACTATATGAATGTGTGACTTCATTCCATCTGTCCTCGTTGCAGAATTCACTACTCGTTGAGATTCCTCCCTATCGAAACCAAAGACTCTCCACGCCGGTCCACGTGAACTTCTACGTCTGCAACGGCAAGAGGAAAAGAAGCCAGTACCAGCGCTTCACCTACGTCCCTGCCAGCGGTAAAGAGCTCACCCTCATTCACGTTTGACTGGACACACACAACCGATCTTTGAAAGACATTAAGGTGTAACTGGGTGGTGTTTGGGTGGTGAAGCTGCTTTTCCTATGTATTTAACTAACTGTTAGATTAAATTTCAGCATTCAAACTCTGGGAAAATGTAAATAATGTAACGTAATTCAATATTCAACTAATTGATCTGGGTCTGGTTAAAAATAATCTTTAAAGGACCAGTGTGTAAGTTTAGAGGGCTCTGTTTACACAATATTCATAACTCGACAACTGGTTATGATTTTGTTTTCTTAAAATGAAAACTTTTGCAGCCACTGTTTCTCCTACATGCTTGGAAAGAGTGGGTGAGGCGAGGGGTATTCAGTTGGCTGCAAATGCACTGTCAGATGCCACTACATCCTACACACTCACCCTTTTAAACACTCTAGTTTGGGACTTTCACATTTTTTGAGACTTTTGCAGAGACCGTCATCTCTCCTGCACGCTCGGAAGGAGTGGGTGAGGGAAGGGGTATTCAGTCGGGCGCATCTACACCACTAGATGCCATTAAATATCACACGGGTCCTTTTTAAACGTGATAGACATGTCGTGTTAGGTGCTGTAGTGTCAACAACACAGTAGCTGTCAGCCAGTCACGGCTGTATATTGTGAATAATGATAAACCAATCAGCGTCTTTCAGCTGAGTTTGGTGCCTGGCTGACGTTTGGAGACGAACCTGTCACCACACTGCTTCATAGACATTAAACTTTCATACAGACGTGTCACCGACATCGGAAAACACCTCCTCAGCACCTCTGAGCACATCCTTGCTTAGTCTTGCCTTTTCTTTTTAACGCTCCTGTCATCGCCGCGGCACTTCACCACCCTCCGTCTGCTCTTTCATATCCCAGACTAATTAGAAACATTTCTGCCAGCATCCTACATCTTGAAGACGAGAACAAACAGTTTGTTTTCCCCCTTGTCTGGTGGTTTGCTTGGGAGGAACAAAGCAATGCTATTATTCCTTCATTGTAAAAGAAAATCTATAAAATCTGTTCTTTTCCATACCTGTAGCTACATGAACGCTGCGGTGACTGGACGCACATGGGTGGGGAAGGGGCATGGGAAAAGCATGTTAGTTGAATAGAGAACCTATTGCCAAGCTAAATATAAACACTGACCCACCAACTGAAATGTAAAAACCACTGCTAATTGCGCTTCGGGCTTGGAGCGAAAATCCAGTGGGTGGTTCAAAGCTGCGATTCAAGCGAACTGGCCCAACCCTGTAACGTGGGCGACGGAGTGCCCCACTGTGAAAGTGGAGCATTGTCCTCGGGATGCAGAGAGTGTAAGGGAGGGGAGGGACAGCTAGTCTGGTCAGTGTCTGCTACTAAACGGGTGAGAGCCTGTGAAGCTAGAACAATATGATCTGGAAGTCTTCAAAAAAAGGAGAAAGTCAAGTCAAAAATCACATCACTGCAACCTTTTTTCTTTTTTTTCTCGCAGCTGCAGCTGCAGCAGGTGTTACAGCAGCTCGTACAAAAACAACAGATTTATTTCGGGACCTTACAGTACTCCGGAAACCCAGGGGCACACTCTCGCAATGCACATTTGCACTTCTTCTGCTCTTTTCTGTGCCTATCCTCCGCAGGCAGAGCGACACACTTCCTCCAAACGTGCTGAAAATAGGGGTGCGTGTGCTATTTTCAGCGCTGTGGTTGGTGTAATCATCTCATCGCAGTTCCTCTTTCACAGTCGAGGCTTCACTAAGGCATGACGCGTCCTAGTTTCACTGTTTTTCAGTCTAATTAGAGCCTGCAAGATTAAAAAGCGGGGTTTCCCCCGAGCAAGAGAAGTCACAAAAAACTAAATGAATGTGTGAATTGAAATAAAAGAACCAGAGAAGGAAGAATAATCGACAACTTCAGCTTCTATTCCAAGCACATGCTTCACATCATGATCTAAACCAGCTTCGACACGTAGAAAAGTAGGAACAGATCCAGTTTAGTGATGCAGTGATGAAGCTCGGGGTCAGAGCCGTGCCGTCGTTGGCTTGTAACCGGACTCAAAACACTTGTTATATAAGATTGATGTCGTGTCAGGAGCTGCTGCAGCAGATTGGCGGCCCATGTTTTGCCGTCCAACATGTTTTGCGCTGGAATCTGGACGGGTGGCCCTGAGACCGAGAACAAGCCCTGCCTCATTTGGACTCAGCGTCGCTCTCTTGCTCATACGATAACCACAATCCTCAAACGCCCGAACCCGAAGCCTCCATTTTGTCTTTTTTCCCCTGCCACATCTTTGTGCGTTTTTTAAGAAAAAAAAACAACAACCCAGCTTTCACGTTCGGTTACATTTCTTCTCTTTGTCTCAATGAGCGAGCAGTAATTTATATTAAATTGCTGAACCCTGCTGAGCACGGAGCTGCTGTTACAGCAACATATTTCATATCACACATTTAGTGGATATTAGCACCAGAGCGGGGTCCAAAGAAAATAGGCATTTTATTATAGAAGCAGCTGGATGTTTCTCGTGTTGATGACTCATCCCTTTTTTCCTGCTTTTTTTCTACTTTTGTGAATATTTTCGGCAGGGTGGGAGAGCTCGGGCCCAGACACAGAGTCTCATTGATGAGAGTGTTTGTTTGGCAGCGGGTATCCTAGCCACAAACCCACTCACTCTCTCACTCACACTTGCATGAAGGTTGGAATATGTGTTTACTCATTTAGCTTTTCCTCCTTCCTCTCTCAGTTCCAACAATTAAGACGGAGCCACATGACGACTACGACGCCCCGCTGGTCTGCAGCCAGCACGGGCCCGGCCTGTCCTTGCACCCGAAGCCATACTTCCCCCCTCAGGTCATGACCCCGGGGTTGACTTCTGACCTCAGGCCGTGTGTGGTGGGTGGAGCTTACTCCGTAAGCCAGCAAAGATTGGCAGCCAAACCCTCCTCGCTGCCCGCCTCGTCCTCTCCGAGCACAAGCCCCAAACTCCATGACCTGTCGCCATCGCCCTTCTCCAAGTGCCTCCCGGCCGGCCCACCGGTCCAGCACCCGGGCCAGCAGCCGCACGTCTCCATCATCCAGGAGACGCCCGGGCGCTACCAGCCGCCTAACCTCTACCCACCAAGCAGCTCATCCTCCTCCCCGACCTCTCAGCCATCCACCCCGACTGACGCCCCTTTCTCTCCGACCCACTGCATGACACCAGGCAGCACCAGCCCAGGAGCTCAGCAGCAGCAGCAGCAGCAGCACCCCAAGGTGCCCGAGAGGGGGCGGGCCTCCCTTCAGGAGGACGGCAGCCCACCGGCTCTTGCCGTCAGCATCAAGCAAGAGCCACAGGAGCTGGACCAGATGTACCTTGATGATGGTGAGCACTTTATTTTAACACAAAATGATGCTTTCTAATCCAGCGCATGGAAAAAATTATTGAAAGAACAACCCATCCAACCCCCTAATTAACTGAACAAAAAGGTTTTTTTATTGCCCTCCAGCATATAATGACTGTAATACATCTTCAGGTGCTGATAGGATTTTTGATCAGTATCATAGAGAGAGTATGACTCACCGATCACGTCGCCAGGAGCTGAAACGTTTGGCCTCAAACTCAGTTTGAACTTTCTGTTTTGGAGAAAATTCTCCTCGTCCTTTGTCATTTATCGGAATAGTTCAATGTTTTGGGAAAACGTGCTCGTTCACTTCCTTGTCGAGGGATAGAGGAGACGATTGTACGATGAAAATGAAGCTTAGCTTAGCATGAACCTAGATTTCACGACGACACATCAGTTTTATTATAACAGAACGTCTTCAGTGGGTGTTTCTGTTGGGTAACACTCCGCCTTGTCTATATTGTGAGACTTTGTGTAATTTAAAAGGCCCCTGCAGGAGGAGTGAATACAGCTGATTTTTTAAAATATCTCTTTGGATATCCTCACACGTTCGTGGCTCTTTGGCTTTCTTCGTCGTCTAACTTCTAAAGTAACTACATGAAAGAAACCCTGTTGGTGTCGTATTTGATATATATGGCTGTAAACCCAGAATGAGTTATAATAAATAGAGTTTTTGTGACCCTCCTTTATTTATCTCCGAGAGAGCCGAGTTTTAGGAGCGCAAACTTCATGATCTCATTGCTCTGGCCCTCTGCGTTCACCGCTGAGTGTCATGGGGCTGTGCGCTCTGCTGTGATTCGAAATAAATTGGATAAATGATCCTCTTAGAGGCAAAAAGAAACAGTCCCTCACTGTGCGGTGAAAAGGAGTTGCAGTAGATGAAGAAACACTAACCAGCGGCTATCAGTGGACGCGGCGGCGGTGCTTTGATCCGACACCAGAGCCCCCGCTGAATCGTCTGGCCCGAGCTTCCTGGTGATGGCGAGGGAGACTCTGCTGTTGGGCCGCAGACTGTAGGACTCAGACTGCTCCCATGCCACTTCCTCTGAACAGTCTGAGTAAATACATTAACACTTGTTAACCCCGTCTGCTGGGATATTTGGCTGGCTTGAGCTAAAGATTTGATTTGTAATTATGCTCTCACTGGTGGCACCGCTGCTTCTTTTTGTTTCAAACCAGGTGTCGTTCATAAAGCACGCCGCCATAACCATAATGGATATTTCTGAGGAGCCGGGCCTCCAATTACACTTGTTTTCACTGGCAAATTGAAGGAAATTTTACTAAGCATTCCAAACTTAATGTGGCTTCTCACTTCATTAAAACCTTTGGCAGAGTTTGATACGACTTTTTTTTTTGCTTTATGGCCTCGCTCAGGTGTGGTGTTACTGTAATTTCACGTTGGCCATGCTCGTTAAAACTCAAACTGCCACATCTGAGACTTTCAGGGGGCCGAGACACCAAATATTCAATGAAAACCTGATCGTTTTTGTGTCTTTGGGCTTTAATTTAGCGAGTAACGCTCTGTACATTATTGCCAGAAGTTAAGATGAATCACTGGCATTTATTTATTTAATGTCATGCAATTTAATTTAATTCCAGAGCAATTTGACGCAAATCATTTGAGTGAATTTAAACCCATGAAAGTTTAACCACTTATCCTGTCAAGTAGTATCCTGTCATGAAGTCAGGTGGTTCTTATCTGCCACACCAACTCTGTCGTCGCCCTCTCGTCTCCTATCTTTCCCTTGTTTGTTCAGCTCTCTCGTATTTATCAGGATCTCTCTTCTGTTACACTTTTTTTTCACACTGCCCCCCGAGTGGTCACAAACATGTCTGCTCATGGAAAGTATGAATCGTGTTGTCTGGCCCCGAGCCGGACCGATAGCCTGCAGGGTGCACGGTTTAAACTCCACGGCTGCTGAGGCTAAAGGGAGATGGAGGCCGGCCACGCTGCCATAAAACTTGCTGACTGGAGAGGTTTGCATGCTTCCCTTTGGCTCAGAGACAGTCTGGAAGAGGTGGCCAAAGCCATACGTTATGCTGCACAGTAGTGTGCCGAAGACTTTTGTCAGCGATGAGGTAACATGAGCAAAACATGTGCATTTTGAAGTCAGATCCGAGCCAAATAGCATTACGGAATGCTTTTTTACGGCGTGTTGTGGCCTTGTTAGATGTCAGAACAGCACGATTGATGAGCAGAGACTTTAGATGATCATAGGAAAAGTATTTGAGAGCGAACTGGGGACTGATATCTGACTGAAGGCTCTGTTGAATCTGATTTTAAACGGTAAACTCACCTGCTTCTTCAAATTAATTGCAGCCACAGCTCACAAAAAAAAGAAGAGATATTCATCATCAGATTGCACGATCAAAACGTGAAGCCTTTTCACCCGGACTTTACTCATGTTGTCACATTTATGGTTCTGAATGGATTACCAGCTATTATTTTTGGTAACGTCCACATCTGGTACGTATTACTTATCGTCAGTTACAGTTATTGATGCAATTTTAAATACAACGAGTGGCCAGAAAGGAAAAGAAAACACCAGTACGATGTAATGCAATACAACAACCATGCATTTAATAACGACCTCACTTTGAAAGTTCAGTTTTCCGCCTTCAGATGTGTCAGCTTCACGGGAGGTAAAGAAAAGTGTTTCTAATATTTCGTCCACCTCATCTGAATATATGAACACAATGAGGACAGGCATGGCAGTAGATGTAATGTAAATACCATACACGGTATAAGGAATGGACAGCGTATGCGTGACATCACCTACAGGTCCCTGAAGCTCAGAATATGTGGCTCTGACTGCCACCATGTTGGCAGTCCTGCTTCTTCCTGGCTGATCTAAAAAATCGGCAAAGACCTCGATGATCATCGGGCTGAATGAATCCTCGGTGAAATTAGCTAAAGAGACCAAAACTGTTTTTTGTACCAGGCTGTAAACATGTTTATTTTTATTTTAACATGGGGCCTTATGGAGACTGACTCGCTTCTGGAGCCGGCCTCAAGTGGACATTTGAGGAACTGCAGTTTTTTGGCACTTCCATATTGGCTTCACGTCACAGCCGCGGTGGTTGCTGCCTGGTTGAAGCCAATAAACCTGCCTAGCTGAAGCTAATTCACGCTCCTGTCTAGTGGTGAAGTTGCAGATCGCATCCGACTGAATACAGCTCGCCTCACCCTTCCCATCAAAGCCTAAATAAAGCACGGCCAGTAGAGCCAGTGTTTGGTTTGTCCCTCCTGGGATCCTGTTGAAACATGATGGTGGACTCCTTGGAAGAGGACCGGCTCCATCTATAGATGTAAATCGCTTATTCTAAGGTTATTTTACATTTCTTCCAATACACTTCGCAAAATCTCACACACTGGACCTTTAAATTTGTGTTAAAATAACTGGAGACAATAGATTCAGGACAGGACAGTTTGTATATTAATCGTTCGTGACTCTACGCATTGGCTTGTAGGTGTGGGAGTGTGTGTACGGTTTGTATGTCGACAACAAAAGCGGTGAGGTTTCCATCGTTTTGGTTACTCTGAATGAAAGAATACTGTCACTGCGGTCGTATTTTGCTGACGTCTTCCCTCTTTCTATTATTCTATTTTCTTCAGCGCTACAAAATGCAATTATCCAGACATTTTCTTTTTAAATAATACCTGGGTTAAAACAAAAATTGGCAGCGTCTGTGGTGAACTACAGAACCGCTCTGTGGGACTGACTTGCAGTAACCCAGTAGGAGCCTCATTATATGGGCCAAGAACATCTCGTGGCTTGTGGCCTGGACTTGACGTGGCAGTAAATGGGGAAGGGGGGGGGGGGGGGATTTGTGGTGTTTTCTGCCCCCCCAACCTATTTTCTCTCTTATTGTCTCAGCTCTTAGTCCCTGGTGATGATTTATTCCCAGCTTTCAGATGGATTGTTGAATATCTCGCCAGCTGATCGGTTCCTCTGTAGTGTTGTGTTATTACAGGCCCGATCGCGTTGACGCGTTTCAGCCCTTAATGAGGCAAACAGTGCTGTCCAGCTAATTGTTTGGGAGTTCCTCATTTCTCAGGGGTTTCCTGGTTGGAGAGCGGAGCTGTATCAGTCAGCTCCAGCTGCTGCGGACCTCCATGAGACAGGAAACCAGTTCCTGGATTACTTCATATCAAACCCGACCTTCCTGGCTCTTAAATAACTGTAAAGTTTGAGACAAATTAACCCACTAACATTGCAGTGCAGTGTGTTTAAATTAATAGCAATGCAATGGGGTTAATCAAAGATGGTTGTGGTTTTTCATGCATGCTTCTAATACAGAGTAATACTGTTCAATGAATGACCACAAATGATGCATATACTGCATTTCAGAAGTTCATTCCTCACTTTGAAACCAGCAGCTGAGAAAACAAGGTGCATTTAGTGGCTGTTCTGGAGCTTTCAATCATATCACGTGATCTTCCTCAGCATAGAGAGTTTGCCCAATTGGCACTGGATCGTCGACCTTTAGGAGCACTTTTAAGGACTTTTGTCGAAGTTGAAGTTAATTCTTTGCAGTTGAGGAAACAATCTCACCACGAGGTCCATTTAGTAGACGTACTGGAGCTTTAAATCATATTGCATGATCTTCCTCGGCAGATAGAGTTTGCCCAGTCGGCATCGGATAGTATATGTTTAAATTTAAAACTTTTACGAGCACTTTTAAGGACTTTTCGTGCATGTTGAAGTTCATTGTTGACTTTGGCAAACAGCAGTTGAGGAAACAGCCTTACCACAGGGTCCATTTGGTTGCTGTTCTGAAGCTTTTGATCATATCCTACGATCTTTCTGAGGAGATCAAGTTTACCCAATCGTCACTGGATCATAGATGTTCAAGTTTCAACTTTTAGTAACACTTTTAAAGACATTTCGTGCACGTTGAAGTTCATTGTTGACCTTGGCAAACAGCAGTTGAGGAAACAGTCTTACCACAGGGTCCATTTGGTAGCTGTTCTGGAGCTTTTGATCAAATCACAGTCATAATACTGAACAGTCTTTGAGCCAACGTAGACCAAAAGTCCTTAAATGTGTCTTAAATGTAAAAATCCTTGTGATGACTGAACTGTCCTTCTTTCAAGATCACGTCATAAATCTGAATGAATCTGAACCGAAGAGTTTATTTGTCGCCTCGCTCGCAGCGTTTGCTGATGTTAGCGTCTCTGTCGCTCAACTGTCTCTTGAGCGAATCGATGTGACCGGGGGACACATGACACGCTGGTGCTGGGCGTATTTTTAGGACTTTGTTGTAAACGCACTTAGAGATCAATAGATTGACTTTTTTTTCAATTAGATCCTCCACATCAAATGTGACGGCACAACGAAAAGTGGGTCATGGCAACCGACGCACAAACAGTAAATGCTGCGGCCTTGGCAGGGCGATAGATAAAGTTTTACTGCCCTTAGATCAGAATTAACTGCTGATTTCTGTCTTTTTACCATTTCATTATGATGTGGAAGCTATTCCACCGCATCTGGCACATGACGGAAAAATATCTGAACGCCATAATTCATCCGTCATTTTGATAGCCTACCCGGACAGGTGATGACACGATGTGGAGGTCTGACAATGTCTTGATGTCCTAAATTTACAGCCGGCGCCCAGGCTCGATGTGCGCGTTGAGAAATCGGTGTAATAACTTCCCCGTTGAGGTTTGAACTCAAAGATTATATCCTTCCACCTCCAGATGCGCAGAAGGTCAAAGCCAGATCAAATAGAGGAGAGGAGGTCAGTCAGTTCAGTCTGGTCCGGGAAGAGCACACATGGCAGCGGAACGACACACTGTAGGAGGGTGGAGATGAGGTTTGAGTGTTTATTTCTTCTGGTTCAAGTATGTGTTTTGGTAATATTGGTTATATTCTCACATTCACATGGCTGGTGGCAGCATGCTGTCCTGATGATGAGCTATGTTAGAAAGCATCTTGCATTACTGTATACACAGAAAAATAGGCCATTGTAATCTGACTGTTACCATAACAGAGTTACTACTGATCCTGATGAAAGTGGAGCTAAAGCCTGGAGGGTTTAGGTTTGATTCACTCCTGTCAAGCCTCATTTAGGGAGGAGATTTCATTCTCTTCACTGTATTTCATACGGATATTGAACACATGGGTTTACCCATTTATTCATGATATATTCCGTTTCCGAAAACAAAGTTCGCTTGGAGCGTTTTAGCCCTTTACATATAGGACACGAGCAGCTGGCAGAGACCTGAGACCTGTTTGAGATTGTTTATTCTTCACAGTTATCAACGTTAACCACCTTTTATTTATTGATCAAAGTTTAATTACTGCTGCACGGTACGGCAGCTGCGAGAGGAGACCACCTTGGTGGTGCATTCAAGGTCTCACATCCAAGACTTGAAAGTCAGTTTGCTAAAAACTAAAACCTTCGTATTCATGATGTCAGCTGCTGAACTAAGAAGTCAAACAAAAAGCATGAAGATTATTGTTTGGCAGACTACTCTTAGACGAATGAGTGTCCCTGAATGCACCATTAGAGTGATTTAGGACATTTAGTCCTTGGATCCTACATTTCCCAGAATGCTGTTCTCCCAGTCTTTCCAAGCCCTGACCCTCAGTTGGTAAATCAGACTCCCTCCAGAGCCACAGACGACGTTACACTGTTTTCACAGTCGGAGTTGGTGTCGCGTCCCTTTTTAAAATAAACATTTGAACATACACGCTGTGTTTATCATTTTTTGGCCCTCTAGCTAAATCCTAAACGATTCGGAGCACCTGAATAGAAACGTCTCCGCCGTCTTGACGGGTGTCTTCCATGCTGCCAAGTCCTCCACAGAGACACGCTGCTGTGAATCTCACCCTGTCCTCATGGTCGCATAATAGCTTCAGTGTGTCCATGTGTTTCTGTGACACACTCGTGTGAGATCGCTGCTGTTACTGTTATCAAACCTCTCAAGAGATCTTCCTGTTCCTTTATTAATAGCAGTCAATCAGCAAGCCAAGCACATTAACCTCATGTCTAGACGAGTGTAACATATCGCCCCATGCTCTGTAATTGTAAACAGCTTCAGTCAGAATTCAGATGATTTGTTGTTCTGGTTCTGGATCCAGTTTCCTTTTTTTTTAATACCCTAAGGTCATTATGACACATTAATGTTGTGTTTTTTTTACCATGGCAGCCTCATCCTGAAGACTTTTGAATTGTTGTGAGGCACGTACGCCCCGTCATCTTTTTTTCGTGATAGGAAGCGAGCGGTATTTCTGGTAGGAAACGGCTGTGCCAGAGCTGGGTCACCGAAGGGGAAGGGCTGCTAAGCTGCGAGCGATGAAAATAAAATAAGTAATTCCATTGTTTGGAAGGGGGAATCTCAGGTTTCCAGGCTGCTTTTCCAACGTCCAGTCAGTCAAAGGGAATTCCTCCCTCGGCCTGCTGGCTCTGTTTCTCGGGGAGGCAGCTCCGGGGGTGTTCCCCCCTTATCCTCGCACATTTCTCATCCTTGTGCGAGCTCAGTGAGGGGCCTGATCCTGGAAACCTGGAAACCTGGAGGCTGATTAAAAAAGTGTGAATCTGATTACAGAGAGAGGAACTGTGGGGATTATCTCTTCAAAGTAATAAATGAGTTCGCAGATAAGAGCAATAAAAGCCGCTGAAAAATGAACTCTCTCAATCCCCCTTTAACGAGAGAGAAGAAATGAGTGATTTGTCATTTTCTCTGTTATCAGCACATTGATATTTATATATTTTCCCGGTTTTTGCCTTCAGTAAGTCTGCTCGATTGCTCCTAGATCACCTCCACCACCGCCCCCACCTCCGTCAGCCAAAGAACACAGCTGATAAAAACAGATAAACAAGTGCACCTGGATCCTTCAGAGACAGCAGCGGGTTGCATCATCTCTCTTGATAAAAAAAAGGTCTGGGGATCTCGGATATAGTGATTCTATTAGGTCGACTCAGAGGAAATAACAGGCCCTATAGAGCTCGGAGAATTGTATTCACAGAGGCTGAAAAGGGTTCCTTAAAGCTGCGCTAATTAGTATTATATATATATAACTACTAAAAAGGATGTGTGGTGTTAAAGGTGTCATCTTTTTATCTCCCTCGTACTGTTTGGCCCTTTCCTCAGTGTCCTTTTTCTGCAGCATGTGGCAGCTATTTACTGTGTGCTACCTGCCCAGTGCCAAATGGTTAACAGACACAGTTAGTGACTATCTGGTGAACATAGTGGAGCGTTTAGCAGCTAAATAGGCGGATGTCTCCGTCAGAGAAGTAAAAGGAGAGCGAGTTTAAATGCTAATGTTGCTTTACGTGTCTGCTAGATATGTAAATTAGGAACTGTCTGCAAACATTTTAGCTACAGTAGCTTTGTCTGTGTTGTGTTTGCAGCTTGTTGCAGTGCCGGTAAATTAATTTATGCAAGTTTAAGATGGCGTTAAGTAAAAAAGGAGTTTGGAAAGCAGACACAGCTGATTGTGGTCAGTGTTTCAAACTCCACCAGAAGCATTTTTAGACGCACATGAACTAAGAAATCTTAGTTATCTCTGAGTTAACAAAGAGAAAAACGCTCCTGGTGAAGAACGGACAAAAACAGCGTTGCAGCTGCGACGTGCCCGGTGGGTTTCGGATTTAGGGCTTTGTTTTTATTAGTATCCTGGAAACACAAGGTAACTCACAGCTGATCTTAAATGTGGCATCAGCGCCCACTTCAAACCTGCGAGAAGTCCACGGATAAAAACACAAATACAAAAATGTGACGCAACCCAAACTCAACAGAACATCTGACATCAGAATCACAAACAAAAAATATAGAAGAAAATATGTTTCACGGCCTTTAAAGCACACACAGTATGGTGGAGCTCCTGAAGAAGTGTCTGACATACTAACGTCCCTCTCTCTCTTTCTCCGTCTCTCTCTCTTTCTTCCTTCACAGTCAACGAGATCATCAGGAACGACCTGTCAAGCATCTCCGTCCACAGCCACGCGTAGTTTCCCGTCACCATCAAAACTGACACAGGAAGCAAAAATTTAAAGGGAGACACCAAACAAACAGAATTTGACTTTGTGCTTTTCATGCTCGGACTACAGCATGCAGGAAGCAGGAAAAGGGAAATGCAAGGAGAACAAATGTAAATTTATTGTCCAGATGACCAGGGTCCAATGTGTGCCTTGTTTTTTTTTTCATATAAAATGCCTTTCACACAGAAATTATCCAAGGAATGCATCACGACTGACTTTTTTTAAGACATGTAAATTGAGTATGTAGCAACCAAACCTGCCACCGTCCCCGTCCCCCAACCAAAGTATGCTTTTAGAGGACCAAAAATTGTTTTATATGTCGTTTCTTTGCTGCAGTTTGTAAATGATTCAGTGCCTATGAGTTATGTAATTTGTATATACGGCATCTGTAGTGCTTCAGTTTGCATATCTGGCTTTACAGAGAGAGACAGTTCAGGAGAGAAGTGCCTTTTGTTTTTGTTTTTTTGACTGGAAACTGAAAAAATGTGGCCTGTGTTTGGCTTCACACGTTCAACAACTTCCAAATTTAAAATTAAAAGATTTTTCTAAAGTGACATAATGCTGAGTAAGTGGCATCTGTGGCCACATATGGCAATTACGGGATAATGCTGAATGCTAAATGATGTGTTGTATCACCAAAAGCTGCCTGGTCATACCCGACCAGGTGAGGCTTTACCAACAAAGCACTTAAGTGTTTTAAATTCAGAATAATCTCACTTTCTGTTTGGGCATTTATTTTTGGACTCAAATTGAATACATTTTCTGTATTCACAACCAACATTTAACCACTAAACCTGTGGTACAACGCGTCACTGTCACTTGAAGTCGTGCAAAAAACGTAAATCTTTCCAAATGTCACGTTTAACCAAACCTCACACAGAGTTCTTACGTCTTGAAGCGCTCTTCCAATCTTCTTTTTTAAAAAAATAAAACTAATACTGACTTGAAAATAACATGAACTTTGGAGTCAACTGTTGGCTACAGGTTTTTTTATTCTACGAAGAAGAAATCATCTCAGTTTTGACAAAGCTTGACTTTTATTATTACCTGGAAGCTATGCAACAACGCAGGTAACATGTAGTCTCTCGGAGAATGTAAACGCTCACCGCTGTACCCGAGGAGGTTTCTAAGCCAAAGAATACTTAACGACGGTGAACAGCAACACAAATATATAAAATTCTTTAATGTTTTTTTTTTTGTATTTTCATATTTATTCTCTCAGCATGTGCTCCGTTTAGTCATGTTTATCATACAGCTTCTTTTACTTGCTTACCTACATACTGTGGTTTATCTACTAATTTGTTTTTTGCGCTCTTATAGCAACAAAATCTGAACGGGCTTACACACTTGTTCCCACTTTTATATGTATTTATGAGTCTTAATCCTTGTAACTGAAGGGCATGAATAAAGCCATACTGAGATGTTTACCAAGGAGGTTATTGTTAGTCTACAACTCATAATTCTGCTTTGTGATCTATTTTGTGTATTTGTCAATAAATAAGCCTTCATCTCTTTCATCTGAATGATCTGTGTCTTACTGTACATGAAACCATATACATAAACCTGCCTGATAATAGACATAAACATCCATTTCCTCTTACTTAATCATCTCCAGCTGCACTGGGCATTATTATATGTCACTACCAGTGGTTTGGCATGTTACATATCACATAGAAAGCACGTTTAAAGCAACATTGTGCAACAGATTTTGATGCTACACTGACTTGTTATCAGAACGGTGTCTCTGCCATACCTCCAGGTACGATCGTCCACGAGAAGTGTGTAATGTTCATCAACTATTTCACTGATTTTGGTGAAACTGGGTCATATTTTATGGAGAAAATGTTTCCCGCATTCCACAGGGGAAACGCTGATGGGGAGCGGAGTCAGTGTCGTGCCAGAACCGGAGCTGGGACATGATGACAGAAATTAAGTCACTGGACAAGAGTCTGACTTTTAGTGGTTGGTGAAATAAAAAGCTGTTGGACTAGTGAGTAATATTACTAGTGAGTTTGGGTGTTAGCAAAGTTATCGACCTAATAGTCATAACAGATTCACATGTAGAGCTGTCCGTATTTACCACAGTGGTATTGCGCTCTAAAACTGTGCATGCCAAATCACAAAAACACAAATTTCTATGCAATTATTTTCTTATCCGCCAGGAATAAATAGAAACCAAAGTCTGAATGGAGCAGCACTTCACTAAAAATATCATCCAAAACTGCTTTTGGAAATGTTTAGCAAAGCAGTTAGTGGACATGTTGATTGTGATGTTTACTGAAGTCATGGGTTTAGTAATATTTTTAGATCTTAGGTCTGAATACACCCTAAAACAGATGCCAAATAAAGCTTTGGATCTTATACACACAGTTGCTGCACAGTTAATATCATGCATCTGCGGTGAAAGGCATGAATCTCACACACTAAGCAATCAAACAGCAAAAACAGAACCAATAGCTCTGTTTGATATAGAAATAGAAAAAATGACAGTCACTTACATTTGCAGTTGAGTCACAAACAGCATGTCACTCCTCCCTGCGTCCACAGAGGTCACGTCAGTGTTTGGTTAGAGTTTATTTCACAGCTGAAGTGTTGTCACACAGCTTCATCATCAATAACTCCAGTAAGATTAAATCTTACATTAAAAACTTTATTTCATTATGTAATATTGCTCTCGAAGGCTTCCCTGCTGCTTGTGTGTTCGTCGGTTGTGTTACACTGACACCCTGTGGCCAGTTCTGCACGACCTCTGCAGGACTGTACAAATGAATGAATGAATCTCTGCATCGAGATTGTTTGTGTTTGATTGTTTTGTCTTGATTAACTGAGTCACAGCCTGGTCTGATCTCCACTCGCCTGAAACTATGAAAATCAGGACGTGGTGCGTTCAGGGTTTGTTGTTTTTTTGCTCGGCTGCCTTGCACCTGTCTTACATCTATTAGGAAAATTAGAAGTCCTTTATCACTCGGCTGGCAAATTATCTGTCAGTCATTCTTTGGTGACAACAACTGCAGCAACAACTGAATGGTAAGTCCCGATTTCATGTGTTTAATGTTAAATTATTTGTAATTAATTGTATGATTGACAGTGTAAGAGACAGTACAGGAACCAAGAACGTGGATAATATCTATTTCTAAGTTGCTTATTTAATGTCCTTACGTTAATTAGAAGAGAAACATTTTAGGATCTCTTCTCAGAAAATATTGTCAAGTCAATCAAAATATCAAACCATATTTTCAGGAACAATATGTGTTAAAACAAATATTTAACCAATAAATATCACCAAGAAACTTCCCCAGTTAATTACTTACATCAAGACAGCTATTTTCTTTTTGTATTGCAGGTTTTCTGACATTTTATAGTAGTAAAATGAGATTTTGTGTATTGTGTATTTTGAACATTTTCCCCAAAAAGTTTGAAATAAAATAGCAAAATAGCCAAAAATCTTAAATTAGACTTGAACAAAAGATGATTACAACTTAAGAAATTGGTCCTAAAAATCAAATTCTCTCAAAACAAAGGCAGAAATCTGAAAGAGAATTATAATGTCAGACACTTTTGTGCATGAATGAATCAGAAAAATCTAAATTTTCTGATGGTTTGTTTCTTTCAGCTCTGAACATCTGTCATGGAGAATTCATCCAGCAATGTCACATCCAGCTCCAGAGAGTCTGACGACTGCAGGACTGACGATGTCTTTTTTCTGGTGTTCATCTCACTCATTGACATCTTCTCTTTTCTCATTGGACAACCTGCGGTCATCAAAATACTGTGGCTCACCTTCACGTCCAAGAAGGTGCCGGATATCCTGAATTGTAATTTTGCTCTCTTCAACAGCTTGCACCAGTTGATCTCCATCATTCATCTGACTGTCCTGTTTTCGCACTCAACCGTCCATAATCAAATATTCACATTTCTGTTAGTGTACGGGCAAGTTGGAGGGCCGATTAGCTTTTTTTGTGTCTGCATCGAGAGATATGTTGCTGTGATTCACCCCATGTCTTATCCTCTGCTCAAGAAATACAGATTCAGGGAGATCAGCGTTGTGGTGATTTGGTTTTGTTCTCTGAGCATTGCTTTGGTGTGTATTATCCATAATCTCACCTCTATCAAAGATGAAAAATTACAACTTATCCCAATGATCGTGTTGGTGGTCATGATGGGAATGGTGTGGCGGTGCAGCATCAAGATTTTGAGGACACTGAGGAAGTCCGGTCCAGGGACAGACAAGCTGAATCCTGCAAAGAGGAAAGCCTTTAAAATTGTTTGTGCCACTTCAAGCATCGCTTTCTTTTGTTACGGTCCAGTCGCTTTCCTCCAAAGGCTTCCGATTGTGAGGGACAATGTACCAAGCTGCACAGTCAGTGTTGTGTGTGCATTGTTCTTGTCTGTTGAAAGTGTCGTGCATCCACTGTTTTACCTCTCCACCCAGGGACAGTTGTGTACCTGCTTTAAAGTGAAGAAAGCCAGATGACTTTCTTTCACTGCTAAGAGAAATAATGAATGTGACACTGCTTGACAACACGAAGTAAAGCTGAAGAAATGCTGGGTGAAGATTCAGCCATGGTGACAATTCTTCAGCTGAGTTTCTGCCTCTTTAATGGCAAAATGGAAAATATGATGATGCAACCTCATCTAACAATATGTTATGTAAATATTATGTAAATTACTCTTGTGTTGACAGCGTGTTTCTTTGCATAAAGCTGTATGTGTGTGTGGAATATGGAAATAATGTTTTCTTTGCATGCTGCAGTCAGACAAAGAATATGATGTGAGCCTGAGCTGAGCTTCGTCTTCGAGTTTAATCTACACCATGTGGCCATAACTGTGCGGACACCCCTGTCTTTATACTTTGTGTGTACCTTTGGTTTGGGGCTGTTTTTAACCCACATAATGTCCTCCAGATTGCCGTACACCTTTTGTATAAAGAAGAGGTCTGATCAGGCAACTTAAGAGAAAACATCTGTATGGGTGGCTTATGGGTACGTGCATCCGAATGGATATATGTGACTTTTTCATTTACTCATTATTTACTTGCTAACTTTATTTATTTATGTTCAAAGATGCTCTGCGTTGCCTGTTAAAAATAAAGACAACAGATGCATGATGTTCCTTTAGTGATATTTATATTTGTACAGTTTAATATCATACAATAAACAACATGATTAAAACACATGGAAATAAAAATGTGATTGCAGAATCATTATATCACAAATCATTTGTTTCAACATGACTTCAGCAAATACAGGCGTAGTCAAATGTAACCGATACTGCATACTTTTACACTCACATATAAACAGACAGATACATGACACTTTAACACCGAACCTGAGACATCACGAATGAGTGATCTCGTTTCAGTTTTATCAGAATCAAAAATACTGGCTGCAGACTGCATCCTTTAATAGCACATAAAATAAAGTCAAAGTGTTCTCCTGCCCAGCTTGTATTTATGTCCTTACATTTCTGTAGTTTGTTTTTATTGTAATAAACAGAAAAGAAGTAAATAAATCAGGATATAAAACAACAATGGACAGACTTCCTTCTTTAAATATCCACATAATACAGACGTGAAACCTGTCGAGTCTCTCCTGTATCTGCATTCAGGGGCATTTTGTGTTGCATGGGTCTCCAGATGAGAAGTAGCTGTACACACTGACCACTGGAAACATGGTGACAGCTCCCAGCAGGGAGCCCAGCTGCACTACAGCCCCACACCACACGAGAGCGCTGTGGCCCTCGTCACGCAGGATCACGCCGATGATCACCTTCACGTAGGACAGAGTGAGAACAAAGAGGATCCAGGAGAACACCTGTGGAGCAGAGGGAGGTGAGCTCCTCATTTCTACACAGATAATGGAGGTAAGTTTGACTGACAGTGCACTCACAATGATGACGTCGCCTGAAGTTTCATTGACCAGCAGTGGGCAGGGACTCAGCACTGCCATGCCCATTATGTAAGCTCCAGCTCCACTGCCTATCACTGTGAGAGCTCCCATCAGCAGCAGAGATCTGTGAAATGACATGTTACTTTACAAATGTCGTCTGTTTAAAGGGTTGACTTGGTCCCATTTCAGAATTTTTACATGAGTTTGTGTAAAGATGTCTATAAAGATCAGAGTTTGTGGACAACTGGGATGTATTTTGTTAATCTATTGATCGTCTTGAGATATTTCTTCAGTGCCATTTGAGCCTTCCCATGATAAAGATTTGCTCGGTGTCATGGTGAACTCTCGGAAACTGGAACAAATTAAATCATTTAATTGAGAAGTCATAAATCTTTGTGTTGGTCCATCTGGGGGTGTTTGGGGGGAAAGATACCCCAACCAAGTTCTGATGAGCACATTCTCATCTAGACAATTTAATTCTTTATTTAGGTTCTTCTAAACAAAGAGAAAAATCTGTAGAGAAACCTGTATGTTGAAACAATGTAAGTTTTTCCATAATATAGAATATGCTTTATGCATTTTGTACTTATTTTGCATGGGGTTGAGCTGAGGCAGGCCGACAAACGTTTATTTCTGCTGTAATATGGACATTTTAACATGGGGGCTTATGGACATGGAGTCGTTCTGTAGCCAGCCTCAAGTGGACGCTTGAGGAACTGCGACTACAGAGGTCGCTGCTCACGTAATTGTGTTTCGTCACTAGTTGTCCGTGATTTTGGATTTTATAGAAAATTCAAGTTTGTTTTTAAAAAATGTGTATGAAACCATGAGTCTGTATTGTATCTTGTACTAAACTGTGATGTCATTACATACAACACACTGACCTTATAGGGAAGAACATGGCGATGAAGCAGGCGACCGGGTTCGACACAGCAGCCATGGTGGCCGATAAGTGATAGGCATTGTTCCCGTACGGCATGCACGAGTAAGACTGCACCGAGGGAAGCACCACGTTGGTCAGAGCGTTTGCCCAGGCCAGGATCACAAAGATATAAAACACCTGCATCCAGCTGTAAGAGCCAGTGCCGAAGCTGCTTCTCAGGTTTGCAGGTCTGTATGGATCCAACATGGAGTTCTGCTCGGCCCACCTTCTGTTTTTCTGAGATTTCTCTTTGACCCCGTTGGTGTATCGACCTTTGGGAAGCTCCCTGGCCACCGATGGGTGGTAGTTCAGCAGCAGGAACGCCACCAGGCAGACCAGCATCATGGCACTGAGGAAGAAGAAGAACACCTCAGCTGAGAAGTTGGCGGGCTGATACTGGGCCTGGAGGTCGAAGGTCACAGAGCTGTTGGAGGAGATCAGGGTGTGATTTAAAGTCTCTGTTCTGTTTATGCAGTGGACCACCCCAACACCCTGAATCAAAGCCACCAGCGCCGGCAGCAGGCCGCTCACACCCTCCCCAATGTAGTAGGTGGTCAGATACTGGGGCTTGAGACGCATCATGAAGGGCAGGAAGGTGACGGAGGAGGTGCAGTCAACAGCCGAGAGGAAAAAAGTTAAGACAAGGAGGGCTACACTGCGAGGAACTCCCGCTACAACAACAGTCTCCTTCCAGAAGAAACCCAGCAGGAAGCTCGCCACAGTACCCAGGCCGATGATCACATATATGACAGCCGTCTCATTCAGAGCGCCGGGCCGGAAGCGATGCATCAGAGTGACGAAGAGAGGCCCAACGTTAGCCATCTGGATGAGGACAGAGAGGTAAGAAGGCAGGTACCAACCCTCTGGGATCTGGGGGACAATCAGGGGCAGCTCCACCCAGAGGCCATTGATGGAGACCCAGGAGCCCATCCCGAAGAGGCACGCCAACAGGTGGGTGAGAAGGGACATGATGAAGGTGTGTTTCTCTAGAAATGGACAAAAAGGTCATCAGCTTGTAGGTCTAACTCCAAACGTGTCTATTAAATAGATTGCTATGAAAATTGGCACAGACATTCAGAGTTTCCAGAGGATGAACCCTAATTTCTTTGAGGATCTACCGACTTTTCCTCTAGCACCATCAGCACTATCATAACGTTCAAGTATCTAGTGGAATATTTCAACATCTACCGGATGAATTGGTGAAACATTTTGCACAGACATTCATGGTTTCCAGATGTTTTCTAATAACGTTGGTGACTTTTATGCGTCTATCTATAAAGCGGCGGTTCGCTCAATAACATTAGTATTATTTATGAGGCGTATCCCTTTTCCAGCAAATTAACTTCTTGAACTGATTCAAACAATCTTTTCATTAGGAATAAACGTGTCTCCTGTTTGAACTATCCATTCAGTTGATTGGCTTTTTACTTGGAGAGCAGAATATTTTCTGAGGTGGCAAACGATGTGAGAAGTTTGACTTGAACTAAAATTATCTAGACTCTATTTCTGTTGGTAATATCTTCAAATCTCAATGCTGAGAGGACAAAACGATGGTCAAAACTGATAGATTAACATTTACATTCAGTCATTTAGCTGAAGTTTTTATCCAAATGTATGTTTAGGGTTCATGTTGGGTCATAGTCAGGATAAGCATTGGGTACAGTAGTTGACATGGTGTCCTCCTAACTGCGAATAACCAAAGGCTTTGCTACTGAAACTCTACATCACAGATTAATATGTTACCGAGAGTACCAACACTTGCTAAAGTAACTTATTTTCATTAATGTTTACAGTTTTACAGTCTTTTCCTCGTCTGCTATGTTATTTTTATTTTGTGCAGAGTCAGTCAGTCACGTGAGTTAAGTTATTTTCATATGATCACAGGGAGGGTGTGTGTTAAACACCAATCATAAAGCAAAGAAAACACGACCACCTACCGGATTGGTAACTATTACATAACCTATGAAAACATCTGACTGGTGCATTGTTCAATGGAAAAAGAAACCACATGCATGCAGCGAGGCCTATGATCAGTGACAAAATTAGAAAATAATTCTCGGAAATTCATGCCAAGAGTCCTTGAAACAGACTGTTCAATAAAAAAATAACAAATACCGGTTAGATCTTGAAGCACAATCATAATTTTAAAGAAACTCCTTAAAAAGTTGAGTCTAGTTAAAGTCATATGAATATTAGATCATTAAAATTAAAATAAAACATCAACATATTCTGATTAACAGCTCCGATAATACATAAAAATAACATTTTTTCCTTGTAAAACAAACAAACGTGAATCATTTAAAGGAAACAGATGACCGTTTGCATCCCTGCAGATACTCACATGCTGTTTCGTGGAGGGTTTGAACTTTTCTGCAGAGAGAAAGAAACCAAAGTCCTCTGAGGTAAACTGTTTCTGTGGGAAGGGATTAAACCCTCCTTGGGGGCGAGTGGGTGTGAAAGCACCAGTAGCCAACCATGACACATGTTTAGTTAGCTGATCATTGTCTCAAACCTTAAACATCCTCCCTGTCAGGACGATTCGGGGTCATCAATAAACATCACGTCTTGTGATGTGGAACCCCATCACCCCCATTTCTTTGCCTTGAAGCAGTTTTTTTTGAATGAGTGTGATGCATTCAAGACTCAACAGAATTCATTAATTCTGCTTAAGGGGATCATGGGAACAGAGGTGAAAACGAGTGTTTACTTACATAACTGCACATTTCATTGCTTGATCTTGGGTGGATACAAACCCCAGTGCACTTAGTAATCAAGTGATCACATGAGGCATCACACCTTCAGATATTAAAAGGAGCAGTTTAACATTTTGGTAATATATTTATACGTTTTGTTGACGGGGGTTAGATGAGAAGATTGATCCACTAAAAATAAGGCAAAAACAGGCAGTGGTATTTATGCTAAGCTAAGCTAATTATATTCATAGTCAGTGCAACCTCCATGGTTGTTGAGCGATGTCAGTGTAGAAGTGCCACAAACTGCAGTTCCTCAAACGTCCACTTGAGGCTGGATCCAGAAGTGAGTTAGTCTCCATAAGTCCCCATGTTAGACAGCAGAAATAAACATGTTTACAGCCTGGTACAAAAAACTGTTTTGGTCTCTGTAGCTAATTTCCCCGTTCATGACAACTGTACTGAGGGTGAATTTATATACAACTCACCTGTTCAGATTAAGGAACTAGGGCATCTTGAATGAACCTGTCAAAGTTTAGTTTAACTTTTTTTCTCTAACATGGATGTTTTCGACATTCAGGGAAAAGAAAGAAGCTTGAGGGCATTTTCAACAATTCTTTATTGTTCCCCAGTCACTCGATGTCACATGTTGTATGCATGAACTAAAAAACACGGTCATGATAAAAAGACAGAGGCACCATCAATCAGTCGATGACTTGAATCAGTCCATTTAAAATCAGCACAGAACTGAACAGCTTATTGATGAATCCCGATTGACACCATAAAGTTAAGGCAGTTTAGTTATTCTTCCTTTGTAAACCTCTTTAGTGTTTAATATAGCTTTAATTTGATGACACTGTAGCAGCATGGTTAATAAAATTAGACCAGAAGGTATTAGTGCACATCAAAGATTACATTGTTATTTCAAACACTGAGATGACACGATCCCTTGTTTACCAAAGCTATATATAACATTACTGTATATTTGGAATTAATCCAAATTACAAAAAACATCAGGAGAATTAAAGTTTGCTGTTTTGTTGAGCATTTTCCAGGCACAGAGAAACAGTGAATATAAACAAAAACACCTTTTTAAAATTGGTCGGTTGGGTTTTTAGCGTACTATCTCGTATTGTTTTGATGTTCTTTTTATGTAAAGTGTCTTTGAGCTCCTTGAAAAGCGCTTCTAAATAAAATGTATTGTTATTATCATTATTGTTTTATTCGCATCTGAAGTCAAAGGGAAGAGGTAGCCAGACATTTAAAAAAGGTAACCAAAAAACAAAAACACTACCTGAGGGAATGGGACTGTGTGAATATTTGTCAGGAGTCAGGGTACATTCAGACATCGTGATCGTGATCATGATCTGGCACAGGTTTTTCCATTCATTTGAATGGGGGTTATACGTTTTGGCTGCGGTGGTTTGCCAGAAAATGCAGCAGAGGAGTTCAGCCACGCTGCAGCTGCCAATCAGACGATCAGAGCTGAGAGAGAGGCATCAATAAAGCCGATTAATCAGCAAATTAAAAAGTTATTTTCTGATTGTTTGGCAGCGGTTTCTGTCTGAATGTACCCTTAGACTCAGGAGGAACAAATGTGGATGAATAAGTTCGTACTCATGTCCCTGAGTAAATAAGATTTCACATGGTTGGTTGTAGTGTGGGAAAAAAAATCATCAGCTGCTGCGTTTGCTTCTGTAAACAACTCCAGAGATTCAAAGCACTTATGGTACTACAGCAGCAGCACAATGCTCCCGTTATCTGGGAATGTTTTTGCTTTCACAAGTTCAGAGGCCTCTGAATCAGGTGAGGATGCCTCACTGCAAAAACAGATGAGGCCAAGACTGCGCAGGAACCCCCAAAACAGGGTTAAAAACAGACACTCCCTGTGACAAACACAGGAACAATAAAAAAAAACAGCAGAATTTAGGGAAGGTTTACATTTCTGACTCCTGCTAGCTGCACTCAGCATCCACACATTCTTGACCCCGGGCAAACACGTGATAGACGTTGACCAGAGGGAACATGGTGAGAGCTCCGATGAGGGAGCCGGCCTGGATAGAGATGCCGCACCACAGGAGGGCAGCGTGACCCGCTTCATGAAGCAAAGTCCCAATCACCACCTTCACGTAGGAGAAGAGGCCGGTGAAAATAATCCAGGAGATGACCTGCACGTGGAGAAAAAGACAAAAAACAAAATAGACTTCAGCTTCTGTGATTCTAAACATGAATCCTGATGAGTGCAAGAAAACACGTCGGATCTCTCGAACGAAATAATAAGAACTTTTTGTGTTTGCTCACTAAATGCTGTCGACATCAGTCTGTTAAGAAAATTGGTGATATTTTTTATATATATTGTGTCTAAGATGTTAACCAGCTGTCCCACTAGACTGTTAGCTCCCCAACCCAACGTCCCAAAGCTGCTTGTATGAGATGTCATCTTTGCCCCACTTTAGACAAGCATGTTCATTGTCTTTATAACCATTCGTGGTGTTGACTGGCAGGAAGACACTGTCCATGTGTTTCCCAACTTGTTGACTGACCTTTAAATGCTGACAATGTAACAAACTTCCCCTGCGTGTTACAGGACATCTATCGCGTGGTTTCTAACAGAGGAAGTCTGGATGTGTCCGGTTAGTCAACTTAAACTTAAATGTCCTCAGAAAATCCAGAATGACTCACCACTAAAGCCACGCCAGCAGGGTTTCCAAGGAGTGGTGGACAGGGGCTGAGCGCCGCTAACGCCAAGAGATAAGCAGCAAATACTCCCCCTCCTATACACAAGAAGCCCAGACCAGCGGAGGACCTGGAGAACAAACATGGGTCCAACATCAAATGTAGAAATAACTCAAATGTTTAAAAAGTTGTTGGGAGAATGACTGTATGTGTTTCTCACCTCAGGATAACAAACATAGCTAGAAAGCAGGCCAGAGGGTTCGCGATGTTTCCAAGCACCACAGAGAGGTGAAAGGTCATGGAGCTGTACGGCAAACAGGTGAAACTCTGCACGGACGGCAGGACTCCGTTGGTGAGTGCGTTGACGACAGCGAGCAGCACCAGCAGGTAGACGTTCCTCTGCGTCCAAAACGTCTGAGCAGGCGGCTGTACCTCCACCGGCGTCTGCTCCTCCGACACCGGCGTCCCTCCGATGTGCAGCGGGTGCGTCTCCTCTCCGTTTTTTTCCGCTCCTGCTTTGTCAGACTCCTGCGGCGGCGCGGCTTCCTGAGACCCTGTCGGCCTCCGTGTTAAAGCCCAGAAACTCAGGCATGAGACTGACAGCATGACACACAAGAACCAGAAGAAGTTCTGCGCGGGAAAGTTCTCCTTTAACTTATTCGGCTGCACTGTGCCATTCACAGTTTTACACTCCAGCTTGCCGACGCCTTGCCCTAAAGCCACGATACAGGGGAACAAGGCGCTGAAGCCCTGGCCGATGAAGAAAGTGCGAACATACTGAGGCGGGTAACGAAACATGAAAGGCAGGAAGGTGACGTTGGATGTACAGCAAACTAAAGACAACACGAAGGTGAAGAGCATGAACAGCAGTGACCTGTCCGTTCCAGCTATCGTGACTGTGTGTGACCAGAAGACGGCCAGAAGAGCGGAGGCCACCACTGCCAGCATCTGGATGCCGTGGATGACGAGGCGCTCGTTTAAACGTCCCGGAGCGCAGTGATGTGTGATCGTCACCGCTATCGGGCCGAGGTTCCCAAACGCTATCAGTACTGAGAGATAGGCGGGCAGGTTCCATCCTGGAAACAAGATAAAAACACAAGAATCACTTTATTTTTACATCTTGAAATCAAAAATGTGAAAACATTTTGAGAGTGACACCAGTCCCCTCTGTTTCACCTTCTCTCTTACTCTTTCTCTCCTGATTTCTGGATACGGATGTCCTTAAAACTTTATGTAAATAGTTAGTGTGAGCCTGTAAATATTTAAATACTGTCCCCGACCTGAGTTTGTGAATATTTGGCCAGTCTGGTCTAGTCTAGTGTCTCTACGTAAATCTTCTGTGTACCAATCAGAAACCGGCTCGCATCTGCAACACCTAAAGTGTGATTTCAATGTTATATTCAGATATAAATGCAGGAAACGACTATGATATAACATGTTACTGTGACAAAGTTATTACACTAGATAGATAGATAGATAGATAGATAGATAGATAGATAGATAATGTATTGATCCTTGTGGAACATCCATTAATATTAGACATATACGATAAATCTGGATTTATACAGAATTAATCATTATTATATTTTGAATTTGGGACACTGGGATGAAAAAGTAATTACATGCTTTGTATATAAAAGCCTGAACGTGTATTAAATAATGATAATGATAATAATAATAATAATAAACCTTTATTTAACCAGGAAAGGTCCCATTGAGATTAAAAATCTCTTTTTCAAGGGAGAACAAACTAAGAACAGAAATAAATAAATAATAGACTAAAACTCACAGCTCACAGTGATGCATGAAAAGCAACATGTTTACCTGTACCTGAGACACTGTGGTCTAATAAATGTACTGCAGTAATAAGTAATGTTACCCAGGTACAGTGTCACGAGGATACAGGTACAGTCATTCTGATATATTAAACTCACCTGTATATTCTAAATAAACCTGTTATCCAGCTAGTTAGCATCATTTGGCACACGCTAGCATGGTCAGCTATGAGCTAATGTCCTGCTGGAGCTGAGCACACTGATCAAAATGTTATTTTTTATGTTTTAATAAAAGGTTTTAATCCAACAGTCCAAAGGTCGGAGAAGACGAACATGTTCTTATCTGTTACCGAGTTGGACCACTGACCTTCGGGAAGCACACTGACAACCACCGGGAGCTCGACCCACAGGCTGTTGACGGAAATCCACGAACCCATGGCGAACATGGCTATCAGCCCGTGGGTGACCGCCGCGCTGCTCCACCAGCTACCGCACATGGTGACCCTCACGCCGGCCGAGATTATCCAGAAAATGCCGGTAAACCGAGCGACTTCTTCGGCTAAAACACCGACAATGTGTCCCTCTTCTTCTTCTTCTAACCTGAATGGAGGACACTAAAAGTTCCCGCCCCTTCAGTTGCCTTCACTTACCCCTCGTAAATTCCAGAGTCACAGTACGTGATACACTTAAAAGGTCCAGTGTGTCAGATTTTGGGGCTTTATTTTCAGAATAAGGCAGACATGCAATATAATATTCATAATTATCCACTGAAATCAAGACTTTTGTGATTTAAAATATTTTATATATCCACAGTGGGAGTGGGTCCTCTTTCATAGAGGCCGCCATTTTGAAACACTGCATTTCTACAGTAGCCCAGAACAGACAAACTAAAGACTCTCCTCAAAGTGTTGTTTCTCCTTTACACTAAGAAGGTGAGGGTGATGTGAGGAGATTGCAGTGCAGCGATTAGACCCTTTATTTACTAGAACAACTAATTCTACACAGTGGACCTGTAAGTGCCGCATGGGTAGATTATATATTAATAATACAAACTGTTTACAAGATGAGTGGTCTTCTGCATTCTTAGCCACATTTGAGCTATTCCAGTTCTGATTTGCATACTGATCAATGTCAAACTATTCCCTCAGCTTAACTGTGAACTAATAACCTAAACTTGACTTAAAAGTAATTTATGAAACGGTTATCTTGCATGAAATTACCCAAAACACTGTGTGTGAGCAGCTTCAGCGGTTGTGAATCCATGACAAGTGCTTGGTCTATTAGATAGCGTAGTTTCCTGAGAATCCTGAAGGCATCATCACAACAGCCCACACAGGTGTGTTTGTTTTACCTCCTGCAGACAACTGATGTGAGCGGCCTAACCGAAGGAAGGTAAACTTAGGGACCTGTTTTTTATTTATTTATTTAAATTATTTTCTGGATATCATTCATGCACTGAGTAGCTGTAAATCTGTTCCATTCACCTCACCCCTGAATTATTCTTGAGGACTCCATTGTCTAGGAGTCGTAGTGTAGTTGGTTCCTTTCTTCTCCTATATATTTGAAAACATAAATCCATTAAGACTTTGACTTTTGGCACAGTGACCCCGTTAAGCCCCTCTCTCTCTCGCACTCTTATTACTGCCTCCATACTTTCCCAAACTCCTCCCAGTCAACGCTTTTATAAGAATGAACTCGGTGACATTACAGCAGCCTGTGAACACAAATGCCCTTTAAATCTGGAAAAAAAACCCCATAAAAATCCTGACCGATGGCCATGAACTAAAACACCAGACCTCCTTTTTCTAGTACTAGTAGACAGTCAAAGTAAACACAATAAAACATGAGCAAATTTGATTAGCTGATGTTTATTTTGTTTGTCTAAGTACTTATAACATCTTTTAAGTCAGCTATGATCATTGATTGACCTCTGCATGATCGGTACAATCTCATATAAAAAAAATAAGTTTCATTCTTAGCAACAAAAGGTTTTCTAGAAAAGCAGTTACAATACAGCACCATGCATGATTTATGTTATATCACAAGTCCAAGAGCTCTAAAATCAAACCACATTTCAGTTATTGCCATTGAAGATAGAGAATGTAACCATCGGTTATATATAAATTCATACATGATAAGAGTATTTCTGCTTAGTCTGTAAACAAAGAATCATGAGGAAGTCACATGATCAGTCACATAATTTCCCTGTCCTCTTTCTCTTGATATCACACTTTTTAAATGACACAGCTCTCATGATTGGCTGCTTTCAGTCTGATCATCTGCTGCTTCCACTTCCCGTTTGGGCACTGGTTTTATTTTTGTCTTTCTTGGCGCCAAAACGAGAGAGTACCCGGGTTTAATACGAGGAAGTGAGAGCTTCAGCCTCAACACCATCTGTGACCGGTTGTCTAAAGCAGTTTTCAGGTTTCGGTCCGTGTTGTTCAGGATCATTTTCTGGTACAGGATCTCACAGCGGACCGCTTCCCATCTCTCAGCTCGGGGTTTTCCATCAAACTGCAAAAGCATTTTGTCAACGTCCTGCTGGGTCTTGCACGGCCCTCCGTTTCTGGTCACTGTATCCGTTATGTAGTCTAAATCCATGATCTCTTCAGGCTCTTCTTTAGGTACCCTTTCCACCTTTTCTCTTACTTTCTTACCTTTGTAAGCTTTCTTTGATTGCGGGCTGTAGTCGTCTTTCTGGTCGCCATTCTTTTTATCATGCCAACCGGAAGATTCATCGGAGCTGCTGTCAGATGAACCAGATGGGTCGTCGTCTTCCTGAGAGCTATCCGATGATGCACTATTATGTGAGAAGCACTGTTTGACGGACTTGTCGGGTCTTTTCGTTTTGTAAGGGTATGTATGGCCGAACGGATAATCCGCCATCAAGACGGAGAATGTGCAGCTGACCAGTTGTAAGCTCAGATCTGGTGACGGGACCTGAGATAACGTTCCTCCTGGCAGGAAATCTTTCAGGTGTTCCTCAGTGACGGCAGCAATCACCTTTATCATCCTCTTCAAGCAAGCTCTGATTAGGTCCCTATTTGTGTGCCACTGACCGCAGTAATGGAACACTCCATTGAAGGATTTCTCCTGCAACGGGAACTGCAGGAAAACATTTGTTCCCTCTTCAGGTTCCAGCAGGGTTGAAGGATCTTTGGACCAATTGAGGAACTTCTGGTAGAGACAGAGCATGTACTTGCTGTAGAGCGAGTACTCTCCTCCACTGTTTAGGAGCTGCCAGTAAGGACCGAGGACTTTGCAGTAGATGATGGCGAGAACACAAACGAGGCTCTGGATCACAGAATCATTAGCATCAGCGGCGACGCTCTCCAGAATAATATTTGGGCATTCATCGCTGATAAGTGAGAGTAAATCAGAGAAGAAGGGCGTGATCTCTTTGTGATGGTGGATAAGGCCAGCTGCAGCTTTGAAGTAGTTGTTGAATCGGTTTGACTTGTTTACTGCCAGTCTGGAGGGATTTTTCTTTTCCTCGCAGAATGCTACCCAGTGTTTTCTGAAATTGTGTGAACCTGGCGTGAGAGGGCTTAAGATATCGCAAGCCATGTGAATGTAGCGTGAAGTGGCGCTTTCTGATAAATTCACAAAGTTCCTGAACTTTGGAAGATTGTCGCGGCCAAGTTTCTGGCCCGTCGAGAGAACGATCTCTTTTTCAAAGGACATAATCTGCTGTTCGATGGCGTCGTGCATGTCAACGAGGAAGTTGGCGTTGTAGTTTAGAAACACCACAGGAGAGGCGAGTGTAACGTCTTCACAGAGTAAGTCAAGTTTTTTCTCAAACTCCTCCATGGCTGGATGCTCCTTGCATGTTAAAGTGTATTGATTTTTGAGGAGATCTAAGGATACTTGCTTGCATGTCGTGGTTTTCCCACCATACACACTTGACAGCTTTTGGACTGACAGCATAGCAATATCCAACAGGGTCAGAGACTCTCCCATTTTATCTGAGCTTTCTTCTCCACTGTTGGATGTATCCAAATCCTCATCTCTTCCACCACATGCATTCATCTCAGAGTCTTTGCCTTGTGAGATCTCACAGCTCTCATATTCCTCCTTGATTGTAACTTTTTCATAATTTATGGCATCCTCTCTTCTCATGCGTTTCTTCACAATTAGTCTCGGCATTTTTTTCCGCACCAGTTCAAATGGAGTTTGAAGCAGATTTTCCATCGCTGCGTTTCTCCTGTGACTTCTTGTTTCATAGTTGCGATAATGAAGTTTTAATTTCTTTATCTTGGCTTTAAGGACTCTATACGCTTTTTGAACATTCCCATTCTTGCAAAACTCAGGGTTGAAATTTCGAAGCCAAGTAACTAAAATAACTTGTGCAATTTTCTCCCTGGCGACAAAGTTGCTCAACTCTAAAATCAACCCATTTGTGACTTCAATCGACCGTGCTCTCTCTGAAAAATCCCTCATTTCCAATAGATGCTGTCGTTCAACTCCGATGCTATCACATATAGGGCCAACAAAGTTAAAGTTGGCGTCTGATTCCAGGAAGGTCAGCCTCGCATCGCTTCCCAGACTCAACGTTGTTGCAATGCCTCTTTCAATCAAACGACGAAAGTCCGCTGAGTAATGACTGGGGAAGATTTTCTTGAGCCATTCTACAATTGCGATCCATGGAAAGTTATTGTCTTCTTTCAGAAGTCCGACTTGAATCAAAAGTCTGTTCCTGCATGGTGCTGCCTCAAGATCTAATCCTTCACCCGACTGAGGACCAATGAAGTCTGCAACAAGTTTCCAGTAGTACTCGTCTCCTAAAAAACAGAGAAGTAAAGATGAGATTACAAAAATCCTAAAACTGGTGAAGGTTGGGACTGTTAATAAAATCTGACTATACTGGATTCAAACCCTTTTGATTCATGCAATCAACACATCCTAGATTGACTACTATAATACTGTTTTCACTGACCCTCCCTTCTCAACACGTTGTCCTGGTTTTATTTATGTTGATGTCTTTGCAATGTTTCCACTGTTTTAATGCATCCTTGAGTGTCCTAAAAGGCGCGCTCCAACAAAATGTATTTGTATCATTTTTACTTACTCAGGTTAGCTTCAGTTACAGCCGCTTTACCACAAAGGGAGAAATCTTGAGACTCCTCCATGGTGTGCTGTTTTAAAAGAGAGACACATTAAAGTTTTAATCCTCCTTCAATTATTATTATTTATTTTCAGCCCATGTTTTGTATAGTGTGTGCTAATGAACAAGCAAGGAGTTGAGACAGAAACAAGTTTAATACTTTCAGTGTTGTCCTGGAGAATGCACTGCTGCAGAAAAATGCCTCTCCTTGGCATTCGGTTACACAAAGAGACAAAGACACTGGAAGCTCTGCAGGAAGAATAACTCCTTCCTTTACAGGACAGCTTGGGATTCCTGTAAAGGACTCCTCACTCCTACTCACCTGCCAAAAATTGATTGAAGGCCAAACACAGTTAATGAAAGGTGATTTCTGCCTGAATATATCTTCGTCTGATTCTAGAGCTTCATAATATGAAGATCTGAGCTCACAGGACAGCTTGGAATTCTTGTAAAGGACCATAACAACACAAAATGGGCATTTTCACCTGCCATAAATTGATTGAAGGCCAAACACAGTTAATGAAAGGTGATTTCTGCCTAAATATGGCTTGGTCTCATTCAAAAGCATCATAATGTAAAGATTTGAGCTCACAGGACAGCCTGGAATTCTTGTAAAGGACCATTACACCAAAAAAATGGGCATTTTCACCTGCTGAAAATGGGCATTTTCACCTGCCATAAATTGATTGAAGGCCAAACGCAGTTAATGAAAGGTGATTTCTGCCTGAATATATCTTCGTCTGATTCTAGAGCTTCATAATATGAAGATCTGAGCTCACAGGACAGCTTGGAATTCTTGTAAAGGACCGTTGTAACACAAAATGGGCATTTTCACCAGCTAAAAATTGATTGAAGGCATTTTCACCTGCCATAAATTGATTGAAGGCCAAATGCAGTTAATGAAAGGTGATTTCTGCCTAAATATATCTTCGTCTGATTCTAGAGCTTCATAATATAAAGATCTGAGCTCACAGGACAGCTCTGAATTCTTGTAAAGGACCATAACAACACAAAATGGGCATTTTCACCTGCTAAAAATTGACTGAAGGCATTTTCACCTGCCAGAAATTGATTGAAGGCCAAACACAGTTAATGAAAGGTGATTTCTGCCTAAATATGACTTGATCCCATTCAAAAGCATCATAATATAAAGATCTAAGCTCACAGGACAGCCTGGAATTCTTGTAAAGGACCGTTGCAACACAAAATGGGCATTTTCACCTGCCATAAATTGATTGAAGGCCAAACGCAGTTAATGAAAGGTGATTTCTGCCTAAATATGGCTTGATCCCATTCAAAAGCATCATAATATAAAGATCTGAGCTCACAGGACAGCCTGGAATTCTTGTAAAGGACCGTTGCAACACAAAATTGGCATTTTCACCTGCTGAAAATGGGCATTTTCACCTGCCATAAATTGATTGAAGGCCAAACACAGTTAATGAAAGGTGATTTCTGCCTGAATATATCTTCGTCTGATTCTAGAGCTTCATAATATAAAGATTTGAGCTCACAGGACAGCTCTGAATTCTTGTAAACGACCATAACAACACAAAATGGGCATTTTCACCTGCTAAAAATTGACTGAAGGCATTTTCACCTGCCATAAATTGATTGAAGGCCAAACGCAGTTAATGAAAGGTGATTTCTGCCTGAATATATCTTCGTCTAATTCTAGAGCTTCATAATATGAAGATCTGAGCTCACAGGACAGCTCTGAATTCTTGTAAAAGACCATTGCAACACAAAATGGGCATTTTCACCTGCTGAAAATGGGCATTTTCACCTGCCATAAATTGATTGAAGGCCAAACGCAGTTAATGAAAGGTGATTTCTGCCTGAATATATCTTCGTCTGATTCTAGAGCTTCATAATATAAAGATCTGAGCTCACAGGACAGCTTGGAATTCTTGTAAAGGATCGTTGCAACACAAAATGGGCATTTTCACCTGCTGAAAATTGATTGAAGGCATTTTCACCTGCCATAAATTGATTGAAGGCCAAACACAGTTAATGAAAGGTGATTTCTGCCTGAATATGACTTGATCTGATTCTAGAGCTTCATAATATGAAGATCTGAGCTCACAGGACAGCTTGGAATTCTTGTAAAGGACCGTTGCAACACAAAATGGGCATTTTCACTGCTGAAAATGGGCATTTTCACCTGCCATAAATTGATTGAAGGCCAAACGCAGTTAATGAAAGGTGATTTCTGCCTGAATATATCTTCGTCTGATTCTAGAGCTTCATAATATAAAGATCTGAGCTCACAGGACAGCTTGGAATTCTTGTAAAGGACCGTTGTAACACAAAATGGGCATTTTCACCTGCTGAAAATGGGCATTTTCACCTGCCATAAATTGATTGAAGGCCAAACGCAGTTAATGAAAGGTGATTTCTGCCTGAATATATCTTCGTCTGATTCTAGAGCTTCATAATATAAAGATCTGAGCTCACAGGACAGCTCTGAATTCTTGTAAAAGACCATTGCAACACAAAATGGGCATTTTCACCTGCTGAAAATGGGCATTTTCACCTGCCATAAATTGATTGAAGGCCAAACACAGTTAATGAAAGGTGATTTCTGCCTGAATATATCTTCGTCTGATTCTAGAGCTTCATAATATGAAGATCTGAGCTCACAGGACAGCTCTGAATTCTTGTAAAAGACCATTGCAACACAAAATGGGCATTTTCACCTGCTGAAAATGGGCATTTTCACCTGCCATAAATTGATTGAAGGCCAAACACAGTTAATGAAAGGTGATTTCTGCCTGAATATATCTTCGTCTGATTCTAGAGCTTCATAATATAAAGATCTGAGCTCACAGGACAGCTTGGAATTCTTGTAAACGACCATAACAACACAAAATGGGCATTTTCACCTGCTGAAAATTGATTGAAGGCATTTTCACCTGCCATAAATTGATTGAAGGCCAAACACAGTTAATGAAAGGTGATTTCTGCCTGAATATGACTTGATCTGATTCTAGAGCTTCATAATATGAAGATCTGAGCTCACAGGACAGCCTGGAATTCTTGTAAAAGACCATTGCAACACAAAATGGGCATTTTCACCTGCTGAAAATGGGCATTTTCACCTGCCATAAATTGATTGAAGGCCAAACGCAGTTAATGAAAGGTGATTTCTGCCTGAATATATCTTCGTCTGATTCTAGAGCTTCATAATATGAAGATCTGAGCTCACAGGACAGCTTGGAATTCTTGTAAAGGACCATTACAACACAAAATGGGCATTTTCACCTGCCAAAAATTGATTGAAGGCATTTTCACCTGCCATAAATTGATTGAAGGCCAAATGCAGTTAATGAAAGGTGATTTCTGCCTGAATATGACTTGATCTGATTCTAGAGCTTCATAATATGAAGATCTGAGCTCACAGGACAGCCTGGAATTCTTGTAAAGGACCGTTGCAACACAAAATGGGCATTTTCACCTGCCATAAATTGATTGAAGGCCAAACACAGTTAATGAAAGGTGATTTCTGCCTTCGTCTGATTCTAGAGCTTCATAATATAAAGATCTGAGCTCACAGGACAGCTTGGAATTCTTGTAAAGGACCGTTGTAACACAAAATGGGCATTTTCACCTGCTGAAAATGGGCATTTTCACCTGCCATAAATTGATTGAAGGCCAAACGCAGTTAATGAAAGGTGATTTCTGCCTGAATATATCTTCGTCTGATTCTAGAGCTTCATAATATAAAGATCTGAGCTCACAGGACAGCTCTGAATTCTTGTAAAGGACCATAACAACACAAAATGGGCATTTTCACCTGCCAAAAATTGACTGAAGGCATTTTCACCTGCCATAAATTGATTGACGGCCAAACACAGTTAATGAAAGGTGATTTCTGCCTAAATAGGACTTGATCCCATTCAAAAGCATCATAATATGAAGATCTGAGCTCACAGGACAGCCTGGAATTCTTGTAAAAGACCATTGCAACACAAAATGGGCATTTTCACCTGCTGAAAATGGGCATTTTCACCTGCCATAAATTGATTGAAGGCCAAACACAGTTAATGAAAGGTGATTTCTGCCTGAATATATCTTCGTCTGATTCTAGAGCTTCATAATATAAAGATTTGAGCTCACAGGACAGCTCTGAATTCTTGTAAAGGACCATAACAACACAAAATGGGCATTTTCACCTGCTAAAAATTGACTGAAGGCATTTTCACCTGCCATAAATTGATTGAAGGCCAAACGCAGTTAATGAAAGGTGATTTCTGCCTAAATATGACTTGATCCCATTCAAAAGCATCATAATATAAAGATCTAAGCTCACAGGACAGCCTGGAATTCTTGTAAAAGACCATTGCAACACAAAATGGGCATTTTCACCTGCCATAAATTGATTGAAGGCCAAACACAGTTAATGAAAGGTGATTTCTGCCTGAATATATCTTCGTCTGATTCTAGAGCTTCATAATATAAAGATCTGAGCTCACAGGACAGCTTGGAATTCTTGTAAAGGACCGTTGTAACACAAAATGGGCATTTTCACCTGCTGAAAATGGGCATTTTCACCTGCCATAAATTGATTGAAGGCCAAACGCAGTTAATGAAAGGTGATTTCTGCCTGAATATATCTTCGTCTGATTCTAGAGCTTCATAATATGAAGATCTGAGCTCACAGGACAGCTTGGAATTCTTGTAAAGGACCATTACAATACAAAATGGGCATTTTCACCTGCTGAAAATTGATTGAAGGCATTTTCACCTGCCATAAATTGATTGAAGGCCAAATGCAGTTAATGAAAGGTGATTTCTGCCTGAATATGACTTGATCTGATTCTAGAGCTTCATAATATGAAGATCTGAGCTCACAGGACAGCCTGGAATTCTTGTAAAGGACCGTTGCAACACAAAATGGGCATTTTCACCTGCTAAAAATTGATTGAAGGCATTTTCACCTGCCATAAATTGATTGAAGGCCAAACGCAGTGAATGAAAGGTGATTTCTGCCTAAATAGGACTTGATCTGATTCTAGAGCTTCATAATATAAAGATCTGAGCTCACAGGACAGCTTGGAATTCTTGTAAAGGACCGTTGTAACACAAAATGGGCATTTTCACCTGCTGAAAATGGGCATTTTCACCTGCCATAAATTGATTGAAGGCCAAACGCAGTTAATGAAAGGTGATTTCTGCCTGAATATATCTTCGTCTGATTCTAGAGCTTCATAATATGAAGATCTGAGCTCACAGGACAGCTCTGAATTCTTGTAAAGGACCATAACAACACAAAATGGGCATTTTCACCTGCCAAAAATTGATTGAAGGCCAAACGCAGTTAATGAAAGGTGATTTCTGCCTAAATATGACTTGATCCCATTCAAAAGCATCATAATATAAAGATCTAAGCTCACAGGACAGCCTGGAATTCTTGTAAAAGACCATTGCAACACAAAATGGGCATTTTCACCTGCTGAAAATGGGCATTTTCACCTGCCATAAATTGATTGAAGGCCAAACGCAGTTAATGAAAGGTGATTTCTGCCTGAATATATCGTCGTCTGATTCTAGAGCTTCATAATATAAAGATCTGAGCTCACAGGACAGCTCTGAATTCTTGTAAAGGACCATAACAACACAAAATGGGCATTTTCACCTGCCAAAAATTGACTGAAGGCATTTTCACCTGCCATAAATTGATTGACGGCCAAACACAGTTAATGAAAGGTGATTTCTGCCTAAATAGGACTTGATCCCATTCAAAAGCATCATAATATGAAGATCTGAGCTCACAGGACAGCCTGGAATTCTTGTAAAAGACCATTGCAACACAAAATGGGCATTTTCACCTGCTGAAAATGGGCATTTTCACCTGCCATAAATTGATTGAAGGCCAAACACAGTTAATGAAAGGTGATTTCTGCCTGAATATATCTTCATCTGATTCTAGAGCTTCATAATATAAAGATTTGAGCTCACAGGACAGCTCTGAATTCTTGTAAAGGACCATAACAACACAAAATGGGCATTTTCACCTGCTAAAAATTGACTGAAGGCATTTTCACCTGCCATAAATTGATTGAAGGCCAAACGCAGTTAATGAAAGGTGATTTCTGCCTAAATATGACTTGATCCCATTCAAAAGCATCATAATATAAAGATCTAAGCTCACAGGACAGCCTGGAATTCTTGTAAAAGACCATTGCAACACAAAATGGGCATTTTCACCTGCCAAAAAATTGACTGAAGGCATTTTCACCTGCCATAAATTGATTGACGGCCAAACGCAGTTAATGAAAGGTGATTTCTGCCTGAATATATCTTCGTCTGATTCTAGAGCTTCATAATATAAAGATCTGAGCTCACAGGACAGCTCTGAATTCTTGTAAAGGACCATAACAACACAAAATGGGCATTTTCACCTGCTGAAAATGGGCCATTTTCACCTGCCATAAATTGATTGAAGGCCAAACGCAGTTAATGAAAGGTGATTTCTGCCTGAATATATCTTCGTCTGATTCTAGAGCTTCATAATATGAAGATCTGAGCTCACAGGACAGCCTGGAATTCTTGTAAAGGACCATAACAACACAAAATGGGCATTTTCACCTGCTAAAAATTGATTGAAGGCATTTTCACCTGCCATAAATTGATTGAAGGCCAAACGCAGTGAATGAAAGGTGATTTCTGCCTAAATAGGACTTGATCTGATTCTAGAGCTTCATAATATAAAGATCTGAGCTCACAGGACAGCTTGGAATTCTTGTAAAGGACCGTTGTAACACAAAATGGGCATTTTCACCTGCTGAAAATGGGCATTTTCACCTGCCATAAATTGATTGAAGGCCAAACGCAGTTAATGAAAGGTGATTTCTGCCTGAATATATCTTCGTCTGATTCTAGAGCTTCATAATATGAAGATGTGAGCTCACAGGACAGCTCTGAATTCTTGTAAAGGACCATAACAACACAAAATGGGCATTTTCACCTGCCAAAAATTGATTGAAGGCCAAACGCAGTTAATGAAAGGTGATTTCTGCCTGAATATATCTTCGTCTGATTCTAGAGCTTCATAATATAAAGATTTGAGCTCACAGGACAGCTCTGAATTCTTGTAAAGGACCATAACAACACAAAATGGGCATTTTCACCTGCTAAAAATTGACTGAAGGCATTTTCACCTGCCATAAATTGATTGAAGGCCAAACGCAGTTAATGAAAGGTGATTTCTGCCTAAATATGACTTGATCCCATTCAAAAGCATCATAATATAAAGATCTAAGCTCACAGGACAGCCTGGAATTCTTGTAAAAGACCATTGCAACACAAAATGGGCATTTTCACCTGCTGAAAATGGGCATTTTCACCTGCCATAAATTGATTGAAGGCCAAACGCAGTTAATGAAAGGTGATTTCTGCCTGAATATATCTTCATCTGATTCTAGAGCTTCATAATATAAAGATTTGAGCTCACAGGACAGCTCTGAATTCTTGTAAAGGACCATAACAACACAAAATGGGCATTTTCACCTGCTAAAAATTGACTGAAGGCATTTTCACCTGCCATAAATTGATTGAAGGCCAAACGCAGTTAATGAAAGGTGATTTCTGCCTAAATATGACTTGATCCCATTCAAAAGCATCATAATATAAAGATCTAAGCTCACAGGACAGCCTGGAATTCTTGTAAAAGACCATTGCAACACAAAATGGGCATTTTCACCTGCCAAAAATTGACTGAAGGCATTTTCACCTGCCATAAATTGATTGACGGCCAAACGCAGTTAATGAAAGGTGATTTCTGCCTGAATATATCTTCGTCTGATTCTAGAGCTTCATAATATAAAGATCTGAGCTCACAGGACAGCTCTGAATTCTTGTAAAGGACCATAACAACACAAAATGGGCATTTTCACCTGCTGAAAATGGGCATTTTCACCTGCCATAAATTGATTGAAGGCCAAACGCAGTTAATGAAAGGTGATTTCTGCCTGAATATATCTTCGTCTGATTCTAGAGCTTCATAATATAAAGATCTAAGCTCACAGGACAGCCTGGAATTCTTGTAAAAGACCATTGCAACACAAAATGGGCATTTTCACCTGCTGAAAATGGGCATTTTCACCTGCCATAAATTGATTGAAGGCCAAACGCAGTTAATGAAAGGTGATTTCTGCCTGAATATATCTTCGTCTGATTCTAGAGCTTCATAATATGAAGATCTGAGCTCACAGGACAGCCTGGAATTCTTGTAAAGGACCATAACAACACAAAATGGGCATTTTCACCTGCCATAAATTGATTGAAGGCCAAACGCAGTTAATGACAGGAGATTTCTGCCTAAATAGGACTTGATCCCATTCAAAAGCATCATAATATAAAGATCTAAGCTCACGGGACAGCCTGGAATTCTTGTAAAGGACCATAACAACACAAAATGGGCATTTTCACCTGCTAAAAATTGACTGAAGGCATTTTCACCTGCCATAAATTGATTGACGGCCAAACACAGTTAATGAAAGGTGATTTCTGCCTAAATAGGACTTGATCCCATTCAAAAGCATCATAATATGAAGATCTGAGCTCACAGGACAGCCTGGAATTCTTGTAAAAGACCATTGCAACACAAAATGGGCATTTTCACCTGCTGAAAATGGGCATTTTCACCTGCCATAAATTGATTGAAGGCCAAACACAGTTAATGAAAGGTGATTTCTGCCTGAATATATCTTCGTCTGATTCTAGAGCTTCATAATATAAAGATTGAGCTCACAGGACAGCTCTGAATTCTTGTAAAGGACCATAACAACACAAAATGGGCATTTTTCACCTGCTAAATATTGACTGAAGGCATTTTCACCTGCCATAAATTGATTGAAGGCCAAACGCAGTTAATGAAAGGTGATTTCTGCCTAAATATGACTTGATCCCATTCAAAAGCATCATAATATAAAGATCTAAGCTCACAGGACAGCCTGGAATTCTTGTAAAAGACCATTGCAACACAAAATGGGCATTTTCACCTGCCAAAAATTGACTGAAGGCATTTTCACCTGCCATAAATTGATTGACGGCCAAACGCAGTTAATGAAAGGTGATTTCTGCCTGAATATATCTTCGTCTGATTCTAGAGCTTCATAATATAAAGATCTGAGCTCACAGGACAGCTCTGAATTCTTGTAAAGGACCATAACAACACAAAATGGGCATTTTCACCTGCTGAAAATGGGCATTTTCACCTGCCATAAATTGATTGAAGGCCAAACGCAGTTAATGAAAGGTGATTTCTGCCTGAATATATCTTCGTCTGATTCTAGAGCTTCATAATATGAAGATCTGAGCTCACAGGACAGCCTGGAATTCTTGTAAAGGACCATAACAACACAAAATGGGCATTTTCACCTGCTGAAAATGGGCATTTTCACCTGCCATAAATTGATTGAAGGCCAATCGCAGTTAATGAAAGGTGATTTCTGCCTGAATATGATCTTCGTCTGATTCTAGAGCTTCATAATATGAAGGATCTGAGCTCACAGGACAGCCTGGAATTCTTGTAAAAGGACCATTGCAACACAAAATGGGCATTTTCACCTGCTGAAAATGGGCATTTTCACCTGCCATAAATTGATTGAAGGCCAAACGCAGTTAATGAAAGGTGATTTCTGCCTAAATATGACTTGATCTGATTCTAGGGCTTCATAATATAAAGATCTGAGCTCACAGGACAGCTTCGATTTCTTGTAAAGGACCTTTACAACACAAAATGGGCATTTTCACCTGCCATAAATTGATTGAAGGCATTTTCACCTGCCTTAAATTGATTGAAGGCAAATGCAGTTAATGAAAGGTGATTTCTGCCTAAATATGACTTGGTCTGATTCTAGAGCTTCATAATATAAAGATCTGAGCTCACAGGACAGCTTGGAATCCTTGTAAAGGACCATTACAACACAAAATGGGCATTTTCACCTGCCATAAATTAAAGTAAAAGTAGAGTTGATGGCAGAGGTGTTGCATTGGTTTGCATTAGATTGTACAAATGTACCTGATTAGGTGTCCAGTGACGTTATATACCAAATCTAGAAACTAAAGACAAAAAGATAACATGGAAAAATACATTTTTAAGTTCATGTGGCATTTTTCTAAAAATAAAATAAGGAACCAAAAAAGGAACAAGGATTTCTCTGTCATTGTTAGGTGAAGCTGAAAATTAGATTTTAGTTACATTAAAGAAGAAAAAAGTGTAAAGGTGATACTTTCCTAACATTTTAGGGCAATGTGATAACAAACACAATAAAAGCACACAGGGAAATAGTCTTAGACCTTGGATTTATTAAGTTAAATGTACAAAAGATCAATGACTTGATACATTTCATGTTTCGAGGCTTTGTCATTAGACAAAACAAACTCTGTCCCAATCGAAAGCCTCCCAGCCTTTTCACACTGCCTACCAGCTCTCAAAGAGACAGTCATTACATACTCCTGTCTAAATCACAGTACAACCTACTGTATAATGTAGCTATTTCATCAAATAGATTTGTATATAATGTAAAGAAATTTCATACAAAAGTGCAGAACAATATGTATTTACAGTATAATCTTTTTTTTTCTCCATATAAAAGAACTTCAGCAAATCCTGTGTGTGCTCTCTACTGAACAGCTGCTCACCTTATTAAAAAGCTTTCCGCTTTGGCAGTGAACATTTGTGTTTTACAAGCAGATTCAGATAAGGCACTGACAAGGGTCAAAAAAGAAAAAAAGATTTGATCATTTCTTCTGAAGTGCCACTGTATTACAGCGAGCAACTAACATCTCCAACATCGATCTCCCCTGCTATAGTTTCATCTCAACTCCACTTGAAAGAATACAGCGTTTAGCTTCGTCTTTCCAACTTGACCCTTTTTGTTTCGTTTTGTTTTTGGCGCTTTATCTCACGTGACATTACGCAGAGCGAGGTGTGCTGTCATTGAGTGACCCCATTCGTATAGCGTGGGAAGCAAAGTAAAGGCATGGGGTGACTGGATTCATACAACAATAAACGCAAATGAGACGTTCGTAACTCTTTTCATTGGGAAACAACTTGACGTCAATGTATCTGATTTGGTCTGTGCAGTCTACTGTGCACGAAGCTGCCATAACATAGAAGAAGGCTATCGGGCTCTGAGGTGACAAAACAATCCAACATGACTAATACTGCACATTAACTTTAGCCTGACGCCGCTGAACGGTTCTGCAACTCTTCTTTGGCCACTGTTTGTCTCTGTTGACCCACGTCTCACTGGATGGGAAGCTGGAATGGATGTCACAGACTCCAACAGTAGTGTTGGTATTGCTTAATATTCATTGCACACTAATGCAAAAGTTTGGTTCTTCTTTTCTTTTTCCTTTTTTTTTATCTCTCTCTTTACATCGGAAACAAACTACACATTTCTCCTTATGAAATTATATAAAAAACGCTTCAAATAGAAAAATATCTCCTCAGTTGATTATCCTGCATGTTGGAAATCTTTCAATGCATGATATCAAAAGTGCAATGTTGACAATCCTTCTAAATGGGCTTGTGAGTGCTATGAAAGTAGGGTAACGCAAACCCGCTAAGATGTTTGTTTAAAAAAAAGACATTCTTGCTTACAAAGTCTTATTGTAAGGCGTTGACGAAAATACATTTACATGTTTTAGGTGACAGTAGAAAACTCCTTTGCTAAGATGACTTTTTTTTTTACGCGTTTATTGTCTGTCATATAAAAATATTTGACCATCTTATTTCCCTCACAGCTAACTTACGCTGATGAGTAACTTACAGTACTGTCACATGCGATCAGTCAGTCACGATAAAGTAGCATCTGGACCAAAACCTCGGCACTGTTCTGTGGCAGTAAATGAGTGTAAAGACCCAGAAAGCTTGAGACGTCGCTGCTCTCTAACTTGGGTCGCGTTTTCCTGCTCTTGTTAAAGGACAGCAGTCTATAGCTCGTGAGACCGCTAAGTGCGTTCTCGTCAGGTCCCTCCTTGGGGGAACAACACTGCGATGCCTCGAAGGACTCTGGAGGTCTGACACAATCAACCTGGCCTCCCTGTGAAAAATCCGGGTTGAGCTACTTGGTGAGAGATGCAGGGGTCCTGACAAGGCAGACACTGGTGATAGATGACAGGGCAGGAAGCTGGAGTGATGCTGAGCCCTGGAGCCTGCTGACGGAGGAGAGGGGTAGGGGCCCTGGGGACGGGGCGGGCCGGAGAGGAGGGGAGGCGCCGGGGCTGCGGAAGGCCTCACAGGCAGGGGAGGGGAGGGGGAGCCCGCCGGCTTCAGAAGCTGCCCTGGACGAACGGGTGGCTGAGCAGAACGTCCGCGGTGGGCCGCCACTTCTCCTCCACAAACACCTGCCGCAGGAAGTCCCTGCACGTGTCGGACACGCCCTCGGGGAGCATGGGCTTCGTAGGCTGGGTGGCAATCTTAAAAATGGCTGCCATGGCCTCATACTCGGCCCACGGAGGTTTCTGGGTCAACATTTCCACAACGGTACACGCGACACTCCTGAGGACAAACAAGAGCATTTCGCTTAATGATATCGGCATCAAATATTAATATTAATAAATCTAAACATTTTTCATTGGACAGGACAAAATGTAATATTTACTGCAGGAATATCCTTTAGATTACATTACATTTTACACGTGTCCATGCAGATTTATCCTCCCTGGTATGGAGCTACATTAGGGTCAAAAGTTTTCTACTTGAAAACATAAAATCTGAAACTGAAATTTCATGTTTTGATCTTGAATTTTGAAAAATACACCAACGTATTTAAAATAAAAATAAGTGTACACATTTTTTCCAGGTTAAATACAGTTATGATCAACTCTGGTAATTCTTTTGAATTAAAGTGAATTATTCATTTTCGTTTTTCAGTTTCAGTTGCATGTTTTATCTTTTCAGATTCAGATCTTATTTTTCACACTTAAAAAAAAATCAGTTTCAGATCTTTCTTTTTCAGAGTCCAATCTACCAATACATATATTATGTATATATACATATAGAATATTATTTAACTTTTTATAGCTTGTAGTATTTGTAGTATTGTATCACAGTATGCAGTATTTACTGTGGGGTGACTGCATTGGATTACATTATATTTTACTGGTGTTGATTTATCTACCTCTGGTCAGTATTTCTAACATGAGTTAGCATTACAGATACAGACAGCATCCCCGTCTTGGTGGCTGTTTAAAGGGTCACCAGAGTTTGCTTACATAAAGTTTGCTGCAGTTACTTTCACTGCGACAGTGTATTTTTGCACCCGTGATTTATTTTTTTGTGCCGGAGCAGTCCGACGTCCCCCCTTTGGGCCTCATTACAGCTCCATCTGATCTTACTCTTACCATACATCAGCTTTGCGGCCATAACCCTCCCCGTTGATGACTTCTGGGCTCATCCAGTAGGGGGTGCCAGTGACAGACTTGATACCCGTACCAGACATGCAGATGGTCTGGATACGTTTGCTGGCTCCAAAGTCCCCCAGCTTCACGTTCCCTGATGAGTCTCTCAGGATGTTAGCACCTGGTGGAACGAAAACAAGATGAGCTCAGAGTTATTCAAGAGTCTCCCGTGGACCACCAATATCCTTGAAGGGATACTTTGACAGTTCTGAGGTGCAGTTAATGTAGTCGACCTTTCGGTGTTATTATTATTTATTAAGAGCCTGTGTCAGAAGTTCAACTGACCGAACAACCTGAGGGGAAAGGTAAACTTTTCCTGTGGCTCTGATGATGGAACACTGGCGCGGAGTTATTTTTAAAATGTCAAAATATATATAAACACCACGCTGACTCAACTCTAGAAAAACTTTCACTTCTCTCACATTACACAAATCAGAAAATAAAATATTGAATCAACCGTCTGCCACATGGATCAGACGACCAGAACACCCTTTTTCCTCCTCCTCCTCCTTTAGTCATTTTCCTACTTGTAGCTGTGTCTATCCCATTTCCTTCAGGCTTGTTTGATCAGTGACTAATGTACACCACTCGCCACTCACCCCTCCACACCCACTGTAGGATGGAGGGCTCTCAGAGAAGAGATCGAGAGACTGCAAACTGTGACCTTTACTCTTAACTTTTCACTTCTTCAATCCACCGGCCGTACGTTAGCGGCAAGGATGTGGGAGCAAATTATTTATGTGCTTCCTTTGCGACGTCAAATTCACAGAAAGCCTTATGGTCTAATGTCACGGCTCCAGTGCCAAGCTCTATGTAGAAACCGCATGTGCTGACAGCTCTTTTCACTGCATACAGAAGAGCTCTTGTGTGGTGGGACGAGAGCACACCGTATATTACACACAAAGAGCATTTCTAAGTGGAAAATCCCACCCACATATACTCTCATAGAGCCCATGTCCTGCGAGACCTACTATCTTTTTTCCCCACCAGACGGTATGTTTCCCTCTTTTTTTTTATTTTTTTCTCTTGGCCGCCGTCGAACGAAGCAGTGACTCCCCGAGCTGCGGACAGCCAAACTAAAGCCTTTCCATCCGGTGTTGAACATTTTTAGCCTGGCCGATTTCACCAGCATGAAGCCAGCCTAATATATCTCAAAGGGGGAGTTCAAAATAGCACGTTTTTTTTTTTAATTTCCAGGCTCCCTTAGACGGTGAACAACCAAAATGAGGAAATGTCAACCAGAATATAATGAATGGATATGTAGTGTTCTCAGCAACAGTTGCCGCAATATGAACCATAAAGATTTGCCGTTCGCTGTCAGCTAAGGCGCGCGTCTCAAGTGTGGGTGTCCGATGGTTACAAATCCAATTAAAATCCCATCCTGACCTTTGCTAGCTCGCTTTCTTCTGTTACCTTTGATGTCTCTGTGTACAATCATGTTGCTGTGCAGGTAGGAGACTCCTTGGAGGATCTGTCTGGTGTATCTCCTCGTCACCTTCTCGGTGAGGGCCCCATAGGCTTTTAGCTGGTCCTTTATCGAGCCCTGGAGCGAGAGAAAACAGAAAATTAGGCTGAGAAATGCACGTATGATCTTTATATTGGCGGCAGTATTAACTGAGATTACTGTCACAGCTGTCGCGTATAAAATTACAGATCTGCTTTGGAAGGATGTGTACGACGGATATAAAACAGCTCGGTGTCTGATACAACAATGAGTTTAAGGAAAATGCGGCTGCGTGCTCGCAACAACATTTCCAGCTGAATGATTTATTCACTTTTATTGTCTCCGAGCCAGCCTTTAAGCAAGTATATAAACAAACAACGCGCCGAGAGCAATCCGCTGGAGTCCGAACACCTTTAGCGCCCCGCATTTCCTTTTATTTCCTGTTTTTTTGGTTCCTCGTGAGGAAAATGGCAGGACCAAAGATCTGCTTTCAAGCAACACCTGTGACGCAGTTTTGGATTCACGGAGCGAAAACAGAACCCGAGTTTCACTTACAGCTGTCAACAAGATACCGCAACAGCTCTCCGGTTGTCTTAGGGACGCTTAGGGACCCCCGCCGCCGCCAGCGACTTAAATGTTATCGGCCAGCCACAGCGGAGAAGCCGCGCCGAGCAGTCACACACACAAATTTGGCTTTGTCACCTCCTGTCCCGCCTCTGCCAGCAAACTCCAGTGAAACATAAACATTTCCAGCTTCCAGACAATGTGTGACTAAGACACACAATGCCACTAAGAGGGAAAAAAAAATAAAAAATAGCCCAGGAAATATTAAAAACAGGCGCAGGGACGGGGTCCACAGGCGACAGCAGCTCATTAAGATGCTCATTTAGTGAGAAAATTATCTCATAAACCGAGCCGTTCTGCTGACATCAACCACCGAGGACATGTTTGTTGACAGCTGGTGACATTTCCAAATTGGTTTTGTGCAGATGTGGCTCATACGGGCTTGATTCGACGTTCGTCTTTTAAACGTCCGCGTACCTATCTCTTCAGCCCGGAACAACTCAACATCCTCATTCAGACTGTGTCTCAGTCAAACTCTAAAGGGCTTGTGCCCCGCTGTTGTGTTCTACGGGAAAAGTTCAGGAGAACGCACCCCGGGCATAAACTCCACAAAAATGGTGAGTTTCTTCTGATCGAGGTCCCGAAGACAACCGTAGTACTGAACGATCCGCTCGTGACGCAGATTCTTCAGCAGCTGAATCTCACACTCCAGAGCGTTCACCTCCTGCAGGAGAGAATAAGGCATCTTTAGTCTTGATCCGTAACATCACTCGAGTCTTGCAGCCCTGATATTCAGTCTGTGACTTTCTCTCTCTCACCTTGCTGGTTTCGTGACAGTCGGGGTCAAAGGGCACCTGCTTGGCAGCCAGCTCGCGGCCTGTGTCGGCGTCATAACAGAGGTAGACCTCCCCGAATGCCCCGCGCCCCAGGAGCTTTCCTTGTCGCCAGTTGACTGGCGCCCGCGGTGCTGCAGAAACAAGACACCAGATGATGAAAACCCGCCAGTAACTCATTTTCTTGCTAAGCCCCCAGAGGCAGACACTATCCGCTGTGATATACCGATTTGAGCAGGCATTAACAGCGAGGCGTGCGTCAAAATCTGCCACAAAAGCCAACTGCAACTCCTCCGCAAACTTCACCGAGACCAGACGTCGAAATCCACCGCAGGGCTGTTAAACTATTCCCACCGCAGCCCCTCTCAGATGGGGGAAACCCCCTGATATGTGAGTCAAACCACACTCACTCAGCCGACAGAAAGTCATCGAAACCTAGAGAGAGCATCTCAACAAACACTCATCTTCACAGGCCCAGACTCCGAGACTTTGTTTTGGTATTAACAGGCCTCTTTGCGGGTTAGACGGTTTGGTGGTGTGTGGGTGAGGAGGACGGTGGAGACTGACATGTCAACCACAGACTGCTGAGCTGAGCTTTTGTTTCATGACAAAGACAATTTCTAGGCAGCACATCCTGTGGACTGAATGATGACAGATGCGAGTCCCTTGACATGGACGAGGGGAAATCTGCTCGCAGGGACGGTACGCCGTTACTATGCATTAGTTGTACTCCCCGTTACTACCTGTTACTAAGACTTACAACGTGTTTGACAGAGTATTCACTGGAAACTGCTTTTCACTTGTCATAAATACTTGGTGGTGCACCAAGGATGCCTTCTGACATAGACAGTATCATTTAAAAATGTTCAATAATGTGCCACACGGATTATTTAGTGTCCAGAGTCTTTAAAAGCGAAAGTGCTGAAATCATTTTGCCTAAAAACAAGCTTTCATACACTAACTCTGCCTAACTAAAGGCTGAAATTCACTTAATCTTTTACTTATTTTCCATAATTGCTTATCCTTATCAGGGTTGTTGAAGGCTGAAGCTGATCCCAGCTGACATTAGGGTCGCCAGTTCATCACAGGGTGAACACATAATGACTCAAGCTCACATTCACACATATGGGACATTTAGAGTCACCATTTAACCCATAAATCTGGGGGGGGAAACACAGACGCAAGGAGAATGCAAGGGCCCCAGCTGGCTGGTGGTTTTGAACCACGAATCTTGATTTCAAATCGGAAATTATCAGATCAAACAAGACTCCCGCTCGGTGCCAGCTTTCAGTCTTTGGGATACAAAGACATACAGACACACGCAGTAAATACAGTGGACACATGGCAGTGTGAAGGCGTATAAATCATGAGACGTATAGCCCCAAATGACTTGAAACCCAGCCCTACTCTCGACAAGCAGAAGAAAACAAGTCTGAACTTTCTTCGTCCCTCTCTGGGTTATCAGCGAGGGCTTAGTTGCCTCATTATCCGCAGGAACCAGAAAGATACAACACCAATTAACAACAAAGCCCCAGAAATTCAGTTTATATAAGAGTGTTTACATGTTCGGAGTGAAATGTTCCTTTAGTGCTTCTCTGTCAGTTCATTTGGGAAGCTGGGAGGTTTTAGGGGGCTCTACTTACACTTGGCTGTACCACGCTGGCAGCTTTTGTCGGCGGTGCGGCCCAGGGAGCGCAGGTCGCTGTACTGCAGCGTACCTTCCCCGGTATAGCTGCGCGTGCGACTGGAAGGAACCAGCTGAAACAGGTTCTCCTGCGGCATGAAGCTGCGCGGAAGCGTCCTGCGACCTGAAAATGCATATTTTAAAAAAAGAAAGACACGTTAATGACTTCACACGCACACGCACGCACGCTGCTGCATCTTTTGTTTGTGCTTTGAAGGATTTCCACGCAGATACTTTACAGGTGTTGTGTAGAAAGTCAGCTCTCGGGGCCAAGACTTAGGGCCAGCCGGAGCAGAGTGCCTCTCGCCACTCCGTCCCACTTCCCCTCAGACAGGAAGCAGGGCGCTGTGTTTTTATACAAGTTCGGGTTCACCGCAGGGAAACGTAAATCACTGCTAGCCAAGGTTACCCTCTGAGTAAGCAATTACTAGCAGCTGCCTGGAGCAGCAAGCCAGCACTCCATGTACCGAATCTACCCGGAGAGCACAAAAACGCAGAAGCGGTGGACAATATTTAAAAATATTTGATCTGGAAAAGTGTTACGAGGAGGCACCATGGTGTTTGAATCTGTCCGTTCCATCTTGTATACACAGTAACTGTATCTGTTTAATCTGCGTGATAATGGCGGTGGTGTTATTGCTCCAGAAAAGCCGGTTTCTTACGGTCTCCGTAATCCTTGCTGCGATTGGGCAACTGGAACTGGCGAGGGAAAGTCCCCCCTTTCCCGTGGCGACCTGAGGAGGGAGCAATGAGGCAGAGCTGTCAGTCTGGAAGTCAGTCAAGCCTCAACACATACATAGTCTTTACAGCGCTCCTCGATCTACAGTTTGGTGCGGAGTCCTCTAATGCTGGTTTAATTACTTGGGAGCTGATCTGAAAAAAAAAACACACATACACACACAACATACTGATGCCTGATTAAGATGACAGGGAGTTTCACATTTCAACTGATGACGTCCGACAGACTCTACAGCGCTCGGTGTGTGTCAAATCAAAGTGGAAGGGATTGGAGGACAGCTTTTCACACACTGAACAGAGCCGCGGCGTCGCCTCGCTGCAGCCAAGGCACAAAGTGAAAACAGCTCATGTGTGGCTAGCTCTAGCCTTAGCTCTGAACCCAGTGGAGCAGTAACTAAAGGCAGGTGGGGAGCACTGCTGACGCAGGCGAGTGCTGACACTCGCTCTCGCTCACACATGCACGCACACACACACACTGAATGGGGAGCAGCGGAGCCACTTGCAATTGAAAGCAGCTGTTCTGTCAGATGACTGCCTCCCCTCGCGCTGTTTTTGTGGCCGTATCCCATGGAGACGGGAGTTATTTTTTGTGTTTGGCAGCGCGGGATGGAGAGGAAAAATCTACTCACGGGGAATGGTAAACAAATACTGTAGCCCTCAGCAGGAAGGGCCACACAGCTTTACATCTGGGGAGGGGAGACGTGTGCGTGCGTGCAGGCACGTGCATGCATGCGTGCCCAAGTCTTCAAGTCCTGCTGTAGCTATATGAAGCCCCCCCCCCACCCACCCACATACTCCCAGTCTGTGTACACAACGTGCTTTTCGATTTACAGCACGGGGGTGTGTGCAGGAATTAAGAAAAAAGCAAAAAAAAAAAAAAAAGGAACGACCAGATTGGGAGAGCTGCTGTGGGTCCTGGATTAGTGTGCCGTTATCTATCATCCAGCACTATTTGATCTGCGTTCTGAAGGAAAAGGGGACAGACGGGGGGGGGGGGGGCGAGGGAAGAGGACCAGACGACTAAAGAGGAAGGGGGGTGGGAGTGGGGTTGGGGCGGGGGGCGGGGGGGGGGGGGTGATCCTGGAAATACAGGAAGAGCGGCAATGTGGCAAGAGGGGAGATGGGGGACAAAGGGGGAAAAGGCGACGGACGCGGGGCGCCCGGACAACCGCGCAGGCGATAAAGCTGAATTATGGCGCTTTCACACTCTTCATCTCCTCCCGAGACACGAGAAATACAGCCAAGATATTAAAAAATCTTCACAGTGACCCATTCCTCATCTTAAGTATTTACACAAAGATAAAATCATCAAATAATATCATCTCCCTCCTCATTAGTAATCTCTAGATTTAGTCCCTTTTCTGTGAAACCGCCTGCGTAGTTTTTTTTTTTTTTTTTTTAAAAAGGAAGCACAGACAAAACTTTCTAATAATGAACAAGCTTTTTTCTTTTTTTTTCTGCACCTCTCTTTATTTTTCTGTAGCGTCTGAGGTGAGAATGGAGCAGCTTCTGGAAGCCTTTCTTACCTTTGTATTCATAGTTGAGGTTCAGGTAATTATTGTCACGGTTGTTCTGCGAGAAAGGAGGACTGAAATGACACGAGAACAGGGGGCGAGGGAGGGAGGGAGGGAGGGAGAGAGAGGAGGAAAAGTTGAAAAAAATAATGGTTTGGCTTTCTTTTTTTTTTCTTTTTTTTCAGTCAGTAATTTCACCCCTTATCTTCAAACGGAGTCTGGCTACAGCTTGCTGGTCTGAAACTGTAAAGCAGCACAAAATGCCTCAGAATGACTTCTGCGAGCTTGGCTTTCACTCACAATTGATTTTAAACAACAGAGCGCTGAATTAGAAAAGATAAGCCGGGTGTTGGGAACCTCTCTGCATTAACAGTAAGAAAGTCAAAGTGAAGTTTTCGGGGGTGCTAAAAATTGCTGAACTCGAGCTTTCTGTTACACACACACACACTTCTATCCACCCTCCCTGGTCTCTGTCTGGCGACCTGAAAGCGAGTGACGTCTCTGTTGACCGCAGGGCGGCGCGGGGCCACGAGACCCTGGATAAGGGGCACGCATGCCCGCTCGAAGGGAAAAGTTCCATGCACTCGTTTCCTGCCATTGTTCTGCAGCCTGGAGCCCAGATAAGCCTCGTGCAGGTAGAGCTGTTTCCGTCCTACGCTCTCTCTCTCTCTCTCTCTCTCTCTCTACCTCACTCTTGCTCACTTTTCTTTCCCAGTTTGATTCACATTCAGTCTTTTCGCTCCCCCTCCTCCTCCCTCTCCCACTCCACTCTCACTCTTTCACCACTTTTCATCTTCTGGCTCAATTTTTCCTCTCATCCAGCATGTTCTTGCTTTACACTTTTACGTCTCCCACTCAAGCCTGTCTGTTTCTCTCTCTCTCTCTCTTTCTCTCATGATAACGGAGGAATCCAGGCGTCCAGATAAGAGTTTTGTCGCCATGGCAACAGCAAAGCGACCCGATTCCTTCTCCTTCTTTTCTTTTTTTTTTTTTCCCACAGAGGCGGCGCAGGCAGGGTCATGACGATCTGCTGGCCTTTAACACCATTTACAAACTTTACCAAGAGCCTCTGGTTGCTTCTCTGCGTGTGTGTGTGTGTGCAACATATAAGATCACATCCAAGTGTCTCAACACTGCCTTGCAAACCACGTCTCAGATCTCTGCTAACAACACCCGTCCGTGTGCACATCATAAATATAAATCCGTACACAAGTGGGCCATAAATCACACGCTGAGCGATGACTCACCTGTCCAGTGCTTGATCTATTGATTGACAGCTGCTCGACAGCGAGTTGTCTGCGCTTCCAAAGGGATCCAGCATCTGACAGACGTAATAACAGAGAGTAATCGAGGGTCAGAGAGCATGCAGTCACGTGGGAGAGAATATGAAGGAGTGCAGGTGGAGTACAAGAATGCGAAGGGGCGTAAGTACAGCGTAACTCTCAAAGAAACTTGCCCTTACAATTCAAATACGGGATACTCATCCAGTCCGAAACATTTAAAAATGAACTGGTTTTGTTTCCTTTAATAAATGGCCCCGTCAGCCATGAGACTCCTGAAGTGTCTCTGGAGGTGTCTCTTAAAATTAATGGAGAAAGTGGAGGCAAAGATTCACTAAAAGTTCAAGAAACGAGAGCTCAGAACTTCAGACCTATGCTACGAGTTCTTTAAACACACCTCAGTGTGAAGAACATTTAGAAAGAGGCAAATTAGAGGTTATGTTAACCATTCCTGTGCATGGTTGACGGCCTGGACTAAAATAACGCTACCTAGCAGTTAAATAATACTTACTTTACTATACTTATACTTATTTATGTTTAAAAATGAACAGCTATTTTCTTTCCTTACTTTCCGTGACAAGCGTGACCCTTTTAAGATGTTAAATCACACCTCCAGCCAATCAGGAGTTATTTTAACTTTTCCTTTGGACAGGCTCTTACATTTTGGTCGTGGGTCTCTGGGATGAACTCCCCTTCGCTGTGGATGCTGGTGTAGGAGCCCTGGCGGGCTATCTGCTGCTGCTCCTCCGGGACGCTGCCAGGAGGCGGGGATGTCCGACCTGTGTGCAGGGACCCTGCGCGCGGTTTTGAAAGGGTGAGGTGAGGAAGAGAGGCAGCGAGTTACAGGAGGGGGGGGGGGGAATTAAGTGCAGAGAAGGAGGGGAGACATAAAATCAGAGAACAAAAGGAGAAATTAAGCGGTGAAGGTGAGAAGGAAAGGAGGGAGGCACAGGGGAAGGATGATGAAGAGATGAAAGCGAGGGGGCAGAGGGGAGAAAACGGCGTCACGGTGTTATTCATGGGTACAAGTTCAACAGTGCCAGGACTACGAGAAATGATTTACTAAACCACACTGCTGCCACCTCTAACCTCAATTACCGTGACAAACACTCCCCCGGCTGAGCGCTTGTCCTTGACACAGTAAGAAGACCTACTGGAAGTCTGATGGTCGCCAGCTGAGCTGACAGGAATACTGAAAAAGTGCAAAAGGCAATAGGTGCCAAGATGTAGAGGAAGAGTCCAAATAGTTTTTGACTGAAAGCTAAAACTCCTTTTTCTTCATAGCTCAGCCCCGTCTCCACCCTCCTCCTCCTTTTCCCACCGCTGCCGCACGTCACCGAGGTACCCAGGCTCGCATCACGTCCCCGCTCAACCATCCACTATGACCATTCTCCTGTCACCTCTCATCTGCCACCGCTCCCTCCACCTCCATCCCTCAGCGGCTCTGACTCGAGGAGAGGGGGCGGGCGGAGGGGGTTTCGAGAGAGCGCGGGTAATTCTATACAATTTATATGACTCGGGATGGTGACAGCGCCGATGTTACTGGGGCTGCGTGAGGAAGATTGGCGCTGACAGCGATGTAATGCAAATGCAGCGCAGAAGTTGAGCGCTATAGTCGTCTCTGGATGCGGGTAGAGACGTGACTGCGTGTTGACCTTTCTGGATAGACCCGATATAAGGGAAGTGGAAAGACTCAGAAATGGAAGACAAGGGGAAGCAGAGCAAAATAAACCTTCACGCAAGCCAAGAGGGACAACGGAAGTTGAGTGTAGTGCGTTTATCTGGACAATAAAAGGACTTTATCTGTCTTAAAGGAATAGTTTGACACTTTTGGCTTATTCTGTGTCATGAAAGAGTCGACGATACCTGTTATACAACTTGTATCTGTCAAGTAATCATTAGATATAAAGCTAGAGCCAGAAGCCAATTAGCTAAGCTAGCTGCTAAAAGCTAACTATCTGGAAACTGGAAGCAGGGAGGAAACGGCAGCCTGGCGCTGTGAAATATGTTAACATTAATGTTTTTTTGTGTGTTTTTGTTTAATTAGTACAAACTACAAGTTGTGCTTTGTCACAGCTCAACCTCACGGTGACAACAACACCCGTAACTCCCACGTAACTCTATAATTCGCTAACCGTGCGCTGTAGCTTCAAATTTAACACATGCGAGACTGGTGAAGGTCTCCTCATCTGATTCTTGGTGTGGAAATCACTCGGCGTATGTCAAACGGCGGCTCTAACGTCACGACGTGAACATCTTTAGAATCAAAGCGCCAGCTAATCACGCTGACGATGAAGGCGGAGAGCTGCTTGGTACGACAGCAGAAGCTTGCCCTTGCTTTGTCCTGACATCTCTCTGGCGGCTAGAGTCCTCGCTCTCACCTCCAATTTGCATTTTGCCACTCTGACAAAGCATGTTCCTCATCTTGCCATTTACATTCCTATGACTATGGCATCACTGTGTTGTAAATTGTCTCTGACAAGCCACCCTTGAGGCCTTGGTGGGTGGACAAGAAATCTTGGCATCAGCAGGATTTGGTTGCAACTCTCTGCCTCAGACTCTCAGGCATAAAGATCGGGAGAAATCACACCATAGCAGCTCCTCATTGAGCTGTAATGCCATTTGGGTTGGTCCAGTAGACGGTGACTTTACATGTCTGTGTGCGCCTCTACGTGTGGGCTCACCTGTCGAGTGTTTGCGCACCCTCTCTGAGCCCTTGAGCAGGGAGCCCTTCAGATCTCCCAGTGACCGCGATGACCTCATCTCGCTCTGTTTGTCCCTGCTGTTAACCTGTAGGTACTACAAAGAGAAAATACACAGGGAGGGGGGGGGGGTAAGCAGATATAGAACAGGATCAAGGGAGGAAGTGAGGACAGCATTACATCAGTGTCCATATCCGTCATGAAATCAGTTGGGGAAGTTTCTCTAAGTTCTCCAGATAGCAACTTTGACTCTGTTCAAAGGTTATGTGGTTTTAAAAAGGAGATTAATACCACACATCTAAATTCCCCGCTGTCATCTGTCATCAAATGACTAACACGGAGCTAACTAAAGGTTGTTATGGCTACGATTCACACATTATTACATCACTGCACGATAGCGTGACGTCCGTGACGTGTCTCAAGAAGTGCACATCATTAGGAGCTCACATGGTTGTTCTTGGGCGTCTTGAGCAGAATCCTGAGCCACCCGTTGATCCCCGAGGTGGAGCCCAACGTCAGCACCGCCTGATCCAAGTCCTCTTGCGTCTTCAGGGGCAGCAGCAACTGAAAGGACAAGAAAACATACAACACATGACCTTTTCATTCAACATTGTTCCCGACTGATGGCGTACAGACGCATCAGCCCAAGCGTGACGTACTGTAGATGTTGTTTGCCTTATTAATGAAAAAATGAGGCTTTTAGATGAAGCTGTGTCAGATTCACAACAGCAGCCATGCATCTTTTAGTACCTCTTTCTCCATGAAGAACATGTCCATCTGCTGGCCGAAGGCCTCGGTCACTTTCTGCAGCAGCTCCTTGATCTTCAGCGGCCTCTGGAACGGGATGATTCTGGGAAGCAGAGAACGGCAGCGGGGTCAGAGGTCGGAGATAGTAAGCCGGTGTTGTGTCTAGCTTCACGAGCTCAGGCCGCGCAACCCAAAATAGCGGCGGACGTGCAGCGTCTCATAGATCACAACGCTTGTTCCAGTTGTTTCACAATATGACACAGAAAAGAGAAAAGAGGAGGTAGGAAGAACGAGAGACTGCGTTAAAGATGGGTTCACTTCTTTGTAACATACGTGTGGATTGCACTCTCTTTCTAAGCTATTTTATGACAACGTTTCTATGGTAACAAGAGGAAAAATGGACAGGTCAGCTGGGTCAAGGAGAGGAGCGAGCCGATGCTTAAAGGGGCATTAATCAATGCGATGAAAACAAACAGTGGCAGAGAGCATGAGCGTCTTATCTACTGTACGCCTACGTGTATGACTGAGTGTGTCCGTCTGAGTCCAAGCTTATCAGCGGCTGTTTGCAGTGAGTGTGTATATATGGATGCGTGCATGTTTGCAAAACTCCACATGCATGAGTGTGCTTCCCAATCAGTGTGCGCATCGGGCCACTGTTTCAACACCACTGGGCCTCTCCACTAAGCCAGCACAAAGGCAGATGGGAAACTTCCTGAGAGGAAAGGGGAAAAAATCTGGAGCGGCAGCAAAAAGCGGCAGGATGTGTGTCTTTCCCTCCTCTTTTTAGAGAGTGACAGAGTGAAAGATACAGAGACGCGGAGATATTTACAGACTGCGAGAGGGAAAATAAAGGAGACGGCCTGAGAAAATAAAAGGAAAGAAAGAGAAAGAGATTCTCTCCGGCATTTCTTCTCCTCTCTCTGCCGCCGCTCTCTGCTTTTGAAGGATCCGCAGCCCACTATCTCTTTATAGTATCCTGATAAAAGGACTTGTTTTTATCCCAGCATTTCCTCATCAGAGGCCAAAGCTCTGCCTATCTTAATGAGTACTCATTGGTTCCCTCATTTGAGGAGGGGATTCTGGGAATAGGGAGGCTTGCAGATCAGAGGCGAGCAGCAGCACAGCTAAACGCTCCCCATCTCTGTTTATACTCGCCGATGATGTGTCCGATAAAGAGCCAGAGGGATGTGGGGGGGGGGGGGGTCAGAGGGGTATGAGGATGCTGCTCCGAAAGATATGGCTTTCCTTCCTCCGTGCAAGCATGCGGACGCACAGATTTGCGGAGCAGATTTACGGAGCAACACTCTCTCTTTCTCTTTCCCTTTCTCTCATGGACACAATCACAATCGCACACACATGAAAAAAAAAAAAAAGAAAAGGCAAAAAAAAAAAAAAAAAAGGTCTGGCTCTGTTCCTTCACTCTCTGGCAAGAGACCCTGAGGCAGAGCCAGGGGGAAGAGAGACACAGCTCCTATTTCCTGCCCAAAACCTTCAGCGCTTGCCAATGAAAAGAGAAACCGTCCAATTAGATTCCATTGTGGACAGACAACACGGTTATCCTGACTCAGGGACTCCTAATACCTCAAGTGCCGCGGACGCTCCTCAGATATAACATGCAATTCACGCCGGTGCTGCAGCTTCAATTGCACTCGAACAGCTTTTTTGATGAAAACCCAATAAGATCTTATTTCTGTGCTCTCAGGAATAGCAGGGAGTTTTTGATAATTTCATTAAATTTGATCATATTAAGTCATAATTGCCTTCGTAGACATGGTCAGGGGTTTCCTCCTCTGTAATTCAAGTTGAAATGTTTTCAGGAGGGCTCAGACATGTAATTCAGTCGGCTTACATTAGGTTTTTACGGCATGTCTACGTCAGTACTGCTTGTGTTTCTCACAGCAGGTAGAAGCGGCTAACAGGCGCCGACTATAAACACTCTGTTATCCTGCTGTGTCACTGAAAATACAAAGATTAAAGCTGCTTTAACAGATTTTTTGGCTACTTGGGGGAATTGGAAACAACCTGTAAACACAACACTGACATAAATTGCTAAATTGCTAGCAAACGCGCAACTTTATCATTCATTTGGAGTCGTGTTTCTGTCCGACTGATGAATGCAACTGAAATATTCACTCTTCTTTTAGCTCCGTCTTTGTTCTCCACCAACTCCTGAGGAAAATAATCTCATCTTTAGCTGATAAATGCTACGCTATGTTAGCCGGCTAATCCCTAACTTGATATGTTCGGTGCTCGGCGGGTGGTATACAGATGAAAACAGCTGCCTGCTGCTAAAAGCAACAAGTGTGAGCAAAAGCAGTGACGTGCCTGAGTACATAATATCGTGACCCATTGTTCATATAAAAGTGTTGATTAGGGCCGCTTTAAGTAAATAAATATGTTAGTCATGCTAATGCTACAATGTGATATTATTATTTTACCCCGTCGAGGTAACAAACTCAGGATATCCTACAGGCCCTAAATCAAGTGAAAGCAGTCCGAGCTCGGAGAAACATAACATGGAAATATCTTTTTTTTTTATAAGGGTAAATAAAAAATGCATTCAAAAAAAGAGCTGCTTTTTAAAAATCAGTGAATGGTGTCTTCCAGTGTGAGCTGCGAGAAAGAGGCCGCGAGATGGAGAAACAGAGAGAGGCAGAAATGCAGAGAGACAGGAACATGAAAAACTCGTCTCTTCCTCAGCGGTAGCCAATTAGGGTTGTGAAAAAAAAAAAAGAAAGTGAGAGAGGCCCAACGTGAAGTCATATTCTGCGGGAGGAATGTGCCGTCTCCCCTTCTCGGTCTCACTCCTGTGAGCCTGTGAGTTTCCTATCAAAGCCCAGCTGAACCAATGCCTGTTCCCCTGCTCTATATTCTGATGAATCAAGGCAATTATTCTCGTAGGGTCTGGTCAGTCTCCGTCTGATGTTTTTTTTCCACTGTAACAGTACACTCTGTGTTTGTCATGAGTTGTTTGGACAACTTCAGACTCTCTGCGGGTTTATTGAATAAAGATTTCATGGGGACAAAGTATGTCTGCAAACTTGGACTTCACCCAGGATGCAATCCTAAAGGCCAGAGAGAAGAACCTGAGAGACTCAACACACAGGGTCCATACAAGGCGTGACGGAGCTGCGACCCCAGTGTAGACTAAATGAACGCCAAGCACCAAATAAAGTCTCTCCCTTGTTCAAAAGGGCGGTTATTTATACTGGGCGCCTTAGCTTTCAAAGCGCTCCAGCGTGGTAAACAAACTGTAAGGCACCTTTGGTGGTAAGACCGTCTCCAGACAGACAGAGTGAGTGTAACCATGCTTCGCCTCTTGAGTAACCCTGAGGCTGGTGGTGCGAGGGAGGACAGGCAGATGTGGAGGACAGAGAAAACACACAAGACGGAGTATTAATTTGGGGTGTGCCTGGAAGACTGGACATTGAACTGACACTCTTGGCACTCTCTGTCCTTTTTTTTTCTCGCTCACTCCCTCTCTCGGGGCCCTGTCTCTGCCCTCCTCCACCCCCAGCTCCACCTCCCAACCCCTTAAAAAACGTCCCGTCCCCGAGTCTGAAGCGCAAGGCCGCGGCTAAATGTCAAAGCAGGAATTTTTTCCCCTCTCTTTATGCTACTCTGGCATGTAACTGCGATTTCCCTTTTGACACAAAATCCCAGGCATGGCAAAGCATAACAAAAAAGATCCCGAAGTGAAGAGTTAAGGCTTGGACAGAGGAGTAGAAAAAACAATACGGAGGTTCCAACATACCGTTTTTCTCTCTCATGCTCCAGCTTGACTCTTAAATCCTGTTGAGAGGAAAAATAACAACAGAGGGGAGTTATGGAAGTGGAAAGTTAAAATGATTCATGGCTGTATGTGGGATTTGAGCTGCTGGATAAATGAAAGCGATAAGCCGGACAAGGAATTTAAACGGCATTATATGAGGATGATGATTTATGTCTTGTATTCCCGTTGCTGTATTTTTATTCCTCGGCACAAAGACAACGCCATCCGTCGACTTGACTTAAAAGATGGCACGACATGGGCTCAAGTTTTCTATTTATAAAGAGCAGGAATCTGGAGGAGCCTGCAAGTCTGCGTGAGGTAATGGCGATAAACGAACACTGATGTCATATCAGCGCAAAGTGACTAGAAAGAAGGGGTTTACCCCGACTCATGGATGAGCACTCTATGCGGAAACTCTCTGTCCCCGCGCTGTTTGTTTATGTCTCGCCATAAACACTGGTGCTTCAAGAGGATCTGCCAATTATCATTCCACAGCGGGAACAAACGCACAAGGAAACGGTTACAGGCAGAGGCACAAGGTGATAGAGAGGAATTAAATCCTAAGGGGAAGTTTTCAGCGCGCAAAAAAACATGCAGGAGAATGATTAGCCCGAAATTGATCATTTTTTTAATGATTTATGGCTATAAACGAGTGACAGGACATAAAACATGGCACAATCTCTGCTTTTGTGTCATTTGCTACTTTATTTTTAGACACAAGTTGGACCAAACTCCCAAAAGTCGAAGAATACATCATGCCGCAAGCTGTCAAATTTGAAAGTTTAAAAATTCCCCATGCCAATAAACGTTTGTGAACGCAGCACGCAGCACGTCACATTAGCATCTGTAAAATGTTGGGTTAGACTAAAAAAAAAAAAAAGCTCAACCTTCACCTGACTTTGGCAGCTCGCAGAAGTCAGCTCAGCAAAATAAAAAAAATAAAAAAGAAAAGAAAGTTGTCGTGGTGATGATGGTGGAGATTTTTGTGCGTGAACCCAAAATGACAGTAAAAGTTAAAGGCACCTCTGTGCTGCTGGTGTGTCTGCTTAATAAACTGTAATTGAGCAGAAAGTGAGACAGCTTTAATGTGATACTCAAACCAAAAAGATCTACACTTCACCCTCCCCGCATGCTTCAAACGTGGCTGTAAAAAGTTTATAGTTTGTACTCATGAAGAACGGCAGCTGCGATCTGAATCTGAATTCATGTCGGCTACAATGGAGTCCAATGGCAGGAAGTTTTTATAGCGGGAAAGGAAACTACAATCCCCTTCTTTTCTGTGCTTTTGTGTACTAGCATGCTCACTTTTTTTAAAATCAGAATATAGCTGAATAAAGGCTGCAAAGGCGTCACTGATGATCGTTTTATCACGTGACAGCTGGAGGTGACAGGAAAGGCAGCAGAGAGACAGAGAGGGCAAAGGGGCACCAATTTGGCATGTTTCTGCCAATGTTTTTATTTTTCTGCTATGAAAATGTGACTTGATCTGGTCGTAGCTGCTCCTCTTAGTCCGTGAAGTAACTACAAACCTTTTACAGCCACAATTGAAGCCTAGCAGTGGTGGTCAGAGGCCGATTCAAAGCCATATTTACCTGTTTGTAGAGTAAAGTTCTGCTTTTCGGCTTGTGGCTGTTGTGCTGGGTGTAGCAGCGACCCAGGGCTGCCAGGTCCGCCAGGTCCTTCATAATGGAGTTAAGCGCGTCCTCATCGTCTGGGGGACAGAAAACATAGATTTGGTTATCTGCGAGCGCTCTCGCTTTCACTCATTCGAGATTCAACTAAAAGGATCAGAGATACAGGAGTTGTGTGTTTACCTAGCGATGTAAGCTACGTTTGTGACCACTCCTTGGCATTTAAAAGTGTGTCACAGATGAGCGATGATAGCCCGTGAGGCTAGCACAAGTCCTGTCAGATCATTTGTCATGTGGTTTGCTTTGGAACTGATGTTGACTCACACAAGCGATGAGGCAACACTTGCTGTGTTACTTCCTGTTCTGGTACCCAATCTGATCTGTGGACTTTCCACTAATGGAAAGAATCCAGTCGTTTTGTCTCTCACATGCTTGTAACAATAATCTGTTGACAGACAGAGACGATTTCACCCTGGCGACACCTGTGCCAACGAGGTGATCAGTAAACCTAACAATGCTGATTGCTCGCTCTGCACTCTGCATACTTTGATTTGATTTACTTTGATTCAAACCTAAAAAAAAAAAAACATCACTAAAAGTGAAAAAATAAAATTTCAAATGGCGCCCGGATGGGGCGGCTGTGGCCCAGGATGTAGAGTGGGTCGTCCACTAATCAGATTTCTAATCAGATTAGTGGACTAATCAGGATTCAATCCCCAGTTCCTCCAGTCTGCCTTGGGTCTTGGGTCATGTCTTGGGCGATATACTGATACTGAACGCCAAAATATTCGGCTTTTCAGAAATTTCGGAACACACCTTTACAGGCGAACTTAATTTGAACTTCTCTAAACTTTTGTATGCCCAACTGTTCAATGTTTCAGTACTTATTGCATAACGCGGTGTTCAGACAGGATGCACTCAGAGGGAAGTTGCCACTGTGCCGAGTGTCATCAGCAGGTTGCAGTAAGTCGACTTATGAACGGCTTGAGACGTCGTTGTCAAGCCGCAATCGATCGAATGGCCCCGCTTTGTAGCACAAACTTTTTTTACATTTTCCATCGATTTCACCTGAAAGCCGAACATACTTTTGTGAGTTTAGAGCTGCAACTGCATCATTTCAAAGAGGTACTCATTGTAAAAGTGTGCCATCTTACCGAGCCAAGTGTTCCCTTTATTATGACACCATAATTATTCAAATAGACCACGTAGTTATAGAGATATACTCATTTTGGGTATGTCATTTTCAAGCAGAGGCCTGAAAAAAAAGAGGCTGGGGCTTACGAGGTTAGGCATCCTTTAGTTTGGACTCCTGTAATCAAGGCAAAGACTGATCTTTTTGAACTGAGATTACAAACTTTGATGGAGAACTCAAGAGCCAAGTCAAGTGTGTTTAAAATGCATACTTCACTCCGTAAAGAGGACAAGCCTACACTGTCATTCATTCAAATAATAATAAAAAACCTCTCCAAGTGCAAGGGATCCAGCCAGTTCTCGCTTCCCCTTTCCGACTTCACACTTCCAGCCGCACACACTTGCAAACACACTCTCATGTGTAAAGGGGGCAATCATGCAGATGAGCATGTCAGGCATTACCATATCAAGAGACTTTAATAGAACCAATTATCTGAGTGCGGTGATTACAATATAAGGAAGAGGTCGTTGACCTCAGCTCCCGCCTGCCTCTCCGATGAGTCCTGGGTGTATTCATTATATAAAAAACACACACACACACACAAACACTGTGTTCACCGAGAAACCAGGCCAGGTGTGTGCTATGCAACCCAAACAGCACCTGCAGGACGGACAGCATTCTTTAAAATGAAAGGGATCTGTGTGTTTATGTGTGTGTGTGCAAGACCACTGGGAATGTCGCTCTCATAGCAAAGTGTGATAGTAGCACCGGGAGCAGATGGGCTCTGAGGCGACATTTGATCTCGATCCCACTGTACGGCTCTTGTGGCCAGCTGTTCGCCGACAGTGGGCCAGTCCGTTGGGTTCACCCAGGGGACACGGGGCTCAACACACACACACACAGATTTACACACCCAGATTAGGGATGCGCCGCTCCGCTCGACTTTTTTTTTTTTTCTCAATGCCCACTCTGATCTGATCGGGGTTTTTGCTGATGGTGACTCCTGATCCGACTCTCGTAGTCAGGGTTAGGGTTAATTCAAAATCTAAAGTAACAAGCCGAGGCCCCCAAAGACTGAATGACTGTAACTGATCTGAACTTGATACACGATCCGTTAAATAACGGCCGCATTTTCCTGATAAAGATCTGATATTACTCTCATCTTAATATAAGTATTCATAGTATGCACACTAATGACATACCTATTGATCATGTTTAATTTAATCATTCTCTAAAGGTCGATAAACGGCAATTCAGTGTTGTCATTTTTTTGTCAGATTTGAGAATATTTCTTTACAGGAATGGAATACAATATGCATTAGTAAGTTTTCATCAGTGTATAATAACCTGTGTGCAACATTTGTTGTTTTTTTTGTTGCTTTATATCTACAGTGAGAACGGGTCCTCTTCCACAGAGTCCGCCATTTTGAACCGCCATTTTTCTACGGAAGCCCAGCCAGAGTTTTTTTCCTACACGCTTCAAGGGAGAAGAGGTTGAGGCTTGGGTTGCAATCTGCAACTTCACTGATAGGTACCGCTAAATCCGACACACTGGACCGTTAAACAAGCGTGTCCAAATTAGCTTTGTAGCGGCAACCATCCGTTAATAAAGGCCGCTAACAGGCTGAGCAGGCTCGTGCTGCGATGCGTTAAATTTTGGAGCCTATGTCACCCTCTTTGCCACCGAGCGCACATATAAAAAGAAGGTGAAATCACATCCAGAAAACATGTGTGAACTAAACAAATAAACAACAGTCATACCAGAACAAGAAAGGCGGTAGGAGTAAAACATCTACATGCACTGAACTAAGTAAGGGTGTGGTCTATTCTCTGCGGACCTTTCAGTGGAAGAATTATTTCATCCGTCAAAAGTTGCGTGATCAACAACACTTTCATCATCGTTCGGCTTTTCACTGGAAAGCTAACTTCTATATTTAGCTCGTGTAAACTGAGGTCAAACCTCGCTGGCTGCTAGCCGCAGAGGTGAACATCTTGTTTGACGATCCCGATATAGCAAGCAGGATCGAGGTGAGAGGCGACGCAGCTCCCCCCTGCCTGCTGATCGGCACACTCCCTTACGTCTTACAGATAAATAAGGCGGCACGATAAGAACGGTTACACCCACGAAATCCCTGCCCACAGTGCAAACAGTGGAAACAAAGAAAGAAAGTGCTGAGGAGTGTGTGTGTGTTTGTGTGGGGGGGCTGATATTCTTGAAATTAATGACGAGAGCCTGTTGGGCACTTTGTTACGTCAAAACCAAACATCTGAGAATTAAGTATAATTAGAGACAATCATGTAAGCGCTTATCAAATACAGTGGCATGCTGTGATTGTGGCTCATTAGCACATTCCTTTATGTTTATAACTGCGTGCACGAGTTGCGATAAGATAAGGTCTTTGTGAGGCAGGTGAGCAACTTCTGATGTCTTCCTAGAGGAACAATGGAGAGAAGAATGAAAACACTCCTACATATGCAAACAAGCCGCATACCTCCACAGACATAACCACACATGTGGCATGTACATGTGCTATACGGACCTTGAGCTCCCTGTCGGAGGGAGAATGGGTAGTTAAAATATCAGCTGTCAGGAGTGGTGGATGACTAACAGCTCGACCAGGCCTGTCCTCTCCGAACAGGAAGGAACTGAGTCACTGTCTCTGTTTCTGAATGCGGAGCTGGGTTAACCACTTTATTCCACATCACGAAATTAATAGATTTTTGATTGAATCAGTCAACGGCGGACAACTGAAATTCAGCGAGCGCGCTGCCGTTGCACTTATCCTGCAAACGCAAGACAAAGAAGGCGAGCAGGATTTTTTTGTTTCGTTTCGTAAAGATGGAAGTTGACTGCGATTAATGAGAAAATCAAATATATTTAGATAAATCTTGAGTAATTTAGTCAACCAAATGCCCAAATTTGGTAGTACAGAGCTAGAGCCAGGAGCCAATTAGCTTAGCTTAAGCTGGAGTTGCCCTCACAAGATACTAGTTTGCCCCTGTTACTAGCCTTCATGCTAAGCGATGCTAAGATAGCTCCTTAATGCTAGCGCAAGTCAGTGTATGTTGAGTAATTTAGTCAAGCAAATGTCCAAAATGGGAGTTATTTCTTGTACTAAGACCTTATAATCAAACCCAACACGACCTCCATCTTTAGTTCTCATTATCACTGCCTCGCTCTCTGGTGACAAGTGTTGTTTCAGTCCTGCCTCTACAGGCTCAGAGCCCCAGACTACCCCGAGCTACCCTGGCAGTCAAGGATACAAAACAAACAGAGGCTTGCATGTGTGTATTCTGTGTGTGTGTGTCTTTATGTATGTTTAAGGCCTGTGCTGTGACCTATGGATAACAGTAGAGAGTGCTGGCGAAGGGGGACGTGAGAGTGTGAGAACTGCGTGGATCCGGCTGTGATGGCCGCCTATAAATGAAGTTATTACATCACTGAGGCCTGGTCCACACAGCCGCTGCCAGGCTTGAGGCTGGCCAAGGCTAACCACCGGCGCAGTGGAAAGCAACCAGCTCGCACATCACTGCCAGGAGCAGCCTTTACAAACCAGCTACAGGGATGTGACCGAGAACGGTGGATAGCTTTTCTCTGATGCGCGCGTGTGTGTAGTTTGAACGACCTGCACTTGAATTCCTGAGCTGCTTTCTTGTGTCTTAGGTAAAATGTGACCAGCATAAGAAGAGGGGGAATTCCAGGAAGCGGAGCAGAGCGAGCAACATTACACAATGGAGGCTGATTGCTGGGCATTGCATCATCACTCTGTGAATGTGGACTGTGAATGTAGCCGTGGGTGAAATGAAGTTAGAACTCCAGTCCAAGAGAGTTTTAACATAAAATTATTCTCCTCTAGCCGTGCTGCTCGAGCAGATAGCCTCAAACAGCTGAAAGAGTTTGGAGTTGAAGATGCAGGCTTACAGCCCCCGAGAGTGTTTAAAGAATAACACTGGCTTTAAGAGGCAAGTACTGCAACTTGCAAGCTAACAAAGTGTGTGTAAGCGACTGCGAGTGTGTGTGTGTGTGCGAGGCAGCCTGCCTGAATGAAGACATTGAGGGGATTTCCTGGTGCCGAGAGACACATCATGGCAAAGGCATCCGGCTGGATTAGCAGCTGGAGCCAAATGTGTCCTCACTCTGCAGCAGCACGAGCCGAGCTCTGACGCAGAACACACACACACGCGCACGTATGCACGCACGCACGCACACAGATACACACCAGCTATAGCAAGCAAAGCACACTCTTACACACCTTGGTGTTTGTCGAAACTGCGATAGCGCTAATTTAGCACCAAATGGGTGTAACGTTCAAACCTCTGAAGTTAATCTTTCGCTAAGAATAATAACTCTGATGTAATGCGGGGTATTGTGGGTGTGCGACAATAGTTGCGCAATTAATGTTTGCATAAGGTCTATGCCGAAAGTCTTTTCATTGGTGAATGTCTGCAAATACTTCTATTCAGTATCTAAAGGTTGTGACATTCCTCCTCTTGGCCCGCCTTCCGCTATACTGTAATGGAAATGTAATGAGCTCTTAAAGACGTCTTTGTATGACTGCATTCATGTTAAAGAAATAGTTTGACATTTTGAGCGGAGTTATTTAAACTGCTGTAATTGTTTGTGTACAAAGTGCGGAGCCGGAGCCAGGAGGCAATTAGCCTAGCTTAGCCAAAAGGACTGGAGGCAAGGGGAAACAGCTAGCTCCGCTTTTCCTGTCTGAAGATACACATTTGAAGCGCAATTAACAGGCGAGTTCAGAGCATGAAGAGACAGGAAAGTTCATCTACCTGCCCTCGAAAAACAGACGGTGCTACTTTGCCCCTAGTCTTTATGCTAAGCTAGTAACAATCTGCCCTTTCATCTTTAACCGTGTTTCTCAAACAAATTTCTGCAATTGTTGTTTTACCTTGTGAGTTCCTGTGCTGTCCGGGTCCATTTTGGAGACCGTCATCTGTGGAAACAAAAGGCAAAGCAGTTTAGGATTACAGTGGAAAGAAGTCAAAAAATTAAGAGCCAGGGGTGTGTTTGGTTTTTCAATGGAAAGAATAGGCAGCAGATATCCATTCAATATTTTGATCTTTGTTTATAGAAGTCAGTTAGCAACAGGTTGAGACTACAAGTCCTGGGCACATGCAAATATGGCAGAGAAGAGAGTCTATTGTTTGAGTTGCATGGAGGAACTCAGTCTGTGTGTGTGTGTGTGGTTTTGCATAGAGGTACAGTAGGAGTGCATGTGCGTCCACGAGCTTGGTAAGCGTGAATGCACACTTTCAGGGGAGATTTGTCTGCACTTCCTGTGTGCAAAACGATGTCTAAATAAAGTGTGAATATCAGGAAAATAACATTTTTATTAACAACAATGTAAAAAGACCAAAACAAGCGTGCATAAAAGAGGCCATCTGGAGCCGTTAACAGCCACCTCACACTTTTCCGCTCTCGTCCATGTGTTATTTTTCTCTGCACTGTTTTCTGCCAGAGGACGTGTAAGAGGTGTGTATGTTTGTGCGTTTTCCCCTGTAGTCGTGCGAGTATCTGTACGACACGGCGGCCCCCGCTTTCGAATACTACTCACCCATGTTTACTGTCATCATCAGGAAGTGGCCCTGTTGAACTCGAGCGCGGAGCTCAACTTCTCTCTGCAAGCGAAGATTTCATCCTGAGAACAAAAAAGAAAAAAAAAACAAAACAGTTTCAACGTCCAAGAACTGAACTGTGCCACTTTCCTTCTGCTCGGTGCGCATAATATTTCTATGATTGCACAAAAACAATGACAAAACAGGACACAGGTGGCAGTTTCAACACAAAGCGCTCTTTCCAACTATCAATGTCACAGCTCCTGTTATTTATTTAATCTTTATTTAACCAGGACGGTCTCTTGAGATCGACATATCCTTTTCTTTTTGAAAAAAAAAAAACTCCTGGCAGACAAACAACAACATGACAGCCAAAGGCTGCATTTGATGCCGGTAACTCAAGCCATCTAAATCCTGTCAATGCCCTGATGCCTCTTTATTGCCACTTTTAAAGAACCAGAAGCCGGCAGCAGGTGAAGGTGGAGGTATTCTTCACGTGTTTGATGATGGGAAGATGAAGATTTGTGCCCTTGAGATCCCATGGTGCAGCAGTCAGTCAGGCGTGGGTGTTTGCCTGCCTGCCTGCCTGCCTCAGGTACAGACTACGAGCACTTCAAAGACAAAAGCCTTCTTTGTGCATTAAGTCGGTGAGCGCAGAGCAGAAAAGTGGCTGTCACATCTCTTAATGAGGTGATACAGAAAAGAGTCCTTTACCCCTGACAGTTGTTTTTCTGTTAAACCGATGATATTAAGTAAAGAACGGAGCAGAAAATGGAGTAAATGCATCTCAAGAATCAATCTCACGTCGTTAACACTTACCAAACCGCCATTTAACAGTAAAGGAAAGTGATATGTTGACTTTTCTCAACGATGATTTTCACATCCTGTTAAAGGCTACGTGCGGATAGATAAATTTGTTGTTCTTTTTTTAACGCCGGCTTCACACAAATTGGAACAGGAACTGTAGAAACAGCTGCAGAACAGTATGCTGTGATATTTATATGTGCCTTCTTCCATATACCATCAATCACAAAGCCATGTTAAGGCGAAGCAAAGGTTTCGGACAGCCCTCTATAAAGGAGCTAAATTTAAGCTATATTTTAAATAACAGCAACCGTTGCAACAAGTGACACATTTTAGAAAAGTCATCGGATCAGGGAATTCCCTCTTGTCCAACGGGTGCTAACCTTAGCTAAAATTAGGTAGAAGTTACTGGTCATATCTTATCCGGCAAAGTTGCATCAGCACGAATTGCTGACAGCATTGAATTAAGCAAGAGCGCTGAATTGAGCTTGTTATTCGAGGGGGAACAACATGCTCTTTCTTCTGTCGTGATGATGCGATTGCGTTAAAATGCAAAATAATTTAAAAAAAACGTGAAATGACAATTTGCATGTGTGCACGGCTCATAAAATAGGAAGTACGAGAAAAACAGGATATCAGTAGAATTACAGCACGTCGATGCGTCTGTTCCTTTTCTGCGCGACTGCAGACACGTAGCCGATTTTACTGCCTGCTCACGCTATGAACGGGCATTTTATAAGGGAACCATGTGACTTGTATCAAAAGGGGTTAACAGGTTGTTACGGCCGAGCGATTGGAGAACTCGCTGCTGCTGACTGCTTGTTGCTACACACAGGAAAAAAAGCCTCAATGATGGAGCCAACATTTGGTCTCGGCGCTGCAGCAGTTTGACTACAATGCTTCGGTTCTGCTGTTGTGGCACTTTTTCTGATTACTTTTTTTGCAGCTAAACACTCACCCATCACATGATTAATTGCACAGTTCCACTCAAAGGAAGCTGGATTACAATGGGAGTGAAAATCAATGTAACGTATTAGTGTTAAGGAGAGATAATACAGTGGGAGAGCAGTATGTATTCATACAAGGCTTACAGGGGAACATACAGCCTGTATTAATGAAGAAGTGAGGGTATACAGCAGTCCAACACAAACTATTTGAGACTAAAGAGCCTTCAGAGAGATTAATAGCAGTGCCCCCCAGATATTTTTCTCTTAAGGCATCATTTACTCTTTGTTTTGCTATCTCCAGTGGCCATGCCGCGTATGTTCTTGTGCTTTAAAAGCCCGCACCACTGTTTACACTGTGCATCCCGAACGTTCGGCACAGACAAACTCTCCAGACTGTCTACAGGGACGCTAGCACTTTCTCTTTGTGTCAGCCAGCAAAACTTTTCATAAAAGCAATCAAGACGGGCCACTGGAGCAGTTTACACAGCCTGAGGGGGCAGAGTCACGGGGTGCCAGCTGAGTTTGAACATGCAGTACACCGCTGTCAGGGGGCGCAAAACACAAGGCGAGCTGATGCATCGGAAAGATTAAATTCCATTAAAGTTAGAATAAATATGTGTTTTGAGTTTGTCGGGAGAAAAAAGAAAGTGTTGCTAACTGCCCAGCCAAGTTTGCATGATTAAAAATATCGACAAGTTTACGAAATTAGGTGTCAAAATAAGTATTCTCAGCTCCAGGACTGTGGGGGGCGTGTCTGCTGCTCAAGGCGGCCTCAGCGTGTCATCGAGCCACCCTTTAGGACCGCCCAAAAAATCCTGGACTGAAAACTGATGAAAAACAGTTTTAACCTCTAACTCCAAATTTCAGAAATATATATTTCAAAGTCTTTTCACATGTTTTCAACAACTACTTTTCAAAAATGTTCCAAGGATGACCACTTTCTAAAAACATCATGATATACTAAATGTGGGCCACCTTATATCCATCCATCCACTTTCTATAGCTGCTTATCCTTATCAAGGTTGTAGGAGGCTGAAACCAATCCCAGCTGACATTGGACAAAAGGTAAGGTACCCCCTGGACAAGTCGCCAGTGGGCTAACTTATATTGTACACCCTTGTATTGAGTGGATTGAAGAGTGGTATGATACGTCCGGCTGTGCTAGCATGGTGCTGCTGACCACACATGAAAGAGATGAAGTGCAGCCACAAGACAGGTGGTCTCCTAACACCACGTGGCCCAATCTGTTTGTGCTACACAGAATCACACACACATGCGCACGCAGGAATAGAACAGCCCCTGTCTTGTGCCAGCGAGTCACCAGATGGCCCATCTGTTTCGCCCCTCTGCCCAGCAGGGATGCCGGGCTAGTGGTGCCCACAGATCGCCAGCCCAATTCTCCACACGCTTCTTGGCAGACGAGCGCCGTGACAGCCCCGCTTGTTGAAGATCAAATGCTAATCGCCGCTCTGGTTCTTGTTGCTTTGCCTGCCACGCGTCCTGCAAGAAAAGGCCGTCTGTCTCTCCACTAGATCATGAGACAAACCTACAAATGCTACTACCCACATCCAGAAGTGCTTTGAACGCTGTGACGCACTTCACTGTCAAGACATGGATAACATCCCCGCCCGGGCCAATGTTTCACTGGCAGAGGCCTCTCCTTTGTCACAGTATGAAGACTGTGTTGAAATGACAGAGGAAGTTAATTAAAAAGAGGACAGCAGAGGATGGGATTTCAGATGAGGGTTGTGGGGAATTGTCTGAGCCAGACAGAGCAGAGCCGTGCTCCTCAAACCACACGTCGCAATTTTATTTTTATTAGACTGATTGAGAAGGAATCACAGCCAAGACTATGTGGGCAAGCGCATAAATGCATGCTCACATACATACTTCCTAGCAAAGTAAACAATATGATGTTGGCCGTACGTCTCAGAGGGGAACTACCCTTTCTTTGCAACAGAGAAGTGAAAGGTCTGCTCTCCAGCTGCCCGGCGGCCCGCGCAGTATGATCTAATGCTTGACATCACTCCAGTGGAGTCCCAAGGAAATCGCCATTTCATTTCAGAGGTCACCTTCTAAACTTTGCAACAGGCCTGTTGGGCTCATCATTGGGTTTCCATAGTGCAGCGCGGCTTGTCTGTAACAGACGTCAGATGCCAAAATAGACAGTCCATGAAGAGAATCGCACAGGCCAGTAGGTGGAGAGGACAAGACATCTGTGAGAGTTTGATCGATGAGGACATGTACCGGGGTCAAAGAGGAGTATCGATGGAAGACAGAAAGGATTTTTCTTCTTAAGCAGACTGATGACATATGGTTACTTAAACTCCAGGACGGGCAGCAAGTTTTAGCAGCGCGTTTGCATGTTTTTTACGTTTTTTCTGACATTTAATAGACCAAACAACTAATCAATTCATTTTTATCAACAATGAAAATAATCACTTGTTGACCTTGTGTTGAACGTGTCAAGAAATCTTATATTTTGGTATTAAACAAACAAGATATAACCCAACTTGGGAATTATCTACCCCAAAGTTTGTATAAAATGACTTCAAAAGTTCTAAACAAGCAATATCAAGGTTTTTGTGGGTATCTAATGCTTAAAATATACAAAAACTGCTGATATGGATGTTTAAAATGTGTAATTTGTATTTTGCTGACATGACAACACCGGCTTTTAAATGCTGTATCCAAAATAAAAGTGAACAACACGAATCTGCACTGCTGATGAAGTCACATAATGCACTACAGGCACAATATCACAAGGAGACGGTGAGCTGGTCACAATACCCGGTAGACTGACTGAATTGCAACACAGGCAGGAAGTGAAGGGTGATTAGTTAGCCGTGGATATTTAGGTGACTTACTCTTTTTAAAAAGGTCAGTAGCGGGGGTGTCCTGTCCCCTGAACGCTTGCCAAGACTGTGCCGTGGCAACATGAGTCAGAAGCATTATTGAGGCTGATTCTGGGAAGTGAGACAATACAGTATGTCCCTCCAGCACAAGCTTTGGGTTTTCTATGCAGGGATGCACTTGAGGACTTCTGGATGGTGGAAGGAGTGCGTGGGCAGGAGGACGTCACTCCGCGCAAGGCCCTCGACGCTCATTTATCATAACCTTGGCTCTTCTTTGCCTTGTCTCACAGGAGTTATTGCAGAGAAGATTTTCAATGGAACACACGGCTTAACAAGTCCTTCCTTGAACACAACAAAAGGATCCTGGCACTAAATCTATGTTTTATTTCAAATAAAGGAATTTCCCTTTTGATTTGACGCCATTATTTGCACATTTGTATCACTTGTTTCAACTCTAAATGCATGCTCAGTTAGAGGAACTGCACTGGAGTGCCAATCTATCTCTTCGTGGAGCATGAATGAGTTTCAATTTAGGGTTATTTATACATGTCACATCCAAGGTGACACTAGTAGTCCTAGGAGAAAGTCGTCCGTACCATCAGGGCCCAAAGGGGCTTATAAATAGTAGAGCTGGATGTACCACGTTAACTCAATCCACTAGTTCCAATCAGATTCCAGCGTAAGAGGCTCCTCCTCAGTGAAAGTGATGGCTCTATTAGCTCAGAGATAAGTAGATCTGTCTGCCATTATCATCAACCACACAACACTGGCTAAAAATAGCCAAATGAAGGAGTGATTCTCCTGCCGTCCACAATATATCCACTCCCTGGATCACTAGAACCAAGAGAGGAATCTAAGCACAATCTGTGAAGTAAGCTGTCTTTTCCATTATGTGACGACATGCTATTGCAAGCACATTTCATTCATTGTGTTTCTCCACCCAAATGCGGCCATGCGGAGACAGCTCATAAGACTTAAACCCATTTCACGAGGCAGAATGTCAAACAGCTGTGGTGCAGGACGAGGCAAGAAAGTATTTCTGCTTTGCCATCGGAGGTTTATCCATGGAGAGCGGCTCGGTTCTGGACTTTTGATACAGAAGAGTCCCCACATGTCGTCTTCCTTTAATGTCTCTGCGACTAACTGCAAACCAGCATTGCTCCTTTGTTTACGTGCTCATATCGGAAAGCATTGGAATACAAAAACAATGATGCCTGACCAGTAATGGCATCCCACATAACATTTTGTCCTCGGTGTTATTGTATCCAGTCTGGCAGTGTGTTGTTGTCTATCTGGCTGTCCTTGCAGATTCAGGATCTGCTGTTGCTGATGGCATTGTCCTTACGGTCAGACAAGCCAAGCAGACCGAGCTCAATCAGGACAACTTCCTCTTGGTTTCTGGAGATGAAGTGGAGGAGGGGGGGGGGGGCTGACTGCATTCTCGCAGATAAAAAAAGGCGACCTGGGCTGACTTCGGAAAGCAGTCAGGCTGCTTTTCTTTCCTCCGTATTTTGCTCTTCTGTAGGCTGAATTCAAAAGTAATTTTCTTCCATTACCCTTTCCAAAAATGCCACATAACAACAAAGCAATAAGAACTTAAACATACATTTCTTTTTCTAAAGAATCCTGGAAACTCAGTATCACCATACAAGAGCACCGCTCTCAGCAATTACTGGTTTACGTCATCTTGGGTGTGCCGCAACCGGCTTTGCACACCTGTATTTGTGCAGTGTCAGTCTTTCTTCATTGTACATGAACTCTGTCGCGGTCTCTAGAAAGTGTTCGACAAACTGAGATCTTGAGGTCGACTGATTTTCCAAAGGGTTCAAATCTTTTACGATCTTCCCGAGCCGAGAGGTGAATCCTTCCTTCTGTTTTCCTCAAGCAAATATATATATATATATATGTGTGTGTGTGTGTGTCCAAGCTCGTTATTTTCTCTGTCCTGACCTGTTTTCAAGTCTCTGCAGCTGAGAAGTATGATGCTACAACTAGCATGCCTCACCGTAGGGATGGTATAATCCAGGTGGCTGTTATTTGGGTTGTGCCAGATACAGTGCTTGGCAATCACGCCAAAGAGCTCAATTTCTTGTCTTGTCAGACAAGACAAGCTTCTTCCTCTCATGCTCAGTCCTCTGTGCCATCTGGCAATGTCTGAGAGGGCTTTCGTCAGTGTTTCACTAAAGAGCGACTTCGTTCTGGCTTTCTATCTGCCCACAAAGCTCTGATTGATGTGATGAGTGTTGCAGAGATGGTTGCCCTCTTGCCTGGTTCTCCCATCTCTGCAGAGGACTGAAGCACGCTCACAATGGTTACTTATTACTTGGCCTTTTCTTGCCCGGTTCCTGAGATTCATCAGATTGGCAGCTTTAGGAAGACTCATGGTGTTTGTAACAAACATCTTCCATTATGTCCCAATGATGGAACATTAAATGGTTTTTGTCCCCCGCCTGTGGCTCGGTGCCTCAATACAATGTTATATAATAGGTCTACTGAGAATTGCTTGCCCTTAACAGCTTTATTTTGACAGGTGATGGCCCTTTATTTATTACATCCTGTGAACTGAGTCTGCTCCACATGGACTCAAGTTAAGTTCTACAGATATCACAATAAGGATTGAAGGAAATAAGGACGGTCTGAGCTCAGTCTGGAGCATTGAAGCGGGTATTTCTACATTAAACATTCAATAAACCATCAAATCTTTTACAAATGTGTTTGTTTTGTCATTATGTGCTAACATTGAGGGATTCTCTGGCAATCTAGCCACGCTCTTCCACAAAGTTATGCCACTGAGAGCAGCAGAGGTCAACATATCCTGACTTTTAGTCCCGTGAAGGTGTCCGGCTCCACTAATTGCTGGCTCCTACATTTCCCACAATGCAATCAGCTTTTTATCTCTCTTCTCACACCCCTGGTTTGTAAAGCAGACTTTCAAGATGACAAAATGTGGGGAAAAAAACCCTGACTGAATAGTTTTCAATGCCACTGTTCATTGAACGCAACACCTCTGCTCTCTGCCACGCAATCAGAGGAGCAGTGAAGGGTGACCTCAGTCTGACAGTTCGCTTATCTATTTGCAGATCGTCTGTCTGATCAATCATCAAGGGGATTTCATATTTTACCCATGTCTGTCTTTATCGCAACAATTGTGATAGCAATCCTCACACAAAGTTTGTGACACTCCCCCCCCCCCCCCCCCCCCCGGCTAATGACAAACTTGTTTTGTTATCCAGCGTAACCAGGCAACTTCCAAAACAGGCCTTCTTATATGAGTCATTGTAACCTTTCACCCCCAGCCCCTCTGGTCAGTGGGCGTCTGGCAAGTGGTCAGACTTCTGTGAATCTGGCTCATGATATCATGACTTCACACTCCTCAGCGGAGGAGCTGTGTGCGGAGAAAGAGGTCACGTTCGGTCTGATTAAGACACTCGACTAATGACTCGCGAAAAGGGGGCCAGCATGAAATTGTCCTGAGTTGACAGCATGATGTTAATGAGAGTTAATGGATGAACACCATTTTCTCATAAGGGGGCTGCTGAGAAACACTGCCAGCATGAGCAAAGTCTGCAGCGCATGGCGTAGAAGAATGACAGCACAGGGCATGAATGGCAAGCAAAATCGGCCTCGGCGATAAACTCCTCTGTTTCTTTATTAGTCCCCATCAAAATGCAATTAATAACCGATTGCTTCTGTCTCTGGCTGGCATTTCTACTGTGGGATCCAGTCCTGTTATCAGCCAAATGGATTGTTTTGCTTGAGGCACACCAACCCGTATCTGTGGGCGGTTTCCACTTGACGGTTTGACTCTCACTTTAAGGCTATTTCGGAGGCCCCGGGGCACGCCAATGTGCTGATAAACTCACCCGTCGGTTTTTGCTGCTCAGACTCCTGCGAGTGCAGTTCGTATGGATTTGATTTGATGAACACGATGGCCTCATTAAAATCTAATTTGGCGGATTGTCTCAGAGGTCTGCCGTCGCAGGAGCATGTGTTGAGCTCTTCGGATCGGATCTCGCCAGCGTCCTCACCACTCTTTTTTTTGCACTATATAATAAGGCACAATTCAAAAAATGCATGGGTAGAAACAGGAAAGGAAACAGGAAGAGAGCGAAGGACTTTTCAGGACATGGCTGAGGATTCCACGTTTCAAGGAAAACACCGGTTTTTACTGACCGCTGTGAATCACAGACAGGATTGAGTCCACAAGCACAGGATGACAATGACTTTCAAGAAATCACTCACACCTCCAGACATGCGATTTACACCTGACTGGTGATAAGCACAGCACGCAACATTGTTGAGAACAGTTTATTCACTCACAATCAATGCAAACCTTTATTTTGGCAGCAACTTTTACCAACAGAGAACTAAAATCGAGGCTTCATTTGGGGAACAGTTTCCACTTGCAAGAAGAAGAAGGCCCATCCAGTGAGGTGTAAACAACCACAGCACATGCATGTGTTTGATTAAACCAGCTACAAATGAGCTACCCAATGAGAGATGCAAGTCTGTTTCAGTGTCCAGGCATTTCATTTGCAATAAACAGGAAACAGCAGTCTGAAAGCAGCAGTGATCTCAGTAACTGGCACCAAACAAATGAAGAAATCATCCAGGCTGGACTCTTACCTTGTTATCTCTCCATGTTCTGGGTTGTGGCTGCAGGATTTAAATTGTGACAAATAAACGACAGGAAGAGCGAGAGAAAAGAAAAAGAAAAAAATCCCAACAGATGCAGAGCAAAATCTTCCTAAAACAGTGGGCTGATATCCGGAAACTGCGCTCTGTACTAAAGCGCAGAAATTACAAATACAAGCTGTGATCAGGCAGAAAGATCTTCTCTGATCCCCGGGTGCATAATCCAGATCTGCGCTCACGGACACGAATCAACGAGCGATGGTCAATGCGTTTGAGAGTAAAGTTTGTTGTCTTGTTTTTTTTTTTTCTTCTTCCAGCCTGCTCCTCGCTTGCCTCCACACACACTACGGAGAGGAGCCGAGTTTTTCCCTGGAGCTGCGCCTCTGATGTCAGCAACAACGTGAGCTCCAGGAAGTGGTGACGCTCTCCGGTGGTGCGTTTCCAAGGCAGCGGCGACAAAGCGGAGGGAGCGACGCCTCCCCGCGGACGCCGGGGGTAAGTGCAGCGGCTCTGTGCTGGCGTGATCTATCTGTGCAGAGCTATCCGTTCTGCTGATGACTCAAACAAATTGAGTTGATTTAAGTTCAGTTCAGCTCAGTTTAGTTCAAGTTCAAATAAATGAAGTTTGGTTGATTAAATTAAATGTTTTAAACTGATTCAATTCAAGGAAGCTCAGTTCAGTTAGAACAATAGTTAATAAGTAGTAACAACAACAGCAACAGAAATAATAACAATGTGTATGAGCCTGAAAATAACTCAAAAAAGTTGGAAACTTTCCATGAACTGGGAATCTACATCGAAGATTGGCCCTTAACGAGGAATTTAAATATAGTATAGGGAAAATATACTTTAAAACAACAAGTATTCGTGTACTTGAATACTTGTGCTATTCCTCCATCAGATGATTTATTGAGCCCGTGGATTACATAAAGTGAAGTAAGTTTTGATGTCATTATGGGGTAAATATAGTCGATGTTTGGTGTTAATGTTTAACTTGCAAACAGCAGATGAATGAAATGTATTCATACAGTAGGTAGCTAGCTAGCGGCTTACACCCAGTTACTATATTACTCCCATTTTCCAGTTGATTCTCATCAGTTACCCATTCCCATTCCCATGGAAGGTTTCCAATTTGAAAAGACTTCTGAAATACTCCAGCTTATCCTCCCATGGAAGATTTCCAGAAATCCACCCCACTGTATGTAGAAAGTCTGAGTCGGAGTTTTAATGGGCAAAATTCCTTGAAATTAAAAAAAAATAAAAATGAATCCATGAGGTGAGATGTTTATTTATTCGTATTTATAGTTTGTGTACTGTGTTGAGTCTTGGAAATAAGCTGTACAAACAGAAAATGAATCTACTGCAGCACATTTACCTAAAATAAGTGTAAGTAAAACCATGTTTGGTGATTTAGAGGTGAAAATACATGACCAGACAAAAAGAGTTTGTTAAATGTTCGGTTTCTTTACAACTGTAGCTACAATAGATAGATAGATAGATAGATAGATAGATAGATAGATAGATAGATAGATAGATAGATAGATAGATAGATAGATGAGCTTTAAAAAAAAGGTCTATACTCTGCTTTAAGGAAGGAACTCCTCCAGTTGCAGCGACACACGTACTGCCGATGACAGACTAGGATTTCCACCATGCCTTGTCACGAAACCACACAGATGCTGGCAGATGTTGACAGTCACCTCGTTCGTTACAGCCGTTTTTTGAGGTTTTGTTTGAACACAGTCGATCTGCATTTCGAGCTCACGCGCAGCACGTGTAGGTTACTGTACCTGCTTGGACAGAGTGTCAGGATGGAGTGATTATAAGTGCTTCACGCAGTGATAAGCGCTCCTCATTAGTGCAGCCACAGTGTTTCTGACTGCTCTGGCTCGGTCCCACTGGGGTTTCCAGTAAGTGTGCCTGTCTACCCGTCAGCAGAGAGAGCTGCTCCCGGCTCAGTTTAAGCGGGTGAAAAAAGCCTAAATGGTCCACTAATTGTTCAATCCTCACAAAATCATCACCGTTTCCTCCCTTCACTGTGTCTGCAGGATCCGTCATGGACTTGGACCTTGCCTGTGGGTTAGAAACCGGATAACAACTTTACCACTAAAACATCCACCATACTGACAAATGATATATTGTACAGTTTAAATACACACTACGCATTCGTGCCAAATATAAATCTCAATGCTCTGCACATGCATATATCTCACACCCTCAACTTCATTTGAGTAAATCGTGCGATATTTAATGCATGCTTACACTTGCACCCAAGAATACTTGTATGCAGACATTGCGTGGAGGTTATTGTTCTTTATATTTACCCACTTTTGTTCGGCTTTGTTGTCCTTGATGCCTCCCTATCTATCTTCCTGTAAATTGTTCTGTGGATGTACATTGAGGGCAACTTAAAACTGGACTCAGATTTGTTGTTTGTGCACACATACGTGGTCTATAAAGCTGATTCTGATTTCACAAATCACACCCCATTCGTAGAGAGCAGGAGAGCAACTGTGTCAAAGTGAGCTGCGGGCTAATGGACAGTGACAAATACAGCAGTGAATTGCAGCAGGCAGTGATTGAACACGTCTTAACGGTGTTGTTCTCTTGTGAGATTGTGTAACCGTTGCAGTGCGAGACAGAGAAGAGGCTGAAATTATTTATAATAGGCACAAAAATGCAACCTGAGGCCGCCCTGTCTCCTCTTTTCCAAAAATGCTCCACTGACCTTGGCTTGAGCATCGCTCGCTTCAGATTAGTTCCACATAGCTCTTGTTTTATTGTGATCAGATGCGCCCTTGCTCTGTCTAAGACTGCTTGAGTGTAATGAATATCAATTGGACATTTGCATCTCTCGGTGGATTTGCAGCGCTTGTAGATGTCTGTACCGCTGAACTGTGCAGTAGAGGAAGACCACAGGCAGATGTTAAGAACAATAACAGGGTGTGGGTGAGTGTGTTTCTTGTGGGCTTTTTAATGTTTTGCAGCGTCACTTTAGAGGCTTTCAGAGAAATTTGGGGTCTCTGGAGGAAAGGACGATGTGTTCGCTGTCTGCTTTTTTCATCGTGTAAAAATTAAGACCACAGATTATGCGGGGGATATTATTTTGACATCAATCTGTCTGTTTGTGTGGCTGCATATGAGCTTGTTATTGAGGACAACATAACTCAAAAATAGCGTTGCAAAAAGTTCTCAAAGTTGGAAACCTGCCATGGGAATTAACAGGAATTTATGAAAATAAACAGGAATAAACCAGGAATTTACTAAACTGAAGGTTGGCCCTTAACAAGGAACTTAAATATAGTATAGGGAAAATATATTTTAGCATAATCTTGATGAAAACAACCCGATTTTATGCACTTGAATCCCCATCAATTACCATTCCCATTAATTCCCATGGAAAGTTTCCAATTTGGAATATTTCCAAATAACCCAACTTAACTTCCCATGGAAAGTTTTTGGAAATTTACCAGAAGGTTTCCACCCCACTGTATGTAGAAATTCTGATTTGTTTTATTGGAGCCCATTGCTGGATGCATTTCCAAATTTACTTGGAAAATGTTCATTTTTGAAGTTTTAATGGGCAAAATTCCTTGAAAGTACTTGAATTATTGGACTTTATATTGAAACCAATGACAGTTAATGTGAATCCAATGTTGTAAAAATCAACAAAAGCGTCTCCCTCAGAGTTTTATTGCCATTTTTGATTATTCTCCTACTTTGCCGCCATAAAAATCACCAGTTGTTCTCAATCATACAGTCTTAATGCGTCACAGAACATTCTGTCCCTCTCAGAGACTAACACTTGGCCTTTAGCTGATACAGTTGTTCAGCTGCACAGATTCATTCATTCATAATTGTAACTATCTTGAGGTGAATTTCTGCCTCTATTCTGTTGAGTTACTTGAAAATTACATTTAACAACTGCTGGGGATGACAGCTGGAACACCTTCGCAGAAAGATGAAGGACACAAAGTATCACCCTGTGTTCCTCGCTGAAGGACACACGGTGCTCGTGCATGAACCGATAAGATATTAGGATAAGAGAACGTTTCTGCCACAGCAGGTGTTACTTCAGAGGAAATGCTGGAGTTCACCACAATACATTCTCTCATAGCAGCTGCAGCCGGGTGAGGGGTGGAGTAGCACCTGTATCGACTGGTCACAGGTCTACACAGGTCGCTGGTCTCCAGTCACAGCATTTGTACTTCCCCTCATGTTACGTGTATTGAAGCAGGCTTTGTCTTCCCTGTAGCACTGGAACAAGCATGTATGTGTGCGTCGAAGAACTACTAGTGTTTATCCTTGTGGTGGTATTTTTTTATCTTTACACTTTGCTAAAAAGGTCTTCAAGAAAAATCCATCTCCCCTCAGGGCGAACTGTGTCTGATATCGACTTGTTGGAAATCAATGCAGCCTTTGGCCGTCTGGTTAAAACCTAAAAATACAGAGGAAGTGATTTCAAACTTTACAGTAAACGGTGGATTTCCTTTGGGCAAAGCTGAGATTCCCAGCGGTGAATCCCACGAGAGGAGCCATTGCTCTGGGTCATCCTCTCGACTATCGCCTCAACAGAAGGTTTTTGCTAACGTGGGAAAGTGTTCTACTCTAGCAAGCAAGCTTCAATAAACCTTTGACTCTTGGACCCCTGACTGAACTTAGTTCATTCGTTCAAGAAATGCAAGACTGAATTGATATATACCCACTACAAAAACACCATCCAGAAATAAATGATCAGACTGTGGTTCCGTGTTCGGAAAACTGTCTCTAGGGCCTATCAATCGATTAAATGTTGTCGGCTGCAGAATATCAGGAATAAATATGTGTTACTGTAATTACAAACACAGCTAAATAAAAGATGTTTCTTGGTTAATTTTTAAATTGTTATTTTGCAGAGAAATTATCTTACATAGCTGCATTTCAGTGCGGTTTTGCTAACCTCTTTACACACATGCAGCTGAGCTCATGCTGTTGTATCTGAGGTGTAAGTGCCTCTATGTAACATACATTTACAATATCAGGTGAGTTAGAAAGTTAGAACCAAGTTAGAAAAACTGTAACAAGTTAATAATTTACAGATCATTGAAGGAGCTTTGCTGCTGTTTTATGTAACAAAACCGACAGACATGAAGTTGTTCTTCGTATTTATTTACATTCTTACACTAAGGACTATAAAACAGGAGTGCGATCATTGGCGATCGTGTGACTGTGATGTTACCAGTACGTCTAGTTCGAACTGTACACTTCTGCAAAGGATCCCGTTCCCTGGAGCTGCAGAGTGAGCGGCGTCTTCACCAGACGAGACTGGATTACCACAGCGGCCCTGAACTCTCTGTGTTCACTGTAACACAAAAGCAAAAATGTTCATCTTTATACCTCTATAAACTCATCGCCTGCGTGACGGTGTGTCTGCGGTTTGTTACCTCGGAGTGAAGCTGATCTGAAGACACTGGCTGCAGCTGTTGACGTGGAGCTCCTTGGACCTGAGAAGTCCAGAATCTGGAGTCACGCTGAACACAAGGGAGTCTCCTTCATCTGACTCTAAACAAACAACACGTATATAGTTAAATACACAAGTATATATATATGTAAATATGAATCAAACAGAAGGCAAATATTTAATAAAGCTCCAAACCTTCCAAGTGTGACAGGAGGGACAAATATATATCTAATAACTGGCACTCCAAAGTACTGTATATGTAAATAATTGCATAATTCCAGCCAAGCTCTGTCTAAATTTAAGACTAAACTCCAGAGCCTATGTAAGAGCATATATACACATACAGAACACAGTTCAGTACCTATGAGTGATTTCCAGTATGTGTGGGCTCCGTGGCCGTAGAGGTTCACTTCTTTTGTCTGCGTCTGCCCCACGTAGCAGAACCCAAAGTCGACGGTGTCAGTGGACAGACGCATCGTAGCGAGAGCCAAATGGGCACGGAGAGGCACCGTCTGCGCAGAGCAGAGAGGTCAAATGTTTTTTTTCAGTTAGCTACGAATGATCGCACGGGGTTATTTCATTTCCTTCTCTCTCCCTCTTGCACATGGACGGCGTGTCTGACCTGCAGGCTGCTGTTGCTGTAGTGAATCAGGAGGTTTTGCTGGAACCTCAGCTTCCTCTCTCCACTCGCGCTGTGGATCAGCATCACCCCAGGAGAGGGTTCCTCGTCCTCCTGCTCTACAAGGTCCAGAAGGGACAGGGAGCAGTGGAAGGCCACCTTCACCTGGTGTTCACAGAAAACAATGAAAACCTTTCACCCACTGTATTTACAGTAAATGCTGTCCAGAGTACGGCCGGCCTCGTCTCACCTGCATGCTGTGTTGTGGCTGCAGCACCAGAGACTTGCTGTTACCAGTAGGCGGGTTGCTGGAGATGCCGGTCTGGGCTCGAGGCTGCGGTTTGAGGACTAAAAAAGGCGGCTGAGCCCCGAGTCTGAAGTGTAGGAGCATTTCTGAGTTGTTTTTCAGCCGAAAGGTCTTTGTGACGTCAAATTCGCGCACAACCACCGGCTATGGAGAAAAAAAAAAAACGACCGCCGAGCGTGACTGATCAGAAATACTGTACACGCTCGGGATCAATACTTCATGCGTGCACTTCACTATGTCAGAGCACTCTTGATTAGTGTTGTGCATTTCTCAAACCAACCTCCTTCTCTGATTCTCCCCTCAGTAAATCACCGGCTGAGGCACGAAACTCCAGCACCCCCTCCTCCTCCTCCATCTGCACGAACAGCCTGCAGCAACGGGGAGCCAAGAGGAAGATATGCAACTTAATCAGACCACCTCTGAGCCCCGCTTGCCTAACCTCAGCTAAATTTAATTTAGGAAACATAAACTGTGTTGGATGCATAGAGGGTTTTAGGGACATAAATAGTATGATTGTAATTGCTTACACTGCAGGCTTAACGACTGCGAGGAGATCCATCCTGACGGGATCCAAATCCAAACCCTGAGCTCTTCCAACTTTACCCGGGACACAGGCAGCCTCCTGTAAACGCACACAACACATTAATAAGGAGATTTATATTTAGGATGCATGATCTCCTGTTTGGCCTTCCTAGGATTTGAAACATTCACATGGTTACCTTAGAGTCCAGACTCATGAAGCCCAGAGCCAAGCCCACACACCTGGACTCACAAACGGACCCGGAAAGAGTCAAAGGGGTGAACGATACGTGGATTGTGCTGCTGCCTTTTGCTGGAATGACCTTAAGATAAAGAGAAAGGTTTATTCATGAGGCCAGGAACAGTCTTTACGTGTTAAATGGATGTATGTGGTTGGAAGCCAAACATACTATTTGCTGAGGTGTAATGCAGTATGGATAATCCATGAGGGTGCCTTCATGAGGTCTGATGTGGACGGAGAAGAGTTTTTTCTTTGCATGAAATGGATAAAGACAGGTTTCCTCTTCCTCACAGTCATCCTCGGATTTATATTCCTCCCCTTCCCCATCCTGAAATCGATAGGATAAAGTTTTGAGCCGACGACAGAATAAAATGTGTATTTCATTACACGGGCCCGCGTGGCATCGTGGCCAAAAGAATCTGCTCCTCGAGGCAGCACTGTAAAAGTCGTTAAAGTTTATGCACGTGTGTTGAGATGTTAAATGTGCTCACGGTCACGCTTTGGAAGGAGGCGCTCGTTCCTCCAGAGCCCGGGGTCTTGTTTCTTTCCCATGCTGTCTGAAGGCTCCCATCAGAAATCCCCAACGCTCCGCTCAACACCTCATTTCCATCAGCATCTTTAACGGGAAAGGCGTCTCCATATGCCACCACGACATCCACCAACTGACGGTCATTCGGATCCACGTTATATGTTTCCCAGTCCATGCGGATATCTGGCAGCATGGAAAGATTCAGAGTTAGTCAGCTTCAGAGGGGAAAGTTTGGGAAAGTTCTCTGATACACAGAGATAAATAAGAAAAAGTCAGAGAAGTCACGGCAAGCTACATATGAAAGACTCATAAACACATATTCTAAGAGGACATCGATGTAGCTCAGGAATCTGCCTCACCACTGAATTAAAATACAACTGATCAGTCAAGGACCAATAAAACCTTCAAAATGATGCTAAAAACACAACTCCTTTCTCAGAAAACAAATAAATATCACATCATTCATAAGTCATTCACAGCTGTGGGCGCTAAAGATCTTATAAATCGTTCTGCGGAGCATCACTAAAACGCTAAACAGGTGGTGACCTTGAGATTGAAGCAGCTTTATTTCCTCCGACGCCGTCTCGAGAGTCAAAACAACAACAGGAACAACATTTATTGAACCTGCTTCTTCTCTTTTTTTTTTTTTTATGACCGCACTTACCAAACATGGTGGGATTGTTGATGCGAAGTGAACGAGACACTGTGTCACCTCCGGATACGTGAGTGCCAAACCTAATGATGCAAACAGGAAATGTCACCCACTGTATAATACACTAATGACAGCAGGTTTGAAAGGAGAAATGAACAGTGGAACTGACTGTACGACTGGTCCTTGGTTCTGGCCATCTGGACGTGGGCCTGTCATTTGGAAGTAGAGTGGGCACCCTTTCGCTGTCATCTGCATGGGAATGAGCGTGGGCTCCAGGTCTCCCACCTGCGGGAGGAAATTTACATTTGGACATTATTCATCCGCGTACAACAGAGTGAAGAGAGCGCACGTCTAGAAATGGATGCTTGTTATCTAAATCTTGCCAAGAAAGTCACTTCTAATGAAATGTCTGCGACATCCCATTGCGTAACATCGTACTTTGCATATGAGGTGATCTCTGTACTCCCCCCACATGTCAGTGTAGGCGGTGACATCCACAGTCTGGGTCTCGAACGGTCCCAGTGTCCCAGTGTCTGGGGCAACAAAGAAAGCTGCACCTTTTCCATGAGACAGCAGGCCCTTCACAAACTCTGCCAACAGATGCAGAAATGCAGTCAGACTCGTGTAGAGCGTGCCCTCAAGCTGCTTCCTTTAAAAAGTGTGTACACTAACCCTCGTGCGCTCTTTCTTCTACTTTCTTAGCTTGAACCGAGTGAAGGGGCTTCTTGACGTACGTGAATCTGCCGTTTAAGATACAGCCCGTGTCACAACTGCAGTACAGAGAAGTCTTTGATCCGTTGTTGGGGTCAGTCAGCTGGCTCACTTACCTTTTCTTTGATTGGTCATTTGGCTCTGAGGCACGGCAGGTGAAATACTCCGCCTCTATGGCGAAGGAGGCAGGGATAGCAGTTTGATTGGTGATCGATAACTGCTTGGTGACGGCTCTCTTCAACATAACATCTCCAAAGTCAAGTAACAGTGTTGAGGGGCTCTCATGTGGTGTAGAGCTAAAAGCAAAGAAAAGCGGCCATATTTTGAGTTGTACATCTATTTAACACTTGTGCTACGGAGTCAGTATAGCTCAAAGGTGGTTAGATACTGGATTTTAAGTCATGGATGATACCGGACATTCGGCAGCGAGTAGGACACGCTGAGTTTCTTGGTTTTGGAAACCACGATGCCAAGAACAAGAGGAGAGCTCATCCCCTGGACCTCACAGAGAGCAGCCACCTCAGTCAGCTCCAGCTGGACAAAAAGACAAACGATGCAACAACTTTTAGTCATTTAATTTGCCTCCTTCGCTATCACATACTCTGGTGTTAAGTGTCAAATCCTGCGAGCTTCTGGTGTGTTAATAACTGGTACTTACATCTGTGTGAGAGGTGAAGTTAACTGTGATGTCCATGCTGGTGTTGGGCTCCAGAGTACCAGAGGACGGGTCGAAAGTGGCTGCACACAGTTCAGCATGTTTACCCTGGAGCTGAGCCTGGTGGGGAAAATATCATCTTTTACCTATTTATCTACCTCCGCTTGAACGTTCAGCCTTGTTATAGAACATTAAGTGCTGATAAAATGCCGCCGTACCTTCCAGCTGAAGTGCGAAGGCAGCGGCGTCTGGTTGAAGAGAGTGACGGTCGACTTGGCAGAAACTCCAATGTAGAGCTCGGGGAGGAGCAGCTCACAGTTTAGCAGACACACCTGAGGTGACTGCACATCTGCTCGCACCAACAGGTGACTACAACGAAGACGCGTGTAGTGTTAGTTGTTATCAGCAGGACGCTGTCACCGAGTAACCTCATTATTCGAAGCTCCCAGCTGCCGTTAAATGCAATGCTCGTTCGAGGAAAAAGCTGCAGCTCGAGGTGAAATTTAAAGAGATGAGCAACGTTTTTAAGCATCTTTACCATCCCATCCCGTCCTCCACTGTCAGCTGCAGATCTGTTTCATATTGCTGGCAGAAACGCGGCATAAATATCACATCCACACTGCAAGAGGCCAAGGGGGGCAGCACACCACAGCAAGGCTTCACTAAGATCTAAAAGAGATTCATGTAGATATATAAAAGAAGGACACACACTTTAACTTTCATATTATTTGATAAATAAAATGTGTGTGTGTGCTTACCTGTGTATCTTGATGGCTGTCCTTCAGGGTCCAGGAGGCCTCCAGCTGGGTGATGTTGGTGAGGAGCAGCGTGGTCTGCGACTGCTCCCCGAGCTTCATGAGCCCAAAGTCCACGCTGGGCACACCGAGGGTCACTATGGGACCCTGTGAAAATCAAAAGATGAGCATAAAGATGTCAAAGAATGGCATGAATGTCAGATTTACGCTATGAACTTTTTGTACCTTAAAAGAGACTTCCACAGCCAGAGTGACGGGTTCGTGGCGGTGCTCTATGTGGCACAGCAGACTGGTCGCAACCTTCTCTGGTTTCCCTCCAGTCACAATCAGGTCGAAATCGAAACACTCGTTTTCCTCTACACCCAAACCCATGAAAGACAAATCAGTTAGTAATGAGCCAATCAATCAACTCTATGAAAAGTTGTTATGATGTATGATGTAGTAAATTCTATAGACGCTGGTTAAATGAGGATTTTCCTTTATTATTTGACACTATACTGTGTGATGCACCTATTGTTCCAGTAGAGGGCTCTACTTCTATTATGTGGATGTTGCTGTTCATTCTCTCCCACTGAAAAAAGATGCAGGATTTGCTGTGGTTCCACATCTGACACGCACAAGACATAAAAGACACAGAAACACCATGAATAAATAAGAAAGTAATTGTGGCACATGATGATTTGATATAAATCTGTCAGTTATGGTAACAAAGAGGACTTAAATAACCTTGAAATGTCTGCGGGTGGCTGTGCAAATAAAAATCTCTCCAGGGATAACGACAGCGTAGGGCTCCAGCAGGAGCTGGTATGGCTCTGTCGACCCCTTGACCTCTATCTCCATAACGATGACATCGCTCACCTTGGAGCCGGTGTGGACAGGTTGAAGGACTCTAGATTTACACGTACGCAGACACAAACCAACGCTGTGTTAGAAGTGAAAGTTAAAAGGTATGCCAAAGAAACTTCTGTTTAGTAAACGTGGCGGTGGTGATATTTTTACACATGAATATTTACAGTACACACACAAAGTCCCGGGAGCATTACCCGTTGTCACTGGGCTCTGACGGCAGCTGGGGGACATCCCTCAGGACTAAGTGACAGACACTGTGGTAGTCCTTCACCTTAGGAAAACATTTTGAACACAACATGACATAAATATAAAAAAAGAAATGCTTCTCTCCGCCGTGTACTGTACTACGAAATGCAGATTTAAAACATAATTATTCTTTGTACCTCTTTAGGACAGAAGGTGAACAGAAACTCTACTTCCTGGCAGGGGGGCAGAACCCCTGTTAGAGGGCTGACATGGAAAACATCATCTGTGGCCAGGTGGAACTGGATATGGGAAGGCTCCGGGGTTTCCCCTGGAAGCAGAGGGCGCAGGTTGGGCTTCAAGATCTGCCAGTGGAAAGGTAGCTCCAAGTGGCTTCAGCCACACAGAGAGAGAGAATGACAGAGTTATGTAATGTGATATTTTATGACCCCCGAAGGGAAAAATCTGTGCGGTTTTGCAGTTAATCAGTATTTAGTTGTACTTATTTAGCTCCAGTACTGGGCTTCTTAGTGATGATATACGAAGGTGCGAGCCTTACACGTTGTTTCTGATGATGATTTTTTTCTGCTGCACAGAGTGAGGGTTACATGGGCTGAAACGGACAAAATGCTCTGCGGTGAGGTCATGCGCCTCTCCCACCACGGGAGGCTCCTTCGTCCCAGATACAGACACAAGCTCAAGTGCAATCAGCTGGCCCTCACCTGGGAAACACAGCAGGCAGTCGAGGGGTGACCAACATCCAAATGCATCATTTTGTTTTGTACACTAAGGTCTTAGAAAGTCTTCTGATCACCGAAAAGATTCACCTTGAATGGAAATATCTTTCACCTGGCAGTTGTCACACACGACAGTGAAAACCTGACAGCTCTTCTCGGCAGCGGTGGGAAAGAAAACCACCTGCAAACACACACGTATTAGAAACACATGGAGTCGTCTGCATAGAATGGAACAAAAAAAGGAAGTATATAAAGAGGTCTAAATCATTTTAACTGGTCACACTGTGATTTAAGTGCATAAATCTTAGTGAGTGGCACTAATACCACCTGTGGTTTAATCCAGTACTTCATTTAAATTGACCTCACCTCCACCACTGTGGTCTCCCCTGGCTGCAGCACAAATAGCGATGGGCTCACTGCAAAGGGTGGCTGCTCACAGAAGTAAGTTCTCGCCACAGACTATATAAAGAAAGAACATGATGTCAAGCACATGGTGATACCTTTTTTTCATCTCATCCATCTCATCTGCCAAATAGATTTTTACCCTTAGGTTGGAGGCTGGCCACTGGTTCTTGGGGATGATGCAGAAGGTCCCGGCGCTGAGGCCAACATTTTGGCACAGGAACTCAACAAACTTGACTCCTCCAATCAGACAATAACCACAGTCCAGAACTCTGGGCACTGCACAATGATTAAACATAAACACCCAGTAAAGTACACAGATGAGCACAACAACAACATAATGCTGGTACATTATAAGGGGACTCACGCGTGAGAACAGGAGGGGGTCGTCTGGCTGCGATGGGCACCACAAGCAGGTGTTCAACCTGGGTCTCCACCACGATGAAGTCCTCATAGTCTCCCAGGGAGTCTGGGGCGAAGCGCACTGTGTACTTACAGCTCATCCCTGGGGCTATAACACCACCCTCACCAGGGAATCTCCCTGTGAAAACATATCTGAAGATCAATCCCTTCTTACAGTTCTCTACATTTTCTTGTGTGCTTGTGCTTTAGTGTTTCATCCACGAGGTGGTGCTGGTTCACAGACAGGAAAAGCAACACAGAAGAAAACAATTGCATTCCAGAGATGTATGCCTAGAAACTCCGGCATTCTTTTTTGATACGATCGCCGCCACTTAACACACTTGACGATTACCTCACTATCAGCAGCAGTAGGTATGCCACATAAGCCAATGAGAACAAAAAGGAAGCGCTCACCCAGGCCAACAGAGAAGTAAGGAGTGGTAGGAGGGATGACTCGGACATGACGGCTCGCAGAAGTCGTGTTTTTAAGCTCCAGTGTTGTCTAGAACAGGACGGGGCATGTCACATCAGACTTGTACACACACTTCAGTCTTATGTGTTTTGATGTTTTCACTGAAGTCGATGAAACAAACCTCATAAACGTGTCCCACACTGTAGTCCGTGAAAACCACCACGGAGGGCTTCGCTACAAAGATCGGGACGGGATCGTCAGTGGAGCTTTCAGGGTGAAAGAACACAAACACAACACCTGATTATTCTGCCTGTTACCAATGAGGACATCCGGGTAACATGGTAATACTGCCAGCATTAGGTTCAACATCAAAACCACATAGCAAACATTTCATTAACTTTCTTCATCAGCCAAAGAGGAAACTGTCTTCCAGTTCGATCAGAGATCGAGCTGCACTGATGTGAGTAAAGCAGGACAGCGTTCATGTTAAAGGTGGTATACAGCCAGACAAATTACAGTGGCAGAGTTGCCACACTTACCACAGACATGCTGACAAAACAGTATCCAAATATGATCCTATACATCCTCCCACTTGTTTGTAATCACAGGCAAAATATGAGTCTGTTGAAAGGGGATTGTCTGACCTAAGCCTATTGTATTTCATCAACTATAACCCACGATATTTTCATATGTAACCCTCTTTGCCAATGCGGATTCATTTCATCATTGCTGTCCTATTAGCATTTGTTGTTATATGATGCAGAGGGCCCTTATACTTATCAGCTGCTAGGTACCTTTGCTTATCTGACCCTTTCCTCACATGCTCCGTCTTCCCCACTTTGGTTCTGGGTCGGATGAGGGACGTGCCACCTCGCTGTGCGTTTGGAGGCAGGAAGCGAGGGTTGCATAAGAAGCCGTGTCGATCTTTCATCTTCTGAAGTTTTTCCCATGCCTCCGCTCGATCCTTTGCGCTCGGCTCGTCCCTCCACTTCGGCCTTGGTTTGGTCTGGTTTGGCTTCTGAAAGAAGATACATTGAAGTAATCATGTCTCCATCCTTTACGGAGGAACTCCAGGTTAATAATGTTTCTTTATAGTGTATGTCCTGTTTTATCCCCGCTGTCTCTATTATCTACTCATATTAACTGTAGGCGTTAGTATTTCAGATTCTCTTAAGAAAATAAACTGTATAAATTCACGAATTATGAGCTTCTCCTCACCGCCCTCAGAGTTTTCTTCCTCTGTGGGGTATCTGAGCTGGATTCGAGGGTCAGGCTGAGTTCTGACTCAATCATTCCTTGCACCGTCTTTTCTGGACTGGGAATTAGAGTATAACCATCATCCTGAGGCTCCCTGGATACGTGCATGGTGTAGGCGATGGTTGGTTTGGCAGGATCTGATTTTACTGATAGGAAAAGGGATGAGAAAGTGAAACAATGAGCCAAGACACACAACGGTCATTAATAATTTAAGATCTCTTGATTCCTAAAGAGGATCACATACTTGCTGCTGGTGCTTCCACGCGTGGTTTCTGCGTAGTTAAATAGTCCTCAGGGGAAATCAGGTTGTTCATTTTGAGGAGATCTTTGTCGACGCACCAGGAAAAGGCAGATTTGACTGCAAATAGACAAGAAATAACATCAAAATGAAGAACAGCATCGCAAAAATCAATTCATGACGTGTCCATCTCACCTGTAAGGTAGCTCTGATTATCATAAAGATCTCCCATCTCCTCTTTCATCCTTTCGTAGGCCTGGTTTTCTGTGGCTGCAGCCCGAGCCCTGGCCTGAATTATGTGACTCTCCAACATGTCGGCTTCTTTTATATGCCGGCTGTATTCGGCATGAGCCTGTATGTGATAGAATAAAGCTTACATAATAGTGCAGATTCGTATTGACATGCTGTGCAGATTGGCATTACCTGTTGGAGCTCTTCGACATATCTGTCATGGTGGCTGCTCCGTCCACTCTTTGACTTGACGAGGTTGGACAAAGTGTCTTTCCCAATGATGTCTTTTGTGTAAAGGTCTTTGAAAATGCTTGATAACACATGAGAGATGTCCTAACGTGGAAGAAAGGTGAGTGTTAACAATGTGAAGCCGTTTTTTCTTGACGTTTTGTGGGAATTTAGTGTTTTAAAACTGTCATAATAGATGTTTACTGACAGACCTGGGACTTCCCTGATGCCGGTCTGTGGCTGTTCACAGACGGGTCAAACCGCGACGTTTCTCCCGTGTCCGGTTCTTCCAGCATGGCACACTCACGTAGCTCACGGTAAACCTCAAAGTCGCCCAAACAGCTCTGCTAACACACACGGTTTAACCTAAAGCTGTGGCTAACAGCTGACTTCGTGTGAGTGCTAACGCTGCTCGCTGCTCTGCCGTCATGTTGTGTACACGTGGTTGCCATGGCGACAGCAGGCGAAGGGTACATCCGCTCTGCCGCTCCAGGAAGAAAAAAAAAAACAGGAAGAAACACGGAAAATTTCCCCCCCAAAAACAAACAAACAGACACATTTTCATCATTAAACACTATTTTATTGTGTTAATATTGACTCTGTGTAGCATTGTCGGTTCTAACTGGTCAAAATATTTGTCTAAATGTGTAATATGGACGTGAATAGGTCCACGTAGGCCCACAAAACACCACTAACTTTATAAAAAACATATTATATTATATTATATTGTATTATATTATATTATATTATATTATATTATATTATATTATATTATATTATATTATATTATATAAATACATGAATATACACACCCAAAATATGAAGTAAAGAATAAAGGTTTGTCCTAAAACTCACTGAAACATGAAATAAATACATTAAATTAAAGATTTTAAAGAAACTGCATGAATTTAACAGGTTACAGGTTTGAATCAGTAAGACTGCTACAAATATAATAAGCCCAAGACACTGTCTGCTGAATTTTAAATAAAGAAACAAACAAAACAAATAAAACACACACGCACAGAGGATAATGGGATTAAGCTGATATTGTTTTTATTTTGAAGTTTATAAGTCAGATACATCAGAGTTCATTTTAGAAACTGTGTTCAAACCTAACTAAAGAATATTGTCTGGAGGTTTACAACAAAATAAATACATAGCTTTGGGGAGGATAACTCAAGATCATATTACTTCTTGTTTCCATCAGTTTATTGAATGAACAATAAGACATTTATTCAACCCATTACTTGAAGTGACAAAAGTAAAACTCAAGATGTTGAGATAGAAAGTATTTCCTGATTTTCCGACTCTCACCTGACCATGAATCATGAACCAGACTCACGATATTAAATGCAACATGTTTATTAGACAATCCCGCCTGCATAGTGTGCTATCATATGAGGTGTGGCATTGTCTGTATTGTTTGTATGTGATTGTCATTCCCATTTTCCCATGCAGGTATAAAGAGGTAGGCCGTCCTTGTGCAATGTTGAAGTACAAACAGGGAGGCTCATGTAAGGATCGGTGGCTTCATGCAAAGTCTTGTTGAGCCGCATGCAAAAAGTCTGATTCCTGCATAAGATCAAGTCCACTGTGCTTAGCAGGCCAAGATTCCCAAAATCCAGATACTCAAAACAAAATCCTTGACTGTGCTGATCTGCTCATGTGGTGCTCAAGTGGGATTCTCAAAGAGGCAATTGTTGAGCTCACTTTGTAGCGTCTCGTGGTTTGCCTGACAGCTGGTTCTTTTTTTTTTTTCCTTCTTTCTTCACAAGACTTGCCCCAGCGAGAGAGTTCATAGGACAGAACAAGCTGGCAGACACTGATAATAGAGAGGCACAAAGAGGGATCTGTCTGAGCTCTCTTATATTACATTCTAACAATGAACAGGAGCTTGTGCGCCCAATGCACAAACACTGTTTACCTACTACTACTTCAAAGTATCCTGCCATATTAGTGCCACTGACAACAACGAAAGTCCAAGACCCCTTCGCTAATTTGTTTTTGTGCTCGTGGCAACCAAAACCTGCTGGTTTAGCTTTGAATTGTTGCCTGAGCACATATTTGCGCATATTGACGCCTTTGGCCTTTGGCCTATGTCAATTGTGTAAAGACCTGAGGTATTACAACAATGACTGCAGACGTGGTGTGATGAGCAGTGGTGATACTCCCAACATTAACCGTGCAAGGGTAAAAAGGTAGAGGGGAGAGGCGAGAGCACACCTCAGACTATAAATGGCAGGTCTGTACCAGACTGAGGCAACACCCTAAATAAATCAGATCACACACTAAGTGCCTGAATGCCACAAAAAGCACAACACTGACTTAAAGCACATGCATGCAAGGCTCTATGTGACCTTTTTTTTTTTTTTTTTAAAATCAAGCATACATTGGACCTTGTGTGAGTGTGTATTTTCTTGTTTATGCTGTCAGGTATTTCACCCTAAGGTGTAGTTTCCACAAAATGAATGAAAGTCGCAAGAACAAACACAGTGTTGTACTTGTCAGACCGGTGTTGCAGTGGGTGTGGACTGAGGGCGCATAAGAGCCTGATGGGCTGGCATTAATAGCGCATTGTGCGAGGGGCACGCAGATTGGAGTTTTCCATGCATAGGACTAACAGACAAGTTTGTATGGTCGTGCTAGCCTCTTTCCTATAACCAGACACTGCCCAGGAGGAGAAAAGAGGACTTGAACCCGGCGCATGGTGATTTATTTGGACTGGAATCATAATGGAGTCTAATGGCACAGCAGGGAATCACGGTGAGTCTGTGTGTGGTGACGCACAGGTTACTGATTTGACTGTACAGCCTTCTTAGTTAGTACTGTTTCCAAGGGCTCACATGTAGACATTACTTTATATGTCTTTATATAAAAAGAAGAAATCAGGCATAAAAATCCATATTTATGGCACATCTTTCTGTTTTTATTTGTGGTTTTGGTGCCTGGCGCGCGTCATATAATAATGAATTTCTAACATTTGGCCTCTGTTGACAAAACACCGGGTTGCTAACCCTCTATAGAAAATGCTTCCTCCACATATTGAGGGCTGGGGAAGTGGTTTTGTTTGATGATGTCTCGGTTACCGGGGCGATATGACGTTTCGTCATGCACCCACTGTAGGCGCAGATATTAAAGGACGAGGAGCGGAGTTTCAAACGCACCATAAAGTTTCGAGCATTTTTTTTTTTTTATTTCCACACACGTCCACCGTGGGATGGCGCTGTTTCGCAGACCATAAGAGGACGTGACAAGATTTACATTTGAGAATCATGTCTTCTTGTGTTTGGGGGGGGGGTGCAATAACCTGATGCGTGCAGCCGAGTCCACCGCGGAGAGGAAAGAAAACAAGACTTGACAACTTACATCATGCATCATGTCAAAGCCACCATGCGGCCAGTGATGGTGTTTTCTTTGCTGTAATCACCCCTGGGGTGATCGACACTCTCATTTCAGCAGAGACTGACAGCCCACTGACATTTAGATGTTTCTACACCACTTATAGATAATATAGACCCTTTCCCTCGAGCGTTTCAAGTCCACACTGGACATGGATCATAGATGCATTTCAGACCCGCCCCATGAGGGGAGAAACTCTTATGTGGTGACTGCTGCTCTTTCACAGCGAGCACACATGAAACACCGACTGGATGTACTACTTTTTTAAAACACGTTGCTAAAAGAAAAGTTATCCCACCATGTCCTGTTTACACAAACGTCCAAAGAGGACGAAATCCGAGGAGCAGGTTTTCCTGGAGAAGGTGAGAAAAATTGCGCAGGAGAATGGAAAACGCTTAGGTAAGTCCGCCACCCTCTCCAAAGGTGCAAATGTGACGCGCGCACTGATTGTTGCTGCCACAGACAGACTCTAATCTAACCTTTCGACAATCTTATCAGCATAAATCACTGAACGTATATACACCTGCAGGATAACTCACCTGTTTGTGTTGCTGGATTGTACTAAGTTATGTTCAGTGCAGCTATATGGTGGCTTCCTCGTCGCCTGGAGCGGTGCATTTTTTTTCTTCTACCCACTGATTTCTGCCATAATGACAACTCAGAGGAGGCTGTAGAAAGTGCCGTGTCCCTTTCTGTCATTTTAAAAACCAGGGCAAACGCAGGAAGCCGTTTAAAACCTCAGACAGAGCTGAAAGCAGAGAGGGGATCTCCTCTGTGGTGTCTCCTTTCCATTTTGCGCCTCTTGTCTCTCAGTTTGTCTCACTCGACTCAATGTGGCTGCAGGGTTTCAGATGATTCGACCATTTGAAAGAGAGAAACAAAAGCAAATGTCACTTGACTCCAAGTTGAGGGTGACACTGTTTATGGCAACAACATGGTGCACAATCCTTTTTGTTTTGCTTATTAAGCAGTCGTGCATGACATCTGGAGCATTTGTCTCTGTGAAAAGTTCCCTCCAATCTCAAATCATAGTTATCTTCATGCTGGAAAAAGTATTCTGTACCCAAAGATAGGGCACCACCGCCCACTCAAGTTGTGTGTGAACTCTTATAATTAACTTGTCCCCTAGAGGTATCCTAGAGGTTACCTGTTATTTGGCCCAAATTCTTGTGTTTTCTTGCCCTGGCTTGTCTCATACGGGTGTAGGTTGTACCCGGCCTTGCAGCTGGAACTGATTACTCTTTTAAAAAAAACGTATGATTCCCAAAGACATTAAATGTTGAGTATGACTCATTTACTCAGTATGAAAACTCTGTGTAAATGCTAATGTCTTTGTGTCACACTGAAAGTGTTACAAATCAGAAACACTGGCCGCCCTCTTTTCAAAGACATCTGACTTCTTCTTCACAGTACACAGATAAGAGATGACAGAGGAGTAGAAGAGTTAAGCCTGAGTGAATAGCAGAGGCGGCGTTCAAGCTCTCGGGCTCTCTTTGCCCAGTCCTCCTCGATCTCCGCAGAGAGCCAGAAGCTCATAAACAACCTCTGTGAGTCTGTGGTGCGATCTTTGGGGGGAAAAATGTCTGTAATGTTGTGGTCCTGCCCACGACCCTGACGGTCCCAGCTGAGTTGTCATGAACATATTTATCCTCAAATGCCCTGTTTACTGAGAGGGCATGTGCAGATGCGTACACAGCTGCTCGGTAGGACTGCATTTAGCAAACATTTTTAAGCGCGATGCACGAAATCTGCATCCAAACTTCAGTCCCTCCCGCGAACGCCTCACATCTGCTCAGATGGAAAACAAATAAACTAAATGTTGTCGCCCTGCCAACATTCTCCTGCGAGCTTGCTGTGGTTTTATATTAGACAAGAATTATGAATCATGTCTTTCTGCAGATGTCACACACCCTTCCCAGAAAGCCACAGTCAGCAAATGACTTCACCTGAGCGATAAGCCACTGACACAGACTGTGTGGCTGTTATTGAGAAACACTGTGCTGCAGAGAACACAACGGCCGACAAGGTTACACATCTATCAGCCGTCTGCGTGCTGGGATTTCTATCACCAAACTGAAGGACATTTTTCACGCAATCATGACAATCCATTAAAAACACAAATGTGCTAATCTAAGGCTGTGCTCAAAGTGCCACCCCATTGGTTTTACACAAACCACACAAAGGTCAGTTTACTCAACTAAATCTAGGAGTGTTCGTCTATGAAAGGATAAGATTCATCTGTACTGATCTAAATCTATCTCCCCTCCCCTCTGCAAGTACAACTGAATGTTACACAAGTCACAACTTAGTCTATCCCAGCAGACTAAGTGGACTTGGAACTTCTGTTCAATAAGAAAAAAAAAAAAAACGCCCATTATGTCTGTGTTGCAAAGTGGAGCCAAGGAGGGTAGATCCAGCATTTATGGGTTAAGCACTATAAGTCAGGATGAAGATTCTGGCTGTTTTATTTTTGATCTGTCTCTTGTGAGTCCTCCAACATCATGACTCACCGGAGAGTGTGTTGGAAACTTCCTAACATGTTCAGTATTTTAACTTGTAGCGATGTCGATCTCTCTTGCGAGCGCCTCAGACATTATAGGTCATCTAAATGTGTGTACGATCTATGTGTGACCGCTCTCCACCCTTGCCGCTCCTGCAGGCTTGGAGGGAGATGAAGATCTGCAGTTCCTGCTGGTCGGTGGGGAGCTGGTCAAGATTCGCTCCAGCTCCTGGAAGAAGAACCGCTTCTTCAAGCTGCAGGAAGACTGCAAGACGTTTTGGCATGAATCTCACAAAACTTTCAAGCGAAACCAGACGTGTGAGTGTCATTATGTGTTTGCATGCTTCTAGGTTGGGAGTGAATTTAATAATGCACAAAATAAGGAGAGGCTCTATAAAACATCCCTTCCTCCTGAGTCCTTATGTTGCTTGGGTCTGTTCATCCTGCTGACTTTTTGACCTCTACTTCTTTATGCTATTATTTTGTCAACTCTTCTAAGTTCTCCTTTCAGATCTCAACAATAGTTTACAGCACACACCCTTCAAATCCCACTAGTGCTTCAGAATATGCGAGAAGTGCTGGTGAAATCGGAAAACTTGCAAAGATACTGCAGCCAGACAGAGACAGACAAGACAGACTGGAAAATACTAGTGTGTATCCTGACTATGTTTGTCCTTGTGTGTGTGTGAGAGAGATTATTTTCCCCTAGCTTCTGGTGCAGTGATCCACTGTCAGTGTGTGAATGTATCTATATGTCTTCTGGGCCTCTGGTAGCTCTGATCCAACTCCCACCCCAGCTGGGGCTGCTGCTACTCGGCCTGATAACCTCTGCCCCCTTAAACAAACACCGAAAGAGCAGTGTGCCTGGTAGTCCCCATAGAAACACACACACACACAGAGGTGATATAGCGCCATGAGGTTGTCTGAACAGTCATGTGTCAAAGCTATTTTTCAACATGACCAAACTTGCTTAGACATCAGCTTATGTTTCCTTGTTTACGGAAGTAAGCCTGCATGTTTTATGGCTTTCCTCTGGTCTTCAGCAAGCCACAGTTCAGCACTAAAGTGGCTTAAGGTAAGAGAACGTGGGAGGGCAACACTTTTTGTAAGAGGTAACTTTTTATCAGTGGGTAGTCCTATTACATAATTCTTATTCTGCTACTTTTTCTACTCATTTCATGTCTCTCTGAGCTGGGAGAGGGATTTCTCCTCTGTGCCGAGAATCTCCGAAAATAAGCCATTATATGTTGTTCATACTCTAAACCCCTCTAAAACCTCACTATAATTCTGGACTAGACAAATAAAATTGAGTTACAAGGAGATACACACACCTTATAGACATGAAAATGTGGAGAAATGATCGAGTGATCGGCAGCCACGTAGCAGCGCCCTGGGAAAGTTAGTGGTTCGGTACATTGCTCGAGGGCACATTACACAATGGCTATAATCAATATTTTTATATGAAGAACTGATCAACTGTATGTGAAAGTGGTTGATTCTACAGACCCATGATTGATAAGATTATCACCCAGTTCCTCTCAGCTATACAAAGTGTTTTAGCTCCTTTCAGCTCCTTGTTTTGGTTTTATGAGCCTGTAACTCTACTGTTTTGGTTCTGTTAGCATAATTTATACACACTTTACTATACCTATCCAGCTCCATACGACAGACAGAAAGAGTTAGCAGCTAGCTAGTGAACACAGTGGAGCATTTAGCTCTTTAAGAGCCAGATATTTAAAACAGGAACCAAAGACAGAGCTAAAAGGAGATTGAATACTGAACTTGCATTCGCCAGGTGGTCACAAACACAACTCCATATAAAAGCTAATGTTTCTTTGCGTCGCACTGTAACCAGACAACTGTTTGTTAATATATTGTATATGAATTCAAAAGATTAGAATATGTCAGTGTTGTGTTTGCAGCTTGTTTCGGTTGCCCAAAGTAGCTAAAAAATAGTTTTTGCAAGTTAGAAACTTCCTGATTTAGGTCAGGAAACATCTGTTTGAATACATTTTTGGTAATTGGCACTATTCGGTGCCACTGTTCTCCAGCAGCACTGAGATTTAGTGCCCGTAAGTCCTCCATGCTCTGTAACTCTGAGCGAGAGAAAAGCCCTTCGCTCTGGACCACATCTTCACATCAGTCCCTATAGACTGTAAAGCTCTGTTTTATTGGCCTGTCTTTTTTTCCCACACTCAGTGACTGTCATTTGCCTTGGCAGCCTTCACAGACACACACAGATACACATGCACACACACACACACACATTGGCAGGGTCATATGAGGTAGATGTCGGAGGCTTTGCGTTCCTCTATAAAGATGGCACATATCTCATCACTGTCAAAAGTTGTTCCAGTAGTAATAATATTCGCAGATTTATCAGATCAGAATTTGACTAAACGATATTCATGTTGAAGCGTAACTAACAGATAGGGTAATTAGGTGGTTGTTGTTTTGCATGTCATTCCACAAAGTCTATTTTGTGTGTAATTTCTATGAATTTCCAACCTCAACCCCAAGCTAAATATTAACCTTAAGGTCAAGTTTATCCATACACTGACATGGCTAACTAACGGTCCACTTCACTGCTAAAAGTTTTAGAAACCAGCATGAACTTTGTCTGGGCTTCCACAATAATCTCATTGTGTGAAATTTCATCTGGTATTTAAGCAATGCCAGCGTGACACGGATGACATGACTCGGACATTGTGGTTGGGCTCTCCAGATGGGATTCTCTGAAAATGGTCCAAATTCACAACCCCAAACTCCTCTACAGAGGTCTGTTTTGCTGGGGATAATGTGCATGCGCAGATTAAACAAACACTCCTCTTCTGGTGAGTGCCTCTAAGGTATTTTGTTCATCTAGCTGTCAGCTGAGCGTACACCACCGAGCCTTGGGTGTGTTTCCCCACACCGTTCTTTAACCTTTGTCTTTTTCCCTTCAAGTAGTCTGACCTTTAGATTCATGCTGCCATTGGATAGCCTCACAGAAACAATGGGCGCTGTTCATTGGATTCCCCAACCCGGGCAATGTAAAGGGTAGAAACACAGTGATGGTACAACATATGGCCTCTTAGCTAAGCCAGTGGTCTTTGTTGTTTTGTTACCAGGGCGGTTGTTGCGATTTAGCGTGGTTACATCATGCGCGGCTCTTCCGTACATTAAGCTACTAAACAACAGAGCTGGCCCCAAACGTCTGGGTAAAAAACAGGATTCATATGCAGAGACCTTCAGTGTACGTGGGTGTCCGATGCATATTTTTAATGGCAGAAATGGCAGTCGTAGTATTTCATCTGTGACCTTGTGTGAGCCTGGAATCAAGGGAGGCTAGATTGCATCAAACTTGTTGTTAAGTACAGTAATCAAATCTCACTGGAATGTTTCTGGGTTGTTTAACAGACTAACAAAATGTCCGAGAGATCATCTCTTCAGTCCCAGAGGGACTAAAACTGAGCTCATTGGAGCTTTTGGTAAACAAGGTTCAGAATAAACACACCGTGGTGTTGTAACATGTTTGACAGCTGTGTTAAAGAATATTTATTCACCACACCTCTGGAAGTTATTCTTCATTTCTGCACGAGATAAGAGACTTTGTGGACAACACAACAGCACAAAGCTACAATCTGTACAGCCTAGAAACATATCTGGGCTATTTTGTTTGGATTTATCATGTTTGGTTATTATGTCAGAGGTGCTTTCGCACAGATTCACTGATAAAACTACAAAGACTCTTTATCTTCACACCTTGGCAGCTAAATTAAGCTATTAACCAGTGCTACTCTCTGATAAATGAGGTCACACTAACCTAACCTGTCTTAACCGCATGAATGAACATTTCAGTTTATCAGATATCTTAAATTATAGAACAAAGGCTACATACATGAGAGGTGCTTTTTTTCCAATTAAAGCTACATAGACTGTGTGTTTTGGGATCTGGTCAGACTTTGCTCTCGTGTGCACAGAGAGCCTATTTAACATATTTGTTCATGAGGGAGTAGCCTTGAGGATTCCTCTTATTTGGCATGAGTAACACGAGAACCTGTCATTTGTGATTTTGCATAGGCATATTAACCTAAAAACCTGATATTTGGGAACCATCGGTACATTTCAGAGAGACACAAAAACTCACTGTGCCTCCTGCCTACTGTATATGTGTGAGAGTTGGCACCCATGTTTGTCTAAAAATCAGTTGTTGCTGCTTCAAGACAAAGTTGTTTGGGTTCGCGCACGAAAGCCTCGACTGCACCGACCTCCAAGCCTCCAATGTGCTTGAAGGCCGTTGAGTTATATGTTTTTATCTGTTGTCTTTGTGCCTCGTAAGTGAAGGCCAAAGAAGAGAGCCCCCACACAGAAACAAACTCCTTCCTGTAGATAAGATGTAAAAAAAAAAAAAAAGTTTCTGGCACACATTGTGTTGTTGTGCCCATCGGGACAAAAAGTATGCAGCCACAAGATACTGACATGTCTAAGGAAGGACTGTCGCTGCCAGCTACTTCATGGTAGTGCCCAGATATCAAAGTTAAAACTTTATTAACTTTAACAGTTATATTTTTATAATGTAATATTAAAAGTACATTACTTTGTTACAGAACAAAAGAGTCTGTTTATGCCTCCCCTCTTAATACATCTTTTGGATGGCTTACATGTACTTCTGTAAATGCCAGTTATTATCGGACCCTTGGTGACACTACGAGGACCAGACTTTTCTAACGAACAAACCTCTTCCTCTCTCCAAACAGTTTCCGTTGATGACATTGATTCAGTGCGCAAGGGCCGTCAGTCTGAGGGGCTTAATAAACACACCGAGCCCAGCGCTGAAGAGAAGTGCTTCTCCATCATCTTCAAGGGCCGCAGGAAGAATCTTGATCTGATGGCAGCCACTGAGCCAGAGGCGAAACAGTGGGTCAACGGCCTGGAGAAGATCGTCTTCAACATGCGCAACCTCAGCCGCCAGCAGAAGAGTGAGCAGTATCCTTGACTAAGTCCGTAATTGGGCATGTGCACACACGTTTTTTTCTTCTGAGAGGCAACATTGTGGTTTTCGCAGTCCTGCATTTCATTCAATATCTTTAATTTACATGCTCAAATATTTGGGAAAAACCGAAACAGTGCCTTGGTTGAGCTGCGTACATCAATAGGATATGTGTTATCCAAATCCTTACATCTAAATTTTAGCTGGATCATCAACTGCATGCGAAAAGCAGACAAGAATGAGGACAACAAGATGACCCTCAAGGAGCTGAAACACTTCCTGCGACAGATCAATGTTGAAGTGGACGATACTTACGCAGCAGACCTTTTCAAGGTGAGTCTCAATGATGAGCCATTTTAAGATAAATGTATCATTTGATAATCAAGTATGGAGTCAATACATTGTTTCATTGTGTCTTTTGTCTTCTAGAAATGTGACACGTCCAATTCGGGGACCTTGGAGGACTCGGAGATCCAGCACTTCTACAACCTGCTGACGCAGCGGGAGGAGATAGATGTGATTTATGGGAAGTTCGCTGTAACAGAAGGTCAGATGAGCGCCAGAGATCTTCTGGACTTCCTGTTGAACGAGCAGAGGGAGGAGGCGTCCACCATGCAGGATGCCCTCAAACTGATTGAAAAATACGAGGTGGATGCGACAGGTAGGGTTAACTTGGAAACAGATTGATTGATCTTTATGTGATCGCCTTGGTTATCATCGTGTGGGTCTGTCCTCTGTCCACCAGCGAAGCAGAAGAAGCATATGACCAAAGATGGCTTCCTGATGTACCTGCAACATGAGGACGGCTCCATCCTCAACCCGGCTCACAAAAACGTGTATCAGGACATGAACCAGCCCCTCAACCATTACTACATCTCCTCTTCACACAACACATACCTGATGGAGGATCAACTCAAAGGACCCAGCAGCACAGAAGCCTACATAAAGTAACTACTAATATGTTTAATGTAGGAACCCAAAATTGAGCGATAACAGCTTTACCTCATCGTGCTAATTTTATTATTTTTCATGAATTAGCTTGACAGTGGAGTATTTTCTCCTGTGCTGTTGTGCTTATGTTGCACACAGCCTTAAAAAAGTAACTTCCTCAAGAGCAGGGACTTTTTAGGAGGCAGGAACTAAAACAGACAGCAGTTTCCTTTGGAAAATGACAGGCGTGATCCCAGTGGTTTGCAGGTTTTCACGAAGGTTTTCCAATCCTGCAGAGCGCTGATGAAGAGCTGTCGCTGCGTGGAGCTGGACTGCTGGGACGGGCCTAACGGCGAGCCTATTATTTACCACGGCTACACACTCACATCCAAAGTGCTCTTCAAAGACGTCATAAAAGCCATCAAAGATTACGCCTTCAAAGTATGCAAGATAGATGACGAAGTGGGACCAGATGTATTATTTGAAATTGTTTTCATTCATAGTTACGAAGAGGCAAATTGCTTCCTTTGTATTTCCAGACGTCTGAGTACCCAGTGATCCTGTCCCTGGAGAACCACTGCACCGTGGAACAACAGAAGCTCATGGCCCATCACATGATCTCCATCCTGGGTGACGCTTTAGTCACGAAACCTCTGGGCAACACCCTGCCCACCAACTTCCCCTCACCTGAGGTGTGTGGCCTAGAATCTCAGATTACTGATTAGCATTACATAACATTTGCAGACTTTAGAGCCCTGCTTGCTGTAAACCCTCCCAAAGGGATCACACCTTAAAAATTCCAAGATAACGAGTCACTCTGTCACATCTTTTCGCCTTCCTGTTTAATTCAACTCGACTATTAGATTCTCTTGGAATGAACACCCGTAACACCCATCCTCATTATGTGAGCATCAAATTCATGCCTCCTTCTCCCCCTGTCGATAATGTTGTTACACAAGAGTTATGGTTTTATTGACTTGTCTTAGTGAGCCCGTAGAGAGAGAGCAGTTGTTCATTAACCAATAATATGTTATGCTAAGTAACTTACAAGATCTGGTGTGTGAGAGAACGCCGCGTTTGATAGGCGCGATTGTTGGCCAGTAGTTTTTATTTTTGTGTGAGCAGAGGTTGGTATTTAGTGTGCGCACACAAGGCACGCAAGGAATGCCCACATTCATTCAACACGATACTTCTTCTCCCCAAAAGCCCTGTGTTCTTCCTTTGCATTTCTTTCTTTTAATGTCTTTCTTTTTTGTCATTTTCTCGACCCCTTTCCCCCTTTAAATCTCACATCTTTGATAGTAAAGACATCTAAGACTCTCACATAAAGTGAAAAATGTTCTTATTATTAGGAGAGACACGCATAGAGGGGAAATAGTGGCAACTTAAATCATTTTTCAGTGACATTCCTAAGCTGTTCTGGGCAGCCTTGCTCAGATGTTGCACTCATGGGATGAATTCCTGTGTCATTATAATTACGCATCGCAACAACATTTTCCCTTCTGTCATTGGCTGTTGAGAGGGTGTGACTAGGAGTCAACAATATGTCAGAAAGCGGCCCTGCATTTAGCAACAAAACGTCTAATTACCGACGGTGTGTATCGTGAGTTTTAGGTTTCTAAATTGCGTAACGACATGTAACAACTGTTTCTGTGCAGGAGCTGAAGGGCAAGTTCCTCATCAAGGGAAAGAGGTTGAACAAACTAGATGCTTTCTTCAACAATAACAGCACCTTAGAGGAAGACACTGTGTCCGAAGAGGATGAGGCTGCGGATTGTAAGGAGAACGGACAAAAAGCCAAACCAAAGGTGCGCCAAGTGCTCACGACTTACTAAAAAATACACCCATATTCTGACATCGCCTTTGAATGTGCAGAACAAAACTTCTCCTCCTCCTCTCCCATCTCCTTTTAGAAATCAAAAATCAAACTTGCCAAACAGCTCTCAGACATGGTCATCTTCTGCAAGAGTGTCCATTTTAACGGCTTTGAACACGCCAAGGACAACCTTAGCTTCTACGAGATGTCGTCCTTCAAGGAGAGTAAAGCTTTCAACCTGGCTGATACTTCAGGTAAGCGTATCTTACTGAGAAACATTTCACAGATGTATGAATGTTGCGTTGAAGTGTGTTCAAACATTGTTGCTCGAATGTTTTCTCATGCTATAGCTACCGCCTTCATCCATCACAACATGGACAAACTCAGTCGGATCTACCCAGCGGGCTCGAGAACTGACTCCTCCAACTATAACCCGGTGCCCATGTGGAACGTTGGCTGCCAGATTGGTACAATCTCATTAGCACATGCAGAAATCCACTGTATATATTAAGTGTTAGAGTAATGGTTTCACTCCGTTCTGTCTCTGATTTGTTTCTTAGTGGCGTTGAACTTCCAGACTCCCTCCAAGGAGATGCAACTAAACCAGGGTCGGTTTCTGCCAAATGGTTGTTGTGGCTACGTCCTGAAACCAGAATTTCAGAGACACCTGTCCTCCCAGTTTAATCCCAGCACATTAACCGAAGGGCCCTGGCTAAAGAAGAAGACCTTTCACGTCATGGTGAGATTTTTTCAAGGGTAGCCCTGGTAGCTCTCCCAATAGAGCGTGCGTCCCATGTACAAAGTCTCAGTCCATGACACAGCAGCCCAGACTCAATTTCATTCGGTGGCCCTTTGCTGCACGTCATCTCCCACTTTCCTGTCACACTTCAGCTGCTACTGTCCAAAAAGGTTCAAAAAGCCCCAAAATATCTTTACAAAGTGTATTTAACAACTAACAAGTGATATGCAGTGTTTTTCTGCATTTGTTTTCGTGGTCTTTGTGTGTTTTTGATTTGGCATTTCCATATTGGCAACGTGTTTGAGGCTTTCTGCACGATGCTTTTTCAGCACGTTTCTGTTGTTGAATTTGTTTTAAATTTTCATATTTTTGAATTGGCACGCTTTCCCGAATGGAAATGTTTTGTATTGTATTTGTCGGCCACCAGAACTTGTTTATATGCAAACATACAAATAAAATGGTGACCCGCACTAAAACCATTTCTCCACCGGGCTTCTAGTGGTATTTGAATTTGTGATTTAAATCCAAATGATTTGTGTCTTTGTCCACGTTACAACATTTTGCGTGTGTTTTGTCTCCCAACGCTAAAGGTGATCTCAGCTCAGCAGTTACCCAAAATCAACAAGGACAAACACAAATCCATCGTTGACCCTCTGGTGAGAGTGGAGATCTTCGGGGTCGCGGCGGACAACGCCAGCAAGGAGACACACTACATTGAAAACAACGGTGAGCAGAACGCACATAAACATACAGAAAATAAGATTATATTCACAGTACATTAGAGAGTTGGAGCAACTGAACACTCTATCCATGCAGGGTTCAACCCAATGTGGAATGAGAGATTCCAGTTCGACATCCACGTTCCAGAGCTGGCCATGGTGCGATTTGTGGTAGAGGACTATGACTCCACATCCCAGAATGATCTCATCGGGCAGTACTGTCTACCACTTACCAGTGTACAGAACGGTAAGCTCAAAACATCATGGAGAAACCTCAGATATTGAACTAAGAGCTGATTAACTAACTAACACTGAAACTTCAAGGTGTTTGCTAGATAATAATGTGTAGAAATCATGCACTACCACTACCACTAAGTACATGATCTCTGAATTTTCACGTGACAAACAGTTGCTGACAACTTTATTTGAATCAGGACTTGCTGACAAAGCTAAAACTCACTTCCTTTTTTTTCCCTAGGATATCGCCACGTCCCGCTGTTAACCAAAGACGGAGATGTCATCTGCTCGACCGGACTGTTTGTGCATCTCATGGTCATCGACGCCCAGTAGGCTCGTGTGTTGGGAAACCTTCATGCGAGCGGCAGCATTAAAAAAGAAAAAGAAAAAGAAAAAAAAACAAAAACAAACAAACTCTTAAGGAGTCCAGTTTTAAAGCTAAATAATGTAACTCAATCAAATATTCCAAAAGATCTTACATGGAAAAAAACAACGTGTCCTCTGCAGTACTGCAGCTGCTGACTCACTGTTTTGTCTGCGTAACATTTTCCTGTCATTGAGTTTAAAAAAAAGGGGGGGGGGGGGGGGGGGGTAGTAACAAAGCAGGGAGTGAATGGAAATGTGAATGAATGAGTATCGTCGGAAATCAGTCATTTAACTGTATGCGCCATATTGGGGAGAGGTACACTAACTGAAAGGGTGTCATTTCTGAATAGTATTTTAATTTTTATAGATTTATTGAGGCTTTATTTCCCTTCGGGATCATACAACTGATGCTAATACTCATGGAAACGATGTATTTCTCAAGCAACACAATAAGCACTGTTTTAATGTTTTATGACTCGTCTGACTAGAACAAGCCTCGACTTAGATTTTCTCTTTTAATAATCTCATAATGTTAAATAGTGTTCGTCACTGGGAGAGCCACACGTGTGTCTGTGTGCGTGTTTGCATTCATGAATGCAGACTATCCTGCAGAGATGACCACACAATGTTTTTTTTTTTTTCATAGACTTAAAATGCTTTATAACATCCTTTTGACCACTGATATGACGAGCATATCAAGACATTAACTGTATCATATGTGAATCTGCTCTAAACATACTGGTCCATAATGCACTCTATCAAGTATTTTGTACTACCGCAGTTTTTCCTGTGACAAAGTCATGACTACGTTGTCACGAGCTCACAAATAAAACCAGCAGAGTCTTTGAAGATGGAAGGTTTTGTGTGTTTATTCATAATATAAGTGATTCAGTCAATGCGAGTGACAACTCGATCATCAGCAAAAACATTGAAAAATATAGATAAATAATCAAAATGTAAGTCATATCGTTGATATTAGACTTTTTTTATTACAATCATGTCAATAAGCTAAATCTAGTCAACATGTTTAATCACTATAGAGAGATTGTCTGAGAGTAAAAGATCAAGGCCTTTAGCAATCCTGTCTTTCTAAAAACAACGGCTGAAATACTGCCTGTTTTACAACAAGTTTCTCCACAATACAATGAGACCGGTTTGACAATGTGTCTGCGTAATCCGACAGTGAATGTTTCTCAGAAAAGTCCTGCTTTTTTCTTCAGATCGCTCTGCCTCCACTTTGGCAAGCGCTGGAAATCTAAGCGACCTGTGCCCAGCAGGTTCTCAAAGTCTTCATCAGACAGGTAGAGCTGAAATCAGACAGAAAACAGTTAGGCTGACCTCCACTGTACACTTTGTGTTATTACACCAGGATGCACGCATACATGTTTACAGCATTCTTAGCACCTCCCACTGAATCACAGTTATCTTTGCAGCGGGGCCCTTGGCCCTCCTCCCGTAGGAGTAAGACAGCAGACTGAATGAGACACAAAACAACGACAAAGAAACGCTGCCGTGTCTTTGTAGTTATTTTGTCTCTTTGTTGTTGTTTTGTTTCCTTGTGTTTGTTTGTCTTCATAGTCATTTCGCAGCGGTTTCTTTGCAGCTATGTGTTGTTTTATTTTGTCTCTGGTTCTTTCATGTCTCTTTGTAGTTATTTTGTCTCTTTGTTGTTGTTTTGCATCTCCTCATGGTCATTTTGTATCTTGTTATAGTCATTAGCACCTGCATCTTTGTAGTTCTCTTGTCTGTTTGTAGTTATTTTGTGTCTCTGTCCTGTTTTGTAGTTTTTTGTAATTTTTTTTTTCTGCAACACTGCAGGTAAAGCAGAGCTCTGAGGTGCTGCAGATAATACACTAAATACTACAGCAGCTTTAGTAATTGTGTGTTTGATCAGGACATCTCTACATTTACCTGAGCTCACTAGTTCACTAAACCACTCATGTTTGTGGTATTACTACCGTTATTATCATTACCATTTGGACCAGACGTATAATTCTGCACCCACCTCTCTCTGGGCGGGATCCACTCCTTGTGGAAGCTCACTGGGAGACTTGTTGACAAGGAGCTCTGGGTCCAGAAACATCCCAGAGCCTCCAGCAGAGGGGGACACAGTGCCACCAGCTGGGGATGACGGAGTGAAGCCTGAGGAAGGGGACAGATCCACTGACACAGAGGACTGGGCTCTCTGAGTAGACGGGCTCGTGGGAGTCAAGGGTCTGGGAGACATATCAAGTCCGTGGACCCTGTACACTGGAGGGGAGCTCACGGGGCCTCCTGGCGCCCTGTAACCTCCCGCACCAACAGCACTTGTGTTGAGATTGTTCATATCCTAAAGGTGTAGAAAAAGGATGAGTGAAATCGAATTTTTGGAGGATTTCTGTGAGGATTTGGAGATATTAGTACATTTAGTCAATTAGTGTTAGGATTAGTGTCAGTCAATCACTTACAACAGTGATCTGTGAGAGAGACGCTGCATCACTCAGCTTTTTTTTCATCTCCTCATAGGAGTTGCCTCCCTGTTGAGATCAAGCGAGCCAGGATTGAAAAATTAGTGAGCATGCAGGGTCGTCTTCATCTTCAAAACAATCCATAAAATCAGGTGAATGTACGTCTCTTCTGAAATGATTCGTCCACACAAGATTATTCACAGTACTCGTGCAGTATTATGGTTTTCTCCATAATCAGCACAGGTACATGGAAATGTACAGTCATGCTTCACTCGAGTGCCTCTCTATGAGATCAAAGAGAGGTCATAACAAACTCACGCTCCACTTATGGGGATCCCATGCGTTGAACCAGCCGGTGAAGGTGGGCGGTTCATATCCCTGTTTGACAAAGATGATCGGTTTGTCGGGGTCGCGGCCTGCCGGGTGGGTCCTCAGGTATTCCTGCGCACAGTTCCATGCCTCCTTGGTCTCGTACTGGTTGGCTAAGTTTCCAACCCACAAGAAAATCTGAGGTGATTTGGAAAAAGAAAAAGAAAAAAATCTGGCATTTCAGCTGACAGCTCACAGCGTGAGGTGGAATATAACGAATATTTAATCAAGCAACGCACTTAAGGACAGCTTGTTGAGATACATTTTAGGCTTCTTTATACCTAACAGTGAGAGGGAAATGTTGTTACACTCCACTACATTTATCCGACAGCTATAGTTACAGGCTACTTTGCATATTTTGCCTGTTATTTTCCATGCAAAACACAAGATAAGCATCTAAAACACAAGACATTGTTTCCTGAAACTCTCTTTGAGTCATTAAATATTTATTTCCTCATAAGAAATGACTAAAATCTGTCTCCTTTTTTTCCCCAAAAGTTTGTTTCTAGGCCACCATAGTTTCTCCTTCACGCTTGGAAAGAAAAGATGAGGCCAGGGATTTGCAATCTGCAGCTACACCACTAGATGTCACTAAAAAAATCCTACACACCGGACCTTTAAAATCAGGTTGAAATATTGTTACTGCATGGCAAAAGTATTGCCAGAAATGTCACAGCTCCTCACCTCCTTCGGCCTCTTACCTCCTCCCAGGTATCCAGCAGCATAACATCCTCCTCGTCCAGGTCACTCTGGGCGAAGTCGTCCACCTCGGTCATCTTAAACTGGCCAGTCTGATTGGAGCATTCAAACAGCCGTGGACTGTGAGGCGGCTCCTCCTTCTGCAGTCTGAAACAACACAGAGCTCACCGCCATTACAGCTGCATAATCGCACGTGTGTGTGTTGGGTGTGGGGTTGCACAGACTATTTCACTGGCTTCAGACGACGTTGGACATATTTGGCAGACCTCAATGTAAAAATAATCTGTGCAGATTTAAATGTAAGCTTATTATTGTTTCAAAATACCTTTTAAGAGCCTTTTGGGGTGTGAGTTTTAGTGCTTGTTTTTAATATGTTATTGTAATTGTCACATCAGGGCTCATAGTTGCTGATGAAGTGTCAATAAGCAAGAACCGGCCGCATATGAGTCAAAGTTCTCTTGAAATTACAGTCATGTCACAAAAAAAGTCTGATTCAAAGGTGTGATGTTGCTGCTGTCTGTGTTTACCTCTTGTCGCTGGCATAGGGAGCCTTTCCTCCCAGAGCTACCCAGAATTCAGCTGGCTCCTGGCCCTCCATCACCACCTGCTTGTCGTGCTTGGACAGCACATCAGACATCGCTCTCCCCATCACCCTCTCATCCCCGCTGCAGCCCTGGAGACGGATCGGGTCAGACATCAAACAAACGTGGACACACAAATTCGTGTTTTTATTCCTGAACAGGGAGTTTGCGCGAGGCTCCTGCAGCTTACTGTAGTGCTCCATAACAAAGCGCGTACCTTTCCATACCACAGGTAACATATTTGGTCGGTTTTCAGCAGGAAAACGTCGTTGGTGTTGAGAGACGAGGCCCTCGCCAGCACTTCAGTGGCCTTGGTGTTGAGCTCATTAGTCCCTCTCACCTGGAACAGCCTGGCGCCTCCATCAGGGTTGACCACACCAGGTCGGCCCGTACCACCCTAAAGACACACACATGCACTTGCACATACATAACATGCATACATACTTTGTGTGTTATTCTTTGTATATAAGTATATGATTAAAGAGTGCACGTTCTGCTTGAGAATTTAATTATTGTATTGCATTAATGGATAGATAAAGACCCTTTTTGCAGTTGTTCATTTGTAATACAACAAAAAAATAATCTTCAGTGACAGAAATCGCACCTCGAAGATGATGAGTTTGCCTTTGAAAATCGCCAGGAAGTGGCGAGGCTCCTTTCCCATGACCACCCTGACCTGGACCGGGGCTCCATTGTACTTGTTATCAATGTTGACGGCCTGGTAGGCGCAAGCTGTGATCTCATCTTTAGTGGCATGACGGCCCTGGACCATGACAGACACAGATAAAGTCCGGTTAATACAGACAATAGAGAGAGATAAAAAACAAATAAAACGATGACACCGACCTGCCACATGTAGAGTATGTACTGCTGCTGGCCTGATCTTTGATACGTGTACAGCACTAAGTAGCAGTCTCCTCCATAAAACTGTCCATAAGTACTTGGATTTACTTCAGCCAGCTCCAAGTTCTCAATACGCCACACCTGAAACGGACACAGAAAATTTACAAAAATATAAAGAATTTCCTTTCAGGTGTGTATTTTGCTACTCGACAATGTTTCTTCCTCACTTTAACATCTCCGGAGGCGTCATCCACCATGCGCTGCTGGGCTGCCAGTTCGGGACGTGCATGGAGCTCCATCACGTCAAATTTCACTTGGTCTACCTTTGCTATTTGGACACGCAAAATGTTCAGTATTCGACATAAATAATCATATCTGAAATTTAAAAAAAAAACTTCTGACCTAAGATAAGCTGTTTTATTGTGAAAAGCGGCAGGAATAAACATATTTTATAACAATCTGAGTTCATTGATTCAATGATTATTCATTTTTACAACATCTTATTTATCGATACTGCACATTTTATGGCTTTATGGTCTCCATAAAGCTGAAGCAACAATGCTAATGTCTTCGTGTGTATTTACTTTAAAAGCGGTTTGACCCAGACCTCATGTGGAGGTTACCTATCTTTCCCACGCTGTAGGTGGTACCGAGCCCTTGAGTTTGGCCTTTGTCTCTCCAGGATTTGAACAAGTGCTTGAACATTGCCGACTCTCCTCCCTCGGTCATCACGTTTACGCTGGTGCTGGATGGGTAGTTCTTGGCTTTGATATAACCCTGGTTGAAAAGATAAGTATAATTATTTATGACTTTAATACATAATGACTTTTTAATTTGGTGACAATGACAAGAGAGAAGCTATATTATTAATTAATTATTTATTAAACTCACCACAGCCCTGTTGAGGGCTTCCCGCCGCTCTTCCTTGGAGGCTTGTTTTCCTTTCCACACCATCACACTGGAGCCTCTCTGATCCAGAATGTAACAGTCCTGACGGTGAGACAAAAGGAGACAATGAGACAGGATCCATCCTCTGCAATAGCAGTGTGTAAGAAACACGTTTGAAGGTTAAAAAAAAAAGACAGTTACAGAGGAGTGCAGCAGGTCTTGCGTCAGAGGCTGCGTGGCCACTTCTTGGACCACCAGATTCCCGCTGTTTTCAAACACGCTGAGGAAAAACAGTGTGATGATTTCACCAAAGGGCCAAAATATTCCCAACACGTTGCAGCACTGACGCAACAGATCTAGAAAAAGTTCTTACTGGTAGAGTCTGACGCTGGTGTTCTGCACCTGGTCAGGTTTGTCATCGGGAATGGCCTCCTTCAGCTGCCCGCTTCTTTGGCCGAGCACCGCCGTCATGACTTTCATCAGCTCTGGGGAGTCTTTCTCATCTCCCCCCTCCACAACACCAATCTGAGCCCGACCTCCTCTCTCCCTGTCCCGGATGTCCTGAGCTAACAAGACCGCCTGCAAACCAGGAAAGGCAGAAGAGGAACTTTTTTTGTTGCTGAAATGTTTGTACTTTTACTTCTTTGGAGTGGAGGACTTCTTCTTCATGACTAATCATAAAGAGTGGAGGATTACCTTCAGCTTCTCTCTCCTGTTGCTCTTGGGGCCGTTCCACTGCACTATAGCTTTCCCCATATCCAGCAGGAATATGTCTCCGTTGTTAAAGCTGTTCCATGACACCTCCACCTGCACGCGGATTAATAGAGACTCATTAAATAGTTTCTCTTTATTCAAATGAACAATACAATCTGCCATGAAAGCAATCAAAAGAAACAAACAGCAGGAAAATATTAATTAAAAAGCACGCAGTCATTGCAGCGCTAAGACATTTAACACCAGCTTTGGCAGCTATGACAACAAGCGCGCCATAATTTGTTTAAGAGGGAGTGCCAGCACCCCTCGTAGTGTGGCTGTGTGAAGCTTGTGATAGCACCAGTGGGAGGTACTGGGCAGGCAGCATTAATCCCTGACGCAGCCTATTATCCCACTCTCAATACCTCTGTCGCCGTGACATGCTTCCTCCCTTTGACGTGCAGCAGTCGTAGGACGTTGTAGGCATTCGTGTCAACGTGATGAAAACCCGAGGCCACTCCACCCTTCTTGTAGCTGTGGAGAGATGAGTGTACGTTACCAAAGTTCAAGTGTAATAAAGCAGCCACAGAGGACCAGGCTGGAGGCAGGGTCAACGCAAAAGCAATTTCTTGTTTTGTTGTATCTGGAAATTTCCCCTCAACGTTGCATAACTACAGAGCAAAAACAAGGAGAAGTCAGAGGTTACTGCACTGGGCGAGAGAAAACCCGTGTTTTTCTTAGCTGAGCCTCGGCAAACAAGGGTAATTTGTGTCATAATGATTTCACACAGAGGGATTACTGTTGTAAACCATGTCTCAGGAAGATTACAGCAAGTGTGAGTGTGTGCGCGTTTGACTCCTTCTCTTTCTTTGGTCACCACCCTCTTCTAGTCGACATACCAACCCTTTTCTTTCACTCACATGAGGCCGTTTTTGAAGTAGCTCCTGAACCGCGGTGACTCGTTACCCTGCACCTCCCTGTGCTGGACGGGGCTCCCACCCAGGTACTCGTCCAGCTGGGTGACGTAGATTGCCGCCGCACCTTGCTCATCCTGCGTGGAGGCGTTTCCTATCCAGTAGTGGATATCAGTCGACTGGCCCGAGCCCTTGTTCTGACTTATCTGGTGGAAAGCACAGAAAGAGAGACGCGGATAGATGACTCACACTTGCACACGCACTAATAAAGCGTGCGGAGATCTCATTCATTAATGCTGTAGCCTCTTGGGAACTCACGTAAAGAACAATGTAACAGTCGCCCTCAAAGAAGTTACCAAAGCCTTGAGCTGGAACAGGCACCATCTGCATGTTCTGAATAAGAGAACAATAAAACATGTCAAATCATACACAGAAATAAGATTCCAGCACAGCCACACACTATTTGGAAATACAGCAGTGGGTCCACATGCGAGGGTATTAGTTGAAGGGATGACTTACATTGATGGTCCATATCTGCAGGCCTGGCTTTCGGCCCACATTTCTGAACGCGTCTGGACAGTCATCACTCATCATTCTGCTGAACTGAAACAAATGTAAGGCAAGAAACAGCCAGTTTAGTTGTTACCGGTGTTAGGAAAGGAGGCAGGTTCAGAAGAGCTGGGTCTTCAGGAGGGGAGGGGAGAGAGGGATGCCCCTGATCTGGTAGGAACTGGTAGGACATTCAAAAGTTCATCAAAAGTTTGGACACCCCGTCTCATTCAGCGTTTAATTATTTTGCCATTGTAGATCAAAACTATAAAACACTATCTATGGGATAACGTAGCCTTCCAGTCCACAAGGAGCTCTAGTATGTGCGGACCACTTATTGGCTGCTTTGCCTTCACTCTGCGGCCCAAATCATCCCCAACCATCTCAGCTGGATTGAGGTCGGGTGGTTGCGAAGGCCAGGTCATCTGATGCAGCACTCCATCACTCGTGTGTTTGTGTTTCTTGGCCCGAGTTAATGGTTATTGTTAATGGTTTCTCTGCAGCAATCCGACCACGAAGGCTGACTCACACACGTCTCCTCAGGACAGTTGATTTTGAGATGGGTGAACTCTGAAGCATTTATGTGGGCTCTAATCGGAGGTGCTGTAAATTTGCGGTTTATGAGGCTGGTAACTGCAATGATCTGGTCCTCTGCAGCAGAGCTAACTCTCGGTCTTCATTTTCAGGGGCAGAGCCAGTTTCATCATCATGTTTGATGATTTTTGTGACTACACATGATGATGCATTTTCTGGAGTGTCTGACCTTCATGTCCTAAATTATTGTTGGACTGATGTTTCTCTTTACCTAGTTGTGCACTTGCCATAATATGAGTTACTAGGGTAGTTGAATAGAGCTATTTAGTGTATGCCAGCACTACCTCTGAACACCACTGATGGTCTCAAACACATTGAGAAGGCAAATTAGGGAAATAATTAACTTCTGATAAGGCGCACCTGTTAATTAAAAACCTTCCAGCTGACGCCGTCATGAAGCTGACTGAGTGAATGCCAAGAGTGTCATCGAAGCGAAATGTGGCAACTTTAAAAAATCTAAAATATAAAACATACTTTACTTTGTATACTTGTAATTCCACATGTGCTATTTCATAGTTTTGATGTCTATCTACAATGCAGAAAATAATTAAAATAAATAAAAAACACTGAATAAGAAGGTGTGTCTAAACTTTTGACTGGTTAATATCTGTATTTCTCCTTCACTCAATTCCATATTTGTCGTTACTATTATGCTTATACTTTTCACTTTTAAAAAAATGAGTTTCACCTCAACCAACTACACAAAAAAATGCTATTCATATGTTAAAAACCATCCAGTAATACAACATAATAATAACAAAACTGCAAAAATATTAGCTAACTATTATATAAACCAATAGCTAAGCTCTGTTTTTGGTCTCCTGGGGGATACTTGTCTCTTTAGCTGTGAAATGCTCCAGTTTTATTTAATGTACTATTTTTTAGTTTGTGTGCTGTGCAGGTATTGTTTACCCTTTTCCCTAAAAATGGATCATCTGCCATGAAAACGATGTTATAAGAACAGTAAGCATGAAGTCACTGATCGGAAAGCCAAAACAATGAGCTGAATGACGCTAAAATGCTCAATGCGAGAGCTGACCGTATGAGTTGAGGATATTAATATTTCCTCATCCCACTGCTCATCATCTACAATACTAAGTGTTAAATCCGTAAATAGTACAAAAATACAAATTCAACTGTAACTTCTCCAAAGCAGAGAAGGCAGGGAAACATTGCACTTTTGAAGCCTCCTCCTTCTCCTCGTCGTTCATCCTCACAACTTCCCTATCTTTTCACTGGAAACAGATGTCTCTAACATGACAAGTGAACCGTTTCAAAAGATTGGATCTCTGACAGCAAAACACCTCTAATCCCTCTAATGAGTGTCGGCTTGGCACCATGGCAGCGTACAAGTTCTGCAATCAGTGGTGCTTAAACTGCCTCTTGACTCAGACATCAGAAACAACAGCACTGATAAGCAAACACACTGTATCGCCAGCTGAGCCGAGACTATGGGCTTAGTGGTGACACGCCATATGGAAACAGGCTCGGTGGGACATCACGCATTCATGACATTATGAATTCAAATACAGAATCCATGCATACGATTGTTAAATAGCTGGAGGAACTGCGATTGGAGTTATTATATAGAGAAATAACCCATAATTCATGGCTAGAAGAATATTTATCTTTGCTCCAGGTGTAGGAATAAAATGTACTGGTTGACAGGGATTGATCGAGCGTGTAGTTTAAGGTCGCCTGTACTCTTCCAGGATGTTAACCACACCCTTCATTAATAGTATCAAGGCTCAGGTATTTAGGTAATCAGATAAAGAGGTGACACATGAAGAGCAAACAGAAAAAAGGGTTGAGATTGAAATAAAATTACAGGGCTTGGCTCAGGTATTTGGTATGAGGACTGAGAGTCACACCTGAATAATTTCACTATATATACATAAAGATTAAAAGATTATGTGTTTTTAAAAGAAAAATAGCCAAAAGTAACGATTATGGGATAATAGGAAATGCTAAAATGTACATATCTTAAGTTTGCAATTAACAATAGCCACCATTAACCTATTGATTATATCAGAGCAGGTGTGGCTGTAGCAGTTAACTCCTCACTTAGAAATCTATAATTTTAGTCTGGCAGTCATTAACATGCATCCTGTCCTGTTTGTTTAATGATGTTCTCTCATTGTACATATGTTTTAATTTAATTACTTAATTAATAAAGTGACAAACAAAGGGACTGCTGGTGAAAAAACTTTGTTACCACATATCGAATTAGTATAATATTATTTATTTACTATATATATATATAAAAAATATTAAAATGGTAACAGTAATGACATTTTTTAAACAATGTTGAAGTTTTCCTCCTGTTGCTAAAAGCTGGTCATCATCATATTCCCCATTCAGAGTCACAAATATCTATTGAACTCGTGTTATCTGAGCGGAGGAGACACCACACCCATGGCTCCTCCACTGTTAAACTGTAACAGTTTCAACATATCGGAGTTCATGCCAGGATATAAATGACAGAATCGACCGTTGATCTGTCTATAAGATTTCGAATCAAAGCAATGCTACTACAAAGTTTCATCTGGTGTGTTTGTGTTGCTGACCTGAAGGAGTTTATTATCTAAATCAACTTACATTTCACATCTGGGTGGAGAAGAGAATCATTACCTCTCTCCATCCGCTTCATTTCATTGGACTAATTGTATTTAACTGACTTAATGCCGTGACTAAAGAGAGAGTTGATTCTCGTCAGTCGCAGAAGACTTTCTGCTTCAGCTTCTCTGCTGCGAATGAAAAACAATGATTGCGCTCTGCAACCCGATCCTGCTCAGAGTGAATGAAAAACTTAAACAAACAGTTTTCTGAAAAGATCAATTAAAGACCCGCGTTGCTTCCATTACTGTGACAGGAAAGACTGGTTCCACTTCAATTAACCTGCGGTTGTCCACTGACTCAGCACGTACAATGAGCTTTGTTAATGCTCTAAAAATATCCTAACGTGTTCATCTCCATTTAACAGGCAGTGAGGTGGCTCTTAAGAGACGCATAAAATCTGTTTTAAAGACAATTTTCTGTCAAATATAATCACAGAGATGCTGTCCTCTGCTAGGTGCAGTGATTCACGTTGAAGAAAAGGATGGAGAGATGTTCAAAAGGCTGAAAATGATGCGGTGAAGCGCGTCGCCAAAGTAAAAGCGTGGCTCCTACCTTGTGTTGTGTCCGCCGGAGTGAAGGCCTGGCCGTCTCCTACAAATTGTGAAGGCAGATTAGAGAGATGTTGTCTTTATGCAATAAAGTATCGCTGGCTTTAGCTCCTGCGGGCAAGCTGGAGTGTGGTGATGTGTGAGTGTGTGGCAGAGAGGGCTCGGCGTATTTGTCTCCACACCCAGGTTTGAACACACCTGCAATTTCCTGTCTGGATATTTACATTACAATGACCTTAATACGCCTCTTCTTGCATTGTTCCCAGGCGCTCTGACTCCGACTGTCTTTAGGGATGAATGACGGCAGCCAAACCACACAGTCGAGATTCTTGAGAAGGTCATCTACAATACCTGGACTGAGAAGGACTCGAGGTCCTGATTGTGTTTTAAGGAGCCAGACTGAGTTGTGCTTGTGTTCAACCGAGCCCTCAGTCGCACAGCGGGCATTACAGGGGCCACTTGACACCAATTATTCATTTCACAACTGTTACAACTAGCAGATGGGGGAATTGGACTCAAGGAGCTCTGAGTGGTATTGGAAAAGCATCAGAGGCTTTTTCTGCGGCTAAATCTCTCATTCTGTGCCTACTCACACACAGTCGAGGAGGAACGCTTGACATTATTGAAGGTTTAGAAGCTCCTGGCTTTGATCTCCCAACGGAGAAGGCATTGGCAGCTTGTGTTTACATTTGTTCGCTAAATGTGGAGACGCATTAGCTGCGAAGTCACAGAAAGAAGAAGCAGGAGAGTCTTTGTAACGGTGTGGATTTTGAGCCTTCAGTCAAACACTGGATTGTGCGCAAAGATGGAAAGAGATGCTTTTGCATCTAAGGATAACCTTGAGATTAAAAAAAAAATCAACGCTCTATTATTCAGCCCCCTCCACTGAAATCATCAAACCCGGCTTCTGCTGTCATTTCAAACATTTCCAAACTGAGTCTGTGAACTTCTCTTGCACGTTGCCGTCGGTGCATGAATCATGGATGAGGCTCCCCGCTGATGTTTTCTGTTCAGGGATACATATATTACACTTTGTCTTTGTCTCGTGCGGTTCACACAGCCCCTTCCAAGGAAAAACCTGATTGTTACATAACTAACCTTTTCCTCACGTTAACTAACACTGTTAAGTCAACACACTTGAGCATTTCTTACCTTTGTCCAGGGCTTTTCATGCTTAGATTGAGTCCTAGACTCCATTTTGACAATATGTTCACTTCAACCACGCAGTAAACTTCAGTCCCCACATATCTGAGGAGCCAAGTGGAAAGTTAAAGAGAAAAAAAAGGCACAAAAGGTCTCCGGGCTTGAACAATACGCTCTGTAATGCCTAATCCGCTGCTGCCGTTAAAGTGACTGCTACGTAAGCGGAAGCTAAAGGTTCATATCAAGATGTCACATGAAGCTAAGCTCTCCTTGGTTGCACATTAACCAGTTTATACTCATATATTTATGGCACCTGCAGGTCAGTTAAGACTGCAGATGAAGCTTTAGGCCAAGAAGAGGTCAGTGGTGTCCTCTTGTGTTCAGTTGTGACTAAATGTCTTACCATGTGAAGTTTATAATAAAGACATCTCCACATTTTTGTAATCTGAATATCTAAATAAACAACTACGTCATGCCTCTGCCATCCTGGGAAAAAGGATCCATCTCACAGGACGCTTCTGATGTAATTCGTCATTCAGCATTCATAAAATCATTTATGCCTCCATATTTTTTCAGAAGTGCAGACGGTAAATCATTTTGGGACACTTTGGGTCATAGATGTCATGGCACAGGGCGGTCTTTACAGGAACGTTTCGGTTCGACGTCAGTCTTTTGTCAGAGGATGTTCTTAAAAGAAACGGAACGTTCATAAAAAAAAAAGGAGAAGAAGAATTGTGAACCCCTCGAGATTAGAGACCCGTTTTGGGTAAGCTACAATCTAGAATCCATCCATGTGTCCAACTAGAAATAAGTACAAAGAGCAAATGTTGATAAAATGAAAAGACATTTAAATTCTCCTCTTTAAAGAAACAAAAACCCTCTCTGATGAAGACCATGCATGCGATGAGATTAAAAGCTACAGACCAGCTACTAAACAGACCCCGAGAGTTGATTTGTCAACTACTGTGAAAGTCATCACACCATGATACGAAGCGACAGTGTGCAAACTTGCAACTTTAATAATGTTGTACAGTACGATTTCAACAGCAGTCTTTACAATGCACCCAACCCACTTTTCCCCAATAAATAGAATTTCATGTAATCTAAGCTAATTATTATAGTTTCCTCAAAAGTTGAACATTTATTGGTGGACGGTGATGTCATCACAAAGGTTTCTTTTTTTTTCTTCGACTTTTTTTTTATGTCTTTAAGGATTATCAATTTACAGTCACTGTCAAGGGTCAAATGACGCCATTCAGCCACAAATCACGTTGAATTGTAAAAAATATTTGGTAAATTGAACAATTCAGTGTTACTAGACTCAAAAGCAAATAAACCATCCAGGTCGACAGGCTAGGTGGATACATTTCAAGAAATGGTTCGTTTGTGTTTTCTCGGATTAAATGACAATTATCCGAGACTCTTTTCCCGACTTCAGTTTGAGGATTCAGTTAATACGCTTTTGGAGATTTGAGTAAATATGCAGCATAAAAATGTGCACCCCCCGTAACCCGACACAACAGAATCAGCACAGTAATGAAGGCACTTCATTCTGTAAGAGAAGTTAAATCACAGTTGTTTGAACGAAAGGTCAGACGAGAAACGACAGCCTGCATAGCACAGCTCAACACAAAGAAAACAAACAGAAAAACCCAAAGGTCACCCATTTCTCAACAAAAAAAAAAAGAAAGGAAACAAGAAAACTCCTCGTTCTGTCTATTCAGTTATTTTTGGTAACTAAAATATTACTTGATAGAATAGTAAAACCCTCTCTCTCTGTTAGAAAAATTACTTTATGTATGTCTTGCTCTTAGAAACATATAGTATGTACATACAGTAATATAACCATTTGTCAGTAGGAGTCCTGTACAAAGAGTCCGAGAATGCAGAGATGGTAAGAGTCCATACAGTTGTTGTCTCGAGATTTTATTATGACCGGAACGATTGCCTGAAGTCCTCACATTGGGGGCCACGCTGGGACTCCCAGCACCGGATGGAGGACGGGGAGCCGTGCTGCAGGGGCCGTGGCAGCGAGGTGAGGCCTTCGTGCAGCGGGCCAGAGGCAGGAAGAACCAGCTGGAGTTGCCGTCTGCTACCTGTTCCTCAGGCTCTGTAACAGACTGTAAACGTCCTCCTCCTTACTGAGGCCCTCGAACAGAGGAATCAGGTCCAGCAGCTCCGTGTCCGTCATGTCGTCAAACCAGGACTGCACCGGGACCTGCGGAGAGGATGAGAAGACAGATTGAATTTATTCTTGTCAAGGGAGGAGGAGGGGGGGGGCTCATCTGAATGCTCAATACTCAAGTCTTGCATTATAGGTGAGGAGGTGAGGTGAGCCGTGCGTAAATAATTAATCGGGGAGATGCATCAAAGGCATGAAGAGTGGCAGCAGCTCCGCTGAGCAACTTTCCCCACAGAGGAGAGAAAGCTCGTAAAATTGGGAACACTGCCTCTGGCTCGACGCTGTTTCTAAAACAACGGATCAAAACTGACGATGTCTTGCAGATCATTTACCCTTTTTATTAACTTTATAACTAACTTATTTCTTTTGCACCAGTGTATTTGACCTAATTTTTACACAGTGGGATCTAAAACCACCCCGTGACATGTAAAAATCTGATTGTAACCCCCATTAAACGCGCAGATTCGCCTACAAGGGATACCACAACCAGCCTTCTCTCACGTGTCTCGGATCATCATGATCAGGACACGGCTAGTCCAGGATAATCGAAGTTTTAGGTCAAACTCACAAGTGTTCAACATCAAGTACGGGACAGACTTACTGCATTCTCAGGGTGGAAGATGTAGGAGGCAGGTGAGTTGTCTATAATGATGACTTTACTGAGCTCTCGGCCCAGCCGGCTGAGGTCTTTGACGTAGTTTCCTCTGTGGAAAACACACGATTCCCTGAAGAGCCGGGCTCGAAACACACCCCACTGGTCCAGCAGGTCTGCCACAGGGTCGGCATACTGATCAAAGCGATAAAAGCGAAGAGAAGGTTAACATAAGTCTGCGCGAAGCGACACGACAGTGACCGTCGTCTCCGTGCTTGCGACGCGCGAACGAACCTTTGCCAAGCTCGCCGTGAAGAGGACACATTCGAAGAGCTCCCCCATCTTCTGGAGGAATTCGTCCACATGGGGCCTCTTGAGCACGTACACCTGAAACAGAGATTTAACACACCTTTACAGTTCACGAACTGACACACAAGTAAGGATGCGTATCAACTTGACTTTGAATGAACGTTTCTTGTTGCTCTTGTATGTTCTCGTGGGGCTTCTTTTGCTGACTGAAATGGGCATTGCACACAACAACAACAACAATTACTCTGAGTCCACATTTGCCATTTCTGCTCGTCTTTGTCCTCTTCAGCGGGTCTCCGTGGGATTATTTGCTGCCCCCAAGTGCAAGTAATCAAGCATAGGCCAAGACAGATACAAAAAGCCTATCCTGGATTACTTGAACCCGGTTACAGCTACAGAAAACAGCTGCTTCTGCTTCAAACGGGACACGGAAAGTAAACCTTTAACGTCAATATACTGTACGGCGCGTCTAGTCTTAGAGCAGGTGTTTCTTCCTTTTTGCTGTCACTTCTTTCTCTCACACGTGCACATTTGAGATCGGCGGAGCGTCTCTTCAGCCGCATCTTCAGCGCACTTTGTGAGATCTGTTTGCTCGGTGACAGAAGTGGCGTCACGGCCCATCTATCCTTACAGCGAGCAGAGACACGGGATAAAATGGAAAGTAGAAATTCAGGGAGGGAGGGCGTGTGTGCTGTCCCACTTTGATGTGCATGTGAGATCATACAGAATAATACATGCCAAAGGAAATAAAATGGAGCCACAGCTTCCGAGAGAAGTTTTATAAATGGGTCTATATTGTTTCATTCAAGCTTCGGTTCTGTCCTCAATGTCAGGGCAACGGTACCTGATGAACGGTCCCATCAATCTCCACTGGAACAATGAAGTCTGCATTGCTGATGGGCTGCAGGGAGACATAGAAACAGAGAAAGGATTCAAAAGTTGTGGTCTCAAAACAGCACAATCTGACAAGGAAGCAGCTCAGCCACATGCTCGTATTTTAGTCTAAAAAAAATAGATAACTGTAAAATAGTTGTATAAGGTGCCCCGGGGAAACCAGGAAGGCTTCAAGCATAATGTGGTTCCCTCTGCTCCAGCGCTCTGTATCTCAGTGTTAAATAAAAACCAGAAGTGAGACTCCAGAGAGAAACCTTGGCGCTGAGCAAGATGACAGACTAGAGCGCAGACGGGAGGAGCGCCGCCGTTCTCTCAGCGTGACTTGTGTCGTCTTTGAAAAGGAAGAAAGGGGAAGAGGAGAGGTGCGGGAGGTAGAGGAAGAGAGATGCCAGAGGGGGCGTGGGCGGGAGACAAGTGGAGGGCGTAAAAGACGGGGATGAAAGGATTAGGTGGGAGGCACGCCGGTGTCGTTTCGGAAACGGAGAGAAAGAAAAAGAGAAAAAAAAAAACAGGTGGCGCGGAGACGCAGAGAAAAGATGCTCCTCCGAGTTTGAAGAGGCACAAAGAAAGCTTTTTCTGTGAGAGCGAGGCTGTCACCTGTTTGGATAGTTTGTTGTAGGGACGGAAAAAGAACAGAGGAATATTTAGAGGTACCATTTTATTTTCACGCTGGATTAGCTGCAATTCATCCACTGACATTTAAAGAACGCGGGCGAATCTGCTCCCTTTCTAATTAGCATTTATTATTAATTTAAAAATCTGACATTTGGTCAGACGGCGGCAACTACGGAAACAGCGAAGTTTAAGAAAAGGGTTTGGAAATTTGAAGGCTAATTAGCCGAAATGTCTAAAAGCGGTAAAACCTTAACTTTGTGCCTTTTTAAGATGATCACCAGCGAGACATAAAGAGATAAAAAACATCTTTAGAAGTGAAATATAACACAAAAAATAGAAAGAGATGGATAGCCTATCCCAGCTGACCATCACCTACGGACAATTTGGAGTAACCAATTAACCTAATTCAGTGCTAATGGCATTCAGACCTAAAACCACAGTTAGCAGGTACAGTTCAACACCATCCAACAGAGGGAGTGGTTGCTGTAGGAATACTAACTACAGCACTGTGACCTTCCACTTGTCACCTGTACAGTCTGTCTAATGCCGACCATCGTGGCGGTGACAGTGGAACAACAGAGCTACTGTACTGGAGACATTTGGTTTCTCTGCGCGATGCTGTGAAGAGCCGGTGCACAATCAAAGCATCCAGATCATTCAAAGACAGATGTGAGTGCTTCCCTGGATCGGTTTTGTAATATATTCAGCTCTGGTTAGTGTTCACACCAGTAAAAGACTGCTGCGACTGTCTAAAAACAGCGCCAGTAACGAGCCAAACCCGGTGACGAGCGGAGGAGAGAACAAACAGGCAGCATTTGGTCCAACTTCCACAAAGAGAAGAGAAAGAGTCACAGATGGAGGGAGAGATGCACACAGACAGGCTCGGGCCTCTTCTTATTACTCTTCTGCTGAATCACTCCATCATCCGAAGACTGAGCACACAACAGCTGCTCTTAGCGCTGGGCCAGGATCGGAGACGGCGAGAGATATGGAAATGGAGGAGGGCGAGATGGGGTGGGTGTGTGTGTGTGTGTGTGTGTGATGTTTGAGAGAAATGGAGGGAGAGGGATGAAGTAAATGGGAGAGTGTTTGTTTTATGGCTCTCTGCTGAACCCGCGTTGACCTCGACAGACGTGACGGGCGGAGGAAACTTCTGCTGGTTCGTTTGTGTCTGGTGATCGCAGCGTTTCCTTTACATACACACACACATCACAGCACTTCATCATCTGGTATTAACTATCTCCGAGAAACACTTATTACAGCAGGTTTGTCCACATCTAGGAGCTTATACGGGCACTCTTAAACAGAGCAAGACCAAAACCTCGATTTAAAACCTTTCAGGGTTGCAAATAATGATTATTTTCATTATTGATTAATATACTGATTTATTTCTCAAGTACTTCCACCCTTGAAATCTCTCCAAAACTACTCCAAAATCCAAATATTCACAACTCGCAGCCTAGAAGCAAGCGACAGCCTCCAAACTGAAGTGCTTTGATTGACAGGAGGGTGCCGTTACAGATGGCTTGTTCGAGCGCCCAGGCGTCATCCGACACGCTTCGGGTCTGTCGATCCAGGTCTTTGCCGATTTTTAGATTAGAAGGGAGGTCGAAGAGCCACACATCCAGAAACCCGTGGGTGACGTCTCGCATACGCTGTCCAGTCTTTATACTGTCAGAGCCTTGGAGCGGCGAAATGAGCATTTTCGCTTAAAAAGTGTTAAAATAGTTGCACAATTTTCTGTCCAATCAGTGAATCAGAGAATTCTGTTAAACTGGTTTTGGCTTCGCAGCATTTAGGAGATCTAACTGTCCATGTACTTTGTGCACTTCGTTTCAGTTGAGATAAATCTTGTTGCTACAGCGTGACACTCATACTGTTTCAACACAACGCCGTCAATACCGTAGGGTCCATAAATCAACGCTTTTGTGTTTGGTGTGGAAGAACTTAACTGGCCCGCACAGAGCCTTGACTTTAACCCCGTTCGGCAGATTTAAGATGAAGTGGAGCGAACCAGACATCAGCGCCTGACCTCACGTATGCCCTTGTGGCTGAACGGGATCAAATCCCTGCAGCCAGATGCAGCCGAAATTGTGCTGAAACGTGGAGGCTGGGATGAGATGTGCGGCAATTACATATCGGTGTAGCGTTTGGGTGTCCACCACTGACACTAAACAGAATGGACAGCATATGCGAAGGTTTCTGGAAAGCAGTTTTGAAACGGTTTTTGGCACTTCGCTTGACCATGAGTATTTTGATCATTTTTTTGTATGAGGCACTTTATAACATTGGTTTTATTGCTTTATTTTTATTTATTTTATTATTATTATCATACAGCCATCAGCCACTTTTTCACATTTACCACCCACTGGATCTAATCCTAGAGCGGGCCCAGGAATTATCTTTTCATCCGTAACATACCGGATAAAGCATACAGTATGTGATTCGTTACGTAACGCTTCTTTTTCAGTCTACGTCCATCTGTGCACTTTGTGAAATGTCCCTCTGTCAGTTCTGGCTGTTTTTTTTTTTTTTGTTTTTTTTTTTGTCCAGCGGTTACTTGCATATTTTGATCCAAAATTACCTCCAAACCTCACTTAATCTACAGGAAATCCTGCAGGCTTCTGAACGGAACCGAAAATGCTATGCGGGTGCCGCTTTCTGTTTCGCTCTCTTCCTCTCCCAACTGATGATGCCTTGTTTATCGCGTTGCCTGAATCCATTTCATACCGCATACTGATCTCCGAACTAAACGCATTTTGATGGACTGATGTGTGACTGCAGTTTCACAACAAGGAGGGAGGGAGTGGGGTGGAGGGAGAAAAAAAAAGGAGTTCCTGTGTGAGTTTCTGACTTGTTTTGTCAGGAGAGAAAATAAAATCCTTCAAACTATTAGAACAGATCCAGGACTTCTGCGAAATTCATCCCGCAGTCATCCAAGGCAACAGTACTCTGTATTGGACACACCCTTGTGTGTGGGTGAGCGTGTACGTGTGTGTGGCCCCGTACTGCTGGCATGTGACTGTAGTGGGTAGGTCCAGTACACTGTGCGTTTTTCTCTTTGCCTTTGACTTTCCACAGCCACATGAAAATGCGCTGAGCGCGTTTCCTCCGCTGTTATTTTTAATCGACAAATAGTTTCCTCTCGCCGCCGAATAGAAGTAGAGCAAGCACAAAAGGGGCTCCGGCTTCACCTTGAGCTATCTTGTTGCACGGCTCTCTCCGTTGAGCTGCGCTCACGCTGAGGACAGCAACAACAACAACAAAAAAAAAGGGCTCGCGGTGCAAATCCAGCACACACAGATGTAATAAGATCAGGTGAGGCAGAGTTGTGCTGAAGTGGGTCACTAGGTGTGCCAGGTGTGTCAGTAGAGGGAAGCGATGAATCAGACCCAACATGATAAATAACTGATTTGTTGCATAAAATAAATTGCATATTACGAGATTTATGCTGCATTTTGGGAGAGCCAAAGCTTGTACATGTGCCGCAAAAACAGGCAAACATTATTTTACAAGTTGCTGTCTGTTAAAATTCAGACATCCACAAGTGCTAGCCACGTTCTTTTTGGCTGAGTTGAATTTGTCCAGTATTTTGGCGAATTATCAAATATTTTCTTCAAATACTTAATGTAATTCCCAATGTTAGCATGCTAACATTGTTTACATAGTCGTTGTGAGCATGTGAGCACGATGACATTAGCATTTAGCTTAAAGCGAGGCCTCACGGAGCTGCTGGCGCTGCATTTAACCATTTAACTCATCTTTAAGGTCAGGTTCAAAGAGAACACTGTGCACTGCTTAAACCTTAAAAATGTGGTGCTTTCCTGGCAGTCTAAAAACTTAAACGTTTAAACGTTACGTCCAAATGAACTGCAAAGCAAAAAGAATCAATTTGTTGTTGTTACGTAGGTGAACGCGGGAGTTGGCGTTAAAGGGTTTGGGGCTGTGAACTCGTACGAAGCCGACATTTTAGAGACGTGTCACACGGTTCACAAGATGATACTGGATTGCCTGAAGATGAATTAAAGACACGTTGATGAATTGCACGCTGAGCTGCTATCAAAGATGCGTCGGTTGCCGTGCCAACAGTTTGTTATCGTAACCGTTAGGACCCTTTTCGCCTTCTCCTGTTGTAACTGGCGCATAAAAGCTTTAATAAATTCAAGGACACGCTTCCCTGCAACTTCGGTAACATTGACAGAGCTCGACGGCACCTCATGCTGAGTGTCACAATACCACAGAACCCGTATTCACAGCAAAGAATGGCATCTTCATGATTTATTCCTGTATAATCCTATTATCCCTCCAAGGCTGTGGAGGAACAGCACCACAAAACAGAAAGGATGAAAAGGGAACATGAGTGTTTATTTTAATGAGCACTTGTGTCCGTGTTATAGACGCGTAAAATACCTTGAAGGAGCTGTGTACAAGGGTTTCGTCCAAGTCGATCACCACACAGTTCTTGCCGTAGTCCGCTATACTGACCTCCGGCAGGAGGAACTTGGCTGGTGGCTGCAGAGACAACACACACACTTTACAATAAATGTTCATTAGAGGGAACAGGTTACACAACACACTCGCCCACACACCTACACACACACGCACACACTCATACTGAGGGTGTGATGATGGCTCAGTTAGAGTGTTGGGGATAATCACTTGGCCGCTTTGGGTGACACTAAAGAAAGACTTAACGGCATAAACGACCTGCAGGAGGGCGCCGCTTAGCTTCTGTGGAGGCTTGACTGATGTCAGTATGCTGGAGACACTCATCCTAGACTAACTGCTGCTGCAGTATAGTACTCTTTGCTCTTGAATATGACAAATTAATCAATTTGTTGACTGACAGAAAATTAAATTATCAAAAAACAATTATCAGTTGAGGTTTTCATGATTTTCATTCAAGATTTAGATTTATTCATTGTTATTCTATATTTATTAGTATGTTTTCATCATTTTGATTATATCTACAGCGAGAGCGGGTCCTCTTTCACGGAGTCCGCCATGTTGGACCGCCATTTTTGTACAGTAGCCCAGAAGAGACAAACCAAACACTGATCCAGATGTGACCTTTGGCTGCAAGCAAGTTTTTCTTATATGTTTAGGAGAGAGTGAGGTGTGGGAGAGTATTCACTCTCTTCACCGCTATAGGTGCTACTAAATCCTACACACTGGACCTTTAAAGTTTTAAAATAATGCTGTTAATTTTATGAATATGTCACTGCGAAATGAACAATGTCTGTTGTTTTCTCCTCGATTAGCAATACTCAATACACCGTTTCGCAGCAGCCATTTTGACATAAAATAGCCGGGTCGACGCAGGTGTTTCCAATGATACTAATTAAGGTTCAGTTCCATTTACTGCAGCAGAGACTTTCCAGTGAGTCAACACGCACCACGGCAGCACCCCGACTCTGTTTGACCTGATTGGAATGTGACCTTAATTAGTATCATTGGAAACACCTGTGTTTACCTACTATTTGTTGTCAAAATGGCTGCTGTGAAACATTAATTTGGCTTTTAAAATGTCAAATAATAGCGAGAAAGGGCCATCAAAGGCGCCCAGACCCCGAGGAGATGCCTTCAGAATACTTTATTCAAATGTCAGCCCAAAACCTAAACAAATTTAATTCATAGTGATAAGAGAAAACAGCAGATCCTCATATGTGAGAAGCTGCAAGGGCAATTCCATCGCATTCAATGTCGGCTCGTCGCGTATCGAAACTACCTGTCTACCTGGTAACATTCAGTCGACTCATTTTCCTGTTGTTGTTGTTGTGGCTGTGTGTGGTTTCACCGTACGAGTCCCTGCTGTTATTTTTGGTTTTACCTCATGTTGACTGAGCTGTGATGGTGCTGCCTTCAGGGTCAGAGGGGAAAAGGAGAAACACTTGTGTCCTCTGCCAAAGCAGGCCTGGGGTTACAGACAGGCACGGGGCAGATGGTGTGGCCATAGGGGGGGCACACACACACACTCACGCATATGTCCATGCATTCATGCGCACACGCATACATACACACAAAAATCTATATAGAGGTGAAAAGCAAGGACTCTGTCAATCATACACACACAATCAGTATGCCCGTCATATTATACCATGTCTGTGTTTCAGTGTGTGCGTGTGTGTTTTGGCCGGGCTCGCTGTATTTATCATGTCTTATCGTGGGACTGCATGCTGATGTATCACAGGAAGGATTCCCTGTGAGCAAGGACACTGAATGACATCATGTCAGGCTGTGATGAATGTGATCTAGACATGCAGGTTGGGCAAATAAAGAAAGACTGACTGGGACCTTGACATTTACACCAGGGAGCTGCACTGTGATAAAAAAAAAAAAAAGCCTTTCCCCTGAAGGCACAGGCAGGGGGCGCTCTCCCAAACTGATAGCTCTGAATCATAGTGCGACATGGTTTTGGATAGGAAAAAGTTTTACTTGATTACAGAGAAGCTGAAAATCAAGATGTATTTTGTAAAAGATCATGAAAAACATTCAAAAGTAACTAATTACACTTAAATATAGTACAGTATATAGAGTATTTTCAACATATTTCAGATATTATATGAAATCGGAGCAAAGTGTGCTACAGTATACAGTATCACTGTAACTCTTTACTCTTTATTTATTATACTGCATGTATTTATCAATAAATACTGTCATGTTAACATACTACACCCCAACTGCTAATGAAGGCCACGAGATGCAGCTAAAAGAAAAAAAAAGAGAAGCTCCAGAAGATCCTTCACAGAAGAAGTTGTAAACCATTAATTAAGTGCCTATAATGATTATAAATGCTCCATTAAAGTCGAGCGATGCTGTTTACTTCTATGTCTGTGCGTCTTTTTGTGTTTGTCATGACCTTAAGGCGCGTTTTGACATGGTGCTGCGTCGGTGATGATAAAGAGTGACGCAGACGTAACCTGTCCAGGTCCAGGAGTTATTTAAGTCGTCCACGCCCGGACACGGCCCGGGAATATAAAGCAGCAGACCTCATCGCCACATGCACTTCCTGCCATTGAAGGGAGGTGTCTGCTGGGTGGTGTAGTTTAAAGCTTGGCTGCCTTGTGGGATGCTGTGAGTGTGAATATCCTAAATTACAGTAAACCACAGGACCGCATACATTCCAAAATAGCTAAATGAACTGCAGCTTCAGCACGAACAAAGCAGGGATCCGATGAATCCCCCCTTTCTGGTGAAACCTTGACGAAGTACAAATCAAGTCCCCTTCAAATGGACTAACATTACGACCGCTGAGTGCATAACGTGATCTCTCTCAATAAAGACAAATAACTAATTTAATCGAGTGTTTTAAAGGCAGCTTGTCCATTTGCTGATCCGAACTGCATCTGTAAAGGTCTATCTTATGATTCAATACGCAGCATCTAATAAGAAAATTAATCTTTTGTTCTGTCGCGGTGATTAGAGAAACAGAGGACAAATGGACAACAGGGCATCATATGAAAATAAATGGATCTGGACTGCTTCTTTCTACCGATTGTGTGCGGGGTGAGTAGCATGAAGAAAATCACTGGAAGCTGTGTCGTTATCAGAATGGGACAGCGCAAAAAAAAAAAAAAAATCCACAGAGAGCAAAGAAAAATCACCTTCGTGTCAACATCCACATGCAGCTAGAATGATGGAGCACAGCTAGAAGAGGGAGGAGGTTACCGGGATGCAGCGAGATGAAGAAAAATGAAAGATAATAATACATACACTGGGGATGGGGATGACCTGGACCTGGTCACACTGGAGGAAATAAACAGGGAGAGAAAAAGAGAAAGAGATTGAACGACAGCGTGGGGGGGGAAGGGGGGGATAAGAAAGAAAAAGAACGAAAAATCTTTGCGTGGAAGAAATCGACAACATCAATATTCTAATCAACAAATGCACAGGGAGAAAAAGAGGGAGAGGGACAGAGAAAGGGATGTATAGTACACACCGTGATAGAAAGTAAGAACAACTTGCTCAAAAACAAACAGAGCTGCCATAGTAACAAATACGCCTGGCCAGAAATCCAGCAACAGTACACTGCTGGGAGGGACTGTGGCATGGACCCAGCTCGAAAATCAGCCCCGCACTATAACAAGGCTTTTTATGGCAAGGTTCGTTAGGTTCACTCTAAATTAATGGGAACTCATTTGTTGAGGAGGGGATCTGGAGCGGGTCAGCGCTGACCACATGTATAGTGTCTGTAAAGGGCCACACATTCCTCTCCTGAATGAGAGACATTTACAGGTAAACAGGAGTGGAAATGTGATATGATTTTGCTCCATTTATAGCGCTCGTGTACCTGCCTTGGCAGCAGAACGCCGTGTTTGTGGAGGAGCTCGGGGGTTTTGGCGCCTTTTCCACGGGCCAGAACGTTCGCTTCACACATCCTCACTACACTGGTCAGTGTGTGTGTGAGGAGAGGGGGAGGCGTGGGTGCCAAGCAATCCATCACACCGGACACACACAAGGCCCACTTTATGGGGATTAAAGAAGCAGCAGTATGAGCGCATGTGTGTGTGCGTACATGTGTTGCCATGGGTATATGGTAAGAGTTGTGCAAGCTTGTGCGAGCATGCGCCAGAAAGAGGAAAGCAAGAGTGTGTGTGTGTGTGTGTGTGTGTCTTTTGAGCTTCTCAGCGTGCTCTGTGTGTTATTTTGTGTGTGCGGTTGTGTGCGTAGGCAGATATCGAAGAATGCAAGATGGGAAGCGAGCCCGTATTTTCAAGCAGTGGATGGTAAACAACCTCTGGGTTCAGCGGGTTTGAAGCAGCTGGAAAAATTTGTGGAGGGAGCTCAGCGAGGCTGCACAGCGCCTCGGCCTCAGCTCTCTGCAGGAAAAAGCAAACCCTAACAAGCTGTCTGTAGCAAAACCAAACAAATGTTACTCGTTACTGGATTCAAACTGGGATTTCTGTCCCATATTAACTAATTCCCACAAGGTTTTTTTTTTTTTTTTTGTCATGTGAATGCAAACGGTATGTAATTTGGACTCCGACCAAGTATAATGTGAGAGAAAAATAAGCTTCACCTTGGGAGGACTGCCATTCTCCTCTGGCGGTGGGGGCAGAGAAAGTGCCTTGTTGTTGGTGGGTGGTGGGTCCACGTGGTAGTCATTGTAGTTGCGGAAGCAGCAGAAGAAGGGGCTGAAAATGCTCCGGCTCCGGTGCTTCTTTAGGCTGCTGTTGGACTGGGAGACTGGAAGTGATAATGAAAGAAACAAAGCGAGGTTAGACTGCTTTGAATATGCCAGCCAGTGGTGGAGGAATTCAATACCACGCTGTTAAAATGACCCTTTTACAAGAAAAGGTTCTGCATCAAGAACATTACGAACGGTCTGACATTTTAGGATAACAGAGAGCTACAGCTAGCGAGCGGTAAGCGTAGCTTGGAAACAAGGTGGAACGTGGCACATAACGGCACCGTAAAACAACATTTTGGTTTTCTGAAATGAAACAAACAAGATATATATTGTGTTAATTTGATGCTTGTGTGCTAGTAAGGCATTTGTTTTCACCGCTGGATGCAGCCAGGCTAGCTGCTTCCCTATGTTTCTAGTCTTTGAGCTAAGCTAAACTGTCTCGTGGCTCGTCACTTTTCTGTAATATCAGCTAATGTATGTCGAGGTAACAAAAGGTAAGTACTCAGATACTAAAAAAATATCTACTTTAAATGTTTTACTGACTTATATTAAATATAATATATATTATATATTGTTTTACAAGCTGTTAGGTAGTTTAATATAACTGTTGATGTCCTGATGTATTCTTTTAATGTTGTGTGTGATTATGTTTTATTTATAAAAAACTTAATTTGCAATAAGTAACCAATGACTATAGCTATTAAATAAGTCGAAAGTTGCATTCACAAGTTTGTACATTATCTGAGTTAATACTAAATTCCATCATCGATGCCAACAAACTTTGTGAGACTAAAAATTGTCTCTTCTGACACTGAATAAAGTGCTTTTTATTTTTATTTTTTTACAGCGGTGTCACCTGTTGAGAGCAGGCGCTATACATTTCAAAGCTTGCATGTGTATTTAAAGCGTCCTCTGACAGACAAAGACAGACGTGATACTCAGAGCTGCAGACAGACATCATCACATTACTGTGACAAAAGGCGCAGAGATGTATGTTGCACCACACTGAATCATCGGTTAATGCAACGGGGAGTACGCAGACAAAAATAGCCGTCATCAGAGTGCCCTCCGGGAAGGTAGTCCACTTAATTAACATCAAGAAAGAAAAAGGAGAGAGCAAGATAGACAGATTCATATCGTGCATGTGAGAGAAAGTGACAGAAAATATATTTAAATAAACAACCCACATGTCCAGTGAAAGCAAAAAAAAAAAAAATCACAGCTAAACAGCTATTTAAGCATCTATTTCTGTTATTTGACTAGACTGACAAGGAAACCTAGATTCATATGCTTGGCAAGATGTGTTGAGAAGTGGCTGTGAGTGCTGTGGAGCTCCAGGGAGAAAACAACATACAGATATAGGTCCCTGGTTACATCATTCCTCCTTCACTGTCTCTGAAGCCCATGGCCTACTTTCACACTGACACAAGAGAAACAAGCCGGCTCGAATGGTGTGTAGGACTCTACGACTACAAAATGTTCTGTCGTGGATTATGATTTTTATAATTTCTGTCGGCGGGGACGAGTGGATAAAAATAGCAATTTGGGCAGCTTTGTTGGAAAGGCTAAAATCTGACCATTATCCGGAGGTGTTCCTAAAGTAGAAAGTTTAATTGCTTTAAAGGTAATTTTTAAGCATGGAAATCCCAAATCTGTCCAGGACTTTGAAGTATCCACGCACTGACTTTCGAGTCATCATTTTCGTGCCTTGGAGCGGCCATCACATAGTGTCCCTGTTTGCTGCTGTCTTGTTAACGTGTTCATACAGCCGTGTGACACAGGCAGCCCAGTTAGCCATGCATGCTGAGGCTGTTTGCAGCCTGCTCCTTTACTGAGAGGCTTCAGACTGAAGCCTGGAACTATCCTTGGGTTACTCCGGGTGGATCTGACAGGCTGCGGGCAGTTCTTCTTCTTTGTTCTCTTCGACTTTGTAGTCCAAACCTCGCTGTGGATCTTCCTCTTCCCCAACAGATGTTCCCAAGAAGCAACACTTCAGTAAACAAACACAGCTCTACAGTTGCAACAGGAAAGCAACATGCTGTGTTACTATAACCTGTTATAGACTCTTCAGTCATGTTCTGCCCACGTAGACTTGATCCACTGCTGCTGGTACAGAAAACTGAGAGAAGTACTCTGACTACAAGTACATACGCTGTATTTCTCTGTGCCTGTGGACGTGTAGCATAAACTTGAATGTTTACTGCCATATAGACAAAGCACTGATGGTTGAAGTGACTGAAACGTGTCAGATGAGTTCAGAAAATGACATGACTAACTTTGAAACGCTCTGAGCAAGATGAATTAATCTCTATCTCTCTGCTCAGGGTGGCCTCGGCGTGTCATCGAGCCACCCTTTAAGGACCGCCCACAAAATCCTGACACTGAAAACTTTCTGATGATTTATGAAGTAAAATATGAATTTGTTAACAATCAATCCAGCAACGGACAATGAAAACAGTTGCTTTGGTTTTTCAGTTCTCTATCAGGTGAGCCGCTCCAATGAACTGTTTGACACAAATCAGTACATTAACAACTTACTAAGACTTACTGGATTCTTTAAATAAATATATTTTAACTTGTCAATACAGATTACTGATGACTTCCTAACATTTAATAACTGCAGACGTGATGTTTAATGACTATTTCTTAAAGCAAAAAGACTAAATAAATGATTTATCAACCATCAATTAAGTTATCTTTAATTATCTCAGAGCCTCAGAGGCAAATAAAATCCAAACTATCTGGTAGTAAAAGAAAATATTTGAGTGACTGGACTCTTTAACTGAGTAAGTTTCCAGTTTGGAGGGACCTTCAGTCCTTCCTCATTCTCCCTGAAGTTGGCCTCAAACACTTTGATGTCATTCTTCCTCCATTTTGAGGCCGTCTACATTTTCCCGCCGTGGTCTACTGCCCCGAACGACCGCCCCCGAAAAAAAAAAAAGAAAAAAAGAAAAACAGGTGGGAGAGCGCGCGAGAAAAAGAGAGAGAGAAAGGAGAGGGAGTTTGGAAAGGAGAGAGAAGGGCGTAGAATGGGTGGGGAGAGTTACTGTGGCGAGACAGCCTATACTTGGGTCTGATTCTTACTCCACCCCCTCCTGCACCACCACCCTGCACAAACAGAGCTTTCCTTTCTCCCTTTGACACAAACAACATAGCTGAGAGTTGACTGCCGCCGGAGACCGAGCAAACACGCACACACACGCGTGCACACGCGGCATATGTTCACATGTTTAGGCACAGGTCCACGTGTACGGTGATCAACAAACAAGACTGACACGCACAAACTTTTTTTTTTTTTGCTTTCAATGTCCTTGCTCAGGAATGCGTGACTTAAGAGTCGGCTCGCCTTGCATAGTAATGCCGCTTTCGTCAGCTCTGAGAATAGGAAAGGTTAAAGTGCAACGTTTGCTGTTAAGAACACAGGAGACATGATCTGAACAAACCGCAACACGACAACAATCAGGTGGTCTGGTGAACGCGGACTGCAAAGAATTAGCTGACAGCCTGCGGTTCTGTTAATGAGGGAAACGCCTAGCTAAAATCTAGGTAAAGGGTGGTGCACACAAGTGGTTTTATCTAACAAAAGGCTCCCCGGAGAGAGCGATATATTAGGCCAAAGCTGTAGCCTCCTCAGAGCAGGTGCACATTATTTGCCCACTGAATACACTTTATTCGCTCAGCATATTCCTTTGATGTGATTTTAAAACAGCCCTTCAAGGCAGTGCTCAATGTTAGGTAACAGTGATACTGTAGAAGGCTCCCTAGTCAATCAGAGCCAGCCGGGGCCCGAAGCTCTCTGTCACATGTTCAGGCGCAACCACTAACAAGGCCGGAAGAGGGAGAAAACGCAGGAAATTCTCAGCATTCCTGACAGGAAGAGATAATCACCCCATGACCCACAGCGTGGAATGATGCCAAGCTCGGAGAGGGAATATGATCCTCGGGCTTAGCTCAAGACTTTTGAGGTGGTCTTCTCTACTGTAGCTTTAAAAGCACACAAAGTATGCAAGCAGTCAAAACAAAACACACCAAATTTAAAATATGACTGTAGGTTTAAGTTTAGCTGCTGTTTTCTCTCTTCACAGTGGTTAAAGTCTCAAAGGTTTATGTCAGGACATTCATCACTCTTGAGCCAAATGCTTCTGGGGGGGAAGTTACCCAGCAGGACGGATAATCAAAGGTTAATTCAGGTTTATTACAGCTTGGGCCGTGTTTTCTATTAGTTATGAGCACTGCGCTCAACGCGAAATCTGGGAACAAAACACATCGCTACAACAAAGGTACATTGGGTTATAAACACTAGATGATCACACTGGTTTTAAACACGCAGACAGTTTAGCCAGATTAACTAAACCAGAGGTTCCCAACCCCTCAGGCCATGGACGTCACAACATTTACTACCGTGCCGTGAGTAACTCGTATAATTTGGCAGAGAAATGTAACTTTATAGGTTATTGTAGTGTATTACTGCAATAATTAACTTGAACTTTGAGCTGCCTTTGTCCTCATCACCCCCAACCGGTTGGCCCAAACTGGGACCTCTTGATCTAAACAGCTTCATTTGGTACAATTTCAGTAGGCAAGCTCCTGCTGGTATTCACAAATTTTTGCCATTTGCCGTGTCAGTTTCACTTCCAAATAAGTTGGTTAACCTGTGAGGTTTAAACCAGTGACATCTCCAATGTATTGTCCTGACAAACTTCACACTTCTCCTCTCTTGGTAGAGGCTAACCGGTCGGACAGTCAGCTAACACATTCCTCTCAGCAGTCCTCTGAACACGCTCACCAAACTCCTGCAAAGACTGCAAAGAAATGAACCTCTAATCTGGGATCAGTAACTAAGTGTGTGTCCTTAAACTAAGTGTTACTACACAATTATTACACATACATTGTTATTACCCCATGCTTTACTCTCTGACACAGATCATGACTGACAGGAATTACTGCCAGAACGACAAACAAAAGACAGAAGTTGCAAATAATAATTGACTACGTTAATATTATTAGTGCCTGTATGATTTTGAACTGCGCTCCAGCAGCAGTTAGTCACCCAGCCAGGCAGGTAAAATGTACAGTACCTGGGGGGTGGGGAGGTATGAAGGTAAACGTGAGAACGATCCATGTGAAGCTGCAGCTTAAATAATTCAGATGGAAAACAGGCCGGCGCAGCCAGGTACTTAACATACGCTAAAATAAAACAGCCGGGAGCCAGAGGGATTTCCAATGCCATCTCTGCTATACAAAGCTACTGTATAATTAAAAAAAAAAAAAGCATGACATCGTGTCAATGAGACAAAAATGACATGCTAAAACCCTGTCACGGCCTCAGGCGGTGGGCATGATTTCGTGGTGATGATTATTTGCCTCCTCCCCTCACTGAGATTTCAGTGTAGGTGTGGGATGCTTGCAATAGACGTAGGACTTGCTGTCCAGGGCTTGTATAACACCATGAAGGGAAAAAAATACGCCTGCAGCCAAAATGAAGAACAGGACTCTCTCCACACACGCGCGTACACACACACATACACACACACACACACATAGGCCGACAGGTAATCCACTGTTAGCCTGGAGCCTGGGATCTAATGTCTTGAGTCGAGTACACTCTGAGGCAGAGTGAGCACCTGAAGATGAAGCTGTTTCTGTCCCCGGCTATAACTAACAGCAACAGACAGCGGCGAGGGGGAACTCCCTTTTGGGCACTGTGTCAGCAAAATAACACTGTGGAAGGAATTCCTGCAGGAACACACCACGTCTCCGAGTGGGATGATGCCGAGAAAGTAAACACTTTTATCTCATTCTTAAATTTAGAGTTTCTTTCATCTTTTGAATGTTTTTTTTCTTTCTAATCAGCCATTCGTTGTTTCAGACCTTTCAAGCCTTCAAATTGCTCTGTCTAAAATCCAAAGATACTCAAGTCACAGTTACATACAATAAAACAAAGAAAGGAAGGTAAATCTTCACACTGTAGCGACTAAAACCAGCAAATGTTTGCTGTTTTTGGGCCACCACTTAACAGTTTTGACCCCAAATAACTCAACAGCTATTGGATAGACAGCCATGAAATTTGGCAAAGACGTTCATGTCCCCTTCATGGTGATTGTTATAACTTTGGTGATTCCCCAGCCTTTTAATCTTGGCCACCATCAACATTTTAATTTGTGACCAAACACCTGCAAAGCTAATGACATTCCCGTCTGCAAATGACCAAATATTAGCATGCTAACAAGCTAACGATGCTGACTTCAGCATGTAAATATCGTTGTTGTGAGCATGTTAGCATGCTGGTGTTAGCGATTAGCCGCTGGAATGACTGTACATGTTGTCTTCTAGTTTTATAATCGGTTATTTGTTTGGTCTGCAAAGAAAAGGAAAAGCCCAAGGAGATGTCTTAAAAGTGTTTATCTGACCAGCAAATCCAAAGATTTTCAGTTTAAAACGGGATAAAACAGCAAAGAAGCAGTGAACTGTCACGTATTAAGAAGCTGGGCCAGCAAACGTTTGAACATTTTGCTTATTAAATGACCTAAATGGAGAGTGAATCAATACATTTTGCATTACATACATTTAGCAGATGCTTTTATCCAAATTGAGCCCCCCTCCCCTTTTTTCATTCACATATATCAGGAGGCAGTTCAGCCTTCAGTGCATTTTTTTTTCCCAGAGAACCTCTAATCCTGCAACGGATAGCCGACCCCCACACCAACTGAGCTTCAGTCGCTCTATTTTTTTGTCCATCAACCAATTGATCGCAGCGAATTCTTTGAGCTCTTCTTAACAAATCCAAAACTCTGTTTTAAAGGCGAGCCTTCTTTCCCCTCGTTCATTAAAAACATATTATTGGTTGTTTCAACGCAGAGAAAATCCCACCAAGGGAGAGGCGATGAGAATGACAACAGATCAGCTTCCAAAACAATATTTACACCAAAGAGCATCTGCTTCACAATACACACACACACACACACACACACACACAGTAAATCCAAACAGCTGAGTGGAGTTAGGTAGCGTTAGTTGAGCTGAGTCTGACAGTTGAGCCTGTGTGTGTTCACTGTGCCGAGGTCCTTGGTGGGTTATGTGTGAGGCCATTAAGGCAATAATAGCACAGTATGATAAAATAAACTCCCATTAAGCCTCCTTACTTCCCCGCACAGACAGCTGAGGCCCGAGTGAAAATTACAGGCTGTGGAGGTACACTCAGTACTAGCAGATGCCTTTAGTCACACTGACTGACCCTCAGCTGCCCTTCTGGCTTTATTTCTCTTCTTATCCGGGAGGATTTATATACATATGCATCTTACACAGCCTTACGTAACTGACATTCGCTCAATAATCCAGTCGAGCAAGTCAAGACACAGTTTGCTGAGAACCAAACGCATAAACCGCCCGGTTGGCACCCATGTTGTGCAACGTACTAATTTTCCCCGCTGTTTGCTGCCGTGAACCCTGACACAGAGATGTGGGTGGGTCTGCCCCTGCTTTCCTGCCTCAGATGAGTAGCGGCGTAGGCGATGTGGTGGTGGTGCCAGCCTGCCTGCCTGCCTGCCTGCAGCCCCCCAGGGGAAAGAGCGTTACTGCCGCTTCTCCAAATGAAGGAGATGACAAGTGTTGGTGGGGGGGGGGGGGGGGGGGGGGGGGGGGGCTCAGGGAGAAATAATGATGGAGAACAGACTATTCTGTCGGAGTTACGCAACCGGCAGCAACACAGCACGCGTTGTTTAGGGCTGCGGCAGTTCATTATTTATATGTCTTTTTATATTCTCATCCACAACTGCGCGCTCAATGCCAGAGGCACAGTGACTGATGGGAAATCCTCCTCGTCTGTGTGTTGGTACAAAAAAAAAAGAAGAAAAAAAAAAGAAAAAGAAAAGGCATCAGAAGAATTAACGTCAAATGAAATTAAAGGCCTGTCTTCAGACTTGTACACTCGGTGACCCCGGAGATGTAAAAAAAATTGATCCAGTTGACCCAGTGAGAAAGCAGAGCTCCAACTATTTGGTCTTGATCTTCCATAAAATTTGGGAACATAAAAAACCTTTACATCTCCCATAATGCAACAAACCCTCCCTCCCTGTCTGTAATTTACATACAGCTGTTTTGCAGTTATACTTTTTAACAAGCAAACTAGCCGTAATACGTAAAATTGCTGGGACGCCCCTTTAAGTTTGCTTCTCAAACACCGAAGCGACAAATTGTGTGTGTTTAGGTAAATCGGATCCATTAAAATTCTGCTTGCGATGAATGAAAAGCAAGCAAACAAGTAGGTCATGTATTTACGTGTGTGTTGGTGTGAGCATGTGCGTGCCCTGCTTGTGTACCGCTGCTACACTTTCCCATGCCTCTGCTCTGCTCCGAGAGGCGTTCGTCTCCACATATCCACACGGCATGTCCTACTTAGCGCCCCTTGAGATTCACGGTTAAGCAGTGTTCACCTTTACCTCTGGAGAGGCAGGAAGAATGCCTCTTTGTGCGTTTCACGGCGTCCGTACTCGTGCGTTTGCTTATCCCTTGCTCATCTGTTTAAAAATGTATAAGCCTTTTTATGCTCGTCTGTCAAATATCTCGCAAAACTGGCAGGCGGTATAATCCAGGGAGGGTGACAGAAAATCATTATGGACAATACATGATTCCCCTCCTAGATAGCCAATTACTGCTGATGAATGCCAGCCCGAGCAAGGCAAAATATGCAAGAAGGCCGTCCCCTTGTCAGAGCCAGGCTGGGTACCTGCCTGCAACGTAAGAGACACACAGCTGCTATTTGAGCACTTCCTCCTGTTCTCTCTTCACCTCCACCTCTTTCTTCCTTGACCCTTACCTTCCTCTGACTGTATTGATCTGTTTTGACAACGTACGTTCACCCAAACAGATGCTCAATTAATCCTAGCTTGCCGTCCATGCTGGCTTTTTTTTGTTGTTTTTTTTTTCATTGCAGCAGCATCCGGGCTACAGCGGGCAGCGTGGCGAGCGTCGCCTTCGCTCCAAAGGGATCGTGGCTTTTGGAGCATTAATAACGGTCTCCACTGATTCACAGCCATCGGATGCCTATGTGTCAAGACATACAGGCGGAGTGATGTAATCCCACAACAATGCTGTGCTTTCTATAACTGAAGCGCGGCAAGACGAGCGCGCACCAGAAGAACCAGAGTGTCAGTCGTTTGTCTTCTGTACTCAATTAGGAGAAGTTTGAAGAGCTGGAAGTCGCTGACAGCTGCTGTCAATTAAGCCGAAAAGGTGAAATCGGACACAAGACTTTACATACCCGCTTAGCATGGATAGAGTTCTTCTGTTATCTTGCACTTAAAATGTGTATTTGCTTATTCAATTACAACCGATCAGTGCTCGGGATGGAAGTGGACTGGACAGAATATCATTTTAGAAAGAATTCACTTGAAATCCTACAGTAATAGTCTCTTCAAAGCCAGTGGAGGACATTCTGAAGTAGTGTTTGCTCCAAAACAAGCAACCACAGCATATGAGCTACACTTGAAACAACATTCGAACATAAAACTTTGCCCGCAATGCCGTCAAACATATGGTCCAAAGCACACAGACATAAAAAGAGGCCCAGAAAAAAAAAAAAAAAAACCAAACCATGCTGTGCACCAGAACCGGCAAACGAGATAGCAGCATACTTCACTGAGGGCAGAGAAGTGTTGGGTTTGGTTCGTGTGTAGCACATACACGTACATACACGGCGTTCCTCGAAAAATTTACAAGTTGAAGTCACAAACGCAACCATCAACGCAGGAATGAAACTGAACTGGAACTGAAACAGGAACATGTCCTCGTGACTGTGAGGGCCTACATGTTCTCACTGAATAATACACGTAAGATGATAATTAAGTAAGAAAAAATAACTTGAGCACAGTAAAGTTGTGGTGGAACATAACTAAGAATATTTACTACATCACACTTCAAACTTTCCCAGTCCAACCGGTCGTTACTGAAAATATAAATCTCAAAACAGACACCGTTCTTTTCCTAAAACAGCTGGGCAGTGTAGTTCTTACCAAACATGACTTAAACATTAGTAAATAGTGCGTCTAAACTGACTTTGGCAAGACAGTGCTTTGGTATTTTCATGAGATTTGTTGACAAGAAGAAAATATGAAATAAAATCAGAGTTATTAGTTAAATATCTGATCATCTTAAGCTAAATTGGAGGCTTTTGAATGAACTGTCCTCAGATCAGACATTACAGGGGACATATACTGGCAGCGTTTTCAAGATTTAAAAATATATTAAAGCTCCCCTCTAAAGTGGAAGTTTTAACAGGAAGTGAGGGGACTTCAGAGCAGAGAGTGTCGTGAACTCCTTTCTCTTCTTAAAACTGCATTCTGAGCGAAGGTTTAAATATTCAGAGTCAGCGGGTGTAGGAGTGAAGAAAGAGTCAACCCACACTATTTTCCCCCGTGGCCTCACCAAGGACGGATTGCAGCGCGATTGCATCTCTTTCACCGTGTCTCACAATCCATAGATCTACAGGCCGCACTCCTAATTAAGGGCCACTTTGCTGATTTTTAACTCGAATCTTTATTTCGAGCGGATGTGAAAATCTGACATGAATCTTCCTAATGCATCCGATGTCACGAGCGATAACCACCGTTGGCTCTGGAAAAAAAAAACTCTGCCAGCCATTATGACACTTATTCATATAAACTGACATTTATTATTTATAATATGTTGTCAGGATCAAAGTCCAACACTGAGGAAATGCACAAAAGAGAGGCAGAAGCTTACAAGGGCTGCTAATCAGCTAGCTTCCAACCCAGTAGTGGGTATTTTTAGAAGACATTTCAATTATTTAAAACAAAATAACTCAACATTTATGTAATATAGTGCGCTATGGTCTAATCTTATCATTTCTATATGTTTTAATTAAGGTGCGTTTGGTTATAGCTAAGCAGAAGATTAGCATAAATTAGCATAAACACTGAGAGTAGCAGCTCCCATTGCTTTGTTGGCTGTTTTTACACTTCAGTTTCTGTACAGATTATACAAGATGTAATTTAGTGAGTTTTAGAGGTGTTTGGTGTCTTTTCTTTGCCCTTGGGCAGAGCCACACTAGTTCTCTCACCTACTTTAAGTCTTTGGCTTAAGCTAAGCTAAGCTAACCATCTCCTGCTAGCTTAATGAATATACATGAGTGGTATCAATATTCACATCTAAGTAAACCGACTCACTCCATTTCTAAACTGTCAACAATGTCAGTAATATCTATTTTATGGCCTTTTCTCTTGATAGCGCTTAAAAATTGCTAACAGCTAACACAATGTACTGGCACAAAACAGACATCATCAGGGAGATACGAACATAAACTATGATTTTAAGGCATTGTTCCAAAGTTAAAACAAGAGGCTGATACATATCAACAAACACCTAAGGGAGCCACTATTGGTGATTGACTGTTTATGAGCTCATATTGCGGTTACTTATAATGCCAGAGAAGCGCCGTGCGAGGCAACAACAACACAAAGTTACTACAACAAAACATTTCATTCCTACTTGCTGTAAAAAACATCATGTTGCTTCTTATCGTGGGACTGAATGAGTGCAAAAGACATAAATTAAAACAATCCCTTCCTCTCCAGGCATGTTCATGCCTGATCCAGCACCTACGGTTAACAAGCTTATCAGTCAAGGAGCTTAGGCTGGGGAGAAAAAACGTTCGACTCTTCCCAATCAGCTTCCCAGTATGGTATTGGACTAAAGTAATGAAGATGTGTCTAACACTTCAACACTTCCCCGGAGGTGCAGATAATCAGCTTTTCTGAGCAGCATTGGCTGAAATGGGCTCATAAATCTGTAATAAGGACCTGCACTTCAGAGTCCAGCTTCTCTCTCAGTCAAAATGGTGCACTGAATACTGACTCCACGGTTCACACGTAGAGCCGAGGCGATTTTCAAGAATGGCGGGAGGCTTGGGAATGACATGCCGTCTCCTCGAAATATATCAAAGAAATCTACACCACCTATGACCGAGTAATAAACTGTAATCCTCCTCTACCCGACACTTAAGTCCGGTCATGACAGCAAAGTGCGGCACACAGCAGAGTGGCAGGTTGTGCCAGGGACTCCAGAGCAGCCAAAACTCACAGTAGCTCCCCTCGCTAACTGTGCTGCACACACCACTGCAGGTGTGGTCCACACATCATAAACACTTTATTAATGTACAGCGGCATGTTCCAGGAATAACCTCAAAAGCCAAGTGTGCATGAAATCACAGGCCTTTCTCCAAGATTCATATATAATTACAGCTTTGGTGTTTTTTTTCTCATGTTCTTTCTGGCAATGCAAATATTTTCTAACCAACAAGCCTTTCAGGAAATCTTATTTTAACATACCATTAGTATACATAATTCCCAGAATCTGCTGCTCCTCCTCCTCATCTATGCGTCTACTGAAATTATATATATCCCATCACCGTAAGAGACGTTCACATGCAGTAGGACAGACAGGACAGAGTACCTTTGACCACATGTTTTCTTTTTAAAGGCTGAAGGTTAATGGGCTCTGTGAAACATACAGTTTAGTGTCTAAACTGTCTCGCTGCAGCCTTGAGCTGCCATTGGAGTAATGACAGGGGAGAATGACATTATGTCTGAGAGGGAGAATGCATATTACCCAGCCTCAACCAGGAAAACCATGCATGGGATCAAACATAATTTGTGTTTGTTGTTTGTCCCCGATATGTTCTTTTAAGAAAGCAAACAGTAGTTTTTTTTTTTTTTTTTTAAAGCAGTATGATAAACGCACAGCTAGAGCATACTTACTTTTCTGATATATTTCTTTTTGTGAACAAATCTCATGAAATCCAATGAACTGATGACACTGCATAGCCAAAGCCTGATATATCTTATTCCTCTACGACATATAGCTCCATTATACTGGGCAACATCTCTTTTTAAAAATCATGACCAGTCAGAACAAATGCGCTGGGTGTTGGTCAGACAGTGTTCATCATATTCTGTGTTTCACCCAGATTTAGTCTTTAATAATAATAATAATAACTTATGTCAGGAGCAATCGAATGAAGAGAAAACTGACGTTTTCTTACTGAAAATGAAATGTAAGCAATATGTGTCTGAAATGATTAAAAAATAAAAAGCAAAATCTGTCATTGCTGTGTCTATGTCAAAACAGTTAATTATTTTTAAATTATTTAGGTGTCCATCAGGAACTCGAGCAGCTAAACACAATCTGTTTCTCTGAATGGCACAGCAGATATGTGAAAGTGAAACACAAAGCCAGCCTGAAGTTAAGAAAGACTTCATTAATATTACACTCATTGATTAGCTCAGCATTTCTTTCTGTGCGCGTAGAACCGGTCCGAGTGTCTATCATCACTCACACTGCAGCAGTGAAGAGCTCAACTCAGATTTGACCTAATCTGATTAAGGTAAATAGCTCGTGCATTGATACCTGCCAGGCTGTGAAGTTATCAGAGCAAAGCCTCAGTGATTCGCAGACTGAGACGGAGGCTGGCCGGCCTGTGACTCCCTGCACGTTGTTGGTCCAGTCATTACATTTCGTTGCATCAGATCCTGACAAGTAAACGGCTGCCAAATGAAAAGCCTCATTTGGGTTTGGAGAGAAGAAATACTGTTCTCTCAGCTGCATATGCGCGTCTGCGCTGGCTGATGTGAAACATTTGGCTTTGAATTAGTACAACATGCTGTTTCGGCCAAGGAAAACTGCATTATGATACAACTAACAGTCTGAATCTGTTTTTATAAAGCCTGCATCCAACACTGTGCAAAAAAATAACCTTGTGTATTGTCCAGAAGAGTGACACGGTTGACTTTGTACCAATACATGTGCATTTGTCTGCAGAAAGAAACCACCCACATTATGATTCCAACCCTCATCTCATTTAACATGATCCATAATGCATAAAGATATAATCTCCACCTGACCAAATGTCTAAAAAAACGTAGCTCTAATGAGTTACTACGTCTTAGCTTGGAGTGAAACTGATAGGACTCTGAAAATAGCCTGCCGTGCTCTGAAATATTCAGTGTGTGAGTGTGTGTGTGTGTGTGTGTGTGTGTTATTTCAGTGCAGCCCGAGCAGGTCAGAGAGTAACTGTCCAGGACAACAAGTGCTGTTTGTTGTCTGCTTTGACAAAGCCAGTATAGCGAAGGGCAGGGACTCCATTCAGGAAGCTCCCTTTGCGATACTTTGTGTGTGTCACACAGCGGCCGTTTGAGGAGACTCACTGGTTTGAGTGTGTGTTTCTGTGTGTGTGTGTGTGTGTCCTCTCTGGTCAGCGACTGACCCTGGATTTTATCCTGCCAGATTAATTGTCAGATTCCACATGTCATCTGGGATTTACTGTTCAAGACAAGCAGGATGTTGCAGGCAAGGAAGTGTGGGAATTCTGCGCGAGCGACTATGAATTTTACTTTTCTTTCAAACTAATTTTCCTGGATGATATGACTTCCTTCTCTCTGCTGTGTTTCTGCGCCGTTTTGTCATTTGAACGTTTCTCATCGATTCGTTTATGAGGGTTTTAATTACGAACCAGCAGATTAGAGCGCTCTGATGAGGAAAAAACACACGCAAGAACACAGAACATCATCGATCTAGTTGTCCTGATCGTGCAAATACGGCGCATGATTGAAGCGAATAAGCCTCACGCCCTCTCTTGAATTATATTTGCATCCAGTTACTTTTCAAAGAAAACAGCCGATCATCTCGTGAGGTCAGTGAGTCAGTGCTGCTCAGCAGCGAGTGATGCGGGAAGGTGACCTTTTCTCCAACAGAGCACTGGGTGTAGCAGGAAGTTGTGGTCCCTCTGGCCTCCAGGCACCCTGTGGCTCAGCGGGATGGGTGCTGGTGGGAGGGAACTCGAGGGCCCTGAGCTCCAAACAACCGTGCCCTCCCATGGACACCTGTGTATCCCACATGTGTGTGTGTGCATGTGTGTGTGCGTGAGCACTCCATGGCCTCGTTTTCTTCATGCAAATGTGGCCTGCAGAGATGAGTGAAAACCCCTCTCAAAGTTAATGAAAACTGAAAAGCTCCTGACTCATGAGGGGGATTTGTCGTTGATGTCATCACCACATGGTGAAGTGGCGACTCTTGCTGCAAAACAACAAGAGAGGAAAATGTGTTTTCGTTCAGCCTCTACAGTAATCTGTAGCGCAGCTGTTGAGCTGTTGTTTTCAGGCACTTTCTTTTTCTTTTTTTCTTTTTTTTTTTTTGCACAGCTGGGAGTGGACGTCCCTCACAACATAAACATACATCGTGGCTCATGTGATGATATTTGCTTTGCTATGATGAAGCAGTGTGCACCGGAGCTGCTGCTGCTCCTGATAAACAATGCAGCTTTTTTTTTTTTTTTTTTTTTTTGCTGTCATCATTGCTTCAGTGGGGTGCTTTTATTAAAAGATGCACATGTTTTGGGGGGCTTCCGCATGCACGCTTCCACACCGACTGCTGGAGAAACGGGGTTTCTTCACAGCCCAACTCTCTGACTTGACGGTCGTGTCGTGTTTGTTATTGGTAGTACACCATTTACAGTGTCAGTGATGCATGCAGGGATGTCGCCAGTGCAAGGGGAAAGCAGTAGAGTACCCGCCCCCTGTAGTAAACCCAGCTCACTCCACACAGATTTTAAAAATAACAAGAAGAAGAATAAAACATGTGTGATGAATGCGTGCAGGTTCAAATAAACTCAGCTTGTTGTGATTAAGTTACAGCGCACTCCAGACATTATTATATATTGACAGGCTGGCTCAGAGAGCTCTGGCTCTTAATGTTTCTCTGCTTCAGCTGAACAATGGAGGTTTTCCGTCGATACTCTCTCTTTCTCTCTCTCACACACACACACACACACACACACACACTCTCTCTCTCTCGGGCTTTGCTGTTGCAGTCCGGAGCCCAGTATCCTCTCACTGCACTGAGGGCTGCAGATCACAATTTGGCAACCGAGCATAATAAATAAAACACGGATGGAAATAATCAAACAAATGCACGTTCAAGATGAAAACAACAAGCAGTTTCTGCGCCTTACCTTTATCCTGACTTGAAGAAATGCTCTCCTCCTCTTTCGGATTTGCAACCTGTGTTATTATGGACGTGTTGTCCATGGAAACGAGATGTTATGCACCTTCGGCTACACCGTTTTTATTCCCTGGCAAACATTACCAAAGCGTACTACAGTCCTCCGGCTGTGCACAGGCTATAGAGAGTCCGCCGTGTGCAGCATTAAAATCCCATTTTAATCGAAGCATGCAGTCCCATTCCTCCACCACCACCCCCCCTTCGGAGCTCACACACAAGACGAAATGTCAACGAGAAGAAGCGGGCAAACATGTGAGGTGACAGTCCGATGTGCAGGAGACAAACAAAGCGGTCAGTCCTGCATTCAAGTCGTGTTTGTCCGCTGTGGCCGTTGCAGGCAGCATAGCACCCCGCCTGCTGCCGCTGCTGCTGCCGCTACTGTACGCTCCGGCTCCGGTCCACACACTACAATATCAACTGCGTGATACGGTTACAGTGTTTACCCAGAGATGGCGACCGTCCTCCTGCCACAGGGCCATGAAGGCAGGCTCAACTACAACAACACGCCTTCAACATTTCTATATCATCCGCCTCCGTCCGGTCCGCCCACCCCGCCTCACTGTTTGTTGGTGTTTTCTTTCTTTCTTTCTTTCTTGTTCCTCGAAGCTCAAGGCGGGTTTATAAAAAGATGAAGGTATGTGTGGAGAAAATCATTTCACATTTGCAGATGAGTCCACTTTTTTTTTTTTTGTTAGGAAGTTCAAATTTTGTTCAAATACTGAGGTCAAGAATTACAACAAACCCCCACCCACCTTATAAGACAAAAGTGTGAAATCTTCGATCTAACTGCTAAAAATTAGATTTATTTGGGGTAATTTCGCCTCTCTATGATTGATTTTAAAGACTTCAGCACAATAGCAGTTATATAAATCTGCAGGTGAAATACTTTGCAGCCTAACACCGTCCGAATGGACTTAAAAATCCCATAAATTCATTTAAAAATCACACAGAGGGCATGACCTTGGCTGCTACATACAGTGGCTTAAGGTAGTTACAATGGGCCCCAGTGCAAGCTATTGGCAACTGGCTCACATGGTATGCCTCAACAACAACATATTACCCAGTAGTTTACAGTTTATGTACAATAAGTTTATAATTTTCATATAGAGCCACACTGCCTGCCCTGTCCTGTATATTTATTCACCTGACTACGGTCATGTAGGACACACACATATAAGCAGCTCTACTACTTTATTAATGGTTGATAAATCATTTGCTGACACTTTATATTCATTAATATGAATGAACTTTGAGGTTGCCAAGTTGTGAACATTCTTCTGCTGTTTTTTGTCTTTCAGCAGGACACGCGCTTTGTATTTTTAAGATAGATTGTTAGTAAAAAGACTTCAGACTTGATGGTCAACAACCTGGACCAACTGAAAATCTAGTTTCTAATCTAAAGCAGTAATGACGGCTTTATAAAGAGAACATACTTTTGAAAGCTGTGCAGCAGAGGCTGACTTTAAGTATCCTACATTTCCCATAATGCAGTTCGGGAGCATCCTGTTTTTCCTGGTAAATTGACCTTGTCTTTTAAACTCCATAACACAGGACTTTGGTTTAAAAATAAGGACTCTCCAAACCTAAGCTGACATAATCCCGATGATATCACTATGATGTCAACAGTGTTATTTTCTTAGACTTGACGAAGCTCCTCCGCAGCCACAGAAGACATTAAACAGCTGTTTTAACATGCTGAGAAGCCCTCCCCCCCGACGAATAACTCGGCCTCTGCAGCATGTGTAAAATCAGCAAACTGCCCCTCTGATCTATTGTTTACATCGTGTTGCATCTCCCCCATCTCTTGAGCTGATATCCTCCTGTGCACCAAAGACCTACACCCTCCACATGCGCTGATAAACAAACATTATTCATGCCATTTCAGCCTCAGCGGACCGTAGAATAACAACAAGGGAGATAAAGTGGTTTTCTGGTCCATTGCCAGCAGTGACGTGTCTGAGTGCTCGTCCCTCTTCACCTTCGCTGTCACTTTAGTGGAGCTGAGGCTCACGCAGCCCTAAATGACCCCACCTGAGAGACAAGTGCATGATGGCATATGGACAGGAGGAAAACAGCAGTAAGTGCAGGCTGTCATCTGTTGATGCTGCTCATAATTAGCGTGTAATCTCCCGGCCGACATGATGCTCTTAATGTGGGTCAGAGCTTCTGCTCCGATGCTTACAATAATGTATGTGTGCAATTGACACCACAACGCGGGTCTCTGAGCCACTTTGTACAATCACAGTCACTTCTCAGCACTTGACAGTTGGTCTCAGGTTACTGTGTATGTCGAGGCTGTATGGCCACTTGAGATGAGATGACACCGAGCCTGTATGTAACCACTGCTTTGCATACTAGATCATATGAGTGATTCCTCAAAGGAAAACGGGAATGAGAGAAAATACAAGCGTCAGACTGTTGACTAGCATAAGGGGATGATCGATCAGGGCATATCCAACATAACAGTATAGTAATCAGAATATATGGCCTTAAAACCCATAAAGGTGCAAGTCACCCTTCATAATGGCTTCATTAATGGTCAATGAAATAATTCACTGTATGACTAAATGTGACAATTAAACTTGACTTGAACATGAACTTAATCAAGCAGTTATGAATATTGATATTCCATTATATATGTAGTTTCCATATTCTCTGCCATTATTCACAGAATTTAAAGGACCTGCAATGCTTTTATATCACATGAAGGGTATTCACTTCACCCACAGGCACCCAATATTTCCTACCTGACACCAGCTCATGAACATGGTGGAGCATTTAGCAGCCAAAGAGTCAGAGATTTCCCTTCGGAGTTGGTGGAGACCAAAAACAGAGCTGAAAGGAGAGGGACCATTGTCTTAAACAATCGTGACTCCTCGCATTGCTTCATGTCTTCTACTGTAGGTGTGTATGTAGACAACTGTTTGTGAAGAAGTTTGTACAACCAAATTTAAATTTAGTGTCTGTTTTATGTTCATAGTTTGTTTTTTGCAGCCCCCTAGTGGCCAAAAAACAACCCAAAAAAAACAATTGCTGCAGGTTAAAGGCTAAAAATAATTTTAAAAAAGAAGCATTCTGTAGGGGGATTAACGCCTGTACGTATATTTTTTACAACCTGGCATCCCAAAACATGTTTTTGTGGATTATAACATATCTGTAAAGTACTGGCAAATTAATAAATAAAGAATAAAATAAAGAATTACATATTATAAAGCGGTTCCAACAATTAAATTTTTTTTTTACTGGTTCATCGTATAAATATTTGTTCACAAAATCGAGGTTGGCTGTTGCGTATTCCCTTTAATGAAACCCTGAAGTGGCAGAAAACAACAAGCAGGGTGAATAGTTGTAGGCTTGTCATCTGGATGTTAGACTAAGCACAGCACTTAAGAGCTTATTGGGGACACAGATAATCGCTCTCTGAAAAAAAAAATCACAGCTGCAGGGCACAAACATCTCCTCACCCACTTGTTAGTAAAGAAAGTGGTGAGTGTCAAAAGGATAAAGAAAAAACCCACACATAATGGACCAGTGCTATCTTAAGACATGAGGCTAAACACTGGAAGACTCACTTCTTGATCACTGACATCAAACATCATTGGCTTCTGACATTTCTGTTTGTGAGCGGTACGGCCCTCGAGCAACGCGTTTCTGTCGATGAATAATTAAAATCAATATGATCTTCATATAAACTTTGATAAGACACAGATGATCTTTTTTCGCCGCCTTCAAATACATCTGGTGTGTTGTCAGACTGCGGGGCCCTTGAATGTTTTATGAACGTGGGTGTAGTTCAGTAAGGAATTGGAATCGCATAATCCTCTCGCTCTCTCTCCGCATGGGCCTATTTCATGTTGTTTCCTCAAGATGTCGAGCTGTCGAGGTCCACCCCACATAAACACTGACATGGTGAGGCCCAGGGATGCAGTTCAGTACAGGAAAGGAAGATGTGAAGCAATACATTTATAATAAAAAGGCTTTCGGGTGTTTTTAGCATAAAAATCCTCTTTCATGATAACATGAAGTTTATCTGTGGTTTATCTCCTATGTCCTTGGTGTTATAGAATATTCCAAATATAGGAAATAACATGATTACACCAGTTTAGTGACGAGAATCTCGGTTTCAAAAAGCCCGGACACAAAGGCAGAAACCATCAAAGATTATATAAGAAACAGATATTCAAATGTGCTCACTTTTCCTCCTGAGCAAACTGATCTTTTACAGCTTGGAACCAAATGCCGCACTAATCTTATGCTGTCAAAATGTGTTTAAAATTTAAAGAGAAAAAAGTCCTTAGCAAAATGATTAATAAACATTTGTTGCTGATTTGCTGCTTTAGAAATCATCAGTGTGCCTGTGGTGACACCTTGTGGAACAGAGCTAAACCTGCCGGGTGCTATTTTAGTAACTATGTTTGTAACGTGGACGCATTTAGAAAGGTTATGTAACATACATGCTGCCCTTATTCAGCTGTTAATCTCCACCTTAATATGTGCATTCATAATGAGATTCAAATATATTCAAATTAAAGATGTTATGTCATCATGACTGTTGACTGTATGAGTCTTCTTACAGGTTTTTTATGTTGATGTTTAAAGGAGGAGGAGAGGACCAGCTGTTTCATTTTTATTTATTATGAAACAGCTCGTCCTCGTTATCTTGCATTTTCCATGCCATTGCTCTAGAAAGCTTTCTTTTTTTATATAGCTACAAAGCTACAAAGCAAATAACGTTTCTCAATCCGTGCATAGTAAAGAATAAAAGATCAGGAACTAATTTCTAACCTATTTTTTGGACATTTTGATGTATTTGACGTGTCACGGTAGGAGAGGCACAGGTGCAAATAAGAAAATGAATGTTGGCTGAATTCCATTTAGCTGCTTCACTTTCAGGGTCCCGGCATAGCGCGTGCTGCCTCACTGTCACGATTTAAATAGAACAGTTATTGTTAATGTTACTCCTAACACCTGCACTTTTCCTGCACTTCCACCTGATGCTGTATTATCAAGCAGCACATGAACAGAGACTGACATGCTCGTTTTCTGACGGGGCAAGAACTGAGTGAAAAGACCTTGAGAAGCCAGCCGTCATCAATCAAATGTCAGGAAATCTTTCTATCAGCGAGGGCTATTAAAATGATTGAAATAGTAAAGGTTACATCTTGTCATTCATCTGCAAAATCAGGACAGGTTTTAATAAGGCTGAGATGATGAGATTTGAGCCCTGGGGATATGTGAAGTGTCTGGGATTTATCTTGTGGGAGGAATTATTGGTCTTTACAGCAAGGCAATTCTGGTAAAGGAGTCAAGACAGAGCAGATATCACAGGATGGATTATTAGTGGGGATTCAACGATCATCTGAAGGTTTATGTGAGGGCCATAGTAAATCTGATTTCATGCACCTTTTTTTGTTCTCTTCAATTCATGACTTTGAAAGAATAAAGGGAACAAATTCTTCTCATCTTTTACTTCTCAAATTCAATAAAATGCACGTCAGTGGATGTAGAATTACTGTTCGGGTTGATAAAAAAGGTTGTCAAACATGTACTATTTGAAATATAGATGATACAAAGAGGAGAAAGGTGTTTTAGCACATTCGACCTTCTTTCAAGGTGCACGAAGAAGGAAAATCTACGAGCTGTAACGCTGGCTGAAAATAAAGTAGACAATAAAGTTCCTGGAATTTTGATCCATTAATAAACATCGAAATGCAGAAAGAAAGATCCATTGTGTCCTGATCATTGCACTCTGTATGTTGTTGCTGTATTTCAGAAAGACAGCAGTCTACATACAGTAAGATTATACCTCTTTCTGTTGTAACCTGTGATATAATTTAACCCTCAAAGTTTCTCCAAACTGTGATAAAAGTTCAATTGAACTATTTTTAATTTAATTTAATTCCCATAGGTGGCTTTAAAATGTGTTTGTTAGGATAAAAGGATCATTTTTAAGTGACAAAAACAAACATATTCTTATTTTCAGGGGATTACACATGCATGAAACAGTTATGAATATTATGTTGCATGTCTGTCTTATTATTTCTATTTTTTATAGTCATTTTTTAAAATTCTATTTGAATGAATGCAGTCATTTTGAGTTCACTAGTACTAATACATAAATCTTATTATTACTTGCTTCACGTTAAGTTTGTTAGTTAATTTATATTAACCTATGTAACTGAAATGCATGAGTGTCTCTGAAATATTTTATTTTATTTTATTTTATTTTATTTTATTTTATTTTATTTTATTTTATTTTATTTTATGTGCGTATCTGATTGGACGCTTTATATTTGACGAATCTGCGCACAGTCCGCGCCATGTGTCTGCGCCGGTCGTATCGAAAGTGCCTGCGCGGACCGGAAGCAGCGTTTACGTGATCGCAGAGATTTCATCATCCTCTCCTCGGTCCATGCTTCGTAGCGCGGCATCAGCACTGCTGAGGAGGACCAGCACTGAGATTTACTCCTTCTCTCCGGGGTCCAGGGTCCGCTTGGTTCGGCAGTCGCTCCGCTACCCGCCTCAGAACAACAGGCCGTTTCAAACGTCGGTCCTCCTGTGTAAGAAGAAGAAGCAGAGCCTGTGGCTGCAGCTGGCGGAAGGACAAACCATGGACGGCAACAAAATTGAAGAAATCCTCGCCCCTCTGAGGCTCGCGGTGAAAGAGCAGGTAACGTTTGTCCCGGCTGACCTGTGCCGAGGGTGTTTGCTCGCACACTTTTGTTGACTGAGTCACGATACTTTCGCCCGGCTAACCGGCTAACCTGCCCGGCTTTCAATGAATGGGGACAGCCATTGCTCGCTAGCTAGCTGGCTAGCTAGCCGCTAACGCTAGCTGGCAGTCATGTCTGCGCCCTTTGCCACGTTTCAGTGTGCTGCTGGTGCAGCTGCAGACATTTGGGAGCAGGGTGGGGTTAACAGAAGAGGCCAGGTTCAAAAAAAAAAAAAAAATCAGCTGACTGCTTTTGTTAACATGCCCAGACTTCTTGAAGAGTTTGAATCCAAGTTGCAGCTGTTCCTGCAGGCTTTTCAACATGTCTTTTTGTTTTTAGGGGGACCTTGTGCGCCAGATGAAACAGGATGGAGCCCCTGACGTAGATGTCACTAAAGCTGTGGCTGAGCTGAAGGCAAGGAAGAGGACTCTGGAGGCCAAGGTGAGTGCGGGTTACCTGTGCACGTTCATCGAGGAGAAATCTCATAAATGGTCTGTTGGAGAAACGGGTTCGTCATCGCCACGCTCGTCATCCCTCCCTTTACACAATCAGGATGATGTACTTTCATTAAAATCTGGGGAGCGTGCCCGTGCTTCTGTTCAGTTTTGTGTTGACACTCACAGACCGGGACAGGTTTAATTAGACGATGTGCTCCAAACGTCTGCTCCATCCAGGGTCAGGATGGTGCTGCAGCCTACCCCAGCTGATTTAGGGCCTGGACAAGTTGCCAGTTTGTCCTCTTCATTGAGAACAACAACCATTCACACTCACGTTGACACCTACGGCCAATTTAGAGTCAACCTTTTAACCCGTTAACTCGTGTCTTTGGATTGTGGGAGGAAGTTAGGAAGAACTAGACGCTCCACACTCTCAGCCGAGGTTCGAACCGGCAACCTTCTTGCTGTGAGATGACACTGCTCCACCGTACTACTCCAGAATTTTATGTGACATAATCTAAGCTGAAAAAAGTGCCAAAAGCTAGCAAGTGGACCTTTTTGAGTCTTCGGTTTGTTTATAATAGACTGTTCCTAAAGATCAACAGTGTGATTCCATGTTCAGATATTCCTAAATTGATCCTGGTCATCAAACTCAACCTGACAACCTTATAGCCTCTGTGGGTGAAATCAGTTTCAAGTGTAATTCTCATCGCAGGAACTGTCACTGCAACCTAAAGATGACATCGTTGATCGGACCAAGATGGAGGATACCCTCAAGAGGCGTTTCTTTTACGACCAGGCCTTTGCCATCTATGGAGGTGAGACTTAGAGCCGCTGACATTGGGGGAAAATAAAGGTTTCGGTTGTTGCACGAATGGGCGCACGCAGATTTCTTTAAGCGTTCTGTTACCATGCAGTAATGCTCCTCAGGTGTGAGCGGCCTGTACGACTTCGGCCCCGTGGGCTGCGCCCTGAAGAACAACATCCTGCAGGCCTGGAGGCAGCACTTCATCCAGGAGGAGCAGATCCTGGAGATCGACTGCACCATGCTGACCCCCGAGCCCGTCCTCAAGTAGGTGGTCTCCTCCTCCTCCGTCTGTCTGCTGATACAGATGTGTTTGTGCCTGGTGGTTCCTAGAGTCAGCCCCAAAGTGCTGAACTGTGGGTTTTTGTTAACAGGCATATATTGATTCTGCAATTTTATGCATGGAAGCTGCCACCATAGCATCCTTCCATAGCCCGGTTGCAGATACATTGTTCGGATGGAATTAAACATTCATAACGCTTCTTTTAACAAGTCTTGTAAATTAAATATTCTGTTTGTTTGCTCACTTTTTTTCCCCAGGACATCAGGGCATGTGGACAAATTTGCTGACTACATGGTGAAAGATGTCAAGAACGGTGAATGCTTCAGGGCTGACCACCTCCTCAAAGGTGAGATTATTCCACATCAGGCTGAGCGTATTTAAAGGTTTCCGCTGCAGTGCACACTAAAGATTAGTCGTCCTGCCGGCACCTCCAGCGGAGTTCTTTTGTGAGCTCTGCATCTGTATTATTCATGGGATTCTGCAAACGCATGGGATGGACACGGTCCAGAGTTATTTTGTTAGTCGCTCCTGCTGGTTGGCCCGGCTCGGAGTATCACTGCTGTGCCTGAGGGAGAATAGAAGTGGTTGGACCAGCAGAAATCACAGGGGGCTTTTCACAGTCCGACAAGCTGCAGGGACCACAGCGACTGGAGCGGTGCCAAAGATGTGACGGAGGGGGGGGGTAGGAATTTGAGAACGTGTAAGGAGAACATGTCAGCTCCTGAAAGACTCGACGACTAATTGGCTCAGATCCCAAAAAGAAACGACAGGATGAAACTTGAGGAAAAAGTTATGTAATATCTTGAAGAGTCAGGTGACATTTTTACCTGCTCTAAAAAGACGTGCATGACATCCTGCTGAAAGGTGCAGTGTTCATCTATCGTACCAACTATCATAACCTTTTGTTCTCGTGTCTGTGTCCTGCAGCTCATCTCCAGAAGCTGATGTCTGATAAGAAGTGTTCAGCAGAGAAAAAGGCTGAGATGGAGGAAGTCATCACTCAGGTCAGTGTTAGCCGAGACAAACGGCGCGATTCAACAGAGAGGCCGTTCTTCAATGATTCACTGTACTTATTTTTCTCTTAATGTTGTTTTCAGATGGACAACTACACCCAGCAGGAGCTGACTGATCTCTTTGTGAAATACAACGTCAAGTCACCCACCACAGGAAATGACCTCACACCTCCCATCTCCTTCAACCTGATGTTTCAGACGTCCATTGGACCTGGGGGGAACATGCCAGGGTAAAACGAAACGTAATGCCTCAGACAATTTTTGCTCGACGTTGTCGCCTTTGTGTCTTTTGTTGACTGAGTGTTTTGATGGAAATTCGCAGCTATCTGAGGCCTGAAACCGCTCAGGGAATCTTCCTCAACTTCAAGCGTCTGTTGGAGTTCAACCAGGGAAAACTGCCCTTTGCTGCTGCTCAGATAGGAAACTCCTTCAGGAACGAGATCTCTCCTCGCTCTGGACTCATTCGTGTTAGGTAACAGATCCACTGTGTCCCCTTAATATTCCAAGTATTGTGTGTGTACCTCTACAAAGAGTATAATTCCTCCACATTTCCACACACAGAGAGTTCACCATGGCTGAGATCGAGCACTTTGTGGATCCAAATGAGAAGGTCCACCCTAAATTCTCCAATGTAGCCGATTTGGACATTATGTTATACTCCTCCAAGGCCCAGACCAGCGGCCAGTCTGCACAAATCATGAGGCTGGGGGACGCTGTGGAGCAGGTACAACAGAGTTGATATTTTGAAGACGGACATCTGTTTACTGTGGCTGATTTTGACACAAAACACATTTTACAACATACCAAAATGGGCTTGTGGATATATACACAGATAAATATAATGTAGAGCTGTTGAAATGACCGTAACACTGACTGTAGCAACTAAAAACTTGATAGAATTTTCATGCTCAAAAATGAAGATTGTGTTCTGAATGAAATACCTTTTCTCTTATTCAGGGAGTGATCAATAACTCCGTCCTGGGGTATTTCATCGGGAGGATCTACCTCTACCTTACTAAAGTTGGTATCGCCAAAGACAAGCTGCGTTTCCGACAGCACATGGACAACGAGATGGCTCACTATGCCTGCGACTGCTGGGATGCTGAAACCAAAACCTCCTATGTACGCTCCTTTCCTTTTTTTTTTTTTTTTTTTTTTTTTACCCCCTCATTTGTTCTCACATAGTCCACGTGCTTTTGCTCAAACTAAATGTTCGTCCCTTGCAGGGCTGGATTGAGATTGTGGGCTGTGCTGACCGGTCTTGCTACGATCTGAAATGCCACGCACGAGCCACAAAGGTCCCTCTGGTCGCCGAAAAGCCTCTAAAAGAGCCCATATCCTTAAACTGTGGCAGCACTACAAAGCCAAATGAACATGAACGTTATAAGCCCTCAGATGCCTTATCATTCCTCAGTTATTCCCCTTAACTGCTCCGCACAAAGTTGTAAATGTCGTCCAGTTCGAGCCCAACAAAGGAGCCATTGGGAAGGCGTATAAGAAGGATGCTAAGATCGCAATGGAGTATCTGTCTGCGTGTGACGAATGCTTCATCACAGAACAGGAGCAGCTGCTCAACGAGACCGGGTGAGTGCCGCTACCCGCAGCCAATACAGCACGTGTGCCTGACGGCGAAAAGGTTGTGGTTCTGCCATTTCGAGCCCAGTCAGCATGTTGTTCTTACTCTGCAGAGAGTTCACCATCGAGACAGAAGGCAAGACGTTCAAACTCACAAAGGACATGGTCAGCGTGAAGCGGTTCCAGAAGACTCTGCACGGTGAGGTTCACTCGCGAGCTGTCGGAAATGAGCGCTCGGCTTTTTCTCGTGGACGAAGGCGACTTCTGTAACACGCAGCTCCTGTCTGTTTTTGTCGCTCACAGTGGAGGAAGTTATTCCCAACGTAATCGAGCCCTCCTTTGGCATCGGTAGGATCATGTACACCATCTTTGAGCACACATTCCAGGTCAGAGAAGGTGACGAGCAAAGAACAGTAAGTCGATTTGTCTTTGTATCAACCACCTAGGTTTTAAAAATATATTAGCTAATTAGTAACAGATTTTAGATTTAAAAACAGTTTGGCAACTTAGATATCGGGCACACTTTGTCACAACAGCAGCTGGTTCATAGTCAAAGCGCTACCTAGCTGCCAAAATGACTATAACTGCTTGTTTGAATAAAAGTTCAGCTTTAAGGATCATTGACTCCAAATTTGAGTGACTGTGCTTTGTATTTGCTGTGTGGCTTAATGCCCTGAAGATGACAAAAGTTAATTGCTGACATTGAAGTGATTAACAACTGCTACATAATCTTAAATGACTCATGATACTGTGTAGTAATATTGACATAATCTAACTTGTCATCAGGCTGTATTGTGTGTATAGTGCTGTCTTCTGGTCGCCTGCAGTGATTCTTGCTTTTCTTTTCCACAGTTCTTCAGTTTTCCTGCGACCGTAGCTCCGTACAAATGTTCCGTCCTGCCTCTGAGTCAAAACCAGGAATTTGTGCCCTTCGTGAGGGAATTATGTAAGTGCCCGCATAATCATATTGTACGTGCTCTATTTCTGTTTGCGAAGGGGGAAGCGCCATGTGCCGCCACTGCGCTTTGACTTCTTTTGCTCTGGTTCTTCCCGTTCAGCCGAGGCGATGACTAAAAACGGCGTGTCTCACAAAGTGGACGACTCTTCAGGATCCATCGGCAGGCGCTACGCCCGGACAGACGAGATCGGAGTGGCGTTCGGCATCACCATCGACTTCGACACAGTGAACAAGACGCCTCACACGGCCACTCTGAGAGACCGCGACTCCATGAGGCAGATCAGGGCCGAGGTATGGCACGCGTCCCCTCGCTTGTTCATCTGATTCTTCTTGCATCTGCTGCATCCGCTGTGGATTTAAACACTATCACATAAACATGTTTTGTTTTGTTTTTTTCCTCCACAGGTCAGTGAGTTGCCCGTGATTGTTCGGGATTTGTCCAACGGCACAATGAGCTGGGGGGAAGTGGAGGAGAAGTACCCCATATTCGAAGGACAGGAGACCAGCAAGAAGGACACAGTCGAAGAGTAAAGCTCCGTCGTCTGCCAGTCACTCCATTTAAAAAAAGAAAAAAACAAATCCACAGACTTGTTGCACATGCATCGCAGGAAGAAATATTGCAACTGTATCGTGATTAAGCTATAGTGGTGCACCGAGCCCTCCTTGTGTTCTACACCGCTGCAATCACTAAAATGTCATGTACTCATCATATCTAACAGTTGTGGAACGCTTGCACAGGACTGTTGTTTCTCTTGAAGAGCAACTTTTCATCCATGTTATGACCATGTCGCTATCTTTTAAAAGGGAGAAAATGTAATCAGGTTGTTGTCAGTGGAAGGAGGCTTCCACCATTCCAGTTTTCAGGCAGATTGGATTGAGATATTTAACAATTTCAATAAAAACAGCCAGCACTTACTGGACACGGGCATTCAACTCTAATGTTTTCTATCCAGTTCTCCAAGCTCCACAGACTGAGCGATGTATAACCACTAAATGTCCAGAGATCACGGCTATAACGAGTGTCAGGGCACAAACACAGCGGCCACAGCAGGCCTCAGCTTTTGGGAACGTGTGCAGCTTCATTGTGTGTAACATGGCATAAATGTTTTGAGAGCAGCAGCAGTTTAATGTTGATTATTCATTTAGACCACTAGATGGCATCGGATAGTCCTTCCTGTAGGGGAATCCTCATGGGGAAGTCCTGGCATGAAGCTCTTGTAAAAATGCAGAACAGGGCGTCCTGCTGGATGTTTAGCTAAAGCCACATTGCTGCCGTGGGAAAATCCAGACACAGAATTATTAAATATTCTGTGGGTGGTTCCTAAACTCTCAATCATAACAGATAAAATGAAACGGCAGTGTAGTTATCAGATTGTGGATTATTTATTGCAAATTTAGTAGGCTGGCTTAGTACATCATAGCAAGCTCACTGAATCAGTGCAGTTAGATCTTTTATAGTTTCCTCCCAGTGTCACCCGATGATCAAAATGTGACTTAAGGTGCAATGCCATGTCTGGACCGACAGCTGGGCAAAGCAGGCAGTTAGTTCATGCCCCCAAGGGCAAAATTGTTTGGTGTGTTCAGGTGTGATCAAGTGTTCTGGGAGTCTTTTTTTCAAAATGATGGAGAGGGATTCACCAAATGTCCCCTGCGAGACTCAAACACGGTACATTACAGTTCACAATTGGCATCTCAGCCCTATGCTACGATTGCGCCGCCCTTAAAGTGCCTTTCACCCAAGTAGTGATCTCTCGGTGGCTGTGAAGTGAATGCTGCACTTCCTGAAATGGCCACTTGAGGCTGGCTACAGACAAGTCAGTCTCCATAAGTCCCTATGTGAAAATGTCCAACTTCACAGCAGAAATAAACATGTTTACAGCCTGGTACGAAAAACAGTTTTGGTCTCTAGAGCTAATTTACTCATTCATGACAACTGTACCGAGTCTGAATTTTTATAAAACTCACCTGTTCAAATGTTATTAAAGCCTAAAGTTAGCGTGGTCGCTATGACTGACAGATGGTTGCAATTACTAGAAACCCCTCAGCTCCACCCACACACTGTCTTTACTTTAATACTTAATATTAATATTAGAGGAGAAATTACTGTTTTTATAATCTTTTTTTAAATTTCAGTTTACTTTGAATTTGATTTGATTGTATTTGTATTTCAAATCAAATATCCAAATTACTGGCACTATGCAAAACATCTGCTATATACAGTCGAGGAGGAGCAGGGTGCCAATACTATAACCACTGACTAACTACTGCATTAACAGCCGTGTCCGCTTGTTAATAACGTTGGTGGACTTTGGTTCACATCTGTCTTCAGTGCAGAGGTTTTCACTGAGTTTCCTGGATGATGCAACATAAAGCGCTGGTTTCAGACACAGTACACGGCAGGCAGCCTGCACACAGACGCGGTACCTCCCCTTATTTTCCCTGAACATAAAGAAGCCCGAAGGAGGAGAGTGAAAACAGTCACGGAGCGATCACAGCACGGAGACCGGCACGCTGATACACCGAGCGCTGATATACGTGTCAAACATGGAAGAAGCACTGGCGCCTTTGAGGGAGGCTGTGAGGCAACAGGTGAGGTGTTCAGACAGGTAACACACCTGCGGGGCGCAGCAGTCTGTGATTTTAATTTTAAGACAGTTTAATCAGCATGAAGCTCATTTTACAGCTGATGTCTATGAGGATGAAAACTGTTATAAAACTGTTTTCTGAATATGTTCAGCCATTGCAACTGATTTTTCAGTGACTAGAAGTTATACAGAGCCTCGTGGTGTGACAACTTAAAACTAAAACTAACTTAAAAGTAAAACTAAAAATGTCATTACAGTATATACAGTATATGATAAATACGTACAAACTTTACATTTGTCCTCCTCTCTTTCTGTACATTTGTACATATTTATGTACGTATGTGCCGTGTGGATGTGTATGGAAGATTAGAGGGTTATAATAACTATAATTACAGGAAGTTCAGATAAAAAAGAGAGAAAAAAAAAATCTTTGTGAATGTATGTACGGGTTGTATGGAGTTGTTTGTGTGTGTTTTCTACTTATATATATTGTTTTGTATTGTTTTTGTTGTATTTAATTTATTATTTTATCTTTTTATCATATTTTTACATATTGTCTAGTTTAAATTTTCTCATGTTTTAAATATCTTTTGTCATTTTTCTTAAATCTTATTTTATTCTGCTTTCCGTATCCTGTTTAGTCTGTCAAAGAATTTCTGTTCTCTACATATAAAGTTACAATTATTACTATTATTACGTAGTTATAAAATAATGGCTTGGTTAAATTGTAAGATGCTTTCTGAGGGGAAAGTATATTTTTCCGCAGGGCGACTTGGTGCAGCAGTTGAAGGAAAAAGGCGGCACGGAGCAGGAGCTGAGCAGAGCTGTTGCAGAGCTGAAAGCCCGGAAAAAGATTCTCGAGGCAAAGGTCAAGAGTCTGAACCGCTCACTGTTTATTTCCTATGTCTTATCTGCATTCTCGCATTGTTTGCTTCCACTTTCTGTTTGTGTCAGAGATACTTTAGCTCACACGCAATTCAAATGTTTTCAGTTTCGATTTCTCTCATTCAGTTTATGTGAATATGCGCCCTCACCTTGTAGGAGCTAGCTCTGCAGCCCAAAGATGACACAGTGGACAGAGTGAAGATGGAAGACACTTTAAAGAGGAGATTCTTCTACGATCAGGCTTTTGCCATATACGGAGGTAAGTTATTACAAAATAAGCACAGCGCATAGTTGCATGAATATATTTAAATGCACAGGCCGATCACTGTCTGTTTGTTTCTCAGGTGTGAGCGGCCTGTACGACTTCGGCCCTGTTGGCTGTGCCCTGAAGAACAACATCCTGCAGGTGTGGCGGCAGCACTTCATCCAGGAGGAGCAGATCCTGGAGATCGACTGCACCATGCTGACCCCCGAGCCCGTCCTCAAGTAGGTGGCACTAAACTTGATGTGCAACGTTTTCTATCCCGCCTTGTCTCGAATGAGAAAGTTGCATTTGTCCTTCACAGGACGTCGGGGCATGTGGATAAATTCGCTGACTACATGGTGAAAGATGCCAAGACAGGAGAATGCTACCGTGCCGATCACCTCCTGAAAGGTGACTTTGTCCTACCATCATTATGTCATTTGTAGAATTAAAATGGGCCACACCTAGTCCAGTCCCTCCGGTCCCTGCTTTGCTAACAAGGAGTCAGATTTCATTCCTAAAGAGAAGAATGACCCGGTGGCAAAAACCTTTTATTAGAGCAGTCTGAGCTGTGAGCGTGCAAATCATATTCATCATCCGAAACTCTAAAATATATCATCACAGTCAACCAGCCACTAAATTCTGGTTACAATTTCCACCTTTTCGAATTATTCTCTGCAGGCCAAGCATGTTTAAGATGGTCTGTGAGGACAGGACAGGTTTCTGCCTGCCCTTTAGATCATTACTGAGACGTCTACCCTAAGGAGAGGCAGGATGTCATAAGCAACTGGTTTTTCAGGTGTTTGAGTTAATCTGTTCATCTGTGACTATAATAAGAAAGTTTGACTTAATAAAACCAGTTGGCACGGCACTTCATGTTTGTCTGTCGACCAAACAACTTGTTTTTAAAAAGTGAAATGTGATTTTTTAAAATCTCAAACTGCTCTGTAGTGTTATTTTGAGTGATTACCACTGACAGCTGTGTTTGGCTGACAAAACAAACGCATTCATCAGAGATCAGCACAGTTTAAATGAATCTGGACTCCAGAATCAACATTAAGACGACAGTATTTTATGGATTTTACTGCTTCTAAATCCCAAATCTTTTAAAATATTTTCCATTTTGCACATCTTTGGGACCACCTTTACAAATGGGTGATGATTTCCAGGCAAAAGAACGAGACTCGACTGATTTAAAATGCGTATTGAAGCGTTGATTGAATCGCTGCAGCCGCCGCTAAATGAAGTGTTGTGTTTCTTCGCAGCTCACTTAAAGAAACTGATGTCTGACGAGAAGTGCTCTGCGGAGAAGGTGGCCGAGATGGACGACGTAATCACTCAGGTGGGCGCTTGATGCTGTCATTCACGTACGTTCACGCACGCAAAACAGCAACAAAGTCAGATATGAAGCTGCTGCATATACTGGCAATAATAATAATAACCCTCTAATGGTTTTGTCTCTCTGCTCTAGATGGACAACTACACCCAGCAGGAGCTCGCTGATCTCTTTGTGAAATACAACGTCAAGTCCCCTTCAACAGGAAATGACCTCACACCTCCCATCTCCTTCAACCTGATGTTTCAGACGTCCATCGGACCAGGCGGGAACACGCCCGGGTACTGATGAGTAAAAACACATCACCTGTCTCTTCTCCTGTGAAGCATTTGCTGTATTAAAATTGATGTCAACTAACTGTGGCTTTGCAGCTATCTGAGGCCTGAAACCGCTCAGGGAATGTTCCTCAACTTCAAACGCTTGCTGGAGTTTAATCAGGGGAAACTTCCCTTTGGTGCCGCTCAGATCGGAAACTCCTTCAGGAACGAGATCTCCCCTCGCTCTGGACTCATTCGTGTCAGGTAACCAGACGCTCCTTTATTCCTCGCTTGCACATCGTGACGACTGTACAGCGAGATGTAAACTTCTCCTGCTTGCAGGGAGTTCACCATGGCTGAGATCGAGCACTTTGTGGACCCGAATGAGAAGATCCACCCTAAATTCTCCAACGTGGCCGACCTGGAGATCATGTTGTTCTCCTCCAAGGCTCAGACCAGCGGCCAGTCTGCACAAATCATGAGGCTGGGGGACGCTGTGGAGCAGGTGGGCATCATTTAATTGACTTATAATTACATTACGTGGGCGTGCTGATGCCTGATCTAATGCGGACAGAGTTACAAATCTTCTTTGCGCCCGTGCTACAGGGAGTGATCAACAATTCAGTGTTGGGTTACTTCATTGGAAGGATCTACCTCTATCTAATTAAAGTGGGGCTGTCCAAAGACAAAGTGCGCTTCCGTCAGCACATGGAAAACGAGATGGCCCACTACGCATGCGACTGCTGGGACGCCGAGTCCAAAACCTCCTATGTAAATCTTCTTTTATTCACACATATATAGACGGAGACGTTTGGAACTGCGGACCCGAGTCAAGTTGTTTGTTCTTCTCCTTCAGGGTTGGATTGAGATCGTGGGCTGTGCTGACCGAGCCTGCTATGACCTCTCGTGCCACTCCAGAGCCACCAGAGTCCCTCTAGTGGCTGAAAAGCCACTGAAAGAACCCATATCCTTTTATTCTCCCTGTCCATCAACCATCATCTGATTACAACCTGCAGTTAGAAAGTTAGATTTAAGATTGTAAGCATGCACGCTAGAATCATTACATCTTTTGTGCAGTAAATCTACTACAGTGTGTTTTGTGATATTACCAGTAGGAGACGCCAAAGTCGGCTATGTTAAAATCTGGATCTTTAAACTCTCCCTTCACTTAAAAATGTGTTCTGGTTATTTTCATGCCATTTAGGATGTTTGAGCGTCACTGTGCAGGAAGATTTGGACTCCAGAAAGCTGTTTTAACATCAATCTGCTGAAGAAAGACAGTTTCTCTGTGATCACTTAAATCTGAGTTCAGTGTTTCTACGTGCTATATGATTTTGTGATATTACAACAAGTCAGGAAACATTTATAGCGTTCTCTTATTTACCTAACTGACCTTGATTTGTTTCTGTTTGCTGGAGAAGGCTGTGACCTCTGTAAAATGCTGCATTCCTCTGTTTTACTCCTTAACTTCTTCACACAAAGTAGTAAATGTTGTCCAGTTTGAGCCCAACAAGGGAGCCATAGGAACGGCCTACAAGAAAGATGCCAAGCTGGTTCTGGAGTACCTGGCCGTCTGCGACGAGTGCTACATCAGTGACCAGGAGAAGCTTCTCAATGAAAATGGGTAATTTCTTCTGAAGAAACGTTTATTTATGAATGTGAACGTGTGTATTTCTATTCAAAGTTAATTTGGCGATGTGTTTATGCCTGTAGGGAGTTCAGCCTTGAGACAGCGGGGAAGACGTTCAAACTGAGCAAAGACATGGTCAGCGTGAAGAGGTTCCAGAAAACCTTGCACGGTAAGGGGCGAGCAAACTTTCCTCAGAGCTGTAGCACGGAACAATGAGCCGTTCATGTGGGAAAACAACGGTCTCTATTTTCCCACAGTGGAGGAGATTGTTCCCAATGTAATCGAGCCGTCCTTTGGCATCGGCCGAATCATGTACTCTATCTTCGAGCACTCGTTCCACGTCCGGCAAGGGGATGAACAGAGGACGGTGAGAATACTCCAAAACAAGCAGAGATCTGAGTGACAATGATTGTTCTGGTCTTTATTAAAGATGTTTTATTTCTTGTCCAGTATTTCAGCTTCCCTGCCACTGTAGCTCCATACAAATGTTCCATCCTACCTTTGAGCCAAAACCAGGAGTTTAAGACGTTCGTCCAGCAGTTGTGTAAGTGTGACGCTAATCTTCGGATTCTAATACAGAAACATTTAGTTAAGGAGATAGTTTGGCATTTTGGGAAATACCCCTGTTTCACTCTGTTGTCAGGAGTTAGATAATTTAACTTACAACTAAGACAAATGAGACACAAAGACACTTTCTCTTAGCTTAGCTTAGCATAAAGACTGGAAACAGGGATAAACTGCCAGCTAACTGTCCAAATGTAACAACATCTGTTTGCCACCACCCCTAAAGCTAGCTAATTAACATGGTATATCATATAGCATTACCTTTGAGTAACTTGTTAGAGACAGTTTTTATGCTAAGCTAAGCTAACTGACTGCAGGCAGTAGCTCTGTATGCAGTGAATATTTAATGAGTATTGATCTTCTTGGCTAGCTCACGGCAAGAAAGCAAAAAAAATTGATTCATTTTTTGTGTTCTTTCTCTCCGTTAGCCGAGGCGATGACTAAAAACGGTGTGTCTCACAAAGTGGACGACTCTTCGGGATCCATCGGGAGGCGCTACGCCCGGTCAGACGAGATCGGTGTGGCGTTCGGCATCACCATCGACTTCGACACGGTGAACAAGACACCTCACACGGCCACTCTGAGAGACCGCGACTCCATGAGGCAGATCAGGGCCGAGGTAGTACAATCCGATAACCGCAGCTTCAGTGAACAAAACATAAGGCTTGTACAGTACCACGAGTTTGCTGATTTGTTTGTTTGTTCGCAGGTCACCGAGTTGCCAGGGATGGTTCGTGATCTGGCTAATGGCAACTTGACGTGGGCTGAGGTGGAGAGCAAGTACCCCATCTTTGAAGGACAGGAGACCAGCAAGAAGGAATAACCAAACTGGGACTCCTCTAGGGACCAATAAAGATTTTACACTTTACCATAGTTAATTCTTGAAACAGAAAGCTTACTATTCTCATGAATTTTATAGTTTTACATGCAGGACAAAGATATTACCTTTCACTGGGAGTTGTTTATGATGGTATGATGGAGATTGGAACATGTCACATAGACTGGTGGAAAGCTCAACCAATCACAAACAAGTTGGAGGGCTAATCCAGTCCCCTGTGGCTTCAGTGTTAGCGTCACCTGAGCAACTCTCTTAACAACTCCCCGATGGGTGTGTAGCGCTGATACTGTGAAAGCAGAAAACATATAGCCAGGTATGGATTTGAGATTCATGTGTTTTTATACATATACTGCCTTGATTTACACTTTCAAATAAACCACGTGGCTTTCCGTACGCTTCTTTTCTTTGGGTTAAACATCTTCTGCTGTCCTACAGCTGTCACCATCTGCATTGTATTTTGTGCTGCTGTCACTAGACGGCACTGCATGTTGTTTCACAGCTCATTGTAGAGTGTGACAAGCATGGACGCTTGGCTATGGCTCACAATTGCAACAGGCTTAGACCCTCCTGGAACAGATCTGGCAACCACAAATATGGAAAACAGCAACACAAGAAAAGAGGCTTTTAATGTGATAATGTAAGCACTGAATCATAATCTTTGTTTTGTTTATTATTTTTTAACAGCGTGACGCTAAAAATGATTTAGCCCGTTGGAAGACTTATGTTCTGCACAGTTGCAGGAAGTGGTTTTTGGTAGCGTTACCCATTGCTGCATCAAAAGTAGGTGCTGTTTACCACACAATCTACTTCTACATCAAAACATGCAGAGATAATTCAGGCTCCTTCATGCCGTGAGGCTTCCAGTCTGTAAGCAGCCCTCATGTTCCTCCCCCTGTGTGTCACTGGTCAAAGTATAAATACATCATGTCACCTTTAACCAGTGGCAGCTCCCCTCTCAGGGAGTCAGAGGGACCCGCGGCTCTCTGTAGATGCACAGCACATGTGAACGTTTACATTTCTCACTCCTTTTTTTTTTTTTTTTTTTAAATCTGCGTGTGTGGGTTTTGTTTTTTTTTTTTTCCACTTTGAGCAAATCGAAAAGGTGAGTTTTTCATTTTCATAGCAACTTTCTGCGCGTTCGCAACGGCTGCATTCAAGGTCAGTGTTACGACAGGTGCTGCTGGAGGACAAACTGAAGTGCATGACCGTGTGGCATTTAACAGGCAATCTCACTGAGACATTGTGGGCAGAAAACAAGGAGGGTTTTTCGTACGGTCGCTTAAAATAAGTGCTGCCTGGAAGAGACTTTTTTTTTATGTGGTTTCTGCATTACAAATCAACACTGGGGTGATTTGATGCAGAAGAATAGATTAATAACCTCATTGGGGAGAAGTTGTTTGGTTAAAAATAGCAGGCAGCTGTACTTTGTTGGTGTGTTCACGTCTCATCAGTGGAAACTTGCCCATTTGCCCTCCACTGTTCTTTTTTCTTGATAATCACAAGTCACGTAGATAAAACTCCCAACCGAGGGTGGCTTTAACAATCATTTGAGTGACTCTTTAATGCAAAAGAGAAACTAAAATAGCCTGTGTTACAGAAGAACAACGTGAAGCATGCAGCAGGATAATATTTGACATATGAAGACGTGCAAGTTCGTTTAACTACTCAAGTAGCCTCAAGAAATTTGAAGAACTGTCCTGTAACATTTCCAGTTTTTACATTCTTCTACTCCACTGCACATCTCGACCAGCTCCAACCTGAAGATGCTGCTTACACATACACCCATAATAAAAACAATGACTAATGATTATACCTGCTGCTGCCACATGAGCACGTCTGATACTTTAATGGTTATAATTACACTCACTGTGACAACGTTTGTGTAAAAAGGGAACATCAGACTAACTGTTCAACTAAGCACAGCAGCATTAATGATTTGCGGTTGCTGTTCTTGTGTCACAGGCACGAGTGGTTGGCACTAGGCCGTCGGACAATAGTGATCAAGCTCTGCGGCGCACAGTGTGTGTGGAACAGCTCCTATCAATCAATACCTCCTGATTGATTATGTTCACATGACACGGAAATCTCAGTGGAAAGTCAATCACTTCAAATCTGAGTTGGACAAAATAAAAAGAACCAGCAGTACTGCTTTAATGTACAATACAGTTAATGTTTGTTAATGTGTTCATGTTTATAGAAGGTAGAAAGTGACTATGACGCTCACATTCTTTCACTGCTAGAATTACTGGCCGCTTTAACATACAAAATATCATTTGTCAGTTCATAAAACATGATGCATTGTAGAAGATTCAACTACAGTGCAGTACTTTTACTTTTAATGGGTTATTTTTTTACATTTCTTCATATGCAGCTCAACTATAAGTGATAATTTATGTCCTGATGTCTCATTGTGGCCATCAGATATATATAAAGATGAAAATGCCAAATCTCTGTCTGAAGTGGAGTGTAGTGGAACTACAAAATGTCACAAAAAGGAAAAGGAACATTCTCTAATGCAGCAAGGAAGTACTTACTTCCACTTGAAATAAGCGTCTTCTGTTATTTTCCACCTCTAACACTGCGCCTGGACAACAGTACCTCACTGTGACAGTAACCTAACTCAAGAATGATTGATAGGCTGAGACGTCTATTCTTAGTCAGAGGAATAGACGTGTCTCGTAGACATCGAAGTGGCATTGTTGCACTTTTACACCTACAGCTGCTGGTTCAGGACTGTGCAGTCTGACCACCGTGTGACGCATCGGGATGTGTTTGCAATTTGGTGGCGAGATAAGGAAACCCTGATGTGCCTGTTTGTCGCCTTTTCACAAACAGAACCTGTTTTAAGTGGCTCAGATAAACATTCGCTGATCTGCTGCTGTGTGCTCAGGAGCCTCCGGAGCTCTTCCTGTCCGTGTCACGATGGGGATAAAAGCTGCTCTTCCCAAATATGAGATCTATTTCTACAACACGGTGCTATGTCTGGCAATGTTCTGGGCGGCCAGTTGGATCTTTGAGGTGTCCAGTTGTGAGTATGAGAAAGAGCATGCATGCACGCACACGCAGACTAGACAAACTTCTAGAGTATCATGCTTGTGAAGTACATGTGCATGTAGAAGGACATGTACACGAATAAAAGTTGGAAAACGACTCACATAGAAGAAAAGCTAAATGAAATCATGTTTAAATGTTTTGTTTCAGTCAACATAAATAAGATATTTTATGTTCTATTGAGCACCAAATATGTCTTAACCTTAAAACTTAAACTTATGCAGAAGTCAAACTGACTAATGCTGCATTTTTAAGCCCAATGCCAGTATTGGAATGAGAGTTTAGCGATGCATACATTATATGTTTTATAAGGTTTTAACATAAACATAAAATATGGGCCAATGTTTTGCTATATATTATCATTATCGCCCATGCTTTTCTAAGTGCATCAAAACTCTGCACGAGTGAAAGCAAACCTAATGATATACAACAGGATTAAAAAGGCCGCCCCCCCCCCAAAAAATGAAGCTGTACTGTGAAGTTTTATGTTGAGTTATGAGTCCAGCTTCATGCGGCGCAGTCACGTACAGACAATACAATGCCCGGTATACATATAGGCGCTGTGTCGATTTGTAGAGTGACAGAGGGTGAAGAGCTGGAGCTATGCAGACCACGCACAGGAGATCAGGTGTCACAGTATTAATACCACAGGGCAGAGAAAGGCCCTGTGTTTTCACTGTCTGTTACAAAAGTTATACATCTGTTGTGTTGAGTTTTATTTGTTGATGTGTTGAAGTTTAATTCCGATCTTTTCCCTCGCCTTCTCATATCCAGCCAGTGTAAACAGAAAGACGTTTAAAACCAGCGTGAAGCCAGGATGGTACTACTTTGGGAGGAAAATGGTGAGAGAACAATCATAGTTTATCAAGACATTTGTCGCTAATGTAGAAAAAAAAACATTTAGACATTTCATTTATTGTTTATCGCTCTACAGGATACGGCTGATTTTGAGTGGATGATGTGGTTCTCCACCTTCAGAGATCACATCCTGTTTGCTCTCTCCGGCCACGTGCTGTTCGCCAAGATCTGCTCCATGCTGGCTCCACAGGTGCTTCTACTGACCGAGCTCAGGTTTAATGTGCATCTCCCTCCGCGATGTGTTATTACGGAAAAAAACATCTGACATTTGCAGTCCTCTTTGTCACTATTTATTTTTTGCAGCATCGCACGGTTGCTTTTTATATCATTAGCTAAAGAGCAGATGACGAATGGGACCAGCTGGAAGGAGAAAGACGTGCGAGAGAGTCAGATGGAGGGATGGCTGCAGATGAAGAATGAGGGAGAGAACAAATAGAAATGCAGCTCTATTTTTAGCGGCATCAGTTATGTCGGTTTGGTTTGGTTAACAACGCTGGACCACATGTCATGTGTCAGCAGAGTCAGTCCACACTTGCTTTGTTAAAAGTGTACAAATGTTATGAGACGTTTGCTCCAGGATTTGCTCCGTAGATTGTCCTTCACGCTAGGGAGGAGAGGGTGAGACGAGGGGGCTGCAACCAGCTAAATCCTTGAAGTAAAAGTTGCAATACCACACTAAAGTTGCAATACCACACTAAAGTTGCAATACCACACTAAGAAGAAAATAATATTTAAAAGTTAAAGTCCTGCATGCAAGTAAAAATGCTCAGCAGCATCTGAAAGTTGAGTAAAGTACCTCACATTTGTACCTAAGTAAATGTGCTCAGTTACATTCCACCACGTGCACATTGGTCGAGCGGTGGCGCTTCATTTCTCTCCCACAGTACAGGTCCTTGGTGTACCTGGTGTACGGGCTGCTGGCTGTGTGGACCAGCATGGGGTGGACCTACGTCACCCTCATCCTGTCCCACTGCATCCTGCTCTACAGCATCTCCTTAGTGAAAATCCGCTGGCTTTGCTTCGTCACTGGTCTTTGCACCCTCGCTACGTTCAAGTGTGAACCCTTCGTGTCATGGCAGGTAAACTGCTGGCAAGTTACATTGCAAAAGTTGGGAATATTATTTGTCATTGAATTCTTTATTGTCCCTGTCTCCACCCCACACAGGTGGGCTTTGTGGAGGGGGACTTTGAGCTGCGTCATATTCTCTTCTATGGAGGTTGTGGCTTTACTATAATGCGCTGCATGAGCTTTGCTCTGGAGAACTGTGAGAAGAAAGATGGAAACTACAACATCCTGGAGCTGCTCAAGTACAACTTCTACCTCCCCTTCTTCTATTTCGGGCCCATCATGACCTTTGACAAGTTTTATGCTCAAGTAAGTTTTTATTCACAGTCTAAAAACAACGTTTTAGGCACTGATGGACCTCGATCATTTATTGTGTTGTGTTCACACAGCAATATCTGTAATATCTACAGCCACTGTTTCCATATGACTACTGGTTATGACCAGGTTTTATTTGAATATTTGGGCCTAAAGAGGTAAACCTCTAAATTATTATAAAATTATTTAAAGGGAAAGCAGAAAATCTTGAATATTTTTGCATGAAAAATGACAAATGACCAAAAAAATAGTTGCCAATTCATTTTTGGTAAATTTATCTGTACTTTTATAAACTGTTTGGTAGTTTAATATAACAAAACATCATATTTTATAAGCTCATATGTGCAAAAAATCTGAAGTAAAGTATCTAAATCTCTCAAATATTTGCAGTGAAATAAAAAGTACCCTCTGAATTGTAGTGGTGTACATGTAAAGGAAGGTACAAGGGTACTTTAGATATGTACAAGTATACATGAGTAAGCATACTTTATTGAAAATGCGTCTGTGCCCATGTAAAGACTTTGAGCGTTCTCCAGGAGCTGTAGGTATGTGAAGCTGTCTGACTGATGTGTGTCTGCTGCCCTCTGCAGGTCAACAAGTCAGACCTGACCAGGAAAGAGTGGGAGATGTGGAATATCAGCATGCAGGGCGCCATTCACCTGGGAGTCATCATTGTAGTGGACGTCCTTTTCCATTTCATGTACATCCTCACCATCCCCGCCGACATGAAGCTGCTGAAGCACCTGTCTGACTGGGCTCTAGGTCTGTGCCGCCTCCTCCAAACGGCCTACATTTCATGTTCCTTTATGGAAACGTGAAGCATGAGAAGAGGGTTGTGCGTGTACTTCCTCCAGGTGTAGTTAAAATTCAATGAACGACAGTATCTAACTAATGTGACTGCATTGTTTCCAGTGGGCCTAGCTTACTTTAACCTGGTGTATGACTGGGTGAAAGCAGCTGTCATGTTCGGAGTCATCAACACGGTGTCCAGGTTGGATCATCTGGACCCTCCCAAGCCACCAAAATGCATCACTATGCTCTATGTGTTTGCTGAAACGTGAGTATACACAGCTTGGTCACATCTGGCTCGTTATATTCAGCGTACAAATCTGTGAAACTAATCCCGTATTTCTTTTTTCTCCGTTCGTAGCCATTTTGACAGAGGGATCAATGAGTGGCTGTGCAAGTGAGTGTTTCAGAAAGATCTAATAAGTTAAATTAATCAAATTAAGTGTGATTAACCTTGATAATTTCAGAGGTTCTGATGGTGCCTTGTTGTTATCCGTAGGTATGTATACGATTACCTGGGTGGAAAACATGAGAATGTGGTGGAGGAGCTGGTGGCAACGCTGTGCACCTTTGGTGTCACCACCATCTGGTTGGGACCCTGCAAGGTGGTGCTAATCTGGGCTTTGTTAAACTGCTTCGGCCTTAACTTTGAGCTGTGGGCCGCCAAGTTCTTCTCCATGGAGCCTTTCGCGTCTCTTGAGGTCTGCTAGTTGGGGGTTGTCTTCACATTTCAGCTTTCACAAAGTGCTTCCCGTGTATTAATAAAGTTTGATTTACAGCTAGCAATGTCGGAAGCGACGTCCCGCCGGGTCAGAGCCATCTTCAATACTTTCAACTTCTGGAGCATTGTGTTGTACAACATCCTGGCCTTGAACAGTTTGGACTTTGCCAAGTTGGTCGCTAAACGGCTGCTTTTCAAAGGTGATTTAGTGTTTTATCTTTATTTTGTTTCATGATTTAACCAACAGTGAAGTCTATAATGAAGTCTAAGGGTATTTGGGTCATTTGCTGATGTTCGGTATCTTACTTGACCCCAAAACACTCAAAACTTATAGCTTATAACTCTCAAAGGTTTTTTTTCTTACCTTCCCAGGCTTCCCTATAACCACCATCATCGTCATGTTTGTGACATACTGCCTGATTCAAGTGATCAAGGAGAGAGAGAGGAGGCAGGCCCTTATCGATGACCCTGATCCTCTTCCTCCCGCTCCCCCTCCAAACGCCACCACCAGCCCGCCGGTCACTACAGCTGCACCCGCTGCTGCTGCTACTGATGCCACTGCTGCTCCTCAGCCGGCCGCTGATGCCAGCAAAGTGAAAGCCGAGTAGATGTTTGATGGGGATGGTGAAGGATGCACACGGCCAACAATCATATCGCCAGTCCAGATTTTAAAACATGAATTGTAAATGGATGTTGTGAATGTAGAAAACTGAAAGAACTGTAAATAAGTTAAACCATCATTTAACTGTGTTTGTACCTGAAAGGGAAAAACTAAAACTATGTCATGTATAGTTTCATCTACAGTACACCTGTATACAACACTGTAGGAAAGTCAGACAAAAACTTTATGCACAAAATAAAGTGCAAAGATTTGTCATGTCCTGCGTGTTTATGGCCTTTTCTGATGGAGCTGACTTAGAGAGGGGGTCTTTTTACAGTCCGTGAGTCAGTCAGTGGTTGAGTCCTGTCATTAGGCGTGTGAAGTATTCTTGTCGTGTTACATCAGCAGCTGGCAGCTTAATTCCTGCGTCACGGTCACTGTTATAATAAAAACGTGTGTCAAAGGTTTGTCAGACGTATTGGGAAACATACCTACACTGTGATAAATAGATATTTTTGTCGTCTTGAAAAAGGTTTAATAATATCTTAAAACAACCTGGATCTGTAGTTTTTTTTACAAACAAGTAAGAAATATGAACAGCAGCAGAAAGGTCTATGTGGGGTTCATGAAATAAAATTAATTACAACATGTTTTTGACACCAGTGAAGGTCTATGCCACAAAATAAGAGACATATCGGGCTTCAGGCCATGAATTAAAAAAGTTAAATGATAAATATTAGAGTTTCCCCCCCCTGAAGGTCATTTTATGATAATTTAATCACAGTTTGAATGATTGAATTTTGTCACATCTAAAATGTTAAAAGGGAGCAGCGGAGAAGCTCAACTGTTCCTGTTAATCTGAGACACAGGTGGTGTGTGCAACATTTTGTTCTGAGCTTTCAATAACACACTGTGTGAACATCATGTAAATGAAGGAGTTGACAGAGTGGCAGGGACTCCAGGGGGCAGCCTCTCACACTCGCTCCAGACCTCCCCGTGACTCAGGATGGACATATTTCCCATTAAGCGGCGTGTCAGCTGTCTGGGAGCGTGTGGATGTTGGGTGGGGAGGGGTGGGGTGGGTGTTTTTAAAGCGTGGATATTGCATTTCATGTTCCAGAATAAAGCCCATAGCTCCACACCGAGCGCCCAGACTATAAATATCCTGCCAGTTGGAGCTCAGTTGAAGGGTCAGGACAGCTGAGGAAGTGGGCTGTCCTGGGGTTCAGCTGGTGTGGGCTAATAGCGGACTGAGTGTGCCTCTGAATCCTCTTTCCAGGCTGGAAACTAGAGCTACTCTGCTATAAAGGAAGATCCACTTTTGTTTGATTTGAAGCCCCTGAAAGGCTCTTCAAACTCCCCCTGCCAGGAACAATGGCTCTACCAATGAACCCCATGGACGAACCCAGGGTGTACCAGCAGACGTTGCTCCAGGACGGCCTGTACGACTTGCTGGAGAATGACAAGCTGGTCGACTGCGTGCTGAAGATCAAAGACAAGGAGTTCCCCTGCCACCGGCTGGTCCTGTGTGCCTGCAGCTCATACTTTCGCGCCATCTTTTTGTCTGACCTGGAGGAGAGCAAGAAGAGAGAGATTGTCCTAGAGGATGTGGAGCCGGGCGTCATGGGGCTGATCCTCAAGTACCTGTACACCTCCAAAATCAATGTGACAGAGCAGAATGTCCAGGACATCTTCGCAGTGGCTAATATGTACCAAATTCCTTCGATTTTCACTGTATGTGTGTCTTTTCTGCAAAAACGCCTGAGCCTCAGCAACTGCCTGGCGATCTTCAGGCTCGGCTTGATGCTAGACTGTCCCAGGTTGGCTGTCTCTGCTCGAAACTACGCCTGCGAGCGCTTCCAGCTCATCTCCAGAGACGAAGAGTTCCTCCAGCTGCTCCCCAGTGAGTTGGCAGCCATTTTAGCGAATGACAATCTGAACGTAGAGACCGAGGAGGCAGTGTTTGAGGCTTTGATGAACTGGGTGTCGTGGGACACCGAGAGCAGAGAGAAAGAGCTGCCAGGTTTGCTGGACTGCGTTCGTTTGCGTCTGCTCAACGAGGATTACCTGAAGGACAAGGTGGAGAAACACAAACTCATATCTTCAAATCCCGAGTTGCAGCCGAAACTCCAGCTGGTCAGGGATGCTCTCGTGGGGAAAATGCCAGAGGTTAAAAAAAGCAAAATCAAGGAGGAGGACGAGGAGAAAGATGGAGATGGAGAGAATGAGGAGAAAGACGACGAAGAAGGGCTTCTCCCGGGCATCCTGAATGACAACCTGCGGTTTGGCATGTTCGTCAGGAACTTGATACTCATGGTGAACGACAGAGGTGCTGTGGCTTATGACCCAACAGGGAACGACTGCTTTCTAGCATCGCTTTCCACGCAGATTCCCAAGAACCACACCAGCCTGGTCACCAGGGAGAACCAGATCTTTGTGGCTGGAGGTTTATTCTTTGACGAACAGAACAAAGAAGATCCACTGTGCTCGTATTTCCTGCAGGTGGGGAAGGCTATAAATAAAAAAGTTTTGATAGAAGACGACAGATTTGCAATAACAGAAGCTGATCTCAGTGCAGCCTATTCTTAGACGCCTTTTAAAACCAACTGTCCGCTGGTGGGTCACTGTTTCATCTGCCGTGCAGCCAATTTTGTTGTTTACACCAACAAAATGGCGATCCAAAAGGTCCAAAAGTTACCAAAAATGTCAGGGTGACATCTGGAATACTGGGTAGACTTACTGTAAACATCATAGAGCATCAATGAGGAGCTGAAACAGAGGATATGTGTAGTGTAGACCCTGACAGTGTGGGAAAAGATGACACATATAGCATGTCTGCATGTGCTACAGCATGTATAACTCAGTATGTAGGTGGTGTAAACGTAACCCCTTAACAAACGTTTGATTTCCTCGACCTCAGTATGACCCAGTCAGTGCCGATTGGCTGGGGATGCCACCCCTCCCGTCGCCCCGTTTCCTGTTCGGGCTGGGCGAGGCTGAGAACTCCATCTTCGTGTTGGGAGGGAGGGAACTGAAGGAAGAGGAGCACACGCTGGACTCTGTTTTGGTCTACGACAGACAGTGAGTACAAGTTAAAGCTAATGTAAATTACTTCACGGACAGCTGATCTCAGGACTCAAACCTTTCCTGTGGTTTCTCATTTGCAGGTCGTTTAAATGGGGTGAATCAGAGTCACTTCCTTACCCAGTCTATGGACATGCAACCATATCCCATAAAGATGTCGTCTACGTGATTGGAGGCAAGGGAGACGACAAGTGAGTGATCAAAACATTAAGAACGATCTGCAGTAAGTGTGAAGATATGAGAGACATTACGTTCTCCGTCTCTCTTGTTAAAGGAACTGTCTGAACAAGATGTGCGCCTATGATGCCAAGAGATTCGAATGGAAAGAGCTTGCACCCATGAAAACCGCGCGGTCTTTGTTTGGAGCCACCGTTCACAAAGACAAAATATACGTAGCAGCAGGGGTCACCGACACGGGCCTGACGGACTCCGTGGAGGTGTACGACATCGCATCCAACAAGTGAGTTCCTCCAAATCAGTGAATGCAGTCTCACAAAGGTGAATGTGGGTGCCACATACGGTTGCTAGCCCGAGGCATGTGCAAAGTGAGTAGCTGCTTTGGGCATGAAGTCGCCAGGGGACCCCCAAATTACAATTACAAATGTGATTTATTGTGCTGTTTTGTATGCAGAGGAGGAAATCTCCCTCAAGAAATATTGTTTGTTTGACTGGGATTTTGTATTTTCCAATTTCAGTGTGTTAAACAGCAATTTACTTTTGTTTTTCACATTAATGATAATTGGAAAACTGTTTCTAGCTATTTCTTACCCTTAAATTTAATTTAAACAGGCTTGGGGTCCCCCCAAAATTTGCCCTCTTGAATTATATTGCACCTTACTGATCTGTACCTGTGTGTGTGTGTGTGTGTGTGTGTTTTCATTTTTCAGGTGGTCAGATTTTGTAGTATTTCCTCAGGAGCGTAGCTCCATGAATCTGGTGTCTTTGGGTGGCCTGCTGTACGCTGCAGGAGGTTTCGCCATGATGCCTTTGGAGGACAGCGACGAGATTGTTCCCAAAGAGATGAACGACATCTGGAGGTGAGTCATAATAAATTCTTTTACACGTTAATCCAAACTTTTTTCTTTTTTCTTGTCATTTTGGTCCACGTGTTACTAGAAAGTAAAATAGGAAGTCTTATTTCCAGGCAGAAACCTATGTTTATTACCTATGTAATGCTAATTTAACCGACAAAACTATACATTGTTAATTATCGCAGGGTGTGCAAGTACAGCAAGTTTGACCTTTCATGACCAAAAGTCTGTTAACCTCCTCAGGTACGATGAGGCAGAGAAGAAGTGGAACGGGATCCTCAGAGAGATCCAGTACGCTTCAGGGGCCACTATTCTGGGGGTCCGCCTCAACACACTGCGCCTCACTAAGATGTAAAGCCCGCCTCCAGTCAGTCCCTGCTTGGGTACTTAGTGACTTTCAACAGTAGTTCATAGGAGTCTGTGGTGGTAAAGCGGATGTTAACAATCAGCTTGATGTGTTTGGCATTTTGAAATGTTACATTTATTTGTTTATGTAGCTCATTGTACTTCTGGCTCAACATTTTTTTTTTTGATTTAATACGTTTTTATATGTGTTTCAGTGATTTTAATCTGACTGAGATTGTAAATCTGTAACAGGCCTGCTGACATATTTTGCACTGTATGGAATAAAATGTATTTAACACCCCCCCCCCTCAAAAAAGATCTTCATGTGTTGACAAGAAATTGTTCATTTCCCAACAGATGGCAGCAAAGTCTTAATGTAGGTGCCTTTGGAGAGCATGACTGAAATGGGATATAACTAAAAAGACAAAGTCTCCACTCAGAAACAAAAACACATCACACATGTCCGTTTGCAATAATATATCTATACTGTTTAATATTGAAATTCATTATGCTCTGCTGTGTTACAGACGGTAAACACTAGTCAATAATACAATAAAAGACAGAAAATACAGTCTAATGTTATTAGCACCTCTAGACACTACCGTCCTTGTACGGTTTTTAGTATTTTAATATAGCTGAACTTGACAACTACTGCCTACACATGGTCTTTGTACACCAGAGTTAACTAAGACATAGTGTTTACATTATAAAGTAGAGAATCAGCAAATAACAGTACACATTATGATCTCTTTAACACAACTGCAGTATGGATAAGTATGGGTAATGTGGAGGGTATGTGGATAATACATCTTTGAACTGTCTATGACATTGGTGCCCGTCTTTGTTACCCATTTATCTTTGCCCAAAAAGGGGAGAAGTCACCATCATACAAATGTAACCAAACTCTCACATGCGATACCCGACGTTTGTTTTCCAATTTTATTTGATATCGATTTTATGGAGCCCAGAAACGAACAAAATGTTGTCAAATATTGCTGGTCAAATCAGCTGGTATATATATATTTTTTACCATCAATTAGTTGATTTAATCGACAACAAAAACTTGATTTATTGATTGATTTCAATACTAAACACTGTTAGCTAAGAGACCGAGCACCGGCCTTGTCAGCTAGCTACTAAACTAGCTAACGTTCGTCATGAAACTATACTCCACTCTTAGCACTGCATAGTGCTGAAGCATTTTAGTTGGCAAGATCACACAAACAAAGGTATTGAGCTAAGGCTAATTAGCATTATCTATATTAAGCACTTTTATTTGATATTTTAATATGTCTTGTTTTCATGCTAATCCAAAAGAAGTAACAAGTAGCTTTTTTTTAAAAAACAAACAAACAGCTAATTTCTTTTTATTGCAACAATATTATTTTCATGATTGATTATTTTCTTAATTGATTGATGGAAAACAGAGGAAATCATTCACAACTGAGAAGCTGGAACCAGAGAAACCAAAAAATAAAAACTAGTTGGCGATTCATTTTATTTCAACTTTGACTTTGACTTGGTTATATTTTTGACTTTTCTGATTACATTTTGTCGGTTTGGGGGCTCCATAAGTTTACACCCACATATACACAAGTATATGGGTAAATTAACACACATTAACACATTTCTTTAAATTCTTACAAACATACAATGCTTTCTCTCTAATATCATCAATAAGATTCCCAACACTTTTCTTGAAGCTGAAGGCCACACAATCAAATCCTTTTTTTTTTGGATACACACTTTGCTTCTTAGCAGCTAAACCCAAAACTAAAAGTCCCAGAAGAGACCCAAACTTGGCAATCCCATGAACACTCAGCTTTGTACCAACTGCCGCGCTCAATGCTTCATTATGTGACAAACATTTTTACTTGGGTGCAATGCAGAATGCACAGTCACTGTGGTGTCTAGGCACCCACTTAATCACTGACAAACCCTTATTTAAGGACAAGGGCAGGTCCACCTTTGCCTAATCTAATACAAGCCTTTGGCTGCTAGCCTTAGTAAAGGAGAATTTGGCTAATTAAAATACATAAAGCCTACTTCCTTAGAACACAGGACTCCTAAACATTGTGCAAAATTTCCCTTCTTGATTTCTAAAATCTCAGCTTCACTGCCATTTTATTTTATGACATTAGAAAAAATACACAAAAGCACTTGTTATATCCGTTTTTTTTTTTGTTTTTTTTTTGGATTTTGGAGATGTCGGGGCTCGTAAATGTCCGTCTGTGACACATTTTCAATGCACAGCTTAATTAAGCGTTTGTCACAGTTGGGTTTTGTCTTGTTCTGAGGCGGATTTAGGGAAGACTTGTTCACTAAATAATCCAAAACAAAGGATTAACATTTAAATTCTGCTTTCTAGGTTGGTATTAGACTTTCACAGCCGAGTCAGTCTCTACACTTCCTCCGAACACTGTACATGAAATACAGTGTGTACCTTTTACATTACTTTGGTTTTGTTTGTTTGTTTTTTTTTTACAATTTACCAAGTAGTTTGATAAAGTTTGGCTTTTCATTTTAATAGATCACCTCTCAGTGTCTCCAAAATGATCAATGATGATGTTTGATTCATAATTAACAGCCACTGATTAATACTACACACCGGTTTGGAAGCCCGTAACTCAAGTAGATTTTCTAGTATAATATTTCAGTCTGATTACACGCAGGTACATATAGTAGGGCTTATTTTTGCAGGGTCTGAACAAACAGTTTTGATGTCCCTTTGGTCTAAACAAAATGTTGTTTCAGAGGACTGAACACCTGCCAAGGACACATTTCTGGCAGAGACTGCATTTTTGTAATTTCCTATAATTTTATGCCATGGAAATATATTTAAAAAAAAAAAAAGAACAACACACGCCTGCTGTCAGCAAATAACTGCAACTGTTTTCAGCCTTCAAACCTTTGCTAGCTGAATTGGAGTATAAAGTGCTCACAATAATTAATATCTTTCTCATTACTCAATTTGGCAAAATGACACCTACCCGAAGATTTTCTCACCGACTGAAATATAACAGTCAAACTGGTAAAACCTAAAACTAATTTCTCTCGATTAAGGTAGTGATAAGCGACTAAACCAAATAAGCCGTGGCTGCGCTGTACACACCCCCAGGGAGGCATCACAAATACTTGTTAAAGAGCGGCACAGTGAAAAACAGGCAGAGACACACAAAACACAAGTTTAGGTGCACTGACTCAGTGTGCAAGATGCCACAAACACGGCGAATAAATTATTCTAGGAAACGAAACTGTCAGGACGCCCCGTCCCACAAACTCTGATCAAATTCAAACAAATAACGCGCGTCAACTGACGGTAATTTATAGATTTTTGTTAATCGTTTATGTGCGTCGATATCCGGACGGTACATTTAAATGTGAGATGTATGCCTTTGGATTTAGATTAAATAGTGGAAATCATTTTTACACATCTCTGCTACTTATTTTTGTCACCTTGTGGGCTAGTGTAGCAATCAAATTCAAAGTGCATAAATCAGTAGTATTAACTACTATCACTCCTCCTCCTTTACCATCAGCTGCTACCATCATCCACGACATTCAAATCCCTCAGAGTATAAGGCGAATACACAAACTATAACCACAGTATCTCAGTATTGTCTCTTGGGCTAGTGCTTCTCAAAACAGTGAAATGGGAAAATACTTGATTGTGTACATTTTTAATGTACTTTTTAAATGGAGGCCTTTCTCTTTCTTTAGTGTAGGATTGCTAACAGAGTGCAGTTTACTAAGATGCCACAAGAGAGCAACAGTCCTTATGTTTGTTTGACATTGACCCGCTTTCCTCTGTCCTCTCTCGTCAACAATCAGAAGGGCCGTCTACCAACAAGCAGATCAAACCTTAGATGGGTATAAAATGTTGGCAGTTACCTCATCAAACTGCTCCAAACTGTAGCTCATTTCTGACTCCTGTCCAGTAAGGCTAAATTGGATTTATCACAGCCGGAATATATTCAACAATTTAACAGCTCTAGACTTTTTTTTTTCCATTTAAAGGGCAGTCTCAAACTGGACCCTGTACAAAAGCAGCAAATCAAAATACAAAACACGTGTTAGACACATGAAGAGAAGAAGAAAAAGAAAAAAAGGACAGAGTACCATTATCAAATAACATCTGATGTGGCCCTAACCATTTAACCATGGCGGTTTAAAAAAAAAAAAAAAATACATGTAACTGGGGTGAGCTAAGACATAAGACAACACTAAGGTGCTTAAATTTGTCTTTTAAATAAAACAATGAACAGCTTATTACATTTACAAAAGCTTATCCACAAATTCCAACTTTCGGTAGTACCAGCCAAGACACGTGGGGGCACATTCAACTGACTCTCCGAATGTAAACATGAGGAATTAATCACAAGGAAGAGACACATCTTAACAATATTTACAGGTTAATGCTACACTACAAGTAGGCTATCTATAGATAAAGTGTGCGGGAGTGCATCGATAGTGCACAGAGACTCTTTTTGGATAATTCATCGATTGAAATGTCAGATTTAAAAAGGACTAATTTGACATTTTGGGAAGTGTTTGCTTTGCAGAGTTAGATGAGACGTTTGATACCACTGTCCATGAAATGTGAAGCGGTTAGTTAGCTTAGCTTAGCATAAAGACTGGAAACAAGGGGACACAGCGATTTAGAGGTGCTGGTAAGCAGATATTGTTACATTTGAACAGAACTAGGCTAACTTTTTCCCCTTTATTTACAGTATTTAAGCTAAGCTAAGCTAACTGGATTGGCGTTTTCGGACCACCAGGACGAGGAAGTATTTAGAGCCGGGGTGTAGGGGAATGTTGACAGGGAGCGGAGCCAGTGTCATGCCAGAACCGGAGCTGGCCGAGCGAGTAATGTAACCGGGCTCAGTTAATCTGGGACTGACTTTAGAGAGCTTTGTTCGTTAAGCTTCTGAGATAACTAGCTTTAGCTTTAGCATTTTAACCGCTAGTAAAAGCCATTTTTATGCTTCTTTCTACACACATTTTATTTTTTTAGCTTCAGGCAGAGCCATGGCAGCGATTTCGCTTTGTTTCTAGTGTCTTTGTGCTAAGCTACGTAAGCTAACCAGCTGCTCGTTAGCTTATGTAGCTCGTATTTACTGTTATCATCTCTTCTAACTTTCGGCAAAAAAACAAATGTGTGTATTTCCCAAAAATGTCAAACTACTCCTTTAATAGAAGAACTTTTTACTGACAAGGACTTAATTATATATTTTTTAATTCTACTCCAGTAGGTTTAGGACAAACAATTGTCAAAAGTGCACATAGAGCCACACGTTTTTGAGCGGTATTATTATTATAGACCTCTAACTTTGATCAGCTTCTACAGATCACTGTAGTCGAGTAGTTTATAATAGTGACGTAATCATGAGGAGCCTTTCTAGTGCAGCGCTCTGTTGTGCCAAACGTAATCACTGTCAGTGCTCTTTGAGAGATTTAGGCATTGGAATATAAAGTTGATCATTTCACAATATACATCATGATGAAATGTGCACACTTCATGAGCTACATAAGCAGGGTTTTGTGAATATTATTATCCCTACACTCTTGGTAACTAATTACATAGATCGGGTTTAGTTGGGAAATGAGCTGTAAGTTAACATTAACATTAGATACTGTAGGTCTGAGTACATTAGGTTTTACTAACAAGTCACAGAAAAGTGCGATATCGTCTCAAAGCCAGATCTACAGGAGAGGAGCGCGCTTGCTTAATGTAAGCAAAAGATGAGAGTCAACAAATTACTCCATCTCCTGACTCGGGGAAGCTCAAGCGCTGATTAGCTTAACGTAGATCTGAAGATCCTCATCTCCTGCCTCTTCTTCACATCTCTCTCTCTCTCTCACACACACACACACACACACACACTGCATTGCACGGCTGACTCTCCATGCGTCACGACTTCTCTCACGTCCTCTCACAAATCGACGTAACGTGCCACGAGTTACACACTACCACAATTATAAAAATGAAGACAATTAGGAGTACATTTTAAATATCACTAGAGTTAAATGTAAGGTGCAGGATCGATTATAAATGCTGTATAACATTTTCTAACTATAGCGGGTGAGCTAACAGGATTTGGTTATTGGCAATGCCATATACACGTATATGCTCAAAGACAAATCAGCATTTGGTTATTGCTGGGTCAGACAAGAACCACTCGCTACATCTTGGCAGAGGACGACCAAAAATAAAACCTTTTTTTTTTTTTCTCACCGTGGCGTGGTTCTCACTTTGACCGATGACCTCCATACGAGTGAAGACTCAGGAAACTCTTCCTCCCGCTTTGTAAAAGACGCTACAATCAATGCATTGTGCAAGGCTCTGGAGAGATATGTGTGGTAGTGGAAAATCCCAAATGAAACCAGAACAGGGTTGTGAAATTCATGAGGAGAAGCTTGGTGACAACGCGTCCTACTGGACTCTGAGGTTATCTATTGTATATAACAGAGTAAAAAATAACTAATTCTTATTGTGGTAGGTGTATGTGTGTGTTTTTTTAATGAGGCCTCCACGTAGCCTTCAGTCATTTTTTTCCCCCCTCAGTGTAAATATCACTGAAGTGTGTCACTCTCCCGCTGCAGGAGTCCTCTTAAAAGCTCTAAGAAAAACAAAAGTAACAAAAGTGCTTTCGATGCTACAGAGATTTGTTAGTTGTTGGAGTTCATCCTACCGGCAGAGAACAGGGGGGGCGGCGGGGGTAAATGAGGGGTGGGTGGCAGCCCTCCCATGGAGTGCAGCAGGGGGAGAGACAGCTGGGTTCCATGGAGGGGGTGCGGGCTAGAGGCAGCGGCGGGTGTGGTCACAGACGTGGCGGGGAGCGCCGCCCCAAGCTGCACCTGGCTGGAAGAGTCCACAGCGGGCGAGGCCAGAGGCTGGTCAAGGCCGAGGGGGTTGTTGCCGTCGGTGACCATGGGGTTGCTGACGCGGAAGCATTTCTCCCTGTGGGCCTTGAGCATGTTGGAGAAGCGGAAGCGCTGGCCGCACACCTCGCACGGGTAGGGCTTCTCGCCGGTGTGGGTGCGGCGGTGGCGTTTCATGTTGGGCCTGCTCGTGAAGCTCTTCCCACAGATCTCACAGATGTACGGCTTTTCTCCTGTACGAAGAGGGACGCAAACGTGCCTTCTTGATACATTTTCAACATAAATATTAAAGCCTCATTGTTTTGTTTTGGGACCACAACTTTACTGTTTTGATCCAGTCTGCACACTTTCAAAGCACCATTTTCAGTTGAAGGTTAGCGACTATCTGGTGACCACAGCGTCACATTTAGGGCGCTTTCACACCAGAGCTGTTTGGTCCGCTTTGAAACGAACCAGAGTTTGTTTCCTCGGATGGTACGCTTCGTTTGGGCAGGTGTGAAAGCACCTTTAGAGGTCATCCCAACTCTGATACGGACCAAACAAGTGAACCCTGGTACTGTTTGTTTACATTGGGAATTGCAAATGGACTATCCAGCAAACCAAATAGAGGAAGTGATGCTCACCATCTGCGTAACCATTGTAGTCTGTCACTCTCTTCTTGTAAAATTTATTGGCATTCCCTGTCCAATTCACCTGGACTACCCTAGTGTAAAGGGACCCTTTTTTTTAAAGAGACAGACATCTTCCTCCGGAATTGGTGGAGAATCAAACAGTGCTAAAAGGAGAGTGGCCAAAAACTCGAAAACAACAACTCGAAATAAATGCCAACGTTGCTGCCCGTCTGCTGGCTATGTAAATAATTAACTGATTGCTAACCAGCCACCATATCAACTTAAACGGCACCCTGCAGAGGTTTTAACTACCAGTTGCATCTTTAAAAGGAGATAATATGTCAGTGTTACGTTCCAAGCTTTTTTTCCTCCACACCCTTGAAAATCCTCGGAAGAAGCACAAGATGACTCAACGACTCACCAGTGTGTGTCTTCATGTGTTCGTCAAAGTACTGCTTCATGTTGAAGTCCTTTCCGCACCACTGGCACATAAACTGCTTGTGTCCGATGTGGATGCTCATGTGGGAGCGCAGCTGGTATTTGTACTGGAAGCGCTCACTGCAGTTCTGAAGGAGACACACAGTGCTAAATTAAATTTTTACACAAAGATCATGAACAGTCTCATGAAAGACAGACACAATAAGAGTACTCCGTGGGTTTTTATTCCATTCTTTTGGTGGAAAACTGACAGGCATGTTAACCTCTCAGCACGTTTAATTCAAATCTCAGCTGCGCTTCTGCAAAACAGACTGTGACAGATTTCAGTAATAAAATCAAAAGTATTTATTGGGAAATATAAACTGTATTATGGGTATTACACATGGCGAGTTCTGCGGCTTAAAATACGAGAATAAGTCCAATTTACTAGCAGCAAAACTGTTCAAAACATTTAGATTATAGTATTTCACAACTTAAAGTTGAACAAAAAAACAATATTTATTATTTATTCCTTGCTGTGTAAAGTAAGAATAAATATTAGTTCTGAGTTTGTCAAACCAAAAAGGAAGGTTTTAATAAACACCCAGCCAAATTCGAGAGAGATGGTTTAATCTCTGGCTCTCTGCTAGGGTTGCAGGGGTTTGCTTAAGGTGGCCTCAGCGTGTCATCGCGCCACCCTTTAGGACCGCCCACAAAACCCTGAACTGAAAACTGTTCATTCATGTCTGTACAGTATGATGCGATATGAAGCTACAGCCAGCAGAAGATAATTTAACATGGGCCAGGCTAGCTATCTCCAGTTTTTATGTGTAATATTAAACACCTACATATTTACTTGACAGACATTAGAGTAAGAGTGACATCAGTCTTCTCATCCAACTCAAGAAATCAGCAAAAATAGTATTTCTAATATTATTAAACTATTCCTTTTAGCACTTATGGGCCATTAATGTTTATGATTTGTTAAAGATAATGACTTTCTGTGCCCGTGGATCTCTACCTCATGCGGATTCCTTTACCATAACCATGTGAGTGTTTTACAAGCAAATCCCATAAAAAAGAAACTCGTTTAAGGTAAATTGTATTCTAGACACCGATAATTTAAGAGACTGCATTAAAGTGTTGGATATCTTGATGAAACTCTTGTGAGCGCAGCAGCAGCAGCAGCAGCAGCAACAGTGGTAGCAGCAGTGTATAAAAGGAGCTCAAACCTCACACTTGAAGGGTTTTTCTCCTGAGTGCTGCAGAGAGTGAACCTTCAGGGACATGCTGCGCTTGAACGATTTCCCGCACGTCTCACAGGTGAACGGCATGTCCTTCGTATGGGCTAAAAACACACACACACGCGCGCACGCACACACACACACACACACACACACACACAGTACAAGGTAAGTTAATGGTATTCAATACTGAGCCACTCGTAGCAGCAGGAGGACAAATAAGCAAAGTGCTACACAAAAACAGCACTTAAGGACAACACTGATATGCTTTTTCATTGGCTCATTACGAGTCTAAGGACAATGGATGTTTGTCATGTACTGAACAAGCCATTTCCTTTGAAATTTCCAAACTGAACTCCTAAATAACTCGAATAAATATGATTCAGTGACATACAGATGTTATTGTTGAAACACAGATGTACACAGGGAATGAAGTAATCCTGTCTGGGGAAAAAAGATGCTTATCTCCCCCCAAAAAGTGGAAGAGGAAAGTAACACCCAAAACAAATCCTGCACAACAATTAGTGGGATGTAGGAAAAGGAAGCCTAAAGTAACACAGGAACAAAGTAACCAACTAGGATCGTCGATTTCGCCACCACTCACCGACCATGTGCTTCCTGACATGAGCCATGGTGTAAAACTTCTTCTCACAGATCTCGCAGGAGAACTTCTTCTCGGCGTAGCCGTGGACGATCTTGTTGTGCTCGTGTAACGACCACAGCTTTTTGAAGGCCTTGCCGCACGTTACACACTTAAAAAAAAAAAAAAAAAAAACAGGGAGAGGGAGGCAAAATATAGCTGTTACTGGAGCTATTTTAGGAATGAGATATTAAGGAGATCATTATCTGGAACGGTCTTTACAAATACAATCCAGGTGTGTGAGCTTACACAGATACTTGAGCGTGCACTGTACCAAAAAAGCAATTAGAGTCAGTAGATTAAAGCAGCAAATGATCTTCAAAACCACAGCAGGAGTCCAGCTGCTCACTGCGGAGTGGGTAATGCTGGAGGTACTGAGACATATCCGAATGTATTACTTTTGACTGCCAGTTACTGACTCTGATCAGTGTTAATATATTTACATGGCTGCAACTGTGCATTTCCTAATAGATATCTGAATAATAAACTACTGCAACAATGAGGACATGGGTTTGTGTCTGAAGTGAAGGTGACATAATAAAGTTATTTCCTGCACTGGTATAAACTTTACTCTTGACAGTATAGTAGATGAAGCACTGTCCTTTCTTTACCTTAACTTGCATTGATGTTTAAATCAGATATTGTGAGAGAGTTTTCTGTTCCAGCATGCCACATACAGGGTTACACCAGGTCAAACATCAGGTCAATGTAAGTATGGAGTTAAATCTTAACTTGTTATGGGGACACTGACTTCTGCTCCTTGAGATGCAGAGCAGCCTCCTGTGCTCTCTCTCCACTGACTGAACCATTAATGAATAGATTTCCCCATGACAAATATCATAACTACAAATTAACACCTTGAATTCAAAGCATATTGAAAGTTTTTTGGTTCTCTCTTTGTCCAGAGTAAGAGTGTAATCACTTTTTCATCCCAAAGGAGTGTCGGCAGATCTTTGTGTCAAGCGGGGCTGAGGCAGCCTGCCTGGAAGGCAACACCAGAAGAAAGTAGGCCTCAATCAATTCACTGCTGTTTGCACAGCAAATGTGAACAGTGAAAGATGAAATCGGAAAAGTTTAATGAATTCTAAGTGGCTTTTGTCCTGCTAGTAAGCAGTAAGCAAGTTTGCACAACTGGCATTGTTCAACCAGCTCAGTAGCTGTTACAGCCACGTGCTAGCACTAGCCAGATATAGTTAGCTAGCATTTTGTAGATTATAATTCTGTCAATAAAGAGTTTTATCAAGGAAGGAAAAAAGTAGCTAGCTCATTTAGATGATTGTTCCAAGGTCCAGCGTGAAGGTTTTTGTGGCACCTAGCAGTGAAGTTGCAGATTGCGCCCAAATGAATACTCTACCACGCCTCACCTTCTCCTTCCATGCATGTAAGAAAACCTGTGGCTGCAAAATTCACATTAAAAGCAAAAGGTCATATCTATACCAATATTTGGTTTGTCTGCTCTAGGCTACTGTAGAAAAATGGCAAATCAAAATGGCGGACTCCGTGGAAGAGGACCCGCTCCTCTGTAGATATAGAAGGCGAAAACACAATGATTCTTATTTTTAGCTGATTATATACTAATTGAAACATACTTGAATGAATGAATATTGTACTCAGTTCCTGCCAATAGATATACACTGGACTTTTAACAAGACACCGGGTGTTACAATATAATATGAACGTCTGTATTAACAACACGTCACCGACACACGTCTCGCCTGTGTTGTTTCAACCACAACATAGGCGATGTCATCATAATCGTGGCTGAATCGTACCTGGATGCTCTTCTCACAGTCGGTCTGTTGGTGCAGCAGCAGCTCGCTCTCCAGCAGGAAGCGTTTCCCACAGTTGTTGCAGATCTGCATGCGGTTGTGAGTGACGTTCATGTGTTTTTCCAGGTACCAGCGGTTGTTGAAGACGCGAGGGCATTTCTTACACGGGAAATGCTGCTTCTCCTCCAGCCTCACTTTCTGGCCCAGGCCCTCTGCGTCCAGCGTCCTCTTCCCGCCCTGCCTCTGGTTGGCCAGCGTGGCCTCTGTGAGTGTCTGCCGCATGGAGGCAGTTGTACCCGCCATGGAAAAGGCTCTGGTGCCCCTGCGTGGTCGATCGATCATGGCCGCCTGCTCCAAGCCTGGAATGTTTAGGGTGTTCTCCTCCTCTTCCTCATCTTCCTCCTCCTCTTCCTCCTCACTGCTCTGCCCTAGTATATCCCCCCTCCTCAGGTCGTCGTCATCCTCTTCTCCAACTGTGTCGTCATTCTCTGCCTCATTCTCCTCATCGTCTTCTGAATCTCTCTCGTTGTCATGGCAATGACCAAAGATGGTGGCTGTCTCCGTGGCGGTTGCCGATTTGCCCTCTGATCCCTTTGACACATTGAGGGTCTGGTTGTTGAGGTTGACTTCAACGATGATCTGGTCTCTGTTGAAGGAGATGTGGCCATCTGCGGTCTTCGACTCCTCTCCGTTGCTCTCAACTTTGCACAAAGCAGCCACACCTGTGCTAGCGCCGCCCCCTGACCCGTCCTCCTTCTGGTAATACTGCTTCTGCTGGGAAGCCGTCTTGCTTGCCTCCTCCACTCTAACAGAGAATGGGCTGCTTCCTTCCCTCTTGTACACCCTCCCCAGCTCTGACTCCTGTTTGATCTCTGGGTACAGCTGACTGGGGGGCATCACTACAGCAGCTGGGTCAGTGCCACCGAGCCCTTCTTGATTGGCCATATCTGCGCAGGTGGTTCTCAGCGAGTGGCTACTGATGAGGTCACGGCAGGAGGCCGCGATGTCGCTCATCTGAAGCAGGGTGGCGGCGTTGAGCACGTCGCGGACAGTGCGGCTGCTCACCAGCAGTTTGGAAGTGTAAATGAAGTTGAGGATTTGCTGCAGACCCTGTGAGGTCAGGGCGTCCAGAGACAGGTCCACCCTCCGCAGCTGTTTACTTTGGGCGAAAAGCGAGTGGAAGAAAGGGCTGTAGGCCGCCAGCACACCCTTGTGGGCCGGAAAGGTGCTGTGCTGACGCACCAGAACGATGTCGACGTCACACAGGTCAGGCTGGAAGAGGCGCTGCTCGTTCAGCCTGTCCATCAAACAGGTGAAGTGTAGAGCCACATCCTCCACCAGAGAGAACTCAGCAGAGGGGAAGTCTGTGGTCTTCTCCACTATGAGCTGGAGGAAGAAAGACAAAGGTATTCATTAATTATCAGTAACATGATAAGCTAAAGTTTTGGACAGGGAGCCATCAGCTCTCTACTGCAGCATATTACTGCCACCATGGCAAAGAAATATTGCAAGATACCAAATTATTCTATATTTACCACCAACAGGATGAATATGGATGTCACATCCACAATGTCTCCAACAAAAGTGGCGACCTTCGGTGTTGGGAAATGAAGCCAATGCCAAAGTGCTAAAAACTGTAGCGGCTGTATCATCCGTCCCGCCTCCGGCCTGTCGATGGCCGTTCAAGGAACTGCGTTTTTTTGGCACTTCTGCATTGGCTTCACCTCAAAGCGACAGAGGGTGCCGCTTGGTTTTTACAAAAAACGTTTCCCCACTTTTATCTTTTATTATTTCATTATTTCACAAAAAACAACAAATCTTGTTAAAATAAGTTGGAGATTTTGAGATTAAAGCCTACATTAGTTAGAAAAAAACTCCAATAGTTGGTTTAAATATGGTTTTATTTGCTACCCGGGACAAGTTTTTAGTAAAACCAGGATAATTTCATATCTGGAAATTACAAGAACATAATAATAAGAAACATATCTTATTACTTACTAATATGGCAAGAAAAAATAAAATATGGGCAAATATTTTTTATCATGGTGGCGGAAACACGCTTATGCCATAAGATCACTGTCGTGTTCTCAAGAGGCTAAATACGCCGACTCTGAGCTTCAATAATCTTCATCAGCAGAGGGAGTTTTCCCAGTTGTCACTTTGGATTTCAGTTCATTTATGAGGATAAACCCCTTGAGATGCACCGTCTGAATTGTAGATTTTAAGCCAACGTGGATGACAAGTTCTTAAAGTGCTCAGAAAAAAAATAGCAGGCAATTAGAGCATTTACAATTCAACATCAGCTTAAGAAGCTGATGTTGAATTGCTTAAGAAGATCATCTGCTAGAATCAAAAGCTCCAGAACAACAGCTACTACACTGACCTTCAGCTAAACATAGCAAGATTAGATAATTTTGTTAAATTGAATGTTAAACTTATCCATAAATAAATACATAAATAAAGACTCAGTGACACGGGGAAACCCCTCAGGGTAAATCAACAAAGAATTGAGATGTGCCATTTCACAAACCCTCCTCTGGACAGACGTCTTCTCTTTTAAAGGCGATCAAATATGTACAAGTCCGTAACCACAGAACTCAAAATGGATCATTTAAAACTCAAGGTGAAACAGTGTTTGAAGAACGATCAGAAGTGCAACCAGGGGTCAGTGCATAAAAGCGGATCCAGTGAAGTTACTCCATCTTAAGCTATAAATTCGGTGGTATTTTTGCATTGGTAGATGCAATCTGACGTTTGAAAACCTCAAAAGAAATAATAATTCTACTTGCAAAGCCTTTTTTAAGCTTTCAACTACGACTTAATCTGCAGATGGAGCTCCGGAAATAAGCCATTTATTTTTGGTTTCTTTGTTTTCCGGCCAAATGTTCACGCCCAATAAAAAGGTAACGCAACAATAGCTGGTTTCGACCACGTAACGTTGCATTCTGTTGTATAACTCCGTGATATAATGTAGGCGTGATGTTGTGCACTGCACAAAGTCACAGACTGCACGCGTGCTGCGCGATACGAGTCAGAGAAAAATCAAAAGGTGTAACACTCAGCGCTCTGTGCAAGGTCCTCAACTTCCCAAGGTGGGTTTATTTTAGCACAGGAAGGGCAGGGTTTCGATCCAGACGGGATGTGAGTGGGGACAGAGCAGCAAGCAGAGCAAACACACACACACACACACGCACACAAGCGAGCATATGTGATGTGCAACCAAGCACAAAAAACATCCACACATCGCCACACACACACACACAAACACAGTGTCTGGTCTTTGCAAGGACTGACTGGTCGGAGCATTGGTATTCAGTGCCATCTCCCTCCCATTAGCCGTCTCTCTCAGCACACCCACTCACTACACTGTCCCCGAGGAACGGAGAATTATGCACAAGACAAAACACGTCGGGAGAAATAATTAGGGAAACCATGCCGAATAAATACTAACTAACCCTCCAAACAATTAATGGAATTTATCATTCTAGGCATCTCTTGAAGGAAGAACAGGACAAGTATTGATGCAGGCTGTCTAACATGTTGCTGGGGATGGTGTAGCTGTGAGTCATAATTACATCTCTACATCTCTTATTTTTCAGTTGTGTGCGCAGGACAAGATATGGGACACATACAATAAAATAAAAAGATTAAATTATTAATTAATTACTATTTTGGGACAATAGGCTTTATGTAAAGTCCTGTAGTAAATGAGTATGAACCACGCTAGAAAGACTGTTCATTGTTCTTTATGTTACACATTTTCTTCACTGCCCAATATATTTTCCTCTTTAAAAGATCAATGAAAATTACTTTTCATTGTTAAGACTGGAAAATGGATTTGCATTTAAGCCTAACCTTGAAAATCTGCCCCGTTTGAAGAATTCAATTATGGAGTGTTAGATTTATTCATAGTTTTGAGCTGCTAAATTGGACTTTGAGCCAGAGAGGAGTAGAGATCGGGTTATCTCTCTCCGTGCAAGGCTACAGACATCGCCCAAGGGCAAAACGCTGCAGCCTTAATCAGATCAAGTATAAGTTGCAGACTGGAAGTTATGCTCCTTTTGCGATAATGATCGACTTCTTCTTCGTCTTCTTCTGGGATTCAAACAGGACCACGCAGTCACAGATTCAATTTTACAGAATGAACATCAACAGATTCAAAACATCAATAGCTCAGGGTCAAAATATACAATCAGTGTAAAAGTTCTGTGATCATTTACATATTTATTTTAGTTAATATTCAACAAAACAACTGTAATCACTTGACATGTATTCTTCTGCCTCTTCACGGGAAATCTTTAACGGATCTGAAAGTTTTACAGATTCATTTGAAATGCAAAATGGGTTAAGGTTAGGATGATGCTGTGAAACATTAACAAGACTCCAAAAGAGTTCCCAAATAATGTCACAACTTCGCGCTGTTTGGTGTATAGACAAGACTGATAATAAATGATTTACAAGTAAGAAAATGTATAGAAATATATAGAAGAACTGGAGGTTGCTGCTTGGTGTCAGAAGTAACTACCGATAGCAAACTAGCTTTTAGTTAGCTAGCTTTCTCGCATACCAAAACAGCTAGGTTGCAAGCCAATAAGGTGAAGATTAACTTACACTGTGTAGATTTACTTCCCCAGTAATCAATTATCACATTAGCAATCAGGTTGGACACAAAAAAGCCGATCAGTAATTACCTGCTTGATTCTCTGATTGGCTGAAACCGTGGTAACGCGGTAACCGTGGTATCTTTCTTTAAAATATAACTCACAGCTCGCAAAAAACCTTTTATGTGCTCAAAATGTTCATTCGTAGGCGTAAAATTAATATTATCCTAATTATTATCAGTAAAAACATTAAAATGTGGACGCTCGAAAAGTTGCTGCTGAATAATAGAAGACTTTCAATCAGTGAATTATGAATGATGCATTATTTTCTTCTAAACAGACGCTTTAAAACGTTTTAATCTAATACTAGCGACGCCGCTGCCGCGCCGTGTCTCAGTATGCAGCAAAGACGAAGCCATCTCGTCACATTTCATCACATACTCTCACCGAATACATCGCGTGAGTACTTTGCATTTAAATACCGCATCCAACTTCCTCCATCTTTCTCCGTCATTATCTCTCTCTCTCTCTCTGCCTCCCCCGCCTTTTCCCTGGAAATGTCAGGGAGAGAGCTTGTTTGCTGTCATTAGAGGGAGCGCCACCTTTAACCAGCCTCTCAGTCAGATGTCTCCCAATACATTATTCATATTTGGCCTGACCCGTGACAAACACGCAGCGGGGGGGGATTACTGATGCACCCAACAAGAGGTGTCATTTAAATGGGCTTCAATCAAAGCTCTGTACACCCTTTCCACGCTCATCTTGCTAAACACAACATGTGCAGCGATCCTCTTACATCGTAGAAGCCTCCGAGGGTATGTTGCACAAGGCAACTCCTGAGATTTGTGTGTTTTAATCCAATAAAAATCTTATTTAACTGTAAAAAAAAAAACAGTATTTATATTATAAAACCATCCGTACTAGTCCTGTTATTCAAGGTAAAAGGTCAAAATTGTTTAAACACTAAATCTTACCATGGGGTCCGTTTAGTTTCAGAGCTTTTCATGCTAAAAAGCTAATTCTTGACCTTGGAAAGAACTGACCACGGTTTGTTTGGACGCTCTCCTGGAGTTTTCAATCATGTAACATGGTCTTCAACAGCAGATTTAATCTGATCCAAACTGATCAAATTTAGACAGATAATGTGCTTTTTTTCCCCCCTATTAAACGTATTAGCCCGACGCACTCCCTCAAATTAAACATCAAAAACTCCGAAAGGTCACGGCCGACGCAAAATATCACTTCCCATTGTTTAACTGGTCTGATGGGGTTTCACTCAGGTGTGTGTCAGATAGCAAATCTGTCCGACTTTGGAGAGTCAACGCATTTAGGGAAGATGATCAGACATTAAAAAAGGGAATTTTCCCGATCGGCTTCATGGCAACGCTTTAATTAGAACTCAGAGTTTCTTAACTCTGAAACTACTTTAACCACTAATCCAGTTTTGACGAAGCTGTGATGGATGATGCGCAGGATTACTTGCTTGGCCCAAGAGGAGCTTGCATCATTCATGAGGAAAAAAAAAAAAGAAATAAAGAAAATAATACTGCTGCTTTAGCAATCAGACTTTATTTGTACAGCAAAGAAAATGTTATTTTCAGTGATGGTCAGACTCACTGGTCCATGTGTCAATTAAAGCTTGTGATAAAAAAAAAAAAGTGAATGAGTAACTAGTGAATCCTGCACTTGGCAGAGGTTCGTCTCCTGGATCTGAGCCACACAGAGCTGAGAATGAAATCCGTCTTTCTAATTTGACTTTCACTGGTGAGAATGACCTTTCTTTCCCACACCTTTGCACTGGACGGCCCGGGTAGATTTACTACTCTGTAAAGTCTGCAACTCCGTCACTGTGCAGCTCAGCTACAGACTGCGGATAGGCCGCGACCTCCACAGAGCTGCCATTTTAAAACTTCCCTCATCCGCTCACCGCAAACCGCCACGTGGGAATCAAAACTGACCGACGTCTTCGAGTCTGCTCTGTTACTGTTTTGCACTCTGCGTGTATGACAGCAGATTAATGAGCTGGGAACTAAACCACATCTACCTTGGCTGTCTTGTCTGCTTGTTGACCGGCGAACAGACTGAGCCACTAGCAGGGGCCAATGTCAGAGCACAGCACAGAGTCATGGACACATCAATACCGCGAGGGAGGGCAGGTTGGATTCAGGCGGGAGGGAGTCCCAGGGGGAAAACACTGCGGGGGTTAAAGCTTTCTCTCCGTCTGCCTGCAGACTGCTCAGACTGAACTCGGTGTCCTCTTACATCACAGTCTTCATCTGTCTGAGGCATGAAGTGTATTATTCTAAAATACTTGTGTTCGGGGTGATATATAGATGAGCTATTTAGCGGTGCGGAAAAAAATCTCTTCACTTAAGTATGGGAAAGTCAGTTAACGCAACACGTAGTGGGAATTACCATTAACGTGGCAATTGCGGGGAGGTAGAGACGCCATGCTGCTGCCAGAAGAGCCGTAGAATGAAGCCGTTTTTTTCCGGACATGTTCACACAAAACTCGACAAACCGTGTCTCAAAATGAGCCAGTCAGTCAAAAAAACGATTTGAGAAGTGACGGACAAGCGGCGGGAGAGCATGTGGAAAGAGTTAATTGCGCGTGTGTGTCACGGTCATTGCGTTAGAGTTGAGCGAGTCAGTCAATTTAAGTGAAGAGTAAAAAATCTGAATCTGGTTTCTCCGCCACAGGTCGCTGCAGGGTTTGTTTTCAAAATGTGCATTCAAATGATGTGGTCCGAATTGGGAACTGGAGACATAGCACGGCAGAAAAAAATATTTTTATTATTATTTTTTTATCCTTTAAGCAGTACCTTTCAAAAAGTAGACTGGCATGCAGTGTAGTACTGATGCTGCTGAAATAAAACACAGTGACGTGACGTGATCTGGACTGTTAGAGGTTACTGAATATTTTTCTTTTATTGTGAAGTTTAGGGTCAAAACAGTAAAATAAGTAGTTTGATTATTTCATATGTCATTTTCTATACATTTACAGTATAAATATAATATAATACATACGCTGAAAATCATTAATGATGTCCTAATGACGTCCCCCATACTGCCCAGCCTCAATCTTTATCATCATTTGTCGACAAAAGGAAAACATCACAAAGTCAAATTAATTGATCTGCATTAATCTGGAGCTTAGAGACGCATCTCATCTCATGGCCTTCATTAGTGGATGGAGTTTGCAAAGTTCGTTGTCAAGGAGATTTCCCACCACCTGTTATCACATGACCAAAATTGTGAAAACAAGTAAACCATCGCCGTGGCTACTGAGCAGACACTAATTAATTATTGCTAATTAAAACCACAAGATGTGACTGAAAGATCCAGAAAGACTAAGTGACTGGACAAAGTCCAGAAATAAACTAATCAGTATTGCCTCATGTATTTCAGACCTGGTTTGGTTTGATAATTAAATTAGAGATGATTATTTTCATTAATCATTATCTATTGATTATTTATCTGATTAATTAATTAAAGTTTCCGTCTACCATAATGGTGGAAAATGCCAATCGCAATTCCCAAGATCACAAAAACAGAGTGTTAAAATGATGTTTTAATTATATTATAATATAATTAAAACATCATTTTAACACTAAATTCAGTAGCTCACGGTCGCCTTTATCATTCATTAAGACCAGAACTTAAATGCTTAGTTGATTAGACAGAAGATTAATCTGCAATTAACCAAATAATTGATTAAAAGTTCAAGCCATTAAAAAAAAAAAAAAAAAAAAAACATCTGATGTTTCCAGCCTCTCGAATGTGAGGATGTGCTCGTCTTTTCTCATTTTACACTCTAGTAACCAAAAACGCAATTTGAGCAGCCGTGATTCAGGCAGAGTTACAGTATGTTTTATCACAACATCACGTGGACGTTAAAAGAACGGACTTGCGGCAGCTCTACCTCCAACCTCAATACAAATCCACGCTTCAGTGCAAAGCAGTTCGACTCAATCTGACTCATTCCAGCCTCATTAAATGAATTTACAAATAACTACATTGATGATTCTACATAGAAATAACCATCGGGATCAAAAAGAGAACCGCAGCCACAAAGACAGCGATACCGTGAGTTCATGCCTTGGCCCTCTTGTCACTCAGCAGGGTGGTGGGGGGATCTGGGGTTCACATCCACCCACAGAGCACTTCAACCTACAGTAAAGAGCACACTCAGCAGCCCTCCTCATAGTTAGACCTCCCGCTGAGGGGCCCCGTGTAGGGCTCGTCGTGACTGACACCCGGAGGAAGGAGAGTGGGCACCGTGTCATGCTTCATCTCACTCACTGGCATGGAGATGGGGTAAGAGAACAGCGCTCTCCCCTCCCTTCAACACACACACACATACACACACAGATCCCTGAGTCATCATCGGTGTAGACGAGAGCAAAGCATCACAGGCAACACCGAATACAAACCCTCCACAAAGAGATCACCCAGTTGCAACAGCGAGTTTTGGCCTCACGGTAACGGGTGCGCTTTTTACGTGGCGAGAAATGGATCGGGTCACGCGTAAACACTACCAAACGGAACAGGACAAGGGCATGTCATTTCTGGCGGAGTCCAATCAGACGGCCATTAAAAAGTCATCAGGGTAATGACTGACACTGTGTCCTCTGTGTGCTCACCAGACCTTCCCTGCTGCTGACGCCAAACAAGAGATCGGCTTAGTCCCAGAGAAGCTGAGCCAGAGAAGTGAATTTTGATTCTTTGGGTGAGAATCGTGGCATGGCTTAATCCTTGGGGTGTTATCTGGTCTACGATACAGGCTGGGCAAGATTGGCATGGGCAGAAAGCAGTCTGCCAAGTTGTCTCCTTGCTTTCAGCATGTCTAGTCATGGATGGATTACAGAGCCTAGTGGGTACAAGCCCAGGGGCCCAAGACTTCATGGGGGCCTTGGACCAAAGCCTACATTTACTTGAGTGAACGTCGACAATATGTGCGGGAGGTCAAACAAATGACTACGAAGAGATGCAAATTGATAGGAGAGCGATGCAAAAAGATTACAAAGAGGCATCAAACAACTGCAAAGAGACACAAAATGTCTGATCAACTACGAGATGCAAAAATTATTGTAAAGAGAGCAACTACAAGTAGTCAGGACCACCATAGAGATGTAAAGTGACCACCTAGACCTAAAAACAACCACAAAGAGACACAAAACCACTACAAAGAAACACAAAACAACTACAAAGAGATGCAAAACAACCACAAAGAGACGCAAAACCACTACAAAGAAACAAAAAACAACCACAAAAAGATGTAAAACCACTACAAAGAAAAACAAAACCACCACAAAGACACGCAAAATGTCCACAAAGAGACCATTGTCTTTTAATCTAGGTGTCTTGCACGTACAGTATGTAGCCATGATAGGGGGGCTTCTTCATCTCTGTGCCCGCGGGCTTCTTGTCTCATAATCCGTCCATGTGTCTAGTGGAAGATTTCTTCTCCGTCTGCAGTCTGCACTCCCTCCTCTCCTCTCCTCTCCTCTCCTCTCCTCTCTAAATCCAATCAGCACAGAGACCCAGCACTGACCTTGAGGTAGAAGAAGCATATACAGTAGCAGATGCACAAGCACATCCACCCACGCGTCTGCAACCCCGGACACCTATGCATGCATACCTGAATCATAATCATGCATTTGTGCCCATGTCAGTAAACAGAGGATAACGAAATCTGGTGTATGTGATGACACCGGTGCTGCTGATGCATGCAAAGAGATGAAAAAAGGAGGATTTGAATGTGCCTGGACTCACATTATCCTGTCATCAAACATGATGCACTTGCATAGATGAGCCAGACTGGTAATAGCACAAGTGACAAGGCCTCAATTTTAACAAGCCCTGCGGCGATCATTACAGCACTATGATAAAAAATGCTAATAAAAATCAATGTTCAATGACTAAGGGGGGAGCCTCAGCGACGGGTGGCAGCATGGTCTCTGCTGAGGTCAATCACGGCACAGCCACATTAAAGTGGAGTTTAAAACTCACTGGGGTGGCACTGTTTATCAGAGAATAATGGTATTACAGCTCATAGTTACACCTTGTGGTATTAGAGGCTATGGGATTATACCAGCCAGTAAATTAGTGTCGCATGCAGATTGGTGGAAAGTCAAAAAGACGCATTATGAGAGACTGGGGAATCTGAATTTCAAACTTAACACTAGATTGTAGTACATACTAAACATACATATTGCTGCTTAATTAAAAAACGCAATCATTAACGCGCTTGCGAACATCTTTAGATGGAAGTTTAGAAAGTCCCGAATAGCTGATCGACAGGAAATTCAATTCACTTTTTTCAAAGTTTGAATGACTTTCAATGATCTCAGTGTCATTAAGATTGTTGTGGAGAAATCTATTCACAGGAGTCCAAGATGGTTTATGCTGAAAGGTTTATTGAAGCTTGGCCAAGGAGAACAGAGGATTTATCAATAGGCTTGTCACGACATGATGCCCCCTCAGTTCCTGTCTTTCTCGTCTATATGCTCCCAGAACAGTGACAAACAAGGAAATATGTTTAACCTCAGTGGTCTGAGTTGTTATCTGACCCTGTGGAGGCTTCTTCTTACGTACCTATCTGTTGTGTCAAGGGAGTGAGAAAGCCGTATCCTCTGACCTCAGTTACCACAGTAACGATCAGAACGGCGCCTGCTTTTTGCTAAACACATACTACTTCTCTGTAAGAGACAAGTCGGTCTCAATCTCAGACTTAACTATCTTATGTCACGTCACATTTAACGTGACGGCCTCGTCCATTTTACACATTGCAAACAGTTGCTTATTTACACATCCAGCAGATCTGGAGCAACATCAGCAGTACGGCACATAAAACCAACTCCCCCAACTCCTGAGGGTATTATTTGCCTCTTTAGCCGCTAAATGCTCCACTATGTTCACCAGCTAGTCAATAACTTTGTCTGTCTGTAGTCTGGGTGCAGGGTTCAGTGGGTTTTTAGAACTCTGGAGGAAAGAGCTGGCACTAATCGTTGATATGCCGTGCAGAATCGTCCAATATGAATATTGTGAGGGATTATTATATTCTAGTGTGCCACGTATGGGGTTGCAGAGGTTCAAGCATGTGTCTTGAGGTCACTGTAGGGATGGAGCTCTTAAAGTTCTAAGAGTCTTAGATTGTTATGAGGACAATGACTACTTCTCCTTGAAATAGAGAGCAGCTGTATGTCTCTGTTGAGGAAAGAAGTTCGGCAACCGAGTCCAGAGGACGGGACTGCTTCACTCCCTCGACACAACGGACAGGTACAGGTAAATACGTTGAATGAACTGACCATTAATGGATAAAATTCTCCACAACAGGCGCAATATCCAGGATATCCCGCTAAATCAGAATATTTTCACCTCTGCCTCATCAATTTTGACTATTTGTAGTGCACGAACAAATGACCTATGTACAATGCTAAATCACAGGAGTATCCCTTTGATTATAATAACTAATTTAAATAACAATTGTAGCTTATAGATGAATATTTGACGGTGTAAGACAGTGTGAGGAAAAAGTCAAAAGAACTCTATATGACTCTGCTCCACAAACTGAACTCCCTCAATGCACAAAAACTGAATGAGATTTCAGGTAAAATGTACAGCAGGACAATTTCAGATATAACAAAAGGCAAATCCTAAATTACTTTAAAAATGTGCTGCTGGTTATTCAGTTTTCCCTTTCCAGTACTTTAGCTAATTATTTTATTCCCCTCAGCCCATTAAAACATTTAACTTTCTTAACCACAGCATTCACTGCTGGCTGCAATTAATAAAGACAATATTATCAGCATTAGTGCTGCTCTAATCCTAGACATCCAATCTCCCCTCCACACTGTAGGCTTTTCCCTGTCCTAATCTAGCGGTTTCGGACTTGCCCCAGCCCCCTGCCCTGGTGGAGAGCCACCAGCTTTCACCATTAGATTTAAATACATTTCCATCTATATGTTAATGCAACCACAGGTGACAAGCCAATCTACAACTGATACGCGTTTACCCGAGCATGAAATTGGGATGCACAAACAAAAATAAGGATGAGAACAGCATGAGCAGCATCTTGGTGACGTACGGTACATTAAAATTTGACAGCGTGAGCAGGATTGCCTCAGCTGCAAGATTTGCAAAGTCCTTTAAACCGGCTTGTCCTTTTGAACAAACTGGACAACAGTGTGTTTTATCAGTTTGGTAAAGCGGGGGGGGGGGGACGGTCTCTCTCTCTCTCTCTGTGTGAGCGTGTGCGTCGTCCAATCAGAAGTGACGTCGAAAGAAGACATCAACTGGCTGTCGTCTAAAGTTGAGATGACTCTGACGAGTGGTTGGATAACCAAAAGGAGCTGCCTGGGGGCGGGTGCACGGAGGGGTTGGGGTGGGGGGGGGCGGCAGCGATGAGGTTAGAGCGTCCGCACTGAAGCCCTGCCAGGAAGTTTGCGTCTGGGCCAATGAGCTGGGAGAGAGGAAGCGCTGAGTCAGGAAGCCTGGCCAAGAGAGAGGCCCGTGGTGCTGGCATCTCCTCCTCACACACACGTTACAGCGCTTCACACACCACCGCTCTGCTGGAGTCATAACACACTGTTCCCTGGCCAGCCTCCGTACACGCATGTGCACAGCGCCGGGCGCGCTCACTCGCCTGCTGTGCATGCATTCATCAGTAAACACGGGGATGTGACGCCAAATACCTGTGGCACAATGAAGTGGCGAGGGTTGTGCAAACAGAGATATATCGCTGTTTGTGATATGCAAACAGCGGCATCAAGACAAACAGAGGCTAAGTAAATGAAAAATCTGATTTGTCCAAATGTGTGACACAAAGGGTGAAAAGATGCGCCTCTGAAGGCGTCTATTAGAGACAAAAGATCGGTCTGATGTGTAGCGGCGAGCAGGTGCAGACATACCCGAGGGCTATTAGACAGGATGAAACTGTGATATCTTCATTATCTCTTTCATAGCATGACACAGAGAGAAGAGACGAACACAAGACTCTAAAGAGCTCCTTATCAGAGGAATCTCTCTGGTGTGGCAATACTCTTTGTGTGTGTGCGCGTGTGTGTGTGTGTGCGTGGAGGCAGTTGATATGTTTGATGAGAAGGTCAGAGAGGACGGAGAGGAAAAAGAGGTAGAGGAGGAGCATCGGCTTTCTATAGCCACAACCAATCAATGGACGACAGAGAAATAGTGAATAAGAGCTTAAAGGAATAGTGCAACATTTTTTTTTTGTTTGTTTGTTTATTTGCTTTGCTATGAAGATTGATACGACTCTCATAACTGTATATTAAATATGAAGGCACAGCCAGCAGCTACTTAGCTTATCTTAGCACAGAGACTGAGGTGAAGGGGGAGGGGGGGGGTTTAAAAAGCTAGCCTGGTTCCGTCCAGCGGTAACAAAAATCGACTTGACAGCACCCCAATTCGCAGTTTTATGACGGGCTTTTACGCCAAAGTATTTCTTGTCCCCGGTTAAGTAACTTCCTGGAGTCTCCGCTCGCTCCCTGGCAACTGCACAGAGCCAAGAAGTTGTCCGACATGTAACCCCGTAAAACAACAAATTGTTGTTTCTGTACGGATTAACTTAATCAGATATGAAGTGCTTTGCTAGTGCGCTGAGGATTTGGTGGTGGTAGGCAGATCTTGTTACCTTCATACTGAGCCAGGCTAACAGTTTCCCCTTGTTTCCAGTCTTTACGCTAAGCTAAACAGCGGCTTGTTGCAGATTCACATTCAGCACGCATATTTTAACTTGCTGCAAGAAATCATATAGGCATATTTCCCTAAAACGATTAAAATAGATAGTGATAAGCATGAGTTGAAAGATCAAACTGTGATGATTGGAGTGTATATTTTCATGATGACCTGAGCATATTTCCTTATTTTTACATTCATACAATTGATATCATTCCTGCATAAAACCAAAACATAAATGTGCGCGTACGACTGAACATAAAACAAATATCTGTGACGATCAGATCAAGTATCTCTACTTTCCTGCTTGGCAAATCTCTGAAAACTCATTTCAATCTGCTTTAAAGCTTCTCTTAAGTCTCTCTGGCCTGAATTCAGCAAAAAGCTATAAGAACACTTTAGATGGAGGCTCTCTCTCTTTTTAAAAAAACTCTACAAATATCTTTAAATGCCTGACAATGAAAGGCTAATAGAAATGCTCGTATCAAGCTGCACAAAAAGGAAAAAGCTGTTTGGCTTCTTTGATAATGGAGTTCAAAGTCACGCTTTAAAAAAAAGTGCCACAGGGGGTTAAATTAGAGGCACTGTTTTCACCAGATGAAGAGACACCGATGCTGACACTCCTGAGAAACAATAAAAAAAAACGTGGATTTATTCCAAGAGTAAAAACAACCATACTTACATGGAACTCACTTACTTGTGCCATTTTAACCAGCAGGAACAAAAGAAACCTTACATAAGCCCAGTGAGTTTGACCTTGCTCTCTGCAGCCTTGTCCACTGTTCTTAATCTCAGGGGCATAAATTAGCAGCACCTACAGTATGGTCTGAGTTTCCAAGGAGAGCGGCCTCCTACCAGGGGCCAGAGATGTCTGCTGGAGTTTGTTGCCGGGGCTTGAGAATGGCTGCACTTGTCACAAGGACTAAAGACAGTTTCCTCGCTCAGCACCCAGAGACAGTGAAGCCTCAAAGTCAAGGGTGGGCAGGAATGCCCTGAATAGGCAGTTACGTAAAACTCGCAGCACCCTGTGAGGATAGAGAAGGAGCTACTCAGGACCTGACAATGCTTACTGAAATTAAACGGTGTCAGGCGGCCCAGAGTGTACAGTACAAACATGTAAAGTGTGCATGGAGCTAAATTAAGAGAAAAACAACACGTTTTTCCATTCAAACAAGACCAATGGATGTCTGAGAATGGATGTAAAAGCTCCCCAAACCTGCATACAGATGAGCAAGACCCACAGATTTAAAGAGACACAAAATGACTACAAACGACATGGCTTTGCGGTCGATTTGCTTTCCTTTGTACTTGTATCTCTTTGTAGTTATTTTGTGTCTATTTTTGATCATTTTGAAGCTCTTTGTAGTTGTTTTGAGTCTTTTTTAATGTGTTTTTTTTGTCCTTGTTTAGCGGTTTTGCATGTCTTTGTAGTTGTTTTGAGTCTCTTTGTAGTTTTGCATCTCCCATGTGCCGTTTTTCATCTCTTTGTAGTTGATTACTTATCTTGTTGCGTGTCTCTTAGTAGCTCTTTTGTTGACTGTCCAATAACAAATGTGTAAAATGTTGCTTCATACAGACGCCAAGGTCCCCCTGACCTCTTGGGTCACTCGACCTGTGCCTGACTCAGAAATCCATCCATGAATGACAGAGTTTGGGTGAAGCGATTAATGAAAACAAAATTAGCAGGGACTAATCACTAATCACACTTTTGATGTCAACAAAGTAATTACAGAAATGATCCGGGGCACGTTTACCGACACAGTCAAAACATACAGTATTTCCTGATCACCGCCGCACTGCATCCGCCAAGCACACTTTTGCGGCTTACTTTCAAGAAGAAGAGGAAGCAAAAAAAGCAAATAGAAAAGAGGAAAGACGAAAAACAGCAACACCAAAAACCTCTCCCTCCCTGTTTGCTCTCACCAGAAGCCACCCAGCGAGCACCAGGGCTAACCCTGCTGACCTGACCCAGATATTAACCCAAGCCTCCAGATGTGAACGCGCGCTGGGATTACTCCACCACTGCATCAAGCTCCACATGCTTTCCTAATGAGGCATCCTAAAATGACCCTGGAGACAGAGTGGACTGTCTGCCTCACTATCTAGCCTCTATTCCCATAACTCTATTAGTCTGTCTGCACAGACTCATCTTCAGATCATGTACAGAAATGAAAAAAAAAACATCATGGATTCTGGCTGGAAATGCAAATTAGGCACGGTCACAGAGCGGTATTAGTGAGTAAAGCGCAGCAGACAGAATGATAAATACCATTTTCTGCTTTGACTCCCAAACACTGGGATTAAATCTGCATTTAATCGTATGGGACACCTGAGTGTGGCACCTGCAACAAAGTTAATAAGACATGAAGAGTGACATCTACTCCTCACTGAGGAAAATCTCTAATGCATGCATGAATGTCAAAGCCTAACAAACTTGTCCTGCACTGGCTGGTGGAGAAAAAGAGGGGGCCAGTTTAGTTTCACTCATCCGGTCTACATTTGCACCAGTCGCGACCTGAGCCCTTTTTTTTTTTTTTTTTTTTTTTTTGCAGAAGCGCCCCTTGATATGAAAGAATTTAACTCCTTCTCTGCATCAATGTAGCTATTGTAGCCATTGCATTCTTTCAGCAGCTTCAATTTCCAACTTGTGCAATGTCGGCAAGTTACAAACTTCACCCGCAAAGGACACAAAGCACAAAATGCGCGTATGACAGCCGGTGGTCCGAACACGTAACGAGACACAAGTGTGCTAAGTTTGATCGGCCTGCTAAGTAGCTCAAATTTGCAAGAGATCAAACAGGGACAAAAAAAAAAAAAAAAAAGATAAACAAAAAAATGCATCGCTCCTCTGTAGCCTACCATTTTGATCCAGCGTTTCGAGGCTCCAAGGAGTCCCAGAATAACTCCTTTCGCAGCAGTTTTCCCTCCGCCATGAAAATGACCGTTCAATTGTCACATTTCTTCAGTTTTTGCCTTATCCTCAATCTTTTTTCCCCCCGTGCTGCTGTAGCATTCAGACAGACAAAAATGCAGAGGCTGCTTTTGCAGAAGGAATTGGTGATTGGAGCTCGGGGATCATATGGGCTTTTTGTCAGACGTTTTTAAAGGGACACGGTACTGTTTAACGTGGGAGTTGCGAGACAGGCGCATTTCTTTGTACCGGACTTGCTCGTATTTGTTGTTTTATTTATTATTTTTTTTCGGCGTGCGCAGGAGGGGGTGGGGGGCTGGGAAGGACATCCAGCCATATGGCGCAAACTCCGGTGCGCTTCCTCTCACCGTGCGCTCCTGCGACCGCGTGACGTCACCCGGGCAGACAGATGCGGAGGTCAGAGAGTTTATCCGTTTCCCATGTTGCAAAAGTCTCCCCAACTCCATTTACACGATATAGCAGAAATATGACAGCCATTCAGTAACTTTCTCGTGGCACGGCTCGTCACGCGGACAAATTCATGCGGGTGTACGTGCGTGCAGTTTGAATTTAACCTCAAAAAAGAGCAAAATATCCCCAAAGATATGGCGATTATAACCTGGTATAGGGCCTAAAATGAGATGTGGGCTCCTGTTGACCCGTGGCCCCTCCATTATGTGTCTACTCTTTATGTATTAGTTGCTTTTTTAGTCATTTGAACCACCTTTTTCCAGGAAAAAGCACCATATAAACTGAAATAACTGTTTTGGAAGCAAGGAAATATGTTTACCTTCAGTGGTCCGACTCTGTATAGATGCTTCTGCATCATGTACCTACCCGTGGTGTCGAGGGAGCGGGACAGCCCTATCCTCCGACCTCCAAAACAGAAGCAACAAGCTGCTCTGTATCTCAAGAAGAAGAAGTCAGTGTCCCCGTAACAATCTAAGATTTAATCCCTACAGTGACCTCCAGACATGTGACCGCCACACAGCGTGTGACAGACGAGAATAGAGCAGAAGTGAAAGTAGATATTACCTCTGACCTCACCGTGTTAGGTAATAATGCAGGTTCATGTTGTGTTTTTGTATTACGAAACAAATGATGTGATTTATCTGCGGAGGTTTGGCCGATAAAACATCAGAGAATAGTGTAAAATAGCACGTCGTGTTCTCCCAGAGTCCAAGGTCAAGTCTTCAAAGGTGTTTTTCGTCTGTCCAACAGTCCAAAGCTCAAAGATATGCCATTTAATGTGCAAAAAAAAACAGCAAATTCACACAGAGGAGAAGCTTAAAACAATGAATCCGTTATGAAATAGTTGCCTATTCATTTCCCGATGCCCGAATGATTGTTTATAGCCCTAATTGCCACACAAAATGTGGGGCCTCCTGAGGTTCCAGGCCCCTGTTGTTTAATTTAGCCCGGTCTTGAACGCCCCTGAAGGGTCCGTGGACCTCGCTGCCATTGCTCACTCCTGAGCAGACTGTATGGAGCAGAAGTCAATACGCTCATAACAAGGTGAGGGAGAAAAATTGATCACAACCTGGAGCACGTCCCATTCATCACTCCGTGGGCCAGGACTCAGCCAAGCCCACAGCGTCGAGTGCGGATACGGGCGAGTCAAAAAAACGCAGCCTGACACAAGTCTTGAAACGTTTTCAGCATTTAGCGGTTTTTAATTGCAGTTACAGAACGTGGAAGTGTAAACAAAGCAATCATGTGGTTTAGGGTTTGCACGGCCAGCCAAAGAAGTGTTCAATATTTCATATCTTGCGCTGTTAAACATTTCAGACAGGGAGAAATTGAAGAGGAGAAATTCGGCGAACAGTGAACCATCTATTTCCCCAAAAAGTGACAGCAGGCTAATGATTTTTCCTCATGAAACCTCGAGCACGGAACTCAAGTGAAGCCTCCAAATATTGAGAGGAGACAGAAAAAAATCCCACCTAAAACACCTGAATGTAACAAAGAGGACATATTCTTTGAAGGGAAACCAATCCCGAGGTGTGTAATATGATTTCACATGGTGATTCAAGTGTTTGCCTGTGAGGTCGACTTAAAACAGAAGAAAGTACTTCAACGGTTTAAAAACTCTGGGCTTGAGTCACACGTTATGACTTCCTTGTGGACATGAGCTGTCATTTTTGTTTGTGACACAAAGATTTTGACATCATTTTAAAGGGCTGGTGTGTGGGATTTTCCGAGTGACGTTGTCAGCGATGGTGGCGGACGGCATTCTCCTCCAGGACGCCATCATCTCTGATGATATGCATATACATGCAAATTATGATGCTCTTTATTAACCAGCAGTGCCTAAAGAAGTTATGGACACCACTGTACTCTGAATGCCACCTCTGTACGTCCTATAGACTTTCATATCGGTTGGGCTTTTATGGAGAAATCTTTTCTTGGGTTTGTTCCTTTCTATCTGTGTACATAAATGTGTAAAAACCAAAATCAATACGGCCCGCGCTCTCACAATGTTCTGTAGATGTTGCTCCCCAGAGTTAGAACACAACCCGGCAAAAAATGCTTTTAAACGCGCTCCCCCATCTTCCCGGAATAATGTACACAAGGAGGACCTGAGTCGGAGCCGATTGCTATCGGGAAATTTAAGTCAATTTTAAAGGATTGAGGAAATAGTGCTCCCGCTCGATGCGAGTGCTCCAAAATTGTCAGTGGAATTGTTTTGGAAAATTGTACCTGCTTATGCATGTGAGTGTTTTTTGTGCCCTGACCTTGTGTTATATATTTACTGGATGTTGTGTGCACTAATTTTTGGTGTATTTACTTATTTTATACATATATCAAAAATATGTTACCTTTATTATGCCTTTCAGCATCTTTTGATTCATCAGATGTTATTTTACATGTTAAACACACTTTAACATTATTATGGCTTCTTAACAAAATACAAACATCTAAATAAATGCTTTATATTACCTCTCCTCATCAAATCATTTCATCCCCATGTGCAGCACCCGTTGTATTCTTCTATGAAAGTGCACGCCTGTAGATACTTTTCCACCCTCTTTTGCATGGTGGTTATGATGGGAGTATTGTACGTCCAGATTTGATTTGTACCCCAGAACCGTCCGTACAAAAACAGGCCTGAACAGTAGATGCATTCACCGCCTGCACTCCTGCACTCGCAGATAAAAACTAGACGGGCCCTGTAGCAATTCAATAGGGTCTGTATCTAACGGACGACTCTTGGTTTCCAGCATGCAGCTCACAAAAAGCTCCCACAAGAGAAGACGGGAGCTCACACGGCAGCGCAGCTTTAAAGTGTGCGCAAATATTAGCAAGGAGGGAACCAAATTTTCAATTAGTTCTGAGTGTGATTAATAATTTAATAGAGTCGTCTGTCCCTTTATTCTCATTCCAATGAAGTGCTGTGATCAGGGAGTGAAATTAATAGTTGTGCATTAATCTGATTCTACTTATTGCATGACATCTAATATGAGGGATTCTATAATAAGAAAACTGCAGTGACTGACATAAATATAATACACGTGCTTTAACCTTGCTGGGATAAAGACATTTAAGGAGGTGCGCAGGTACACGCGTGCACGTCGCGGTTCTGAATTGAAAGCCAGATGGCGCCATCGTCGACGCGGTGCGATGATCTGCTGAACGGTGAGGAAACAACAAAAACAGACGCGGTAAGATGCGGTGGTATTTATTACGTGTAAACATTCATAACTGTTTGAATAAAATCAGAGACACTATACTTTGAGTACAGCTTTAAACATTCATGATACAGAAATAAAACAAATGGAACATAAAGACAAAGAACAGCTCCAAACTGCTACAAAAGCTGAAGTTCTCCGTTCTCCGAGCCTGAATTTAAGGCATGACCTCAAAGTACACCCACGAATCCATCGACTCCTCACGTGCATCAGAATGAAGAGGATTGGACACGTACAGCATGTCTAACTGTACATTTCAGTGTATATATATATATATATATAAAAAAACAGATGTAGAAAAGGAATACACAAATATACAATAATATAAAATATATATAACAGCTTATTTCTCATTATTTATCACACTGACATTTTCCTTTATAGGCTGCTGGAGTTGTCACAAGATTCAGTCCAGTCGTTTTGAGCTGTGACAGCCTCTGAAAAGAGGATCTGCCTTTGTGAGCTTGTGAGGTGGTTTATTTATTTACATTCAATAACATTCTTTTTTTTTTGTCGTCTCAGTTAAAGGAGGAGGGACAGACGGCACATTATTAAACTAGTAACAAGGTTAAAATTTCCCTCTTTCTGATCTGAGATGGTAACATTAGTTGCTATTGTGAGTTGCGCACAGTGTCCAGACTTTTTCTTCCTCCCTCGTCTCAGCTGTAGCGACTGCTGCGACTGTGGCTTCTGCGCCTGGACGAGCTGCGACTGGAGGAGTGGTACGACCTGCAGAGGACAGAGACGACGATGAGACGCTCGAGACTTTGCAGGCATGAACGGTTAAGCATGTCTCGGTGTTAAACCGCAGTCTAACATTCAGCCGCGGGAATGAGAAGAGGGAAAAGGTGAAGAGGTTGAAGTGAGACCTGCCACCGCGTTGATGTCTGTCAGGGGAGGGGGGCAGAGTGTCTTACCGGGATCGGCGGTCTGAGCTCCTGTAGCTGTCACTTCGTCTGCGGCCTCGTCTCCTGCTCACGCTCCGGCTCCGACTGGAATAGCTGTCGTAGGAGTCTGACCTGCATTAACATACAGCCGGGTAGAAGATATAATTTTAGCACAGTGATTTGCACATATGCTTCGTAAAGGCGTAATATATAAAAAGAAAACGCAGTCATGGCATGCTGACACAGACTGAAGTTATTTAAATGTTTATCAGAATAATCTGTCTGCATGCAGAGTGAAAAAGATTCCTGCATCACTAATTAACGACTAAAGATAGGACTGATCTCTTCCAGGGCTGCAACAAACGATTAATATAAATATTGATTAATCTGCTGATTATTTTCTTGATAAATACATTCATCTCTCGGTCTATAAAATGTCAGAAAAACAACATTTTCTAAAGCTCAAGGCGACGTCTTTAAATACTTTTTTTTTCTGACAATGTGAATTAATTATTCTGTCAGCTCAGACGGAGAAAAGAAGCAAATCTTCATTTTGTTTGAATAAGTATTTCATTAAAATAATATCCTGTTGAATAACTGCGTTGGCTCTAATATCTTCAAACTTTTCTGCTCTGAATCAACTCTCCTGCCATCAAATAACCTATATCGCTCTAGACTTCAGATTACAGTTTATGAAAACTGACAGGTGTATAAATATCCTTTCAAACTCTCAATTAATACCGCGGCAGTCCACACCTGATTCCTAATTGAATTGTAATTAAGATCAAATTGGATCGTGGTGTTTTAATCTGAACATATCTTTCGCATAATTGTGTTTGTCTCTGATCTTAAAGAGAGCTCAGTGACCCCTCACACGAACAATTAAACATTTCTATTTCTGCGCGTCTCTTTAACGGACCTGGATCTCCGGCGGCGATTATAGGAGCGACTCCTGGAATGACTTCTACTGTAGGTCCGGCTGAAAGGAGGGAGGAAAAACAACAGGTTTGAAAGATTAGTGATGATAAAATACACACTGGAAAGTCTTGGGAAGTTTTTGAATACGGTTACCTCGTGAACCTCACAAGTTTCCACTGCTTTTAACTGAAAACACCTTCCTTAACGGGAAATCTGTGCTTCAGAATGTACCTGTGACTCCTGTAACTTCGATATGTGCTGCTACGAGAGCGAGACCGTCCTCTTCCACGTCTCCTCCGACTCCTGCTGCGGCTCCTAAAAGAATTACATCGTGTTATAAATCACATTTTCCCCGAGCTGGAACAAATGCTTCACATCCATCAAGTTTATCACTTCGCAACAATCTTGATCTACGTCAAAAGAAGCCCCTCCAGCATTTAGAAAGATTTACTGGCGGTGCCCTGATGCTTTTCATTTAATCAGCGTGCTTTTTGTGTTACCTGGAGGAGTAGCTGGAGCTGCGGGATCTACTCCTGGACCTGCTGTAGGAGTGGGACCAGCGACTGGAAGCCGAGCGAGACTTCCTGGACGTGGACCTGGACTTCTTCGGGGACCGCGTGCGGGACGTTCCCCTCGTCTTTCCCACGGAGGGTGATCTCTCCTCGCTGGAGCTCTCCTGGTTCCTCGGCCTCTGGTTGAGCCGCGCGGTCTTACGGACCTCGTCAAACAGAGATCCCGGCCGGACTCTGCTTTTGCTTTTGATCTCCATCCTCACTCCCTGTGCGTTGGAGGTCTGGTTCTCTTGAAGCTGGATGTTTTTTGTGGTGACGGGCGCTGCATTTAGGTTCTGTACGGCTGACATTCCTTTCAGAGGCCTCCACTTGAAATTAATGCCAGTAGGTTTGAGGGCGGTCGCTTCGTCTTGCAGTCCACCAGTGGCTGTTGCGGAGGTAGCAGAGGGCTGTTCTTTGCTGTGAGGTAACGCTCTATCTTTACTTGCCATATTCGAAGACTTCGAGGTAGATTTTAGGGTTAAGTCTTGGGCGTTGTCACAAGAATCCTGTGCAGCTGGAGGTTCTACAATTTCAGCTTCATGCTCTGGAGTACAAATGTCCATATCATCTAATGACTCCTGCTCTTTGACATGGAGTAAATTAGCACCGTTCCTGCTGGATGACTGAAGAGGAGGTTCAGTGTGCTTTGCTCTCTGTTGCCCTCTATCTTCTTCTCTATTAGGATTCTTATTTAAAGAGGTTACATGTTGCTCTTTTTCATTCATACTGTCCACACCGGGCCTTTCTTTGACAACTCTACCGGGACTGCGTCTGTCCCGTTTGGATTCATCTTCTTCCTCCTCCTCTTCGAACTCTAAAGGTGGCTGCCAGTGAAAAGTCTCTTTGAGCTTCTGATGTTTCCTCTTAGATCTCTTTCTTTTGTCCTTACTGTGATGGGAGCCGCTTTTGTTCTCACTTCTTCTCTTGTGTTTGTGCTTACGTTTGGACTTCTTCTTGCTCTTGTGCTTCTCGGGCTCTGCCGACTTCTCAGGACTTTCCTCTGATGGACCTGAAGAAGGGGCAGCGGCGGCGGCGGCACTCTTGTGTGCCAGAGAAAGCGCCGCCTCTGACGTCTTTCTTGAAGTCTCATATTCTGATTCTGAGCTTGCCTCCCCTTCTTCTTTTTCAGATATGGTCAAAGTCCTGGCTGTTATATTTTCAGAATCGCTTTCTGAATTCCACCCAGCGAGAGCAGATAATTTCTTGTCAAGAACCTCGCTGGACTGAACGGCTCGTTTTAGCCTTTTTGACAGGGTAGCAGTGTTACTTTGGCTCACTTTGTCGCTGTCGCTATCCCATTCAGACCGGTTATTAAAGCTCTCTGCCAGCGTTGAGCTGTGATGCTTCGTCTCTTGATCCTGTAAGCTGCCTCTCTCTTTTATTTTCTCCAAAGAGCCACTTCTCGCCGAAACACTGATATCAGGACTTTGCTCGCAGCCTGCCCTGTTCTCTGTGCCGGAGTGAACATCTTGACTACTACTGAGTGAAATGTACTTATCTAAATTTTTGATCCTTTGCAAAGAGCTATAATACGCTTTCCATTCCTTGTCTAGTGAGTTCTTTTTATTGCTACCCGTTTTCTGGGAGCTTTCAGAGTCTGATCTGCTATGTGAGGATGACCTGCTGTTATACTGATGAGGGGATCTGGACCTGGACCTACTGTAACTTCTGCTCCTTGAACGGCTGTAGGACTTGCTTCTGGAGGACCTGCTGCGTGAACGGCCTGCACGTTTGCGTGCTTTGTCGGTTTGAGAGTCACCTGGCAGACCTTTGGGTGTAACTGAAGTCTGAGCTTTTTCTGTAACGCCATCGGCTGCTTGTCCAGCGGAAATGTTACTACTGGGAGCTACTTTAGCTTTTATCTCCTGAATGTGGATGTAGGAGGGCTTCCAGGGCTTTTGACCAGGTTTCCAGCGTGAGGGTGGGGGACTGTCGCTCAGCGGGATCACAGGGACACTTTCAGGAGCCGGGACAGCGGGGAGTCTGGGGACAGGTGTGACTTTGTTGTCTGGAACCTTGTCGGGCACATGGATCATGGCGTCAGCTTTGGGCCTGCTTGCTTTCCTCTTTCTAGGGGATCTGGATAAACTCCTCTTTCTGGATGAAGACCTAGATCTATACCTGGATCTTGATCTTGACCGGGATCTAGACCGGGATCGAGAATAGGACTGAGATCTGGATCTAGACAATGACCGACTTCTAGACCGAGAAAGGCTTCTAGATCTTGAATAAGACCTGGACCTCTCTCTTGATCTTGATTGGCTGGATGTGTAGGATCTAGAGTAGGATCGCGAGTCTCTGAAAGACAGCGAGGACCGCCGCCTCCTTCGAGTCGACGAATGATGGTGATTTGAAGAGGAGCGGGATGGAGAACGGGATCTTCTGGACTTTCTTCCTGAGGACACCGACCTTTCACCCTCTGACAGGTAAGCCTCTTGGGGTTTGCTCTTGGAGCTCTTCTTCTTGCCGTGTTTGCGTTTTTTGGCTTTCTTCTTGCGTTTGGCTTTCTTCTTCTCTTTCTTCTGTTGGCAGCGCTGGCTGGACCTCTCTGAGCTGCGGTCTGAGGAGTGTTCTGCAGACCGGGACCATGCGGAGTCGCTTCTGTCATCCCATCTGCTTGAGGAATGGTCATTCAATCTGTTAAGTCAAAAGATGCATGAAGCAAGAAAAAACTAAGAGCAAATCTGATATTCTAAGTCACAAAGTAAAAATATAAAGACAAACTTGTCTCCTTTGCTCCATCTCTCGATGCTCGGTGGATGATAAACTTTGGTTCTTTTCATCTCTTCCTTCCAGTGTGGCGGAGTTTCGCTGCTACCACGCTCTTCCAGAGATGCAGAGCGTGATTTAGACCGTGTGGGGGTGTGATATCTCTGCGGGAAAAAAAAAGTACATTCATGACTCAAAACTCTTCAGAGACTTTGCTGAGGTTTAAAGATTCTTTGCCTTAAGTAACTTTTCATAACAATTCATATTAGCAGCAAAACATTATGGAGGCAGAAATGAGCATGGAGAAAACAACAAATAAGTTGTTTCTTGTCAATAAAACAATCTTCTTGTGACCCCTCGTTGGGGTCCTGACCCTTGAATTGGGAACCACTGCTTTACAGTATTCACACATCATGTAAAAACCAAGTAGAGTTCTAGTTAATAGAATAGAAATGACACAAATCTTGGTTGATCAGGTGAAAAATTACAAGCAAACTACAACCATTACTACTTAAATACCAAATCTGAGAAACCTCTGCTGAGTTGAGGTGAACATACCATCGTTCCTCTGCCTTTAATCTTCCGTCCAGACTTGGACACTGCTGGTTTCTGGTCAGTTGAAAGAGACGTTTCTTCTTTCTCAATTCTGGAAAGATCAAAGTAAACACTCATACTTTAAGGTTTATTGTGAACTCGCTGTGAATGTGTGAACTAGGATATATTCAAAAACAACAACAAATGACACCATAGAACTGACATCTCTGTTATCTTATCTTCCTGAGATGGCATGTCCCGTCGCAGCAGGAAACGGTTCTCTGGCACCGGCGGGATTTCCTCTGGTCGGACGACAGGTTTTTCTCTCTTCCCACTCTGCTCCTTCTCTCCCTCCACTTCATTGTCCCCCTCCAGCATCTCCTTTTCTACCGGACTGTGAGAGCTTCACCGACAACATGCAAAACAATATTTTGTTATGCAAATAACCGACCAGTCTCCAGGCTCTTAAAGCTGACTGTGAATCATGTCAGTACGTTTTATATTCGGACATGTAATGTACATTTGTAAAGTTATGATCAACAGATACAGGATAAAAAAAAAGACCTCTGCTTGGAGGGGGTATTGTTCTTCCCCCTTCTTGATTCCCTCCTTTTCCTTTTTGACCGTTTACTCTTCACATGTCTCTTGTGCTTGTGATGTTTGTGCTTTTCATCCGATTCACTTTCAGATTCCACTGACGAGGAGAACTGAGAGGACGACTCGTGGGAATTGAGGGACGAGTCAGCAGAATGGGCGGTTCGTTTCCTCTTGCCTTCAAGTACTGAAACGAGAAATATAACGGCGGGTGTCATTTAATTAAAAAATGACGCTTGCTTTTAAGAATACGACACTGATATGTTCAAGGAAAGTTCAAATGCCATGAGTCATTCTCAGGGTGGTGTAACACTGCAACAACAAAAGCTTTGTTTGATTCTTCTCAGTATGTTGGAGGCACTGAGAGCGAGCCTGGCAGAGTCAGGTGGGCAGATGCCAACTGAAGTCCACAGAGATCACCTCGCTGATCCTCATTAAACACAAGATCAGGTTACACGCCCCGTACGAATGCCAGTGGGGGGAAACTCTGGCATCGAAATGCCAACCTCTTACAGAATGAGAACAAAATATGACCCAGTTACAGTCGCAGGCAGGCAGCACACGTTATTCCCCACAGGAGACGAAAACAAAGAGAGAATACAAATGGTATAGGATCGCTTAAAAACAGCTGTCATACACACCAGATATTAAACTCTCACTACACTGGCCACGTGGCAATAGGTTTTCATACAGCAGTAAGTCTGGTGATTCTATATTTTTCTTATTGTGAACAAATTCCTTGGAAAAGACCAAAACTAACAACGCTTCTAACAGCCTGTGCATCTATCCCTCTGCGGTATAAAGCTCTATTGTTGTCCAGAAATATTAAAAACACATAAAAGACAAGCTCTGTTTACATCAGCAGCTGAAAATAGTCTCCAACAGATGCACTGTGTACTCGTGTTTAAGTAGCGTTTGTTAAATACCGCAGTGCCCAGCTGTTTTTAAGAATTAAACAGAAGTTATAAAGCCTTTTCGTGAAAATGAAACATGTTAAGTCTTCACAAGGGACGGATGATCTCAGGGCTGAGTGCCACAGGCGGGCCAGAGAAGTCTGCTGCCGACCTTTTCATGAGATTTGTTGACATATATATCTGTAACATTCAAGGAAAAGTAGATCCGTCACTGAGCCTACCATCATTTGCAGACTTAGTGATAAGTTGCCCGCAGTCCATCACTCTCACATCAGCATAGGGCCTGCTGGCTGAGTCAGTCTTCAGCCCCTCGATCTTCTTTATCACTTCAAAGCCAGAGATGACGACACCAAAGACGACGTGGACACTGCACAGACGCAGAAAAGATTGATGTCTGTTACAACTACAGAGCAACTTGATTTTTTTTATCGGATTCCTTCAAAGAATCTTCAAAGGGCCTGACAACATATTTCACTCAGTCAGCTTCTTACTCTCTAGCTTTCTGCCAAAGTTAGAACAGTATGGGTTAAACTCATGAGATATTTCTATATTAGCTTTTTTTCCCCTTCTGTAGTCGTCTCACTGGTTTGAGAAAAAAGGTGATGCCACGTACTCCTGTGCACCAGTCAGGATTGATCAACATTTCAATACAAATCTGAAAAAGACTGTCGGTTGGTTGTTTGCCACACCACACCCATACAGTCATGCTGATACTAGCTGTTACACTCCACCTAAAGATGTTTCTTATATAATCCTGACTATTTGACTAAGATTTCAGGTGTGTTAAGAGCTCTGACTAAAGATTGTTTTAATGCTTCCTGAAATTAGATTTTACCCGTCAAGATGAGGGGCCATCTTGGTTGTGCTGTTTGCGGAAAATCCAGCAAAGACGCCGGGCAGGGTCGACCAATGGCGGTGGAGGGGTCATGGGAAAAGGAGAAAAAGGAGGAGAAGAATGAGAATAAACAAGTAACTTCAACAAAGGGTGGGTGCTACTGTACCATGGGGGGGGGGGGGGGGTGCATAATTTGAAAGACCACCATTTGTTTTTAAATGACTGCAAATCAATTTAGATTGAATTTTGGCTGTTGCATTAAAACCAGCCACAAACACTCAAGAGTCAACAGTGTTGGTGATCAATTTGGATCATACTAGGAAACTATTTCCTCCTTTGTGTTTCAAGAGTTTTTAAATTGATAAATATTGATCAGACATGTCCAAAATAAGCTCTGCAAAATACTTGCAAATACAAACTACTGGAAATAAATAAAGTCAGGAGAAGAGAAGAGAGAGAGAAACACAGCCTTGGAGACACATTACCTTGGAAGAGCAGGATGCTAGAGTTTCTGTAAATTTTACACAAAAACGGCAAGAGAAAAAATGTAACACATTTGTGGGTAAAAAAGAACGAATCCATGTTTCTCTGCACTTTGAAATCTAACTTAACACAGAGAGGGGATGGTTGACGTTCACAATGACAAATTCTACTCAAAGAAAGGGACAGAAAGCATAAATCACTGAGAGAAAAAAGCAAATAAATAATACAAGTGACCTGCCAGTTCAATGGTATAGTTATTCAAAAAGGTGCTGACTGATTTGATTTACTTATCGTTACTCACATGAAAAACTGCGAGCCGTTTGTGTCCTTCCCACGATTGGCCATTGACAACAGGAAGGCTCTGTCGTGTTTGAGAGTGAAGTTCTCGTCTGTTGGGGGCAGAGAAAGAGGGAGCGAAGTCTGAGTGTGCGTCCTCTGATACGCGATAACGGAAATATTCAGGGAAGAACAGGACAAAAAGGGAGAACTGTTTTAATCCATGAAGCCTAATCATTGCCACACCAACCAGTCCTTCTGTAAATGCACTATTTTGTTTGTCACTTCTAGTCCTTGTCTATGATTTTATATGATAACTAAACCTCTTATATATTTTCCATTATTCTGCTCCAAAGAATAACAATTCAACTTGCTTCAGATAGATGATCCATGCATTGCCTCGTCTTTCTTCCTATCGGGGGGTCACATTATTCTGTTATCGGGGGTAACATATTAACGTTTCTGAGCTGGGAATCATTTAGAAAACTCCCCATGATGTTGGATTGAATAGATTTGAATAGATAGCCAGACAAACACAATGAAAAAGATAAAGCAACGGTTGTCAAAACAAAAGACAACGCACAAAGAAAGGGTGATAAGATGCTCACTATGATGAATCATTTATCTAAAGCAAGTTACAAGCCTCCGAACGTAAACAAAATATGAAATCCTTTGGAAAATGATTCCACAGTGATGTAGAGTATAAGATAAAATATTTAATTTCTACTCTAATTTTCCTACAAATATAAAGACAAAAATAGATTAGAGTACATCTGAGTAGTTAATCAACTACATATAAAATAAGCCATGCTCAAGTGATTTCATTTGAGCGCTGAATCCATGAATATCATCAAGCTATTTGCATTTTCCAATTTCAGATCTATTTGATCTAAATCTGCTATATCCAAGTTGCAAGACTACATATGTTATTTGTAATACTCTGCCAGTCTTCCTATTACGCAAAGAAATCTGCAGCCTGCATCTGACTGTATCTCATGGCAGACGTGCGGCTATAAATACCCCATATGTAACATAAAATGTAATTTGAGCAGCGGAGGCTTTGGAGGGTGGCTGTCTCAATAGAAAACCCTTCAGTACAAACTTGCACCTGCACCGTTGCAAACATTTGCACTGGTTTAACTGAGAGAGAGAGGAAGGTGGTGGGGACAATGTTGACATGGTGTTACTGAGCTGTGTACATCTCTTACCTTCTCATTTTGCAAAAGACCACTCTATAAATAAAAGAATATGTTGAAAATTTTAGGCAGGAAGATTGTAGCTTTCAATAAAGAGAATGCCTACTCTCCATGCTGATTTGATATAGCCCACTACTGTTACAAAATAGAAGACAGCACTATACAATGGAAAAATGAAGGTCAACACAGTCATACATAGGAAAACCCGTTATCAACACAATAGGCACATGCAACATTATGTTCATGCAAAAGCAGCTAGGTCAGAGTATTTAAATCAATAATTAATGACTGCTTATTAGATAATTTGATTTGCCCATTACCTTCAAAGTAGCCACCATATATGGACTCTCCTCCTCTTCCATTTCCTGCAGAGGATAACATCAAATCATTAAGACTAATCATCTTTCCATTAAACGCACACTATACATGTGTACACATTGGAGAGACTTCCACATTCAGGAAACAGTATGTTCATTACGAAACACCAACAACAAAGTCAATGATGCTATTAATCTGGTAAAAGTGCCAATATACTTTATATTGGCACTTTTACGGTATATTACTGCATATAGTGCCGATTTACAAAAAACTGGCAACTTTAATAGTATAATTTTTTGATAAGGCTGCCACATTCAGGAAACACGGCATGGTCGGCATGAAACAACGTCAATGATGCTATTAATCTACTAAAAGTGCCAATATACTGTATATTGGCGCTTTTACTAGGTTAATAGAGTTTTTGTTATAATAAGTTGTTAGCTGTGACACCATGCAAAGCATCACCGTTACTGAAATACATTTTCTACCCAAGAGAGCATTTTATTCTTCCTTAAACAAACCAAATCAGAAAGTGCAAAGCAGTTATTTGCTCTGTTGCGTTTCCATTGGTTTTTATGTTTAAAGAAAGAAAGAAAATGGAGCCAGCAAGCAGGAAAGGTGGAATAGCGTGCACACAGGTTGACTAACTTCATTCGGGCAATTTGATTAAACACACACTTTCGAGGCTATACTTTAGATGCAATTACCTTCGGTGAAGTCGCCTCCCTGGACCATAAAGTTCTTTACAACTCTGTGAAATGTGGAGCCTTTGTAGCAGAGCTTTTTCCCTGTGATTTTGCCCGTTCCCTTTTCACCTGCAATTAGATACACGTTAGCTGAGCTCTCGTCAAATATAAAACATTCAACAGCTGCTACTGTGTGAAATGCTTTGAGGTGTTAAATGTTAGTCTTGGACATTGCCGCATGAGGTTTATTAAACAAGGGAATGAACAGTTGGAAACTGATGCCTTTCTTCGGGCATCCTGTTGTCAATACGCATGTGCGGCACAGCAGAATTCATTAAGAAATCTTCCACTGGAGTGATACTGGCAGGGGACAGAATATTGGCCCAAAGCTATTGCCCCCTGGGATTTCTCTTCCCCCGAGGGTGAATGGAGACGTGAAGGCAGAGATTTCATTAGATGTGTTGATGTGTTTAAGGCTGCTTTCAGTGGACAGAGAGCTGGCTGTTCAAATGGGCAGCTTAGGTTGCTAATCTTCTAGTATTTTGCTTCACTGGCCTCAGCATTGTTCCAAGGGTTTGGTTTCTAATGGTGTGAGTTGATCCCCAGCTAAAAGGACACATTAGACACTTTGAGAAAGCCACAGCAAACTGAACGGCTGAACGGTGTATATTACTGTGTTATGTTGTGTCTGTACATCCAGGAAAAGGAACAGACGAATCAGCCATCTCCTGTGTCTGCCCTTGCCAGCATCACATTCCTGTCGGCCAGGTGGGGTGAAAAATGAGAGGGAGGATCGATCTGCAGTCTGTTCGCAGATTTATGGCTATCTCTAGGCAGACCACCACTACCACAGTACACTCTGTTCTACACAGTGGGATGAAATATCTTGGGGAACAGACTACGACCCCTCCACTCCATCTGTCACCAGACAATTTACACTACAGCCATAGCTCCTTTCCTCAAGATATCAAGTGACCAGAGAGTGGTGTGGAGCATGATACTGTGGCTCTTACTTTCAAATCCATATCTCATATCTGTATTTATTTACCTACTCATCGTGATTATTTATATATGGTAGAGACAACAGGGAAGCGAGCAGATTTAAAACCAGAAAATGATTGCTGTGCAGATTGCTGGCTACTCGAGCCACCAGTAAATCCCCAGTGTCTCTACTATTATTGGAGAAATCCATAACACAGCACAACTGTTTTCAAATAGTCTAAATGAGGAGCGTAAAGCAATGTTTTACAGTTGTCACTTGCACTTCCGAGAGAGGAAACAGCCCAGCTTCCTCTGTGAGTTTCACGTCATGCTCACAAACAAGTTTTAAAATGTTGGACGTGGACTTAAGACATGACCGTACAATACTCACCAGTGCACAAACAGAGGAAGTTTTTGCTTGTCTTGGGACAAATATCCGAAAAAAGTTGAAAGACAATGCGCCCAACTATAAAAACACACAAGAGAAAGTTTATGAATGACACAAGGCATCATCAACATGAAGTTGGTGTTACGAGGATACAATTAAGAGTTACAAGTAGGCCAAATGTTAACTACGCTGCACATTTTTAATTGGCCTCCAACAATTAGAAGAACCCTGAGGTGAAGCTCAGACACTGTAGAAACTTTTCCATAGCTAGGAGCAAACTTGAAACTATTACGAGCGTGGTGATGGAGGATTGTTTCCCCCACCCTGTCCAAATATAAGTTACATTTATTCAGCATGGGGGAGCTGAACTGGTCTGTGCTGTTTTTACAATAGCTGCATGTTCCTGGTTGAAAAGTGCATAATTCTAATAGCTTCTCAGGGCTGATTTCAAACCAACCATTCAGTACTGACACGGTTAGAAAACCAGTCCACCAAGCCAACGCAACGCTGTGTGTTCCACTTTCATTTTCTACAACCAAACAAATGATCAATCAAAAACTCCAAGGCTACAGAAACTACAGAAAATTTAAACATCTTTGTTGATTACGTTGGTTCAAAATAATGAGCTATGAGAGTGAGCCAGACTTGTTTACATGTCTGACTTATTCTCAAACCTATAAACTGATTTGAAATTCTCTTACCTGGCTCCCTGTTGAGCTCCACATCAAAGTAACACTGAGGGCGGTCTTTCACCCCCATTGTGATCAAAGTCCAGGTGACCTAAAATGTAGAGAGAGTATTAAAAAAAGAAGCTAAGCAGGAAAAATAATAAGGCTCTCTTCTCTTTCAAAATAAATCAGTAAACAGCTCATTCAGGTTCTCTCAGTGTCGGTCAGTACAGCATATTAAGAAGAGTGTGTTGGAAAACAATGTAGAGAAGCTAAAAGGCAGCGAGGGAGGATAGAAACTGAAAGGGGAGGAGAGAGGGCGATGGGAAGGGAGCCAACCAGAAGTCTATGGGGAAATGAACTGGCTATGCAAATCCAAGCAGATCACAGCTTCCTGACTGTACAATCTCAACTCCGTCTCCACTGTCCGCTCGTATCATCAACGTGTGATGGCTCACATGCCGAAACACCAGAGCCTGATCACCAAGACGAAAATTTGCCAAGGTGTGTCACCTGCCCATTGGTTTGAACGTGTTTGATACCGATTATGTGAGCAAGAAGCCAAAACAAAGCAAACACCTGCGATAGCACCACGTTTACCCCTGATTCAAATGATCCATCACCCTGCCTCCAGCTCGCATCTACTGTTGCACAAAAAAAGACAATAAACTTGCCTTAATTAGAACTACAAAGCAATATTTGGTCAGCCAGCACGTCTAATGTCCCTTTGGGGATGAATAAAGTTATCTATCTAATAATCTGAAGTGTTTGGACTAGTGTCTGTACTACTCTGATAGCTGAAGAGTGAAGCTGGCCATGAAAACATTTATTGAGCTGCAGCATGCAACATTAAAGAGCAAGCACTGAAGTAGACACATCAATTTTAGGTAACGCATGTATGTATTATTATTATTTCCCTGCTACTGATAACTATTAGTATTAATCTATACTACACTAACCTACAGGCCCCCCTGCTGTGATTTCACCAACCACTGCCCAACTCAAATACAGATATACATTGTACACACAGCCACTTTACAAACAATGCCTGTGCTTTACATACCAGGAATGGCTTTGACACACTGTAAAACTTCCCTGCTATGTATATATATAGACAGCAGTAAGTGTCAGCTGTTGGATAAATTAGAGTAATGTGAGCTACATGTCCTGCAAACCGCGCAAACCACAGTGGAGAAATGAGTCTCATAAACATATACACGCAGTGGACCACGCATAGAGTCAATCAAAACAAAGAACAGCTGATCATTAACCGCATTGACCACTTTGTGTAACGCTAGCCAAGAGTCTGCACTGTAACTTGTAACACGTTTCAGCCTCGGCTCGGCTCCGTCAGACACAAAACAACAAAAGTTCAGGCAGTAACAGATCATCACACGGGGCTAGCTGCGATGCTAACAACAGCTACGCTCGCAAAACGGTTGAGCTAGTGAGCGGCTAGCGTACGTTAGCTCTCTCGGTCACCGTTATCAGATATAATATTTATAGTAACCGTAACAACAACAAAAATCAGATTACAGTTTATTCAAAGACGCTTATGTCATCAAGTTTACTCACCTCTGTGCAGTAGCTAGCCGAGCAATTAGCATTAGCTAGTCACTGACGGTCGCTAACTCCACTGGGGATGGTGCGCTGAAATATCCCGAGCGGGATGTTTTTGTCCCTCCCGAGCTCCCGTAGCAGATTTGTTGTGGTTTTATTGTATCAGGAAGAAGATTTCAAGTTAGCTCGTCGGCTAATTTTAATGTAACTTCTCACGTATTCGTTGCAACAGGAGATTCAGGCTCTCTGTTTTAGTCTCTGGTCGTAGAAACTAGACGTTTGCAGTTGTAACGATCGTCCTGGCTACCTGCTGGTGGTGTATTTCTTTGATATGATGCTGTAGTCAGCTAACCTACAGCAGCTAAGCAACAAGGTGCAGCATGAAACACATGATAATGAGGTAAGGGGCCAAGCATTATTATGCTATAGAAATATATATATATATATAGGAGACTGAAATATCGCTGTTTCCCAAGTGACGTTTAAGTGAGCACAATTTTAAATACGCAGTTACAAACATGCAGCCTGTGCACCTGCTAAACCAAAGCGGGCTGAGGTAAGACAGCAGCCCTGCAATGAAGTCTACCCTCATGTTCAGTGCTATTAAAATTATAATGTATTTGATACTGTTTGTGGTGCTACTGGTTTGTATTTGTATGTATATTTAGGCAGCCCACATTCATACACATGGGTTACATAAAATCTAACAAACCACAGTAACTCAGTACAAACCCATAATCTTTTACAGTGATCATAAACACCTCTCTTAAACACATTAAGTTTCCCTCATGTTATTTTTGTCTTTATATATATATATATATATGTATGTGTGTGTGTGTGTATATATATATATATATATATATATATATATATATATATATATATATATATATTTGTTTACTAAACACACACACACACACACATATATATATATATATATATATATATATATATATATATATAAATATATATATATATAGTTGTAGTTGTAGTTTGCCGTAGTGTTTCTAATATTATGACCACCCCATTTACAGACATGAGAGGGCCATAATATTAGAAACACCTCTCAATATACACTTTGTAAAATTACTATATATATATATATATATACACACACACACATATATATATGTATATGTATAAGTAATGATGATCTGATCTTCCTCTTGACCTCCTGTAGGCTGTGTGTTCTTCATGGGCCCAGTGGATCATGTCTCTGATCCTGTTCGCCTTTGTGGTTCGGGTCAGGGATGGACTCCCCCTGTCAGCCTCCACAGACTTTGAACACAACCGAGAGCTTCAGGAGAGGAAGCAGCAGCTCAGGACCGTCAGTAAGGCACTGGCCCGTTTCCCTGACAGAGGGACCGTCAAGGGCCAGGAGCTCAACATATAGTAAGGACCAAAAAAGGACCAATGACGACTCGCTCGGTTGCGCTCTCTGTAACTGCGAAAAAGATTGTTGTCCATTTTATCAGAGGGGCATCCGTGTCACACTGCGTCGGGCTGTTTGTTTACTAAACACCTTTTCTCCTCTCACCTGTTCAGCTTCGTCTCGTCGGAGGGTGTATCCTACATGACCGTGTGCCACTGCAGCCTCCCCGTTGCTAAGGCCTTCTGCTTCCTGGAAGATTTGCGATGGGAGTTCACAGCATGCTTCAATAGCACTGTTGTCGCCTTGGCAAACAGGCCGTATCCATTTTTGGAATTTGGTGAGTAGGAAGAGAAATCTCATCATCTAGATTTGCTGTTGTTTTTTTAAATATACAGTGTGTTAAATGACAAACAAAGCTTCTGTTTTTGACGCTTTTAAACTGAATATAAATACACTGATTTGTCCTAATGTTGCCCTCGCTGCCAATTGACAGACAGCACCATTCAGAAGCTGAAGCAGCAGTACAACCAGAGCGGTGGTCCGGCCCTGGAGGTGACTTTGGCAGAGGTCCAGGAGGATCTGAGGATTCATCCACCGCAAATAATTGACTTGGGGGAAGTGGAGCTCACCAATGGCATTGCAAATGGGCATATGGAGCAAGGTCCTGGATCTGGTATGATAAATAGATCATTAGATCCATTAGAGGAACACAATACAGTCACAACACTTGGGAGTCCATTAGAGTGTAATAACTATTGTTCAGCAGTAATGGCAGAGGGCGCAAAGCTCTTACGGTAACATGCAATTATACACATCAGAGATTTGTGTCTGCAGCCGGATGCGAGTAGAGTAAAACATGAGTATGGGGGGTCGAGTGCTTTGTATGTGATGGCAATGTCAGTGAGCTTTGGGAGGTTGGGAGTCAGGAGACCAGTGATTTCACAGACTTTGTCATTCGAGGAGTTCCTTCCTGTTGGTGACTCTGAGTGTGGTGAAGTGATCTATGACGCTCCTGCAGTTTCGGGATGGCAGAGAGCCTCCTTTGGCGGCGTTTTTGGATATTGATGGATATCAAAGCGATTGCCAAGGGTGATTCCAAGGATTACTCCACCATCTCAGCTGGCTCACTGTTGATGCAGATGTAGCAGTGAGGGGTGCTGGGTTTATTCCAGGTTTCAGTGAGGAGTTTCTTACTCTTGGTGACATTCAGAGGCGATTCTCTGCACAGCACTGAATTAAGTAGACACGGCGCTGGCGTGTATGATAAGTATGGCCGTGCCAGTCATTCTCAAAGTTATTTTGAACTACTTTCTTTTGTTTAACAGGTCAGAATGTAAGACTCGAACCAGTGACGGCACCGGGCATCCTCTCTCTGGTCCTAAATATCGTGTGTGCATCTTTGAACATAATCCGTGGCGTTCACCTCATAGAGTACACATTCCAGGTATGTGCTAGTGCCAAATTCCTGTCGCAGATTCTTCCAGCGTCCAGCACATTCAATAAAAAAATATTGTTTAAGACAAACACGGCCTTCTCACATGCATACTAAAGCCATTTGTTATGTGCAGTTTGGGATTTTATTCAGAAATAGTATGTATAAGCTAACATTAATTATAGATATGTTAAGCTGGCTGGACTGGGCTGCCGCGCATTAGCATTTTGCTGTGAAAGCAGAGGTTTCATAATGATGAGGTCTGCAGAAAACTGCGAAAATGTGGCTCTTGTGAGAATAAGCTGTAATCTGAAATAAATGTTTGATTTTTTTCCCCCTTATATGCAGGATGATTATGAAGGAATATGGAATGTTGTGGCATTTCTTCTGGCGTTTGTCTGCTGCGTGCTTCAGGTAAATTTCCATTTTCAGCACCGCAGTCTTAAACCCGACCACGTCAAACTCTGACGCTCTTCCTTCCTTCCTTCTCTCTCTCTCTCGTGTTCACAGTGCCACCTCTACCTGTTCCACTCGTCTCTGAAGAAGCACAAGTCCTTCACTCTGTGGAGTGCGATCGTCCTATGCAACCTCTACCTGCTCGGGCCGAGGAACGCGTGGCAGCTGATATTTCACATTTCAGTGGCCTCCCTCTCCACCCTCCTCACCCTCACCCGTAAACTCCAAGACAGAACCAATGACTGTGGGGTCTGAGCAGGAGGGGGCTCCTCTCACCACTCCAGGTTTGAATGACAGGCTCGATCCACATGAAGATTTGGTGTGGGTTTTTAACAAGAAATCAGAAATTTTGTGTCATCATGGAAAATTCTAACTACAAGCTTCTCGTACTCAGTATGTACTTGCACTTTGTCTACATTGTTTCCAAGACTGTAAAGAGTAAACGGTGAAATGCAGTTCTTTCTTCTGCAAACGCTGTTTACGAAAAAAAAAAAAATGAGAAAAGCTTAAAGGAGATCTCAGTTATCTCAGCCAGTGCCATCCTGTCCCACAAAGGTTTTAAAGTTTTTTCAGTCAGAGTTGCTGACCAAAGTTTTTCATATAGAAACGATCATTTACCACAGCCCACACTGAAGTCGGCCTCGCTTGCTCAGTATTATTTTTCTGCTGCCGCAGGCCACTGATCATCTCTGCAGTTCACAACGCGAGGTGACAGTTTGCGACTGTGACAGACGTCAGATAAACTGTTTATCTTTAACACAGGCGCACGTGGCTGATTAGGGCCGTCCATCCCACGCCGGCGGCAGCGCCATACATGAATCATGTCGCGTCGTTTGATTTCAGATGAGTGACAGTCAAGTCAAGTGGACAATGCAGCTTTTTCTATTTGTTTTTGCTCATTAGGCTACAGTAGAAACCTAATGCAGAGGTGTAAATGTAAAACTATGGTTTGTTTCACGCCTTACTACGTCCGTCTGAATCATTTTGACTTATTTACCGGCAAGTGCTCAGCTAGTCATCGCAAAGATTCAAATGTAAGGGCTCCGTTCTTTAACGACTTAATGGCAGTTACATTCAATACCGAGCTACAGTTAGTCTTAAACTCATGTAAGGCATGATGTTAAGGCATGTTATCTATCTTATCTGTTTCGACACAGCTTGCGATCCGAGGAGAATCGCGTCACATCATCTCCAGATCAAACCCGTTTTTCTACGATCAAGTTAAATTTAGATATTTTACTTTCGTCTTTTTCTACTGAGCTCTTGCATTGTCAAAATGTAAACGGCAGGTAGGAGTGTGAAAGCACTGATTTTACTGGTAAAAAATAATTTGACTGCACTATTAGCTTTAGATTTTTGTTGTGCGTGTTGGTAAGGCACTTGTCTTTGAATGTGTTGCATATCAGATTCAGCTTAAATGATATTTATATCCTGATTTATGTTTACTTTGATGGTGTTTTCTTCGGGGTTTATAACACCGCTCCTATACGTAGTTCTCAGATTGTTAAAAACGTAGAAGTCACATGGCTATGATCTACAGTGCGTTTCAATATAGGACACATCACAGTAGTGCTGCTAAATAAATGGGCTTTTTAGTTTTTTGTTTAACTTTTGACATATTTAGCTTCTTAGACATTCAGTTTTTAATAGCTAAACACTTGCACTGGCGTCTTTTTAAGCGTGGGAAGTAAATTATTAGTTTATAGTGTTTGGCAAAGAAGTAGCATTGAGGCATTTTCATCAGATAAAATTCTTTTTATCGATAAGTATAGAGGGGATTTTTAAAGAAAACTGCATCTCCTCTGACAATCCAGACGTCCTTCACTAAAATGTACAAATAGTTTGGAGAAGTAACTTTTAGCTTGTAGTTTACAACGTTAACAGAGTGAGGGTGTTTTCGCTGGAAGCATTACATGTGGTGTAGCTGCAGATGAAACAGTTGGACCTCTTATTAGTACATTTTCAGTTTGTTCTAAATTTCCAAACATTTTGAATACGATAAATGAAGTGTCATCACGTGTCATGCCGCGTGGTATTGTCTGTGCAGGACATCGGTGATATTGTAATATTTTTGATACGAAAGAGGTTTTACTGACTCACCATTTCCACTGTAGACTACGAGTTGTCGACCAAATGAATTGTACAGTGTCACCGCAGATGTTCTGAAGATGTAGAAACGCGACGTGGAGGTTGTTTTAAGACTTGAAACAAAAGTGAAGGAGAACTTTGTCGATCCTGAAGGTTTATAACATACAGTGAAAATACACTGTACAACTGGAACATGTGGCAGCCTTTTCTTTGTATATGAATATTGTTTATTTTTATTTCATCGGCATCTGAAGTCTTAAGTCTAATCTGAATACGTTATTTGGTTTGAAAAATGACCTGAAGTTCAATATTTAATAAGATTTTCTTTATGTTGTTCATTACGAAACAGAATGAAGACGTTTCTTTGTAATTAGACTCGCATAAGGCTGCAACAAGTTTGTAATAATGGGAAGTAATGTACCAACTGCCAAACACAGTGATGATTACAGGGCTTTATTTTTTTCCGGCTGTGGTAAAACTGACATTTCATTAATAAATAAAAAAAGTCTTTTTTCTATTTGTGCGTTTTCATTTCTGTGTCCAAGAAATCAGCGTTACCTCCAGTGATATTTTATCACCTTGATTATACGGCTGCTTTACCTCTTTGTGTTATAATGCTACACACAGATAGGCATGAGTAAGGATCAAACCTAGACAGTAAGAAATAAATAATTCAATTAAATTGCTTCAGTGAACTTGGAACATGAAATGAAATGTAACTTTTCCAATATTACACCAGATGGAGCCCTTTCACAACATACTAGTCTTTAGAGGCAGCGATGTTTGTCTGGTTAGTCACATGTTATAGGTTGATTATATTTATCAGTGTAAGTGTCTACGGGATGACAGGAAAGTGTCCTATAGCTTGACAGAGTAAAGTATCCATGACTCGTAGAGTGATTGTCACAAGCCTGACAGAAAAGGCCACAAAAGGTGGAAATAAAATGCACAGGACATCAAATCCTTATGTTAGGTGGATCATTTTAGCAATTGTGGAAATTGTCCAATTGCCCCCCCCAGAACCGCTGACCCAGATTTACATAGGTCACATTAAAGTTTAAACAGCTGGACCGGTGACTTCGAGTAAAGATTAAAGATTAGACTCCTCATCCACATCTTGAATCGACGATGAGGTTTTCTTCATTCACATTCCAGGCAAATACAAAAAGTTTTACTCAACAACAGATCGAACCTGGAGTAGCACTTTAGACAAATAATAATTAAAGATTTATTTCACAATAATGTTGCTGAATTACCTTCATATTGTCCACACATGGCACACTAGGAAGGAAAACTGAATGAAAACTTTTTTTTCCACAGGCACCGAAACGTGAATGAATTCTCAAACGCCTGTTTCAAAAGGGTCTATGAAAAGAAAGCATACTTCACATGCCTCTCTTTCAGGTGAATGAAAGACTCGCACCAAAGGTTGACTTGGGCTTTGCTAAAAGTTACAATGAAGAAGGCAACTTTTCACTTTCGGGTGTGACGCGGCGGCGTCTGATGTGGTCTGTTAGGTGACAAAGCTGCTCTGGTCCCATGTTGGGTTCAGCTCATGTGTGTTTTTCAGATCTTCAGGGCTTTTATTAAATATTTTCTTCTCTACTAACAGGTTGTGCTAGAGGATACAAACTGGAAGAACTCTCATTATTAAAAAGAAACTGCAGTTCTTCTCTTTTATCCACTTCTTCGGCAGATGTCTAAATCATAACGCCGGCTCTGCGTGGAGCTCAGCAATAAGAATGCTGTTCCATAGATAATCCAGCTTTAATCCCCCTCACATCGATACGCCGCTGTAGGTCTTGTACTGATATTTCGTGACCTTCGACCTAAGCCTACATCACTCGCTGCCGTTTCCGATAACGTCACAAATAAGCTTCTGCTTAATTTCTGGAGACATAAAACCCTCCCCTCCTCTCCCCTCCTGTCCATAAACATCTGACTCGTTGTCTCTGTGGCCATTTTTATTTTCTTCGATCACTAGTTTATAGACATCGACGTAGCTGTAAAGCATGTAGGGGGTTTGTCAGCGTTTTCGTGCAGGTTATTTGAGGTTGCAGATGTAACATGCTCCGTGGAGCTCATAGTGGCATTATAAATCTACATTGCCATGGGTTCTGCTACAGTGCATCTAAATTAAACCATCAGCTTCAGCGATGCTCATTTGTAAGGATTAACCTCTTTTATCCTAATTGGCAGAAGCTCTTGCAGTCGAGAAGCTGCCCTCTATCCCTTAACAAATAGGCTTAACGGCAGGGGTGGTCCGTCTGAAATGTTTACGGCTCGCATTTCTCTCTTCTCAGAAATGTCACCTGCTCCTACGTGTACGACTGTTCAACAGCAAGCGACTTTTATATATATATATTCCAATGTTTCCATCAAATACGATGGTTACTACACGCACACAGACACTGGGCTATTCCCTGTCGTCACTGACTGACAGTTGCTGACAGGAATTCAATCTGCATCTACATCAGTCAGACATTTGGCAATGGCTGACCTCTAGCTGTAGATCTGACAGTAAAGGCTAATATTGTAATAACGTTTTACATAAAGAGGTCACAGCCATCAGTGATTATCAAATGCACCTCAGGCGGTTTCTCTTTTTTTATACACTTTTTTTTTATCCTTCAATGGAAGTTATTTTACGTGCATTTTACCTGAAAATACAAGACACGAAGGCCTCATTGACATGCAAGTGTGGAGAGATGGTGGAGTGGTGGGCAGCCACACAGAGAGGTGCCCCGGGAGCAGTTAGGGGGTTTGGTACCTTGCTTAAGCGCACCTCAGAATTACCTTTACACAGACTTTAAAGTAAAGGATTTGCAAATGATTGCATTCTGAATATTTTTTTAAATCAGGTAACGCAAGTAAGTAATGGAAGTCGGTGTTTGACTCGGCTTCATAAAGGTCACAAACAGTGTCCCCCTCCTGTGCGAAAGTCCTCTTTGACCCCATTCACCCCAGCTGCCTCCACATGCTCTTTAAACTACATCGCCTAACTTAAACAACACATCAGAACAATACATCGGATTAGAAATGACGACCGAGGGGTACCGACAGCGTCATGGCACGTTCTGACAAAGGTTGGAGCTATACTGTGGCAGCAGCCAAAAGCCCATCACAACAACCTTATTTAGAAGGTCAGACCTCCTCTCTGATATGTTAATGCGATGGCAGGGAGTGTTTTGGAGTACTCTCCAAGACCGTATGAAATTACTTTGAGCCGTGGTAGATTTAATCAAGGTGAGTCACTCTGGCACCCACTCATCTATTTAATCTTTGTCTCAGGTTCAGTGCCCATGCCCCATCCTGGCAGCCTACACTTTAACGTTTCCCATTAACTCTAAACTCATCATTCATCGATCTTGCCCAGTGCCGTGAGTGTAGCTGTCTCCCTACAATATCAAAAATATGATTAAATATGAAATTATTATTATCAGGCAGTTCTCTCTGCTTCAAAAGCAGTGGGCACGGGTTTATGAACTGGTATTAATAACTGATTTATCTCGCTTTGACCACTTTGTGGAAACTAAACACAATTTACAATTGACATGATTTGTATTTATATAGCAAACTTTGAGAGGTGCTGACACATCCAGCAGATACAGAGCGACGCTGACTTGAAGTCCATTCACTCTTTTAGATCTGTTTTTGACCATGCCAATAAAATCTATCTCTGAAGCCTTTAGCCAGTCGCCAACTTTTCTATCTATCTATCTTCACTCCCACTACTGAAGGAAATATCTGACTCTTTAGCTCCACAATCTATTCATTTCATTTCCATTTGGTGCTGGGCAGGTAGCTTAACAACACTCAGGAGAGCAGTGAGGGATGTAAAACCAAAACAAAGAGCTAAAAGACACTAGCAAGATAATAGAAACTGAACTGGGTGATAATCTTCTGTAATATTCTGTTGTTGTATATGTAGTCATTTAAACCACATTGATTAGGCCAATAGCAGGTTTTCTTTGAGTCATTTATATTAATTATCACAAATATGAAATGAGTTTCCTGTTTGAAGGCATCAACCCAGAAACCTTTACAGTTCTGCATTCTTTAGATTCCCTCTGTGTGCTTTCATGTAGCAGAAATAATGGCTAAGCTTTTACATTCATACCATGTTACCACTGTGATGTGCTGATTCCCAGTCTGGTATTCCAGACCTTCAGGCTATAGCCTACAGTATGTCCCTTATGCTTATTAGTATGTTCAACAATTCATAAACCCACAGTCTTTGATGTTCCCTGCTCACTGGCTTGACTGAACCAATGCATGAAACCAAAGAAAAATCAAATTATAAACTCGTGAGGCTCCTGCTTTCTTGTCTCAACAGTACAGTGTAGATGTACAAGTTGTTCCTGCTTACAAGTGGATTGATCCAAAGAGATACAATACAGTTGATAAATCAGATTTTAGACACGATCTCAATGCAAAGGCCTGAGTTTCTGTAGCTGTTCTGCAGCTTTCATATTTTACATTGATTGTCAATGTAAAATTATATCTTTAATTTGATGTCCTCTTTTAGTTGTTGTGTCAAGGTTGGGTTCAAGCAGTGAACCCAGTTGCAGACAGGTATAGACTGAGTAAACAAAAGGTAACTTTAACTTCAACTTATTGAGCAGACTGGCAAACACAAAATAACAAAAAGGCAGCGAGGGAGTCCAAAAAGAACAAAAAGAACAAAAAGTCCAACAATCTAATCCAATCAACACAAGTCCAACAGAACTGGGAAAGACTAGGAGCGTCAACATGACCATGGAGAGAAGCATAAAGGTGGAGCAGAACAGATGACATGGTGGAAATCCATGACAGAGAAGGTATTGACCATCACATAATATCCATCTGTATATTATCTGTCTTATTATCTAGTTATTAACAACATTTGACAAAAACTTTGACAATTTGAACAGCTCTTATTATCGCTGCTATGTAAATAATTCTGGATTATTTCATTCAGTTAATTCGTCCGCATACCGAAACGTGAAGACAAGAAGACACACGTGAACAATGTCATCCCAGCATATTGCATAATTAATATGATTACTATTCTTCTTCATAATATTTACAATTGTTGGTTTGGTGTGGTGTGGAAAACATATGTACATTTTATATATGGAGGTTATTGAATCTGCCATCCTTATTATTTATCTAAAGTATATAAACTTCCTTTGATTTTAATTTGAGCACAGACCTTTTCTTTTATGTCCTGTTGAGCTTTGTTGCTTCATTTGCCTGTTCTGATGTTTGCAGTCAAACCTCCAAATCATTTTTTTAAAGAAAATACTTCCATAATTTAATCGATTTATTGCTTTTGCTTTCATCTAAGCCCTCCCCGTTCTTATGTAATTCAGAGAACACAGAGATGGCCTGAAATTGAAATTGACTCTGCTATCAGTCCAACACTAACAGCTCCTCTGAGAGCTATCTACTGTATAAAACTGCAGCTCACGGATATTAGAGGCAATCTGATGAAAGCAAAGTCAAGGTTATTTTCAGAAGTCTGTTCAACATCATTATTTTAGGACTCAAGCAATGCACTGATATCAGTTGCATTAGCTATATTAATTATGATAGATTAAATTACAATACTGTGTATAGGCTCTGCCGTACACACCAGTGACGAGCTGACTCATAGAGACAAACAACCATTCGCACACACATGCAAACCTAGAGGCACCGTCATTTTTTAATGTTTGTTTCACTTAAATATGGACTTTCAGTATTTTTGCACATCATCACACCTTGTTTCTATTTACATTTTTCACAGCGTGACAACTTCTTTGGGGTTGTAGTTGCTTCACGCGCAGTCAGTTCGCCATCAGCCTCGTGCAAAAACTCTCTCAGGCAAACCAGCCCAGACGTAAACACAATACAATCACTTCACCCAGACGAGGCGGCACGCTTTAAAGACTATATGAGTCATATTTTTCCCGACTGAATCGTGTATTTACATCGAAACTCAGATCGAGCATCCTGTCATTGTATAAATGTGTGGAACGGTTTCCCAACTGGTGTTTACACCCTGGTTAAACAAGAGCGTGGCTTTCTAACCGTTTCTTCTGTCGTGTGTGTTGGCCATGACAGATCACACACCATACTAAATGTAAGTGCATACGTTAGAAGAATGGCTTTCCAGTAGACTGTGGTGTGTATTAATCATGACTGAGTGTACTTTAAAAATCAAGATGAAAGAGCAGCGTGACGACAATGCGCCGTTAAGAGTAAGGAAAGGAAAAAAAAACATCTCTTTAAGGCTGATAAGAATAAGTTCTTTTCTCTATGTGTACAATATCTACATATGTATGATGCTATTCCATGCCATTTCACAATTTTGAATACTGAGTCCATAAACTATAAAACTGAGCAAAATATCTTTTGGTTGGCTCTGGTGGGTCGGCACGGTGCTGCTTTCTTTGTGTGGAAGGAGTCAAGCTTTTGTCATCATTCATTCATTCGTGTAGCTGCGGCAGCTGAATTACAACCAGGTGCTGGAGCAAAATCCTGACCTGAGAGGTCATCGAATCAATACAAAGACTTATTCCTCCAGCTCTGTCTCTGAAAAGCGGTCAGACCTCTGATGTTCATCAGCATGACTCCAGGACAGACATCAGATCAGATCATATTTGGCAGACGACTTCTCTTTGAGTTAGCATTCAGGTCCTCGGTGCTGGTGTGAGGACGGCAAAGGTAATCAAAGCAGCCTCTTAGCCGTTTGGACAGGGCTCACTTATTTGCTCAATCGCTCGCCTCTCCAAACTTTGCTTTATTTGTCACATGAATATTTAACCGCCGTCATGAATATTAAACAATGCTTAGAGGCAAGACACCTGTCTCACATTTTGAGAGTCACCAAGAATCTGAAAATAACTTCATCCATCTTCTGTCTTGTCTGCATCCCACCGTCTGTTTTATGTATCCTGACAGCGAGAGCCTGTAAAGAAAATCTCAGAAACTTATAATATTTCAAAGCTATCTGACATGTTATATATGCAGACAGGGGAATAATCAAATGTATTGATAGCAGACAAAGAATATTTGTATATATTTGACAGGTATACTTCAACACATGAGCTTAGGGTTGGCGTTTATTAATCTGTGTACATATATATTTTTAATATCTCATGCAACAGCTCCGAAAATCCCTCTATTTACAATCATTACAATTCTCATGAATAGTTAATCATATTACATGCATGCTCATTCCACTTTGTGGATAGAGCTAATGAAACATTACACCCAAGAGCAGCTGATCTGAGACAGCAGGCACGGCAGGGCGTGTTTATTAATCTTTTTTTTTACGGCACACGGCGTCTTGGCTTGGCTAAATTTGCTCCTCTTCATGGCGCTGAGCACAGCGAGAGGTCCGGCCCGCTCAAAGGCGAGCGAGTGAACCAATAAACCTGAGGGACAACACAGGGATTAACTCAAATAGCTGGAGTTTCATTACACCAAAGCAAACTCAGCGGGTCAGTCATACCTGTCAAATATTGTAACTGAAGTGCAACTGGCACAGGGAGGGACTGGAGAGTTGCTTTGATTTCTGACTGGTGGAAAATTCATAGCCATTACCCAGTGGACCAAGAAGTACTGACATCATTAAGTAAAAGTAAGAAGTAAGAAATACTGCAGTATAAAATGGCAGTGAAACAAATAATGGGTTTTTATAAACTGAAGTTTTAGTCAAAACTGTCAAATCTAATCTATAGAAACTATAACTGTACATTATACTTCACTGAAATCTGTAAAATGTCTCCAAATTGATGCCATGATTTAAAGCAGTAAAATGTATTTGTTAATATGCAGGACATGTTAATTTGGACCATAAGTTAGAGCTATATTCACATATATAAATGTAATATAATATAATATATAAGTTTGTCTTTTAGATTGCAATTCAACATTTTGCCTGTGTCTGGTCTTATGACTGAATGTTAGTGCAAACAAACCATTGACTGTGTTAGAAAAAAAAAAAATTAATAACTTACATTGAGTTATTGTTTCGTGTTTGTCCTTGAAACCAGACATTGTAATTAATTTGGGAGTGATAAACGAGTCCAACCCTGTATTTTTAATTTTACATTTTAAATTGTGCCTTTAAATAATTGTCCCAGTAACGTTTCAGTGGTGTTTAAAAGTTGGTGCTGGTGCAAAAGTCAAACTACTTGTACTGTTTGTTTCAATTATAGCAATTATCATGTTTCAAGTAAACCTTCATAGAAATATAGTAGCAGTAAATGGTACACTACGTCTCTGAAATGTAGTGGAGATCAAATATAAATATTAATTTACCTTGCATCATGGATTCCTGAGTGAATTTATCTAAATTATATGAGCTGAAAGCCCTTCAAAAAGGATTATCTAGGTTTTCTGACACTGTTGTCTTTAAGGACATTGTGACCTGTAGCAGCACATGTGAAATAGTACAGTCATTAATTCCTTTCCGTGAGCTAGGGAGGATGTTTCCAACCTTTTTAGCTGCCTGCTACAAACGCGTTGTTTCCTAAAGAACCCAATGTGCTGCTTTCTAATGATATTACAAGCTGTGCTTGCAATATACTTGCATACTTCACACACCGAAATTTGATCTAGTCATCTTCTGTTTCGCAGCTAAACATGAACTGCGTGCAAGTTGTTGATGGAGGCGTCAACTGTAAAATATATGAATATTTAAATGAAGACCTGCGTGCAGCTTGTTCAATGTGATTTTTTTTTCACTGACAGGGATTAGGGTATTTGCATGAATAACTTGAGTCTGAAGCTTAGTGAGCATCCATGAGAGTGAAATATAAAAATGAATCACCTCTAGGCCAAGCCCTTGTCAAGTAGAGAGCACTTACAGAAAATAATCTTCAATTAGGCAAAAAGATGTTACACGTAGCAATCAGTGAGAATATTACAACAATTAATCGTGCATAAAGAAGGTATCAACACTTATATAAACCAGAAAAACAATGTCCATCTTGTATATTGCTAAATAATTTATTTCATACAGTTTGAGTGGAACAATGTCAAAAGTCCTCATTGTTCAAATACAATGTACAACACATTTAACACTGAAAATAATCATAGACCAAAAAACGATTATCGTGAAACAAAGATGTGGCCTTATGTGTACACAAACGTGAACGTAAGCTAATAAATACTTGCAGTACATTTGCAGCTTCACAATGGTATGCATTGCACCAGTGTTACACAGTATTGCAATAACAACAAACCAAAAGAAAAAAAGAACTCTTAAATATACACAACACAATATCCAGTTTGCAAATGAACAAATCTATATTACACATAGTCCAACACTGAATACGTACTATAAGTGCACAGAGTCATCATTGGTTCAATATCACTTTTTAATATTAATCTCACTGAATACAAAACGGCCATGCCAGGTTGTCAAAACACTAAATATCTATAGCAACAGCTTTGAAAACTCTGTTTGTTTCGTCAGTATGTACAAATCCACTGACATTCACTATTATGAGAGGTACACCGGCAACTTCACACAATTACATTTATTGACAACAGAAGACAGGCACCAGTACGGGGTAATAACAAAAAGTTACAGTGTGACATTTATAGATGATCTGTATGCTAAAGCTACTACAGTTAGCTGTTAGCTTAGCTTCAGCACAAAGACCGGGGAGGGACAGGTGCAAAAATGACGACGAGGAGTTATGTACTGCATTGTTTTTTTTGCACAGGAGCAGTTAGCATCCCGAAGTCTCAGATGGTTCCCTGTAAACCTCACCAACAAACAGATGTAACATGCTAATTAGCGAGACGCTGACAGGTGGGTTTTGGTATTTTTGAGCAGAGCTGTTAGCGGCTTCCCCTAGCTTCCAGTCTTTATGCTAAGCTAAGCTAATCAGCTGCTGGAATGGACAAACGCGAGTGTTCCCAATTCTCAAGAGGGGTACTATTCGTTTAAGCTTTTGTCACTAAGAACACTCCATCTGAAAGCCTTTACTGTTCAACATTTCGCAGATTTTTTTTGTTCTCTACGGTGGTCTGATGCTTGAAATCAGCGGTGGGTGAAGCTGGAACTTCTGGATGTTTCCTCTTGCACGGACATTGCAAGTGACTTTCAAGTCTAAGGTTGTAAGCTGAAAAGTACGACGATGGGATCATTGCGACAGGGCCAGTCAGCCTTGTCACCTTGTTTCGCTTTACATACCGCCTCCAACTGACTTGTCACATTCAAACTCCTCCAGTGGAGAAGTTTAAACCTGACGCGCCGACAGAGAATTCAGAACCTAATATTTCAAAATGGAGGATTTAGGAGTTCAAGCTCCAGTCAGTCCACCAAAGCATCACAGCGGAAGCGTCTCTGAGGACTTAACACTGACCCACAGAGTGCTACATAAACAAGCATGGACGAGAGAATTTCTTGGCGAGACTCTAAATCACACATGTTGCAATAATGCGAACAAACAACAATTACAGTGATACATCGCCGACGCCGTAGCCACGATACAATCTGTATGGCACAACAATACAAAGCAATCCATTTTCTTTACACTGTATACTCGGCTGTACAATGTTAAATGACTCCTTTCAAGTAAATGTAAACATTCAAGGACTGAATTGCTTAAAGGCTTTTCCTCTCCGGAGTCGCCGCGCAGCGCGGCTGCCAGCGAAAAAGATTTGATTGAAAGTGTCGCTTCAAAACACTGAAACCAGGCACTCATCAGAGATCGGAGCAAAAACTGCCTCTAGAGTTCCTCAAATAGTAAAAAAAAAAGAAGAAAAAAATCAGGCTCAGAATTAAAGGAAAAGAGAGGGACGGCTGTAAAAGGGAAGGCAAAGGGCAATCAGTCTCTCATGAGAGTGATAGTGCAGAGAAGGGCATTTGTACTCCAGACCCATCATTGTGAATCAGCATCACACTGGTCACCCAGTCTGAATCCGCTTGACATTTATGGAAATAAAGTTTGCTGCTGGTTATCAGCCAGTTTTTCTTTTTCTGCTCCCGCACAGTGAGGAAAACAAAATGCTGCACACTGTTTTGTTTTTTTGTTTTTTTAAAAATAAAAAAATTCAGCCCCAAAAACACATTTTCCATCACCATTCACATCCAGCACACACACAAAAAAACTCCTATAATGCATTTCTGGTACATTTATTTGCCCGTGATGGCACTTCACACGCTGTAACAATAAATAATGGGATTTCCTGTTTAAAAAAAAAAAAACAGCTCATTTCCTTCTGTTGGCTGTGTTTCCGCACCGGCCTCGTTCATTTGGAGCTGCAGGAATCCACTAAGTGATTTTTAATCAGCGCATAATTACATCAGATTGCGGGTCTGCTGCTGCAGTTCACATTTGGATCCCTCACCTAACCCCATTAATATGTGACACTTTGCATTACCGGGTGCCTGAGCGCACAGAGAACTTAATAACAATCGACCAGTTGATCGATAATGATACAAGCCACAAATTCACCTGTACGTGTGCACTGAATCGTGAAAGACAAAAAAACAAAAATTGAATGGTTCCCATTCAAATGTGCAAAAGCTGTGCTTGTGAGGCAAAGCGCTTGTGTCTTTGTCACTTATACCGACTTTAAAAGAAAAAAAAAAAACAAGCTGCTTACAGTAGAAGTTGATTACAGTCACACAATGTTCTCTCATCACTTTCCTTTGCCCCACATCACACTAGAGGGTGATTTTTTTTAATTATTTTTTTTGATCCTCGAGCTCACGTACACTGTGATTTCCCCGCCGACGTTTGGGCATGAGAGTGCTTTGTACGCCTGTATCACAGCTTGCGTGAGTCATATGCTAGACAGGTCGTCGTGGCAGGAGGATGAGCCGCGGCGTGTTTTCGGGCTGCACCGAGTCAACATGGTGATCTGAGTGCTGAAGTTGTTGCTGCTGCCAATGGACGGATGTTGGTATTTGGTGTCAGAGCCCATGTATCTCTGCAGGTGCCACCTCCGCCACTTCCTCTTGATCTCTCCTTGAACCTACAATGGATTAGAGCAATAACTCGCTCAACACAGCCTGCCGTAAAATGAAAATACACGGCAAGCTGAATAAAATCAACGAATCACTTCACCATATATTCTCATTTTACTGTACGCTGTGGCGTCCCTTAAAACATAAACTGAAAATACGATTTGCATGCGAGGTGAACTGGTGGGGGCTCTAATGCAATACTAAGTCAGGAGCTGTACACTGCTTTAAACTCCCTCACTGGGTTACCTTAGCAACGCTGCCCCCAATAAACCATAACTATGCCCCACACATATCATAATATGTGAAGAACTGCTGAACCACAAGTTAGAAAATCTCAGGATTTTTTGTTCCATATCGCTGACCCGCATGTTGGAAGTGTATACAAACATACAGGCAAACATGTCCGGGATCTGTACTTTTCTTCCATCCTCATTTCTGTGCACTGGTGAACTGTCATTGTGGGAACTTCACCCACATATCTGTGATTCTTCCTCCTGAGAGACTTTCTCAAGCCCTTGCTGTCACTTCACTACTTTACTACTAATGCGTTGTACCATAATTACTTAAGAGGTAAAAGGTCTGTAACAGACACTCCTCCACAGTTCAACAGCACCAGGATGATGACCATATAACTAACAGGGGTTATATTATTAGACTAATTAAATGGTAACTCAGTGTACTTTTGACACTGTAACTACTGTTTTATAGGTAGAGTTGGTGAAGAGGCAGGTATGCAGATTATTTTCCATGGTTATTTTCACGTCCTTGATTTTGTTTTCAAAATGTGCATGAAAATTACCGTCATTTCCGTGGACGCTGGCATTGCATTTCGTGCGTTTTGCTGTGACTGAACATGCCACGACGCGACAAACAATGGAACACAATTCCAGGGACACGCAGCGTTCTTGAGGCTGCGGTAATTTCAGAAAGCCGACGCTTTACGCTTCACAAAAGAACACCTGAAAATTGCGGCAGATTAAAATTCAGCCGGCGTCGTGTCAAGCCTTATACCACCCGGCCCATCACTGTGATTCAATCTGGCCCAGCGCTGGGAACATAACTAATGCGTCCACAGAGAACCTCTGCAGACATCACTGAATAGCTCTCTGGCAAAAAGGCTGCCCTTTTTACAGCCCTCCCACCCTGCAGGCAGGACGCAGAAAATATGCCATGGGGAGGTCCGAGGGAGGAGGGATGGCTGGAGCTACCAACGCTGGTGACTCATACTCACTTCCAGCAGTGTGTGTGTGTGTGTGCCACAGAAACATTATAGACTATATTTCCTGAGAATTACCACAGCACTGTGGGCTATCTTTGCGTGGGGATCTTGAGGTTTAAACAGTTTGTGTTTACATCACTGTGAGGGGAGTACCTACCTCTCCATTGAGGAAACAGTAAAGGACTGCAACAACAAAGCCCTAAATGGAAAGAAAAACACATATAGCAGTGTGTGAGATTTCCGAGCGAATGTTTATCCTTGACTTTAAAACAATTTGCTCATCTATGAATCACATAAATAGTTTACATTGACAAAAAAATGGACTACGACTAGTTTACAGTAATTAGAAAAAGAGGGACGGGAGGAATGATGGGAGGAATGTGCTGGAAAGGTTTCCCCTGTGTTCAAGCCGGTCTGTATTGCAGCTGTGGTATCTGGCTGCATTCTCCATCATTCCTCATAATGTGATGAGCAGAAATAACTCTGGGGTTTAAAAACGGTAACACCGCCGCTGAGTCGGCCAACAAAGTGGCTGGCGACCTGCCACGGCTTCCTGCGAGGGCTCCTTCAATCGAAAGGATTCATAGGTCGGGGCTGAATTATTCAGCGTAGAATTAGTGAAATGTAAGACGTATGCACGTTTTTGATGTGGAATGGAGGGCAACAGGAAGTCCATCTGAGAGAGCAGCTCAGGCCTTTGTTTGGCGTTTGATTTGGTTAGCTCCATTTTTTTTAATATCGAAACCGTAGCAGCGTGACATGTTTCTTAACCCCGTATTTGATTTGTAAATTCTTTATATGCCAGACTAACACTTGGAGTGATTGTTTAGACACATCAGCCAAGGAACAGGTACGCTCCAGCAGTGCAGAGATATTTTGAAATAGTTTTTAGTCCCTTAACATAATATTAACATTCTGAATATAGACTCCAGAGGGGACTGTGTTTCAGTTTAGCAAGGTACATTATTTACACGTCTTGTAAAATTATTTCTTGTAAAGTTTCTTTGCCTACCACTGTTTTTCCTGATTTATTAGAGTTTTGTTTGCTTTTAACTTTTGTGGAGTTTCCTGTGATATTAAGGTGGTGAATGAACGGTGGTGCAGCCATCTTGCGTGTGTTCTTGAGTCACCTTAGCTTGCTGTTTGAGTAGGTAAATTAAGTGTCTGTATAATAATAGTTTCTGTATAATAGTCCATGAAAAGGGGAGGGAAGCAGATTTATATCACACCTGAAATGACCCCAAGATCAAGTCGAAAACTAGCCGCAGTTCAGTCTTCACTTGTTCTGGGATGAATGCAAACACAATGTAGTTGATCCCAAACAGAGGAATCAAAAGCAGAGTGGATTTTGCCAGTCTCCTGAAACAACAAAGCAAAACAGATTCAAATGTCCTCCAATGAAACCAATTCTCAATCTGTCTCCATATACGCCAATAATAAAATGCAACCGTGGAGTACTTTTCATTTTACATTTCAGCTCAGGGGACCAGAGATGGGAAAAAAACACCATTAAAAGTGTCAGTGGGAAAATAGCTCATGCATTATGGCTGGCTTATGAGACGCTCTCCGTCACAGGGAAAGCTCTACAGTATATCTCTGCATAGAGCGGCTGCCAGGATGAGCTGAGTGCCATGAGTTTCTTTTCTGAAGTCGGAAAGGATTGGTCATCCCCGCATTTCTCTGAGGAAGGAAGTTAAAATTGCTCAGAGGAGGCTAAAAAGGGAAAGAAATAAAAAATTACAGCATCGATTGTACCCACAGAAATATGCACATCTCTCTCTCTGCTTTCTGTGTTTACTCAAGATAATCTTTGTTTCTCTTTGTTAACTTTCAGAGAATGTGGATGGAATTCAGCCCAAGACAGAAAGTGTTATAGTGCTGACTATTTTTTCTTTTATAATGTCCTCAAAGAGATTGACAATATTTCACCTTATGAATAATAGAAATGTACAAAATGAAAAAGACTTTAATGATACTCACGAGTACTGGTTGGACTCATTTCTTCCAATATCTGGGCAGTTGATTTTCTGTCGAAGTATTCGTATGATGCAGATGAACAGAATAAAGTTCATCTGTGGAGGATGAGGACAGAACATATATGGGATTTAGTGCAGGTGTTTCATGACATATAGGTCAGAAATATTACATTATAAAAGACAGAAAAACAGCTTGTTCCAAAGTTGCTTCTGCATGTCTTTGGTGTTTTATCTAATGGGTTTTGGGAAATGATATTCTCCTCATAACAGAAGCATAATGCTGAATTTCATCTGAATTTCATCTGAATTTCATCTGAATTTCATCTTCCTCTGATTGGATTGTGCTGCTGCCCTGTGGCAAAATTAGCATTCTCTAAATTGTTAATTTGCGTTGGACCTCTGAAACGCCAACACTTCACACGCACACGTCGTGAGGCACTCACAAACATCACTCAGCTACTGCAGAGAGGAAGAAACAGACAGATCTGATAGTCCTGATCCTAAAGTGAAAGAGCACGACTAAACCCGCTGAGGAAGGACGGACAATGCAGGACGTCAGGCACTAAGAGGAGGAGGACATTATCTTAACAAAAAAACAAACTTGTTTTTGTTTTGTTCATCCATCTTCTTTATTTGGATCCCCATTGGCTGCCATTAAAATAAGATACTATTCCTGGGGTTCAGATACAAATCATGTTTATAAAACTCTGGTCCCTGGATGATGTATTAACTATAGGGAGAATATTAAGACAGCCTTCACATAGTACAATCAATTAATTTTAAGCAAAACCTACAGAGACTGCAGACTGTACACTTGATGAGGGAATATTTACTTGTAATGGTGCAGTTTTCTCAAAAGACAGCTAAAACTCAAAAACCCACGTTAGTCCCACATACATATATAAATATGCATTCATACTAGTCCAGCTTTCATGAAAATGTTTTTTGTACCAGGATGTAAACATGTTTCTTCTGCGAAGTTGCTCATGTTATCGTGGGAGTTTATGGAGACTGACTCGTTCTGTAGCCAGCCTCAAGTGGACGTTTGAGGAACTGCAGTTTTTAGCACTTCCACGCTGGCTTCAATTCACAGGTGTGGAGGTTGTCGCTTGTTATTCATTTTTCTTCTCGTCACTTATCATACTCCGCTGTAGTTTCTTGAGCCTTGTTTTCTTCACCTCACCCTGACCCTGCTTTTCACATCCCTCTGGAAGTATCGTCATTTCTCACTCACGCAGTGACACACACACACACACACACAAACTTACAATCCTTGTCTGTTTTTCTCACTAGAGAAGTGGTTCAATCTATGTGTGATCTGGGGTGAAAGTATCACACCTGAGCCTTTTCTGTTTCTTTCTGAAGAGAGAAACGAGTGAAAAGAGAGATAAATGTAAAGCAATAGTATGTATACACCAGCAGCCAGTTAGCTGAGCTTTGACTGGAAACAGAGGCAAGCCGCTAATCTGGTATAAAAATGATCTTTTAAATAGGCATCTGAACTATTGCTTTAGAGACTCACGTGCAATACATTAATATTACTGTTAAAGGGGCAATATACACGATTTATAGTTCAGAATTATAGTTCATGAATGACTGTTCTCATTTAAACTTGAGAAAATTAACTAACTTTGCCAGCAGAATGTGAAGAGTTTACAGCTATGACCTTATGTCAAGTCTGTGCGTTGTTTTGTTTTGCGATAGCTACTGATATTAGCATGCTATCCAGCCAGTTAGCATAAACGTGCAGTTTCAAGTATCTCATTAACAATGTTTGGTGGAAATGGTAAATTTTCTTTTAAAAAAAAATTAAATTTAAGCTTTTTCCAATTCGTTCTGACGTAATGAACATTTCAGTCACATGACTGCTCCGACAGATCGATCCACGCGCAACCTACGCAAAACCCCAACCGTGCTACGCGCTACATTACTCAGCAGATCGGCTGTTTAAAAACACAGTCACGCAACATCTTTGAAACCTTCGGAGAAGTTGATTTTAAGTTTGATTTCAGTTTGATCTCACAACTTTCTGACCCAGACTGAACCAATCAAAGTTCTACAGTTAGTGCCAAAGGAAAAGGCTGTCCAGGGCAATGTAAAGTGGTGAAAATATTCTTAACATAGCATACATTTGAACCGATATTGATTTTTTTGAGCTGGATCCTTTTTTATGTGGGTAACTGCTGACCCTGTTCCGTGTATTGGGAATACACTGACTATGGATGAGTGCCTCGTACAAAATACCAAAAACTATCCCTTTGATTAGCTCATTGCTTCTTTTAATCCCTACATAAATAAGGAATAAATACAAGGGGTTGTTCCTCACTTGAACCTCTGTATGCGTCTGTTTCCAGATGTTCCTGTAGATGCTAATACTGTGCTCAAAATGAAATGAAAAGATAAAATGAAGATGATGACCTGTCAGATAAGAGACGAATCACTGGTGATTACCCTGCAAACTTTCCAAAGCGAAACAAGAAATTTGAGCTTGTATCAACGTCTCAACGGTGTTGACATACAGTGCAATACTAAAGAGAACGTGGAGTCTAAAAACCTTCACATGAATTACGCTGACAGATACGTCTAAGGTGGACTGATCATAACCGACAAAGGCATTTTCTCTCTCACTGGCAATTAGCTTTGCCTCAGAAAAACCTGACTTTAGAGTGTCGACAGCTCAAGGTGCATACGAGTTGATGTAATACAATTTGAGTGATCCAAAAGTACTCAAGGCTTGTAAACTTACCAGGATTGACGCCAAAATAGGGGTTTTAATGATCCACCAGAACACATCAGTGTTCTCAATTATATCCCAGCACCTGGTAAAGCACAAAAACAATACTCACACAAATCAAAGTAAAAACTGACCTAGATGAAATACGGGATTCTGGTCTAGCCGCAGTCCCATAGTGTTTTTCTTACCCCACATCATTATAGTAGGCTTTAGCAATGCTCCAAGCTGTGATGAAAACTGCTGGACCTCCTAGGGACATGAAAAAAGATGTAAAAGTGCACAGCAAGGTTATTACACAGCCTGTAGATCACCTTCGGATGAGGTCTCAACTCGGAGCAGCAGAAAAGGCGTTTAAGAAAGGCGTTCTCACCCCAGCCGATAAGGATGTAAGCCCAGAAGTACTTCCTCTCGGAGAAGAAAGAGACGGCCAACAATGCGTGGAGATAAAGGCCTTCCACCAGCAGCCAGAAGAAACTGGCCATTATACAGTACTGGAAGAACACAATCACTACTTTGCAGCCAACCTGTTAATGGACACAAAACATAAATCGTAATGAAAAACATAAATCAACAATCCTGCAAAAGGAACAAGATTACCATGTAGATATTGCAGTGCAATGTCATTGCATATAGAGCAGAATTGAATTTGGAAAATGGATGAATGCATTTGTTGATTTTCTTTCGGTGCAGACGGCTTACATTCAAACTTTTTCAAACTTTTTTGCTTTGTGATTTGGCCAAATATAACCCCCGAATGCCTTCATTTCTAAATGTTTCTCTCAGACAGCAAGTACAAAGAGTGCCATCAACCAGGATGCTTTATATGGCAAACTGAGGGTAGCCGACTGAGCATCCAAAGTACAGGTTCATCAACAGAATCCACCTCTGAGGCCTCGGTGAGCTATAAAAAAAGATGAAAAAATGACAGACAGAAGTGAAAATTTTTTTTATTTTTATAGTCTCATATTAACAGCTTTATTTCCTCAAATATGTCTAAGAAAGAAGATTTCTCCAGGTGCAGTTTAAATGAAGCAGAATGATGAATGCAACGTCACTGAGTACAACAGATGACTTTCATTTGAACACGTGGCGCTTCCTGGAACTGGTTCACTGGTGATATAATTTTAATTGGTGCTAAAAAAGTAAGTTTAAAAGGCCTGTTGGCTTTTTTATTGGTTAATTAATTATTTACTATGCTTTATAGGTCAGTTATGACCATTAATAAGAATAATATTTAGGCCCTTTGGTATATCATCCTCTAGCATGACACTTCATTTGTCTTTTCATAGTAGCAGGAGCCAAAATTCACATTTATATTACAACAAGAACTTATTAAAATGAACTGCAGAGATGCACTTGCTATTTAATGAACTCTAAGTGCTCTAACGTTTGTCCCAGACGTAAATTAGAAGAGAGGTAATTTTATGTCTGATTCACATTTATATATCTGTTGCAGAAGCATTGAGTTAACAGACAGAACACTGCAACACTTACCAATATTATCAACCCCATTACAGCATAACAGCAGCAAATAAATATATTTTAATCTGCTGAAATTAACCGTTATCGTGTATTCTGTATGAAAAAAATTAAATAAATGTATTAAAGTTGGATTTGATGATAGAAACCTGCTTAATATGAAATGCTGTAAAAGAGAGTTTCCAAGTGTGTTACTATTTTGTGGTGGTCTTGAAGAAAGGATCAAAAATAAAGTGGGAGACTCTTGACCATTTTTAATGACGGTGTTTATGACCCAACACTGAGAGACATGAATCAAACGGCTATAAATAAATGAGCACCTTCTCCTTTTCTTTACCTACAGTAACTGTGTTCCACGCAGTGATGGAGTCAGTATTTATGTCCTTTACTTAAAAGTAGCAACGACACACTGAAAATATTTCACCACGAGTAAAAGTCCTGCAGTGTTTAAGAATGTTAGAACTCATACGGAAAAATGATCCCTGTCAGCGTTTTACTGTGATGATGTTCTCGGATTAATATTAATGCTGCATTAAATGTGTGTGTGTGTGTGTGTGTGTGTGGTGTTTTACTGCTGTAGATGTTTAAGGGTGAGCTAATTTCATCTACTTTAAATACCGTCTAATGTACAACGATGCATCATATTCTACAAAATGATCATTAGTTTGCAGTGTTGGCATCCCACGAGAACAACACATCGATGAAGAGCCAAAGAGGGTTTTTACAAAGTTTAGTTTGAGACCAAAAAGAAGAAGAAGAAGAAGTTCCAGAGGTATAAAGTTGCATAAAATGGAAACACTAAAGTACAGTACACGGTACTGAACTTGGTATTTATACACATGTCAAGTAAAATTACCTCAAAATACATTCCACAGGTGTATGCAGCATGTATTTTGTACTAATTAATTAAGCAAAGCAGGCAGTTGGCATCATATAAGCTTCATCTGTCTCCAACCAGGAAGCAAAACCAGCAAAGTGCAGCAATGTTCCAGCAGATATTTCAAAAGAGGAGCACTGAAACAACCACGCAGGATGTATCAACCAGGCTCTATTCAAGTTGGCTGACAGCACAACAGCGCAACACTTCCACGAGGACGGGTGATTTCATTCAAAATTCAGCTCCCGCTGAACGCCGAGGCAGCGAGGCTGCTATTGAACACGTTACACAAGTATAAAAGGTTCATTTTCCTAATGGTGTGGGTGGGCTGTGCTGATGCGTGTAGCGTGTCGCTCTACCGCAGCCTCCTCATTTCACAGGAACCCCACTTTCACTGTGTAGGTCCAAGGCTGTCTCTATGAAGCCACACACAAGCTTGTTTTGGAATGATCGCCCCAGAGAGGCTACGAGGAGGGCATCGCGCACATGAGAGAAATCAATACTGTACCCACTTTAAAAATGACCCTGTGAGAGTGAATGCGTTGAGCACTTTAGCAGATGTAGTCGACGCGAAACACGGGATGAATTGGGCGGAGGATGAAAAGGACGGACTGTGATTAGGAATGGACTGAAGCGCATTACGGAGACAATGGATGGAGACAATGGGATGATAGGGCACAAAGGTAAAGACAACACAAATGTAATGCAAAGAAGAAAAGTGAGTGGAGATGAACAAGGCCCGAATAACTGCAACTTTTATTTCTCTTTCCGAGACCGGGCTCCACCCACAGACAGGAACAAGGACAAACGAGTCATGATATATCAGTGAAAACAGCATGCCTCTTATCTAAACGTGAAATGAATCTGAGAAAAAGGTTGAAAAAGGTGAAGCCTGAGCTCCCACAGAGGAGTCCAACTCTTCATGGATGCACAGGGATTATTAATCATCAATATAGGCTGAAGACGTTAGAGCTTAGTGCACTGATATCTCACCGTGGTGGTCGTTTGTTGGTGGCTTCTAAACTGATTACAGAAGCACAGATACTGTAATATTGTGGTTTAGACAAAATCAGGTACTTTACGACATTTACTCAGGTCCTGTGGGGTACTTTATACTTAGTATTTCCATTTTATGCAACTTTATACTTTGTTCTACTTTCAGAGGGAAATGTTGTACTTGAAAACTTCCATAGTTTGCAGATGATGCAAGATTTTACAAACCAAACCAAGATGAGTTTATAAACTATAATGAATTATTATATTCAACCTATTCAGCTGCATGTGGACACTGAATAACAACTGTGGGTGTTCTTCTACCTGATGAATACTTTGATACTCAATTTTTAGTACTCTTAAGTCACAGCTTGAGTATGTGGAGTACAGTTGAAATTGAGTGTTTTGAAATTGCAATATTGGTACATTTTGCATAATTTTCAAACCAATTAGGTATTACAAATAATGGAAAGAAAAGTCACCGTATACTAATAGTATTTGTACAATAATGTTAGCAAACCACCAGTCAATACCAGAATACAAATAGCTCAAACTTAGAAGAAAAAACGAAACAAAAAAACAAACCTGAAACCATCAAAAAAAGGACAGAAAGATAATCAATAGAATATGAAAGTATTACTAGTATAAATATGTATTAAAGGGATGATATGCTATATGACATGAGTCAGCAGTTCTTAGGGTCTGTTCTGGAAATCTGCATTTACTTGCGTAGACTTTAAGTTTAAGAGGAAGGCTGGGTTGATTTCCACTCTCTGACTGTCTTTGACTGGCCGTTCACAGGTCCTGCGGGAAGGTCTTGGTTATATTGCTTTTTTTTTTTATTAAAGCTCTGGATACCACTTCTACGGGCGATATTAGGACGGTCTACAGAACCACTCCTAGACTCCCCAAGAAATCATCTTCCTGCAGCGGCTCTGCTCCTAATAAACGTCTGGTGAGTTTGCCAGTTGAATCAAAAACACCTGAGCTACTAAGTGGAAATTTTCACATCACTGACAAATTCACCTTCCTGTGTTTGTTTTCTAGGATCAATTTGTACACGGAGATAAAGTTTCAGACAGCTCATTAAAGCAGCTGGCAGGGAAGCTGACAGAGATTTGGGAGCATATACTGTGCAAATTGATTCCCAGTTGGCATGTTGAGGGAAGAAAATGGACCCAGATGGGCCATCTGAACCTTTCTGCTAGTTCTAATGCGTGCAAATCAGTACAAATTGTTTGCCATTTTAAAAAGCCTGCCATCAGTGGCATATGGATGAATGATGCCTCACACACACACACACACACACAGACATTACAAACACACAGGTAGCTTTAATAATGCATTAGTTATAAGCTTTCCTACAGCGATTATTTCATGAATGAATCTAATCTGTCACTATAGCAAACATCCGACTGTAGAAGAAGGGTAATGAACCGAGCATGCAGAACACCTACACACACACACACACACACATATAGCGACAGTAGCTGAGCCAACAGGAAGTAATGCCGCGGTCCGGATGAGCACTGCAGCTCCAAACCTCTCTCTATAATGTCTTTTTCAGCATGACAGCAGCTGGCTCCTCTCAACCCGCTAGTTCCATTAACACAATGGAGCCATCCAGATAATAGTAAATACACTCAGAGGGTCTCGCCGTGTGGCCGTATCACGTAACATAAACCTCATGTTCGCAGGCATAACTGTGGCCTCGGGGGCCTGCGGATTGCGGTCTGGAGGTATGCGGTGGTGGCGAGAGCTGACGGCGAGACATCCAAACATTGCAGTTTGATTTAATTAGAAGCATAAATGTCTTGTAAGCATGACGTGATTTAAGAGCAGCGTTGGGCAAACTATTCTTGTCTTATACGAGTTGTATTTTAGGTGAACAATTCAAAATTTTATTTTTTTATAAATACATATTTTGCTGCTGGTGAGACATTGGGGATGTGAGTCAGGTTTGAAATATTCAGTAATTGTCTGTTTGTTGTGAATTACTCACAACCTTGAGGAGAGATGCCGTTCATGTTAACAAACCATATCAAAATATTTCATTACGACCCATAAAAGCGAATCTTTTTGAGCTTCTCCCAGTCAGAAATGCTAGAAAATTATATAACCTGTTTATTCTAACATTATCATATGCTATGAGGTTCTAAATCTTTTTTTTTTTGGTTGCGCTCTTAAAGGAAAAGTGACTCCTGATGTCACTGCACTCAGTAAGAAATAGTCCGGCACGTAACGTAAAATCTTAACTTACCACTACAGTTTTCATACACCGTTGGACAAAGCCAGGCTTGCTGTTTCCCTCTCTTCACAGTGGGGAATGACATGCGGCCACGGGTTGGATTCAAACCTTGGGCCGCTACGGCAAGGACTGAGCCTTTGTGCATGGGGCGGATGCTCTACCAACTCTTTTCAATATGCATCGATTGTTCATTACAACCTTCAAAAGGCTGAGCATCGACAGCTCCAGCTGCTCTGCCTAGATGTGTGGTAGGGTCAATAAAACGTACGGGCATGGCTGCGGTAGTTGTACAGTGACTGCTCCTGCTAACAATACCCGAGAAAGAGCCATTAAGCCGCTTGCCTGTGTCTATCAGATATGACAGATATGTTACCAATAACACCACAGGAAGTGAGGGATTCAGCGTCGTCAACACAACAAGCACAGCCATGTCCACAGCCAAAGCTATGCCGTCCCATGGAGTCGTAATCACAGCTGCAGTCCATCTCAATCAGCCTCGGCAACAGTCAGCGCTAGGTTAAGTAGCTCCGCTAGCTGTCTGCCTACCTGCAATGATACAGACTTGGGCCTGAGCCAGCCACAGCTGAGTGTGCGCCCATGCTGTGGTCCTCACCGGCGCCAGTCTAACACACTTAATATTATATCATGATAGAGCTCAGCCCTTCTGTGTGAATAACAAAGTTTTGGTATATCTAGCGCCGTCGTGTTCGCTTAAGTGCCGCACGCTAAACGCGAAGAAACAGTGTCAAATACTAAAATAGAGAAGCCGCCTGTACAAGGTGTTAAAATGGATGCGATGGGCTCTTTTTTTACATGCTGCAGAATGAACGTACTGTTATCTGGTTGTTTTAAATTGTGATTTAAAATATGAATATCGAATTAGCATGGCTGGATTAATGTGCTCACAGCCCCCTGCAGGGCCCCAATTAAACCACCAGTTCCTCTCTCCTCTGGAATACCATCTTTCTATTTGATTAAACACATTTGATTATTTTAGAAATATGCAGCGCATAAGCACAAAACATGAGTAATTAGGGTCTTAAAACTAGTTTCTGACACAGGGACCCTTTGCAAGACAGGGCCTCAAGGTCAGGTAATAAATTGGGACCTGCCCGCTTATTATGTCGGTCGATATTGAAGTGCCGCATGCTCCCAAACAAAATTAAAAACACAGTAAGCCAGGAGTTTCTGAGCCCCCGGGGCAGTTTCCCAGTTGGTAATCCCATCTTGCTGATTGGCTTCAAAAGTCCAGCATTGGTCAAGCTCTGATAAACAGTTCCTACAAATAATGCAACAGAGCAGTAAAACTGAAACGCAAGAAAAAGTTTACTCATGCTTGAAGCTCATATGTCCTACAAACAAAAGATCCAACGATACTAATCTCTGCCATGACTTGATTTTGTCTTCGTAATAATGAAAGGGGTTGTTTGACAGAACCACTTATGTTCCCTCCACGTCTCCTGTCAAACCTCCAGCACTACAGAAATCCATCTTTTCGTGCCCGTCTGAGACCTCTCACTCGGCGGTTTCGTGTGGATAATTAGTCTACCAGCTCTGCATCACGTCTGCACACCCCGAGTGTCTACCTGCTGAGCTTCTTAGAGAGTCCGACTTCCTTGGGGTTCAAGGACACAAAGAATCCCTGAGCCGTTCGTCTCAAAACACCCACAGCAAACAACAGCGTCTCGGATAATTAACTCACAGAGCCTGAGGAGCAGTTGTCCACCTCCCCGACCTCGTAGAGGACAACATCCTTGATGAACACAGCGATGGCCTTCAGGATGAATGACACAAATAGATGCATGTGGATGTAGTTCCTCGTGCAGTGCAGCTTTCTAGGACACACAGAAAGAGATACAGATCAAAACAAAGACGCATGTCAATAGAATGAAATGTGCTAATTAATCAGTGTCCTTGGAGTTAATAGTTTAAAATGACAACAAATCACAGACTGACTTAACACGTAATTAAGTTCATTAGTCCCTTTTATCACTGTGCGGTGGATGTGTGGAGCACAATGAAAACTTTTTATGGTCCTTCACCAAAAAAAAAAAAGGGCGAGACGTGTATTTCAAAATGACTAATCAGCAACATTTTCAAACCTTCGAGCATCAATTTTTGATTCTTGACTTCCTGATTGGATTATGATACTTGAGAAGATTAAATGATTAGGGAGAGAGATGGGCACAAATGCCCGCCGTTGTGTCAAGTCTGCTATTAGCTCAGATAATTTGTTTATGGCGGCAATGTTTGTTAACAGGTTCTGGGGGGGGGGTGTGATGCAGCACACGCCTAAATCACTTAATATCCCCTCGGGAATCATTAAAGTCTCATCTGAACTCATTTCACAGCCAGGAGAGCTTGTTACCATTCTGTCACAGCTGCTTAAAATGACAATTGTTATATGTTGTTATCCAAACTGTGTCCTGACTCTGTGCCGTGTGCTGCGTGGACCAGAAAACAAGACGTGTGAACAGATTTGTGAATCAGATTACCAGAAGTAAATAGCTAAATAGCTGTTCGTTTAACCCTCTGGTGTTGCCAAGGTTGTGCACACATTAAGTCCACACAGCTTCTGATGGCATAAAAGACAACAATGTTCTTCCATACAGACCAGTAATGCATTCATCTGTGTTAAAAGAGAAATTACAAGTTGATGTAAGATGCAGAAAGATAAAATAGACTTTAATGATCCTACAACAGGGAAATTTGCTGTAAATTTACAGTAACTTACCTTATGTGTGTACCATAGCATACAGTATAGCTCCTTTTCTAGCCGAAAGAACAGATTACAAATGGTTATCATTAATTAAATTATATTCATTCTCTGACTCCACCTGAGCGAGAATAAATCTCATCTCACAGTTCTGTGTTTTAGATGACTGTGTTTTTCTTTACAAATTTACAGTACATACGTTGTGCACCCACAAATTTTGATCTGATTTTGTAAGTAACACAAACGTATTCAGATTAGAAAACATTTCTGTAATCCAGCAGATTATGCTTCTGATTACCAAAGACCCCATTTATTTAGTAACTGACTCATTATTCTTCATATTGCTGACAACAGACAACATGCCACACATCCACAGCGCACTAATTATTAGCAATTATTGCACTATTCTCCAAAAGTAATCACCCTCACTTTCATTTCCAGCAGTACAGTAACTAGTGAAGTTTGCAGAAGTGAGTGCAACAGATGACTTCAGTCCTCCTGTTTAAGTTAAGGAGATCATGTTAAACCTCCACAAATGTGACAGACTGTCACATTTTTTTGCTCCCAACCTGTAATCCATGCTGTCTGCTAGAAACAGGTGTGACTCTCCCCATCTCGCCAGCCCTCATTAATACCCCTCACTGTACCGCACTCCGCAGCTACCTTCACCTCCCACTGCCCTGTCATAACTCTCCTTCAGGCTCAAACCTGTTGGCTGCCTTGATTTCTTTCACACACTTTTTTTTTTTTTTTTTTTTTTAGCAGCCTGACCTTGGCCAGTCCAGCCGGATGCGCAAAAGGTGAAGAAAACTCTCAGGTGGACGCACTTTCACACCCAGCGCGGGTCTTTATGGGGAAACATGAAAAGCAGCTCTGATCTGTGACTAACACAGTATCACACGTCCGTGGCAGGGCTATATTGGAGACACATGAAAAACCGGTCGCAAAAAAAGCAATAAGGGGGGAAAAAAAGTGCGGCGGGGCGGAAACACTTATGTTGCATCACATTACATGTTGCATCACTTTACTTTGGATGTGAATTCAAGGAGATGAAATGAGCACACAGGAGAGTAACAAGAAGAATGAGATTTCTAGGGCTGTTAGTGCACTCGTGGGTTTTTTTTTTGTTGTTGTTGTTGCAGCAGCAGGAGCAGAGCAAATTTTTTGTTTTTTTTACATTGTTTTCGGCAACAAAATGCAGCACTAAAGAATAAATATATATATTTCCATCTATTTTGAGACTTAAATATCTTTCTCCTCTTCTGCTCGAAACATTCTTAAATGTTAAAGTTAAAGCTCGTACAACTGAAGAAGAGAAACTGAATGCAGAGCGTCGATAAGCGTCAAGCTTGATAAGTTTATTTAAGTTTGTATCGTTATTGTATTTTCTATTACAGTATTGGTGCTGTGTTTTCATTTATAGGATTATTACTGTTTTTTTTTCAAAGACCACTAAGATGCTGAGTCATTACTGTATTCTAATTACAGTATTAGACCTGTATTTTCAATTACAGTATTAGTTTAATTAACAAGAATTGTAATCACAAATCTGAGAATTGCATGGCAGCACATTAAACCATCATTTAGTTTGAACCCCCACACATACAGTGTCCATTCATTGTCCTGCAGGGTAAAGAATTTCCAATCTAAAGGTCATCTCTCCGTCATTCTTCCCATCAAAACTGTAATTTTCTTCCAGGCGCTTACAGTCCCTGACTTGTCAAACACGTTATTACTATACCTCAGATGTATAATCTCCACACGCCTGCAGACGTGTGCCATCAAAAAGATCAGCGCGCCGAAATGAATGAGAGCGTTGCCAAGTTTGATTGACAATTTATTAAATTCTAAAATAAAGTATTTGGATCTTCCTGTCTTTCACAGCTTAACATAAGCCTCATATTTCTGTCAACTGCGCTGATTGGAAGTTAACAAATAAACGTCATGTTGTCCACATCGTATCGCCCAGCAGGAGTAATGTCAGTGTGTATTATGGTAGATTGCTCATGCTAATGCTCTTCACAGGGGTCCTGCAGTGGTGACTGACTTTGTTTCCTTTTTCGAGCTGTCATTTTTATCCTTTTTCTGAACAACTGTCCACAGGGGACCAGGAGAGAATGTGTGTCTATCAGGGATAAAAGGTTAAGGTATTTCTACTTACCTGAAGATGCAGAGGATCGCAATAGCCGTGGTTAGAGATATGAGGGAGACGCTGTGACCAATGGTGTAGCCAATCTTCACTTGCCAGAAAAACTTGCCCTGATGTCAAAAAAACACAGAAAGAAATGAAGGAAAGTCAACTGACTGTTTTTTGAAGGCTGGCATAATGACAATTGTTTGGAAGAAGAAAAATCTGATTGCTGATTAAGACCCCTTTGCAGTTGAGACTTATTATAGGATGCATGCCTTTACAACCATAAAATAACCATGATTTCGAAAGGCAGCGGCAGATTGATGGGTCCTTATCTCAACAAAAAATTCCTCTTTGGGACATCACAACTCAAACTCAGTTTGAGACTTGATACAACCCTTGGCTAAGAAAATAAGCCTAAGTAATGCCTCTTATGCCTAATAGACAAGCAAAAATGATTCTCTGACAACTCTGCTGTTGGCTCCAGGGAACGGCCAGTCTGGGAGCCCTGCGGTTTCATAGTGCGTCCAAGGAGTAATTAAGTTAGAAGATGGAGTTTGAGAATAATTTGATTTTTTTAGAATGGGCGAATTATGAACTACGTTTTGGCTTGTTGTCAGGGTTTGGCAAGCTCATCCACCGTCGCTCTCAGGACAGAGCGGGCGTCTTGCACTCGAAAGTAGATTGTGAGGAGATGGTCCCTCAGTTGAGTGCGTACAGTGACTACATGGGCAGCAGTGGCTCAGGAGGTAGAGTGGGTTGAGTGCTAATTAGATGATTGGTGGTTTGATCCAGTCTGCAGGCTGAGGTGTTCTTGAGCAAGATACTGAACTCGCTCGTGGAGGCTGCGTCATTGGCGTGGGTGAGGGATTAGCTCCCGAACTGATGAGCAGTTGGCACCTTGCAGTGCTTTTACTTTATGAATGCATGTGTGTGTGTGTGTGTGTGTGTGTCTTGAGTGGTCAAAAGACTAGAAATACCCTATGTATGTATAGTCCATTTACCAGCCATGATTGGTGGATGCTTATTTTTAAAATGTCCTATCACGGGTCGGTCCACCTCGAATACGGAGTTGTTCCAAACAGTGAACGCTACTTAAAAATTGATACATCTATTAACATGAATTACTGTCTAGATGAAAAATCACTCACAGGGCAACTTCTTTGCAGAATGGGTACTTTGATACTGAGTACATTTTGGTGATGCCGCCGCACCGCCGCCACTGTACACTGACCTCCACCACAGGAAACAAGATGAATCCAAGGGATTGTGCCATGTGACACAGAAATAATAATAACACTAATAAAAAACTCCTACTCCTACTCTTACTCTGCCCATCTCTATAGGCTCCTTTCCATTTTATGTTGTCAGACACTTATAATAACTATTTGATCATGTCACTGGCAAAAACAAGTATTTTAGTGGATGTACACTTTTGCCCAGAAGATTACCCATTTAGCTGCAACACTCTCACCTCAAAACTGTCGTCCCCATCAGTCACAGACATAAAAACGTGTGAAAATTATACTGTAACAGTACACAGTGTTGCTGCCTCGGTACTGTGTGTTTTGTGCTTGATGAAAATGAGTCGCGCATCCTCTCTATCAAGTATGCAGAAAGGACGGACATCAAATTCCTTTTAGAGTACTTCACCGGTCGGTTCCCTCCTGACTTCCTAGGTGGCATACTAATGAGGCCCCCTCGGTGACTCACAGAGCAGAGTGCCCACCCAGAAAGCTTTTACCACCACGTAGAGCACATGCACTCTTCAGCCCGCTCCACCTTCATCAACGCAGACGAGATTAGCTCCCTCTGCATTAAACTGTAAAAGACCTACATTTGATGTATTTACTCCCTTCCTTACCCTGGAAGCAACATGAATAACCTCTGATGATTCATAATGCCTGACAATAACTGAGCCAGCCTTAGTTACAAACACGCGCTCGCTTCGACAAACAGCGAAGGATGTTGACTTACCGGTATGTTCACTCTTAAGGTAGCCTGGATGTTTTTCATTTTTAGTTTATGGATTATATGCGTTAAAAGAGAAGAAGGGGTCGATATCTTTGAAGTTTGCTACAGTAATCAATATTTTTTTTAAAAATAATAATATTGGATTAAGACAACGCAATGTGGAATGAGTCAGTCACAATACGAACCAACCACTGATTCTAACAACTCTTCAATTGTCGCCAATCTTTCAGGACAGGCAGGCAAAGTTAGCGACTAAGCGCCAAACATAATGGAAACAGATACTTCCCGTTGTGTGTCGCTGGGGAGCAGAGGTTCTCAAACTGCGAGGTTGATTTTTGTGAGTCATTAATAAATCTGAACACGCAGAGCGTAGCAACAACTTTTTGTTGTACTTTCTTTCAGACTTTTCTTGAAAGCTGCGTATCATTTTTAATTTAATGTCACTCTCTGCAGATGCATTTCGAGCATTGATGAAACGGTAAAGAGGGTTGAGGATGCGGAGCCGTCCAATGGTGCTCTCATTTTGAGCAAATACACACATTGCTGTTTCTCAAATAAAGTGACAAAGTGCTCTTTTGTCCATCCGAAGCTCACTTCGACCGGGTGAAAGTTAACTGACTTGCTCAGCTGACTCTGCCACAAGCTGAAGCCGCCAGGAAGAGCGCTACGTGTAGTGACAGAAATGGCGTCGCGTGATGCACACTGGCTCCAAAAACACTTTTTTCCCCTACAGCCTTACATTTTAAAAGAAGCTGATATAATGCAGACGAGCTGAGTTCAGTCTGCTACAACTTTTAACTACAATTTCTTCATTTTTCATTCATCATGAATCTGTTTCTGCCGCTGTTTCTCAAACTATGCTATGCGAAGCACTGGTGGTATGTGACTTCCCTGTAAAAAAAAAAAAGCATATTACGCTTCAGTATCTGCCTGATGCATAGTCACATTTTTGCCTGCAACACACACCTGAGCTAAAACGTGACTAAGAGACAGTAAGCGGAAGTGAAATGAGCGGTTGCTCCAAATGGGAAATATCAGGAAGAGGAGCGCAGATCAGGAGTCCTGCTTTCCAACAAATTATCTCCAGCTCTTGAACCGGTTCCATTAGGGATTCAACAGTAAATAAATCATCTTCCTGAAGTGTCTGTAGCTGAACAGAGTCATCCTATACTGCTGTAAAAGAGAAACGCAGTGTGTCTGATGAAATCGGTCAGTTCAGGTAGAAGAAGTGTCTGATGTGCTAATTAAATCCATCTTGGCCACCGGCTCCTTACGTTGTTTCACACTGTGGGGGCTGTTTAGTATCTCTTCCGTTGCCTCTTACAGACCGCAGCAATTTACTCACATCATCGCTTGTGCCGTTGAGATTGTATCCACAGTTCACGGCGATGTCTAACGGATGCATCTCGGTCCAACCGTCGGCCGTGCAGGTCTTGGAGAGGTTACCTGGAGATTGAGAATACATACAGAAGATTTCTCTTTATCTGCTCTAACAAGTTAGGTTTAAAATTCATCCGGTGTGCTGCAGCTGCTGCTGTGCGACATCGTGACATTTTCAGTGACCTCATATGCTGGCTTGTTGTGTCGAGCAACGAGAAAGCCCCCACAAGCCGCTGCCTGACTTTCTCCCACTAATGTGAGCCATTATTGATTCATGTGTTATCTGTGTCTGCAGAAAGGCACTCGGCTATCACTGATATTGATGTTCTGACGCTCGTCTTTTCACTCATCCGACCATATGTAAAGATTAACGTGCATATGAGGGAATATGAACAGACCATTATGTTTTTTTAGCCATATGTATGACTAAAGAGTCTAATGTAAGATCTAATGTAAGTTCCATTAGTGACATAACATAATTATGAGGAATGTCTGCGTTTCTATATGAGTGCATACTGAACTGCAAGACCAGATATTTTATCGGAAAACAGTTGAGAGTCTCAATATTTTGGCTGCTTGCAAAATTACTTAATTAAAAACAAATCCTTGTTAGTTAATGCTGCTCTGCAAATCAGCTGCGTATAAACAAGCTTGGGTTATTGTTTAAAACCTGATCTCACCACCGAGTGTATTATATTCAAACAGCAACATATTTATGAAGTGTACTTTGTCACGGCTGGACTAGCTGAAGAGTTTCTGTCTGTTTTCTGTTGTGCTGAAATCAGGGGTTATTTTAACTTTTGTCCTTTGTGTCCAACTTTTGTTTGTTGTCAATATTTTATGTTATATTTTCCTAGATTTCTTTTTTTTATTATTAATTTCCTTCTACATTTCTTTGTTTACACCCTGACTCTGTGATGATTGCAGGAAACAGGGCCATCTAGAGTGGTGGCATCTGGGGGTTCATTTGTATTCGTATTGATTCTCAATGCAATTGTACTTATTATTTGGCCTGCGTTCTTATTTTCCATTGTTGCTGACTTGGTGCTTTTCGTTTGCTTCGTTTATAGATTGCTAGAAATGATTCTCCGTAGCCAAGAATATAAATGTGATATGACTCCTAATGCTTTACTGTAAGGACATCCGGGTCATCATTTCTTTCCCCTCCCTTAGAAATAACCTGCTATTCTCTCTGCCAAAGATGTACTTAATGGCAGATGTACTGAGACAAGCATCAGGAATAGTCTGTTATTTGGTTTATTCATGGGAGATCTTCATGGTTTATTCATTTTTTGGGGGGGGGGGGATTGAAGGTTCGTGTAAACAGCTTAACCCAAATGAGACCTTGACCACAATGTGACCAAAGCCAACTTGCTTCGTGCATGTAAACTTAGTCAATTATGTCCGAGCGTTATCATATGCAGGCACTGAGCTGTGGAGGAAAGCATGTGCAGCAGGAGGTTGGTATCTAGAAATGCAGCTCAGCCAGGAAAAGGTTTTATTTCGTCACTGACGTGGCCGCATTTGAGCATCATGCTGCGATGATGGGATGAATTCTCCTTTATTTTCTCTCTTATTTCATCCTCAATCCATTCCTCTATTAACCAAATACACTCCCAGGGATATGCAGGTTTGCTCCACACACACACACACACACACACACACACACACACTCAGACAGTCAAACACTCCCCGCATCAGTCTCATTAAGCCCCTCTCACCAGAGGGGTTTTAAAAGTGGTACTGTAAGAAGGCATAGACTGAATCCTTCTGAATATCCTGAATGAAGTGAAGTCATCTTTCCGGCCTATGGACTCATTTGCAGTCAGGGTGGTACACTTCCAGTCTTTTCAACAGATTTATTGCTGCATTGCAGAATATTGCAGAACGGGGAAGCAAAGGGAAGGACAGAAAAGCACCTGAAAGCAGAGTGGCTCCACCTTGACTCAAGGCCATTTCAGGAATAGTTCAATACATCTGTATGAATTATTAAAAAAACGACTTTAAACGTAACTTTTATATATCTGAACTGCGTTTTTTTCTTTTTTGCTACGTACCAGGCGACAAGATATCATTGCCACATATTAGTCTGGCTCCCATTGTTTGCACTCAGAAAGAGTCTCAAATGATATTTTAAGTGTGAGTTTTGCCACTGCTGAAGCTCAGCACACCTTTTGATAATCCGCTGCGCTCCTCTCCGATAGGACTTTTTCGAGTGCTTTTGTTGAGTTGTGTGTGCCTCAGGGTTCGGTCCTCGGACCTATTCTGCTTGCTGTGTATGTATTTCCCCTCAGACAGATAATAAGACACACAGATGATATTCAACTGTACATCTTATTTATTTTATTTATTTAGTTTCAGATAACTATAAGTTATACTTTTTCCAGTTGAGGAACATTGGGGAACTCATTCAAGCCGTGACGGTAATGACAATTCATGCTTTTATCTCGTCCTGTCTCGACTATTATAGTTATTGGAACTTCACCTTCCTCGGCGAAGCATCCTTGGATCAGTCGCAAGCACCCCAAGCGCCTGCTGCATCTCAGCTTTTTACCGAGCCCGCTAAAAGCTCTCACTGATTTTGATTTCTTTTCAGCCGCTCCCCATCAAACTCAGAATCCAATTCAAGGTGATATCCTACAGAGCTCTGCATGGTGGGGCTCCTGCCTACGCTAGAAATGTGCTGCAGGCTTATAATAGCAGAAAATCTCTGAGGGGTTTGTTTCTTATTCATTGATCCAGGCTTAAAACTAAAGGAGACTGTGCTTTTGAGGTTGCGGCTCCTTTCTGCCACCTGATCTTTAAAGAAGCAAAACAGGAGCGTTGTAGCATTTAAACATTTAATAATCACATCAAATCGAATATAACCTGTTATTTTTAGATATAAATACACTCCTTTTACTTTTATCTTATTCTGCTGAACAAATTAAAACATTATTTAAATATTTTGAAATAAATAAATATCTCTAAGTATGTGAATCTGTATTTTTCACTGTTGTACAACACCAAGATATTCAAAACTTTCTTATCTGTTACTGTAATATCAAATTTAAATCTACAGGCAGATAAACTTTGGATCAAGGGACCACAGATAAATTTGGGGGGTGATATGATCTGTACTTTCAGATGTTTTTAAGATGTGACGAGGCAATTTTTTTTTCTTTTTTACACTGTGGAACCAACAAAGAAAGAGAGATGCTTTAGTCTGCATGCTTTTCCTTTTTTAAATGTCAGGAAATATATTTAACTTCTGATCTGAGAAAACAAATGACGCATTTCAGACGCATCATTTCAACAGTAGCAGTATTGTCTTCATGTGAACAGATGCTGTTTGTCCTGCTGTCCATGCACTGTTGATATAATCTCTGCAGATTTGTATTTCTTTGCACAGGCAAAGACAAATAGAAGAAGAAAAAGAGCTCGCAGACAGCCAACCTCTTCCAAGAGCCCCATTACCGCTACCAACTAACAGTTTAATCTCTGAATCCTCATGCAGGATGAATGCTTTCGTCAGGACAATGTCCTGGATGATGCATGTCCTGATGCAAGCAGCTGTCACGACATTTTCCCGCATGTCACAGAAGAAAGTGTAAGTGGAGCATGAATCATCGGCCACAGCGTCAAGCCATTTGCAGAAAAAAAAAAAAACGACCCCGCCAAGCTGGGTCATGCTCACCTGAGATAACATGTCTTCAACTGTCATTTACAACTTCACTTTTGAGGACATTCCTGCCGTGGATCACTATATGTCATTCATAATAAGCAGCTGGGGAAACCGGGGCGAAATGCGTTTTCATCCAATCATCGCTGGCTTTAAACATTTCCGGTCATCTCTGTGGAGAATCTGTCAGTATGTCGAGCGAAACGTACCGAGCTGTGCTCAGAGATACGGATGGCGCCAAAATCCCTCATGAATCAGGTGATGTGGATGATTGATTAGACGCCGTAAAGCATGAGCGATGGCAGCATGTTTTCAGGTGTAAATAAGAGGTTTCGGACGTGGTGTTGCACCTTAAAGGCATCAGCCTGCCGGAGCGCTGTTGGACACTGTGTTAGAAGAGTGTTGGGGTGCTAATATTTGCTCATTTGCACTAAACAAGAAGTACAACTGATGCTGATTGAGATGTTATAAGTTTGTCAGGTATTCGCCAAATTTAATACAACCTCAGGGGAACATGAACATCTATCCATTCATCCATTATCTGCAACCCCTTATTCTGGGGCTGGAGCCAATCCCAGCTGATTTAGAGGCAGGGTACACCTAGACAAGTTGCCAGCTCATCACGGGGCTGGCCACACCTATGGCCAATATAGCCAATAATTTCAATAGTTCACCTGTTAATTGCATGTGTTTGGACTGTGGGAGCAAGCTGGAGTACCAGGAGAGAACCCCAAGGTTTGAACCAGGAACCTCCACGATGTGAGGTGACAGTGCTAACCACCGTGCCACCCGGGACATGAAGGTCTACACCAGATTTCATAACAGTCCAAGTCACCACAGTCAGTAGGATTCATCATCCGGGGACCATGAATATTTCAACCAAACGAGCCACGCTGCTAAAACTCAACAAATATTTAACAAGTCCTCCGAATTAAACAACTCCTCTCCAGCAACAGGACGGTATCATTGGTCTGTACTTTTCAAAACCCTTTTCGTGATGTGACGCTGCATTCAGGTGCGGGGAGGTTCATGTATAAAAGAGTTTTTGTAGTTGAGGATTAAGAGAGATTTTCCTACAGTTTCACTCCGTGTCTCTGTATCTCTCCAGAGGAGTTTATCTCAAGCTGTTTCCATCTCATTATGTTTGCTTTGAGTTTAAAGGTTAATTCCCGCTGTATTTGCATGCAGCATTTTTTCTATTATTGAGGCAGTTTATTGCAGGTTTCTGAAAAATTCACTCACGGCTCGCTCACACAGTGAACTGACACCAGCGCGCTCCAATCTCCGCGTGACTTTACTGTCATTTGTATACTTCCAGCATTGTTCAGGACTGAAGTATAATCACACACGGACGAGCAGCCATAGTCGGGTTTCAAAATGAAAGATTAATTGCTGTGATGTCTGCTTGGCTGAGCGGTCTAACACTGAGTGGGACTGGCAAGAAAAAAAAAAATCCACTTTAGTTGTAAAATGGCACAGAACTAATGAATAGTTGATCACTGTAACGCAGAAAACATTATGCAAATGTGTCGTTTCTCAAAATACACATATGTTGTTGTATACCGGAGGATGTGAAGAGCGCAAAAACTGTTTGTATCGTTACACGATTGTAAAAATCTGTTGACAAGAGAGACAAGGTCATGCCAAAACACCGATGGGTGTGTACCCTCCCTGCTGACATGATTCTCACTTACTTTCACCTTGTGTGTGTGTTAGTTTTAGCTGTCGGTGGACAGCTGACTAACTTTGCACTTCCTGAGAGGCCATGGCTGTGACGCATGGCGGCAGGACAGCAGGTTAAACTGGTTTACACGGCTGCTTCGTACAACATGTTAAAAAAGAGAAGGTCTGCAACGCTAACCGTTGTCGAAAGACGGTCTTAACTAGCTTAGCCTTGTTACTTTTTGTGTGTGTGTGTGTGTGTGTGTGTGTTCTGTGGCTCCTTTCACCGAAGACAAGACGAGGTGAATCAAGGTAAAAAGCTATCACTGATTTTCCTTATTAAAGGTAAAGCAATTACAAACAAGGAGAGATAAATAGAGAAGTCAATCAATGTGAAGATGTGGGTTGTGCAGAGAGAGCTGCAACTCAATATCCAGCAAAGGTCACGAATATTTTTGTACTTTCAGCGTGTATGAAAGAGATTTTCATTCCAAAATGACATATGCTTCCCACACTGCCTCATCTGACAAAAGGATGGCTGCTTTCAAAGAGTTTGTGTGTAACTATTTGAAAAATTTGGCTTCACCTGCTCATTTTTTTTTTGTTTTTTGTTTTTTGTCTTAAATCACTCAGTCGCCCATTTGGACCCTCAGACGTGACCTGACTTCGACCTGATTTCATTTTTCAGGAGAAAGATAATAAATTCCTGTGTGCCGACAACATGTTTACATTAAATAGGAGCACAAATAGACTGGACTCTTGCTGTCTTCTGACCTCTCCAAGTGCTTTTACGCTACATATAACACGCATTCATACACGGATGGCACTGGCTGCCATGCAACATGCAAGCCGCTCCTCGGTTTTTGGGAGCTAATCATTCATGCATACGTTTTGCTCAAGTACACTTCAACATACATCCAGTTGCTTTGGTTAAAAGCGTCCGCTAAATGACCACAGCTGATCCAAGAACCCCAAACAGGCTAAGTACTGAGTGCCAACCATCTTTGTAAATAATACAATCTAATGCAACATGTTTTTTCCAATATAAATAATATATAACACATTGATTAATCTCTGTTTGTGATGTTGTACCGGACCGTTGTCGGGAAGAGGGTCTCGATTTTCCAGTCCATCTACGTCCCACTACATTTGGTTAGTGACCGAAAGACTGAGGCTGTGAAATGAGTCTCCTCCGCGGCTCAGCCTCAGAGACACGGTAAGAAGCTCGGAGTAGAGGCTATGCTCCTTCGCATCGAAAGAAGCCAGCTGAAATAGCTTAAGCATCTGTTTAGGATGCCCCCTGGGTGCCTCCCTTTGGAGTTTTTCCAGGCACGTCCAACTGGGAAGAGACCCCGGGGCAGACCCAGAACCTGCTGGAGGGACTACAGAGCCCATCTAGCCTGGAAACGTCTCGGGAGCTCACAGGAGGAGCTGGAATGTGTTGCTGGGGAGAGCGCCCTGCTAAACCTGTTGCCACCGCAACCTGACTACAGATAAGTGGAAGAGAATGGATGGATGGATGGATGATTGTCTTTCCCATTAATGCTACACCTTTATATGCGTATAAAAGGTGTGGTATAAAGGTGTGATATGGCCGTTGCTTTGCGATTGCTCGTAACTTTTCCTGCTTTGAAAAATTTGCCTTGAAAATAATAATAATCAATGTTCGGGAATGTTCAGAAGTGTCATCAAAAATTGTTGCCCAGTTGACTGATTGCACCATAAATGCAAATGCACTTGTTTTTTTTTTTTTCTTCGATGATTATCGACTGTCAGAAGACAAAAATCACACCGAACAGGCAGAATAAACAAACTGTCATAACTTGTTCTACGGCCCGTAGAAAAATTGAGTTTAGATGATTTATGACAAACTAGGCAGTCATCTATCAGTCTGGTTCTGCCTCGGTGGGAAATAAAGGTCTCAGGACTTCATGTGTATTCATTCTTGTGGCAAGGGAAATCAGACAACAAATTACTTCAATAACAGGAAAAACTGAGTGTTTGCTTCAATATGCGTCCCGATGTTTTGAAGCTCTCATGGCTCCCAATTACATGAAAATATGTCTCCACCTCACAAAGAACCGGTTCTCATTAAAGTCCAAATTGCTTATTATCCTGAGATACATCCACAATGATACTGATATATATATTAAATTCAAATCACTATCACAGTTCACTTCACTGAGGACTCAAGCCCCGATAATCGAGGTGAAATTCAGCATGCCACAAGAAATAATAAAACATATTTAAGAGGTGAGTGAAGAATTGTGATGTTCTGCGTATTAGTAATGCCAAAACACATTCGTGCGGTCATTCAACAGTTATTCTACTGAAAACCCAAAGCCAAAACAATCTCCGTGATGGACTATTTTTACTTCACAAGCTTTAAACTCTGCCATCAATACATGCCGGGGCACAAAGTGCATCTCTGATGTGTCACATTTCCTCATGTCTCTAATTTTCTCTTTGACTCTCTGAGATGCTAATGCCCGTTTGAGTGCAGCAACACTCACAGAGGAGATCACAGAAGAAGAAGAAGAAGAAGAAGAAAGAATAATAACACACACGCATTAGCATGCACCTGCGGCTCGGTGATCGTATTTCAAAGTTTACTGGATGTTCAAGAGGTGATGGATTGATTTTTTCACGGCGACGAAATATGTGCCGTTTTTTTTGGTGGGGTACAAAAATCCCAAAATTGTAGCTGGAGTAAAAAAACACGTGTGCATGAAAAGTGACCCGTGAACAAGGCAGAAAAACACTGCTGCCAACTGTTTCTCAAAAATGCCTAATCATCCCGTTTGATAAACGCAAAGGAACCATTCAACGGTTCGACTGGGCAGGCAGGGGCTACACTAAAGCAAAGTTTATTGCAACATCTTTATAGTCTGTATGTGTTTTATGGCACGCATTCATCACTTCTACTGTAAGATCTTTGCAAATAACACAATCTAATGCAACATGTTTTTTCCAATATAAATAATATAGAAATAGAAATAAAAAGCTGCCAAGACTTAGGCGACTAAAAATAATTGTTCCTCTAGAGCCGGAGCGACAAAGGTGGAAGGGAGTAAATGAGGATTAATGAAATGTTTTATTGCCTCTTGAGGTGGAAAAAGTCTTTAAATAAAATTGTCAAAGGCAGCAGATGCTAACACAGATGTGCACGGTACAAAAGGAAGACATGGACACAGAGAGGGGGGGAATAAATGTGACACTTCAGTCCTTCCGCCCTTTAAACTGCGAAAACCTACTGAAACCCATTTCAACTGCGAGATTGCTACCCGGGTTAGTGCCATATTCATCCCATTGGGGGGTCTGCATCTTTACAGTATACATTTCACAGTGATCTATAAAGTATTGGTTACCTGAAGTAAAAGCCCCATCAGCCCCATCTCCAATAGTTATAGTAAATAGTTGGATATTACATCTCTCAGTCGGGGGGGAAATGAATGAGCATCGACTCGCTGAGTCACAGACGAAGAAGCTCAAGAGGAGCAGGTAAAAAAGCTGAAGGGAAATAGCCCAGAGGTGTTGAAAAGAAGAAATGGATATCCATCAGCAGATATCTGAAATCACTCTGAGAGGAGGGGGAAAAGGATCTGAAGGAAAAGGTTTGAGGCAGGAGGCATCCGAGAAAATATCCAAACCGATTGCTCATGCTGATCCACACCACCACACACCGGTCTACCGCACTGTAGCGCGTGTTTAATTTACTGTAATAACCCGATATTCGATTCAAGTCAAGTTCACAGTGAGGTAAAAACATGCCAAAACACATTCACAGCTGTAATTACCTCTGACTCGATTCTGCCTCATTAAACTATAAAAAAAAAAGAAAAACTTATGTTGGTCAAAGAGCTACACAAAGTCCGACAACATATGAGTAGCACAAAAAAATAACATATAACATGTAACTAGATGATAAGAGCTGGAAAGCTGGCAGTTAAAGTTAAGATGTGATGGAGGTCTCTTTCAGAGAATAGCAGCCACAGGACTGTAAGCAGTCGCCCCGTGAAATTGGACAAAACTACCGGGTGTGTAATGACGGAGGGAACGAGAGGTCCGGAGGTCAAATAGGAACATAATAGCTCCGATGTACGCTATCAGGAGAGTAAATACAAGTCTTTAAAAACAGCTACTGGAATCCAGCGGAGAGAAAACATGGGCGCCGCGGCCTCTGTGTGGACCAGTAGGACACGCAGCGAAAACAAGCGGTTAATACCAAGAATATTACAACGTTATAATTTAAACAGGAGAGGATAAAGGCACAAGAATTAGGATTTGTTTTTGGAAATTACTCCAACGATGACTGGAATGACTTGAAGAAGAAACAAACCGGATTACAGCCCTGGACCATTTCTCAAACTTAAATACAGATTAAACAAATCACCAGTGTTTGACATAATGCCTAATGGAAAGAGTGAACACGCTGCGAGAGGCTTATTCGCTCTCTCGTCATGACTTGTGTCTTTATGGTAAAATGTGAATCTGCAACTAGCTGCTATGTAGCTTAGCTTAGCATAAAGACTGGAAATCTGTCAGCCTACAAGCCCCAATGAAGCTAAATCTAATTAACACCTATCTTGTTTCTACTTCCGCTAAATTAATTTTGCCATAAAACATTTGATGACTTTAATGCAGTTTCTTCAAGCTTATTTGGTCTTTATCTAGCAGTTGTGTATCTGCTTCACATCTGGAAGAAGATATTACATCTCAGGATTATTTGATCCGTAAAGTAGACAAACAATGAAGATGAGAGTCCACTACAGAGTAGAGCCCTGCACTCCTGTGGGAGTCCCGCGATACCCGACGCAAAGGAGCGTGGCGCGGGACAAATTTTAAAAGCTCATTGTGGGCGCGGGCGGGAGGGGTGATAAGCTGCAGTCCCGCAAACTAAAAACGTGTGCAAAATAAAATGAATAAATGATTAATTTATGTCTATCATACATAATTTGTGCCGGATATTTTATTTGGCATTGATAAAAACATTTTTGCGGATGTTGTCTAATCTCACATACGTTTCAGACAATTCGTTTCTGCTCTTCCGTGTTTGAGATCTCCGATCATGGCAGAAACGCCTGGCACTGCGTACCCTCGTTACGTGCACTAGGCGAAGGATTGGTCCGTGGAGAGCTCAGCTAAGCTCAGCGTGTTTAATTTCCCAAGCCAATGAAAAGAACATTCGTGAGAGATAACGTCCGCATCTTGCGGGATTTGCGGGCAGGAGCGGGACAAAATATGGCAGGCGTAGACGGGAGCGGGATTGAAAATCATACTTCTTTACGGGAGTGGGACTGAAAATTGTGTCCCACCTCCACTACAGAGTCTGTCCAGGTAGGGAGTTCACCAGATGCCACATGCTGCAATTTATCAGAGCCCATGGATCCCTAAAGCAACCTTTGCTGGTAGAAATTGGTATTTTTGCTCAGGATTTTAATCAGTTTGTTCACGAGTTTGTTATTATCACAGTACTTATGATTGTAGCGAGACGGCATCTTTGCTAACGGCCAAACATTAGCATAACAGCCAGTTAGTATTATCGCATACTAATCTTCCTGGGGAAAAATACAACCCAGCTTCATCCGAAGGCAGCACAGACACCTGGACGACAAGGTCACCGCAAACTCATTAAGAGCTATAGATTAGTTACTCACAGCAGGGCCTCTATTGTCTGCCCGCTCTCTCATCGATAACACTGAAGTGCAGAAGTAAAAAAAAAAAAACCCAAAAAAACATAATTTACTATTTAATCGAAGGAAATGTCCATTTATGAGTAACCTAGCAACAGTGTTCTCTCATCCTGAAGGATGTACAGGATCCTCACCACTGTCAAAAACACATTTGCATGACTATAAAAGACGTCATCTTGCTGTGACACCAAGTCGACTCGCCGTTTAAGAAGACTGGGGGTGACAATGTCGGTGTAATTTTCTTTCATTCTCGAAAGGCTACGCAGTGAAGAATGGAGGCTGTTGTTGGAATTAAGTTTTCTTTTTTTTTTTTTAATCAGGCAGCCGAGGGAGCAAAAAGTTTCGATGGCGCAGGTATTGAGAGCAACTTTGAACAAACTCAAAGAAAGAAGAAAGTGGGAGCATCAAGCAGGGACGGGAGGTTTTGACAGAAAGGGGAACTTGTGGCAGAAATCCATCCAAAAACTGAGAGGCACAGCGCTGTTTCTTTTTATTGATACTTATTTAAACATCGGAGTGATGCGAAACGACCACATAAAATAATGTTGGTCTTGTACTGCCTAAAGACAAATTTGAAGTCTCACTTTGGAGTAGCACCATAAAAAGAGTCTAAAAATGGGTCAGGAGGAAAATAAATCAAGCAACAGACAGCCGGAGGGGAAAGTTACCAAGAACCTCTGGTGGAGAGATGAGGAGTGATTCAAAAATCATAAAAATTTGGTGATGTTTCTCTTTCTTATCTCTCCTATCACCACTCCTGTTGACCCGCTTTCTCTGTGCTTCTTCCAAGACAAAGGTTAAAGGATCAGCTGGATTCCTCCTTGTTGTCTTAGACCCGGACCGTAATCGGTGTCTGAGTTTACATGTGCAATTCAAGCCCGGTCTTTCATTTGGCTCGTGTAAACACCGTGTATGGTTTACAGTCACATGGATTAACTTCTATCCAGGGTTAGAGGCACTTGGAGAACCCCCCAATATCTATTTGAAACAGCCAGTTCACAGGGTCAGCACTATTTCAGAAGTTTTTCCATAGCTTCTGTCTGTAAGCCGTTTGAAGACAGTCTGCTGTCTGAAATAACAGGAAGAAAGTTCTGAAAAGCTTGTAAATAACTCGATGTTATGTTCTTCATGAGGCTCATGAATCAATATGCGTTTTCCTGCGAGTTGTTTGCCTTGGGCTTTCTGCAGGGTTTCTAATCATATCTGCTGTCCTCAGGAGGTGATGGCGAAACCACCAGTCTGATGACTTTAAATGTCCATTTGCATGCAGGCAACACATTTCATCTTCAGTATCTACCCAAAGGCTTGACCGTATGCAAATACACTTTTAAATACCAAAATACTCACAGCTGGAAAATAAAAAAATGAATGCAGATCTCTAAATGACAGCTAATGTCAAAATGAAAGCCTGTTTTGACACTTGAAGGAAAAATTAATTATTCCACTAAAACAAAGCAATTAAATTACAGATATTTAAATTATTTTTGTTGTGTCATTTTCTTCCTCTCAAGCTGGAAACCTAAATAAATGAAGAAATTATGATATTTCCGAACATAGAAACCTAAAACATGAAAAAATATCATTTATGTTATTATGTGTTTACCTCTGTGGTGGTCACTGAAGTAACTGAAGTAAGTGGGGCAGGTTATCGTAACCACCTCTCCGACGCTGGCTGACGGCCAACAGGCGATGATGTCCCACATGCCCTGGCAACCTGCCAGCAGGAGACAATACCGTGAACGTTAGATCGCGTGCTTAATGTGACACCCGTGGCACAACCGATCCTGCGCAGCGACCACAATTCAAGTTCAGGAGACAGAAACATCATAAACATCATTATAATTCTGCATTTTTGGTACATAAGTCCAGTTTTAGTCACACACTGTGGAGGCTAGTTGAAAGTAATGGGGACATGTATGTATTCATTCATAACAATCAACACAGTCAGGTAGTACGCCATTTCTCTGAACGCTCTTGCAATAACTGGGTTTAAATTCAAATGTAAAGCAAATTTGAACTGAATTTAGGGAAACTCAGCCATAAAATGCAGATTAATGCACGCTTCCATGTTTCACCTGTGTCTGGCTGTCTGTCTTGTGTCTTTAGTTTCTGTATTTCTTGTCCCCCTCGTCAGATTGTGCTGTTTCGTGGTCCCGTATTAGTTCCTCTGTCCTTTGTTCTTACCCTGCCGTGTCCCTGCTCCTGTTTCTTTTCTCACTTCTTGGTTCTATTTATTGGATTTTCTGTGGGACTCCTGGTTTATCTCGGATTTCTTTTTAACTGTTTGTTTTTCCAGCCTGCCTTTAGTTGTTTTTTCACCCCTGAGCTATTAAGTTGATTTTCGTGCATTTGCATCCGCTTCCTGTGCTGAAACGTGACACTTTTACAACTCAGCAAAGTGCAAAAAAAAAATTTTTTCCCTCACTTTTAGGATGAAGTTTGTCTCTTACTCTTCTCTTTTCCTTCATTTAGATTCCACCAGCATTTGGCTAAAAGAGAAACTTGCACTATCACTTGTTGTTTCAGTATGACACACGACAGCATGAACACAGGCCGAGCCGTCAGATGGTCAGCTGCAGCTGTTTTGTTCAGTTTATTGCATTTTCTTTTTTTCTTTCTTTTTTATGTTTGAAATGAAAGTTGCGACCTTTCACTATGAGAGCGCGCCGTGGGTCGACAGCACCATTAATAGACCTCTAACTGCGTGAAGTAACAAAAACACAAGCTGTGGACAATCTCTGAGATTTCTGAAGTTCAAAAACTCAGTTGCAAACTTTTCTGCGTTGACAGCTTCTGCAGGACATCTCTGGCTCGTTTTGTACATCAGCGCTGGACACCAGAATACACAGGCTGTCAGGAGCTATTCATTTTACGCCTGCTCTGTTTCATCGCTGGACAATCTCTATATTTCATACGTTGCATAACCATAGGCTGTGAACATATGGTTTCTCTCACGAATGCACACGCTGCTAATTCATTTATTAGGGATGTGACCTCTGAGAGCAGCTTCCACTACCTTCCTGTAGAGGAAGCAGATAGGGAAGTAGAGAAATGAGGGTCATTGCAGAGATAAGGAGCAAAGCTGTTTCCACCACATGGTTCATATATTTGAACTTAATGCAGCAGGCGGTATGCGGAGCGATTTTATTTATATATTTCATTAAAAAACAGACCAAAACTTATAGGAGAGATGACTTTTTCACTGTATTCTTAAAGTCACAGGAAAGAGGACAAAGCAGAGACTCCATCGGGCGAATGTAGGAACTAATTTTAGTCGTAATGGGTGCACATGTTGAAGGGCATGGATATTATATATTTCTCCGTCTAGTGGCCTTGGCCGTATTACCGAGGCATGCGCACTTAGAGGTTGGACATTATATATTCGCTCACTCCTGCAGACACATTTCATGACATTGAGTGGCAGCGTTCCATCGTGACTTCATGTACGGTTCTCGTTATGCCGTATCTTCCAAGCTCGATTTCATGATGAAGTCCCACTCTTGTTGGCTTTAATGGCCCTGCAGGTGATTTGAGTTATCCTGGCTGATTAGATCTCAGTTCAGACTGAGGTTGGGTGGCGTTCAAACTCGCTTCTTATCTACTATATTTGAGGCATGGCATGGAGCATGGGCCTGGGCTGAGTATAGTGTTTGTTAACAAGCTTCGGCTAAACTATAGTTTTCTCTGCTATTGGGAAGGTAACGTTCTGCCATTGATCCATTATATGTAACTGCTTACCCTTGGTAAGTCACGGTGGGACTGGAGCCTGTCCCAGCTGAGTTTGGTAAACTTTATACATCATACTAAAATGAAGTGCAATGGATAGCACTGTAGCTTCCCCTTTCTGTAGCACTGAAGACATCTTAAGTCTTTGCTTTGTGCCTTGAACTGAGAGGTGATTCAAAGAGTTATCGGAGCTAAAGTCAGGATCGCTCAACTTCTTTTGTATGTGTCTGGAAAAACTCTGCTCTGTATTTCTGCCTGCTATGATAGCGTTTTAACTATAAACTCCCACACCTCTCTATTTACTTACTCGCGCTGTTTCCTATTTCCTATGAATAGCCTCCTGCACACCCTAAACAGTGTGTGTGTGTGTGAGAGAGAGGAAACTATGTTTGCGAGAATAACCTGAAGTGATGTTCCCAAAGGTGCTATTCTCGCAGCGCTCTTTCTCCAGCTCGATCTCATTCACCACGTCACACATCTGCAGCGATAACACCTGTGGAAGAGGCAAAAAAGAATCAACGTACATCACGCTGCACATAATTCATACTCAGTCGTTGAGGCTGAGGCTGGCAGACAGGTTACATCTCAGCGAATATCTGCAAGTCAATATTTTAGTTTCCCTAAATCACATTTGGTCACGCTACAGTATGTTTTTTTTTTTTTTAGAATGAACCTCGGGCTAATTATACAATAAATACACAGAAATGTTCTCTATGTCTGAAATCCAAACACAGCTCCCTCTTGCCTGGCAAATAGATGCTATCATGCAAATGGATTAGGAAGTGGAGACGGCAGCCGCTGAGTAATCTACTGCGATTGTTCATCTGTGTCAACAAATGCTGAAAAATGTGAGCTGACAGCCGCTGGCGGAGAGCCGGTGGGTCAATGAAAGTGTGTAAGGCAAGCAGCGAGGAGCTTGAGAAGGTCAGTGGAGATGAAGAGAGAAAGAGAGGAATGAAGTGTACTCATGAGCTCCCAGGGACGAGCTCCGCCGCGCTCCCTGTTACCAGAGCTTCAGCGCTTACGAGACTCACGGCAGTAAAGGTCAGGGTGAGTGGGGCGATGCCGCGCAGTGTGTTTAAAATCGCACAGCTCGCGTGCGATAATTAGACCTTACAGGTGTCTTTATATGTCCGTTTCATGAAGGGTGCACCTCCCAGGTGCCGTCAAACACGAAACGATCCTCGCTAATCATCTCCAAACGGCCCGTTTAGCGCAGGGCCGAGCTCCCGGCTCACCTGACGAAAAAAGAAGGATGGCCTCTCGGAGCGGCGCTTCTGTGCTTTCTCACGGCCTCGCTGAGCGTACGCATAGTAGTGTAATGACTCAGTGTAATGAGGCAGAATAAACTCAGAGGTGCCTCGTGTTCATCATTTAAACAAGGAGTCAGTACACAACATCGACCAGGCCCGGCGCGTGTTACGTGATATCTATTTATGCAGGAATATTTAAGAGCACGCAAAACGCATTAGCACAAAATATGATATGTGCGATGAGCAGGTGATGTAGCGCCACTGCAGAGGCTCGAGTCCGACGGCGCTACGCAGTCGACGTTAATGTGGTTAGAGGATTTTGGTAAAAACAAAAAAGAGAGAGAGAACTCGGGAGAGTTGTTTCAGGTCAGATCTGATTAAAAAACACATTCGTCAAAGGTTAAAAGGCTTTCTTTGCTTCTGATGGTCCAGTTAAAGCCACGCAGTGTAGAAATGTACGTGGATGTTGGCTTATTCTGTTTAGTTTGGAGGAAATGATTCTGCGATCATTGTTTGTCTTTGCGGTCCAAAACTTTTACATATTCCAAATACTATTCACTCTCTGCCACCTCTCTGACTAATCTTTGGTTTCGTTAGGCACCAAAACATTTCGTTGAAGGTCCGGTTTGTCTATTCATTGTTCTGATACTACAAAAAAGAAGTTTCTTGTCATTCTTCCCTCTCAAAAAACGTTTTTTTTCTCTGAATGTTTGACCCTCACTGTACTGAAGAGTTTGACGCTGGAGTTTCTCCGTGCTCGTGTACGTACGGGCACAGTCTTGTGCCAGTTTGGAAGCCAAACATTCAGTCCAGGATGAAACTTACACAAGCTTGATGTGGAAACTGGAAACCTGCAGCGTACATAGAATATGAACGGACTTCTCGACATCTTGTATCTAGTAATTTAACATTTGTAAGTGCAAATTCATTGAATTTTTAAGAAGATAATAAGGTATTTACACATTTATGTCTGGAGGAGACACACAGGGGCTTTAAAGATTTGCCTCAAGGATAAAATGACTGATTTCCTATAACATGACTGCAGCTACATTTATTAAATACAGCCAAATGAGCCACTGCCGACTCGTACGCATCATGATAACAGAGCAGTAAGGGCAGCAGTTACCTCGAGGGTCATGGAAAATGAAAAAAATTGCAGTACACAGTGTAATAACTCCGCGTTAGTTACTTCTCCGCGCAGTCGCTCCCTCCCTCTCCTCGCGGATGAGGTCATCCTGACACTGTCACAACCCACGGGACTTTGCTCGCAGGAGTTTTCGCCTGCAACCGATTACAGCAGAAAATCCAACATATCCTGAAGTAATAGTAGCAGCGCTGGCCAGGAGGCAGGAGATTAGACCGCAAACGTTATCTGTAGCAGGGCAACTTGGACGAAGGAGGAAATCTCATGTTGGTCAGACCCTTTCTTAACCTTATTTTTGCTTAGCAAGAAATTGATTGTCGGGGCAGTGTAACAGCGGTGCACTCAAGGGAGGATTTGAATCAAAAAGCCCCGCAGAGGGGAAGGTAATACTTTGTTATCACAGTGAACTTAAAACACAGAATCTAATATTCTACACCCTGCACCACCGGATCTGTCAGTGAGCTTTATGTGTGTGCAACATCAGCACTATACAGCTAATGTTACATTACCTAAGAAGTACAAACTAGTGTTTTGATCAGTATGCACTATAATATGTCAAACGTATGTAAAATCTTATATAAAAGAATCAAAATTATGCATGTTTCATTGCACTGTGTGACACTATTATCCATTACATATTCAAAAAATTCACACACGCAAAACAAAAACGGCAGTAGCTCCTTTTGTTACAAAATATGTGATGATATCATCCGAGGCTGGATTATTCTAACTGATCGAGGTGCACTGGAGATTGTGATTGACCTCTCATTGTTGCCGAGTGGCAACCTCCGTGGCTGTGAAGTGCAACCAGTGTGGAAGTAGCAAAAACTGCATTTCCTCGAATGTCCACTTGAGGCTGGCTACAGAACTTGTCAGTCTCCATAAGTCCCCATGTTAAAATGTTCAACTTCACGGCAGAAATAAACATGTTTACAGCCTGGTACAAAAAAACTGGTTTGGTCTCTATAGCTAATTTCCCCGTTCATGACTACTGTAGGGTGAATTTTATTGAAGTTACCCGTTCAAAGTATATCAAGGCTTAAAGTTATGTATAATTAACAGCATAGCTGATTTGATTGGCAGGTGGGTGCCATTACAGATGGCCGATGGATCCGCCAATGATCCGCGTCTTTGGATTAGACAGGAGGCAGCAGAGGCAGAGGACTGCCAAGACGGCAGCGGCCAGCAGCCACAAAATTTGAGGTTCACATACGGCTCTTTACAGATGCAACGTCCATATTATCAACATTCATACTGTCTATGATTATAACACACTATTTGCCTTATCTAGCAACAAAACGTTGCAGAGTTAGACAGTGTGTGGGAGTGTCTTTTTTTAAAACTTGATTACCGGATGTAAAAATAGGTAAAAGTTAGCCAACAGGCTGGCCACATCAACCATATAAAGCTAAAAAATGTTGTATTGTGTAGTTGGATCTGCTGACCACTTGTAGCCATAAAAACAAAACAATCCAAACTAAACAGCCTCTTCTCCTGAAGACATTTTGAGTCACAGGAGGAAAAGCATGTTTGTAACTAATGAAATTAACGGCTTAGTTCCATTTAGCTGCCTGAGCGGTGGGTTCCTGCTATTGCGCATGCTGACTCACTGTCACAGTGTCACAGATTGCAGAGAATGGAGTCATCATTATTATTATTAACACCTGTGCTTTTCTCATTACAAGTCCAAATGTCTGCTGCGAGGGACAGCCGTTCGTGCACCTTTTTCTATTGAAATATCTGAATTAGCACACCTTTAAATTAAGGCACTGGGTCTTCTCCCAACATAAAGACAAATAACTAATGACCCAGATTCTCAGGTTGATTTCACATGGAAGAAGTGTGTTATTTTTGTTTCCTCTGGCTTCGGGGAAATGTAAACCAGTGGCAACAAACCTGACGTTAACCATTAATGCTGCATAAACAGTAGAAAAACGGGAACAAAGTCCCTCATCGGTGGTGTGTGGGGGGGGCAAGATACTGGGATGTGTGCATAGTGTAGGCTGCTGGGATCAGGCTCTCTTCATTTCAGGGAGGTACTTTATTAGTTTGTGTATAAGCCTGTATATTGTGAACAGAGCCAGAATACACAAAGAGGGAGAGCAATGATAACAAAAATAATCGGCAGAGTTCAGAGTGATTTATGGGAGTGGCTGAATTTGATGTACATTTCCTAATCTAAGAAGATACAAGAGACAAGGGGAAGGGCCCTGGCAGTGATTTATACCCGAGCTCAAAACGCTGAGGACAAGTATTAAATGCCTGCCGGTAAGAAAAGTTGAAAACTCAGCTGTAATATCTATACTCTGACCAGCCATGAAGACTGCTGTAGTGGGCAATGAATCAAAACGCCAATCTCAAACTACGCCGATGATAAATGGATCCCTGCAAAGCCTTAGGGATGCAAACATACACAGTGTCTCCATGAGCAAAACATCACATAAATATCTGCCAGCCTCGCTCGTTCGTTTAGCGCGGGGCTCATCACGAGGGCTGCCAGGCTGCTGCTTCAAGTTTGCGCTGATTGTTGTCATTTCAACCGGCCGCCAGCCTCGCCTGGTTCGGGTACAAGATAACCATCACATAAAGAACAAAGACCGCCGACCGGAAAAATGAAGGGAGAAACTTGTGTCTGTGTGTGGCCACCTAATGCAGAGTAATGTGTTTATCCTCATCCTACACTTCACTGGAGAGCAACATCTACATCATGCATATACCTCTCCAGCCTTCGCCTCCTGTTGTTTCACTCAGGGTTGATTGGCTGGTAAAAAAAAAAAAAAAAGAAAAAGTGTGTGCGTTCATTTAAAGATGAAACGCTTTTGCAGCCAAAAACATGAACGTGGGAAATGTTTTTTTTTTTTTAAATCTTGCTGAAAAGCTGCTGGAGCTGGCATCAGTCTGTGCAGCAATGCTGAGCAAAATTGTGCTAATAGCATCTTACTAACGCGAACAGTCCGGTGAAACGTGCTTGATCATTTTCTTTGCGAAGAGTTCGATGAAAAGATCGGGAAAAAATGCACGTGCCGCCGCCTGTGAAACTCACTAATTGACGTGTCATGTGTTTGTTTAGTCGGTGCACAAACAGGCAGCGAGTTATGTGCTGGATCTGTTTCTCTCCAGGCTCTGTTTTCCAGTAGCCTGCGGCACAGGCCTGCGAGTTCAAGCCTCGTTATAACATATACTGTGGAGTGGAGATTTACACTTTAGTAACTTAAAACAGTTTGTAAAAAAAAGGCAAACTACTTATGAGGAGAGCTGTTAAATATTTACCCCAAGTAACTGCCAGGTAGAGCTTACTAAACCGACAAATCTGGCGTTAGCTTGCTTGAATGATTACGTCTGTCCTGAAAATTGATTAAAAAATGCTGTTTAATAATGATGCAAACTAAGAATTTAAACCGAATTTAACACAAAATAAAACAATACCTCAAATTACAAACAATAATGGCGATTGCATTTTGCTAAATCAGCTACTAACGTGTTGGAAATAAGAAGTCCATGTCAGGACCAGACTCATAAATCTGGACCTCTTTTCTGACATGTAACTACAGCGAGGTGAAGAGCTGTGGACGTTTCAAAGGGTCCAAAACGACAGCTGTAGCCACAGTAACGCTGAGAAGTTCTAAAAGGTTATAGAGGTCCTCCGAGCAGAAACAGAGTTTTGGCAGTAGAGTTTATAGCTTCGCAAGAAATGAGAGGCTCCGGAGCCAAACTGAAGACAAAGTGGTTCACCCCTACACCCACCCTACACCCTTGTTGTTTTTTACACATCCGGACATCATATTAGTCCATTCTGGGGCCGCGTTTCACAATCTCTGTCCCCCGGAAAGGGATTTCCATCCTCCTTTATGCTGTTATCAGTGCCATGGGGTCTAATTCGGGACTTTTCAAAAGCTTTCAGGCTTCGGTTTCAAGGCCCTTTACCTTTACTTCAAAGCCTGGTGCCTTTACTTTGGCTCAGGGGATCTTTTTTGAGGCTTTTAACTCCCCTGTCACCATTATTTCTGGGTAGTTTTCAGATCATGTTAAATGTTCCTAAGTTACCGGATGTAGTGAGCGTGTTTTCACAACCGTTTCTGGGACAAATGCTAGCTAGGAGCGTGATTGGGAAGTGGAAATGCAAAAAACAAAGTGATGAACTATGTTAACCAGCAACTTTAAGGTTTGTTTACCTCTTTTAAACCGTTAACTGTTTAACTTTATGCTAACATAGACCGACGCTTTTGCCACCAACCGCTTCCTTAAGTTTTAATGGTGCAACCTATTAGCTAGCTAGCATACATCAAACAAACAAGATATTAGTGAGCTTGAACTTTGTGCCTTTAAGTCTTTCCCCCTGCCTCCAGTCAACTGTAAGCTAATCATGCAGCTTACTTCATGTACAGACACAAGACAGTCTACACACGTAATCCATGGTTATTTATTTTAAAAATCCTGTTTGGAAAGAGGCACTATTGCCCACTTCCCATACTCTCCTATCTCCTAACCTGTCATCAACGGTGACATCCAGCCACTAACGAGCACTTTTTAACCCTGCGTGGGATTTCTTCACACTCCCCCCAATGCCACATACCCCTCATTAGATATATTGACGAAACATGTCAGGGTATGTTATTGTAAAGCAGCCGCCTACGACCGAGTGTGGAAGCCCTCCACGCTTTTGCCCACAAGAGCCACTAAAACATGTCAACAGATGACGTATCTGTTTGATCTTTCAAAGTCCCCGGTGGGCCAGACATCTGAAAAATGTCAGAGGTGAGGAGGAAGACATTTTCACGCAGCCACTTGGATGTTCACAGTCTATTAAAAAATGCCACTGACAGGCATTAAAAGAAGCCATGCCGAGTGTCAAACGGCTAAGAATACACCCGAAGACGATCGTTATCGGAAATCTCGAGCTTCTTAGAATCAGATCTCTGATCTCTGAAACTGTCCCAAACGGCACCGACGTTCCCGATCGCTGGCATTTCACTGATGCCAGAGACGAGATGCACAACTGAATGCCTGTCAGAAGTTGCGTGCGGCGAGAGGAGCAGCAGCTGAGCACTTCTGACATTCTTATCAGAGATTAAAAGATCCCTGCGACTGAGACGTAACTGCGGATGACGCTTTTAACAAGCCTAATAAAAAGATCAAACCTCCGAGGCTGCCGTGAGAAGATCAACAGATTATTTTGTGATGCTGCCAGGTGGACGCTTCCACGTTTGAGGCAACTCAATCCCTCTGAGACTTTTTCATTTTATTCCTGCTTCATTGAAAACATAAATCACAAAAGCCTATCTAGGACCCTCGTGCGCACACTTCACACATACAGAAGAACACTAAGAAATAGTACACATATATAGTTGTACTATATATATAATCATGAAAGTACTGTGTAAGCCCTCGTGGGAGAAACTGGCTCGTAATAGTGGCATATCTTAGTGGATTGTAGCTATGCAAGCTTAGATTTATTCACCAGATATGAATTTACAGTAATAAAAATATACTTTCTCACTGAAAGGGTTTCTGATTATCAGATTATCTCTCAAACCCAGATCTTTACTGGCTTTTATGTTAATCAGCAGCAGGAAATCAGCGTGCTGTTGACCTCAGACTGCAGGTAAAGACGGGCAAACTGACATTTCCTGACAATCTGATGGCTTCAAGGCACGCGCGTGCCTGACTCGTGGCACTGTGACCTCCAGCCTGAACAGTCTCATTTGGATTCTCATTTGACTTCTCGTGTCATTTGTCATGATGTGTCGGCGTGCGATGCCCACACTGTTCTTGTTGTCAGCTGCTGGAGGAAACTTCTCCCTCACAGGCACTGACTCGGCTGCAGACAAAGGGATGAAATGAGTGCATCACAGCCGAATGTGGCCAATCAAGTGAGGAGATCCTCAAGGAAAACTGAATAAAATGTGGTCACAGTGCCAGATCTTTCTCCACAGGGCATTTTGTGAACAAGTTGAAGTGTTTAAGATTAGATTTATCTGATGATACCATAGATAGATAGATAGATAGATAGATAGATAGATAGATAGATAGATAGATCACATATTCATTTGTGCGTCCAAAAAGCAGGATCATGGTTTCCAAACTCATCTAAATTTAAGGTTTGTCGCGCTCCTGCTGCGCGCGCAGTGAAAAGTGGATTAAATGCCCATAAAATCAGATTTTCTGCCGGTTGCTAATCTGATTCTTCTCTGCAAACCATAAAATGCAGTTTTTTCTTTTCAAATGAAATAAAATACGTTGCCAAAGTGAAGGACAGCCGACTTACTTTGGGTAGATATCGGGAGAGCAGCAGCAGAACGAACAGCTGCGAGGCGTCCATCCTGTCCATGTAGTTTTTGGAGTTGTTTTTCACTCCTCGCTGTTTGGCAAAACTCCTCAGTGAATCTGGCAAAAAAAAAAAAGAAAAAGTTGAAGTGCGCGAAGAGAAAGCGAGGCTGTGCGTGCGCGTTTTTCAGTCGTGCGAGGTGCGCTGAACCGCCGCTGCGAGCCCCATCGGACTGCGCTTTTCTCTGCGCGCCACCTCTCCAGCAGCAGCAGGAGCAGGAGCAGCAGGAGCAGGAGGAGAGCTGCAGCTGTTCGGCTGTACCCGCCCCCCCCCTGTCCGCCCATTCACAACTCCGCGCGTCCCAGGAGGCAGTTTGTTAACAAGCCCGTCAGGCTGCTGGAGATGTGGTTTACGGAGGATGCTGCGTAGGAGAGGGGAACTAATTAGATCGTTATTGTGTTTCCAGCCAAACGTGGTGCAATTTTTCCCACCTAATTTTCAGGAAATCTCCAAAAGAAAAAGCTCATTTATGCCTGTTTCCATCCGGTATTGAATATTGGGGAGTTGGTTGAGCAGTAGGTGAAGCTCCAGTCAGGTGCAACAACTTGGATGGGGGAAAAAGCAGAACAAAATTAAGCAGTAACCTCTGTGGCTGTGAAGTGAAGCTAATGAAGAAGGGCCAAAAAAACTGCAGTTCCTGAAATGGCCACTAGAGGCTGGCTACGGAACAGGTCAGTCTCCATAAGTCCCCATGTTAAAATGTCCAACTTCGCAGCAGAAATAAACATGCTTACAGCCTGGTACAAAAAAACAGATTTGGCCTCTATAGCTAATTTCCCCTTTCATGACAACTGCACTGAGGGTGAATTTCTATTAACTCACTCGTTCAAGTGATATTAAGGCTTTAAGGTATGCATAATCAATAGCGTGGGTGCTTTTACTGACAGGTAGGCACCATCACAGGTGGCTTGTTTAAGCACCTAGACATCATTCAGTCCGCTACAGGTCCACCAATGATCCACGTCTTTGTCGATTATTAGCCGGTAGATGGAAGTGACAGAAGGAAGGGGGTTAACTCACAGAAAAGAAGGAGGCTTGTGGTTGATGTCATGGATACGAAGTCCATTCTTTATACTGTCGGCGAACACAATGGAGCTTTTTGAAACTTTTTTTTTTTTTTTTTTTGCCAAGGTCATACTACATACGTAGAGTGTGGCGCTAATCCTCCAGAAACGTATCGTTGCTGTCGCTGAGGCCTACAAAGAATTTATAGAAAACAATCGACTTAACAGCTGCTTGGTGTGCGTGATAAAAAGTCCATTACCTAAATTACACTGGAGTCTCTCGTAATTGCCAATGCATATACATGAAAAAGGTCTAATAGCTTGCAAGATTTCATGCAAATCCATATCAATCAACAACAGAGAGAACAGAGAGAACCGCTTTCGACAGTGAACGTCAGTTTACTTTGACCCGAAGTGAAGTTGAGAGAGGTGGTGACAGGAGACAACGAGCTGGGCTTTACTGGGTCAAAGGAAGGAATACAAATCTAAGGAATACAGATCTACAGGGCCGTGCAGTACCTCTACAGTGCCTCAGTCCCCTGCACTCCACCTTTGCAGTCTCACAAATACACTCATCATTCATCCTGGATTACAGACTGCAGCGTCAGACCATCCATCTTCTCCAGCCACAGTCCCACGCTCGTACTGCCAGTGTCACAGCTGATCGACCGCTGCGCGCAGCTGACTGGACCTCTGCTGCACGGCTTCATCTTCACTCTGTGCGACAGGCTGAGTTTACCCTGTGAGGCATTTCTCTGCACGAGCCTGCCCATTAATATTGATAGGAAACATGCTCCGACATAACACGAGAAGAACATGAAACGACACAAAGGAGTTGATTTATTTCATGTTTTTCCTTTGTGGTAACGCAGGGTGCTTCTGTTGTGTGGCCTCACTTCAGGGTCCAAGTCTAATATGAGCATGAATGTTATCAGGCAGCTTGTCTTTCTTTAATAACAACTTGTATTCCCTTGGATGTCTGCTCCGACACTCTATAGGCTCTAGCATAATAAGATTATCAGGGACAGAGCATACTGTAATGCACATGACATGTGACATGCTGAATAATGTATGAAGTACATAATGTACGCTCAGGAAGATGCTCCTGTGATTTGATCATAGCGCACACAAACGAAATAAACAACTACATCGTATAACGGCGCAGGATATAATGACAACATACACATCAATCCATCCATTCAGAGGACCACATGTGGCTTTATGGACGGCAGTGCTGTTCAGTTGCTCCATCACTTTGGTCTATTTCTCAACAACTATCAGGTGGATTGCCATGAAAATTTGTTTCAGGCACCTGTGGTTACTTTGGTGAGGTCCTGACCAAGCAGTAACCTCTGCGCTTGTGAAGTGAAGCCATTGCATAAGTGGGCGTTCAGACAGGGACAGGCAAACCGGACGCCAGCGGCGTTTTTTTTGTTTTTTTTTTCAATTCATTTCAGCGGGGGTGGGTTGTGTGTTTCCGCACCGGCAGTCCACAACGTAGGCGTTGCCTCCTACAGGAGCCCCACGTCACGCCAATCAGACACTCGGCCAAACCTAACCACAGACAGCCTGAAATGTCTCTGAAGCAGAGAGCATCCAGGTGGATTCACGGACTAAACTCTGATCATCTACTTGTATGCGTGCGTTCTCACTTCGTTTATTTCACGTACCCTGTCCGACTCGCAAACTTGCACTGCAAAATGGTGACAGGAAGAGGTTCAAATTGATTTGTGTCTGATGATTAGAGAGAGAGAGAGAGAGAGAGCACTTCGGTAGAGAGACGTAACAATAACAGAGAGCGAGCTCCGGCCTTGATAAAGCCGTTATTAATCTGCGAAATAAAAAGTTATTTCTGATTGTTTCACAGCGGGTACATTCAGCAGGGATAGACAGCAACCCACTACCGTCTATGGTTCTGACTGATCTAGTGCCACCATGAGGTTCACATTTATAGTCTCCACAACTATTGAAATGAAATTTACTCTCTGCCTCACAGAGCGTTAGCATGGCTTCAGGCTCCTGTTTTTATTGGTAGACGCAGACCTGTTATGTATTAGTTGACCTTGTTGTTTTTCCTCCTCTGTTCTTCTGTTTAACAGGCATAAGCACTAAGCCAAGTCCTGCTTACATCAAATAAAACAGATAAAATTGCATTATCTTAAATTCATGAAACACAGTCTAGTTACCGCAAAGAGCCCGTGGTGTTAAACATCTAGATATTGTCTGTTTGAGAACATCAAATGACAGCTTTTTCGATCTGAACGCAGGTGACTAAACTCTCATTTCAATACGTGGATATCCGAGTATTACCCTCCATCACGCCGATGTTTATAGACCGCTAGATGAAACCTATAGTTTCTTTTCCTCGGTTGCGTTCAAAGCAGATTTGACCTTTACATCCTGGAGAGTTCTTTATTAGACTAACAGGCCACGGAAAAGCATAGGAACCCCACAAAGGACGAGGTAAGGTCAAGAGTCTGCTTGTGAATTAACGTGGAGCTAGACCTGTGTCAAGATGTGCCCGCGCCGAAGAGACGACGGATGCTTATAAATTAAAATATCAAATTCAGTAATACTGTTCCGCTAGGTGTCAGAGAGTTCAGGAATAAGTAGGTTGTTGAGATGTGCTGTCCTCAACTGGAGGCTTAGTAAGAAGACAACAAAACAGTTACATTTTTATCACTTTTAGCAGAAGCTAAGCTAGCATAACGCATAGCGCGTAGCACAGTTAACGCAGAGGTCAATGTGTGATGACTGTGCCACTGAGGAAATATAAATACGAAGTTGTTGGTCTGAAAAAGTGTCACTGTGACTCATCGCTGAATTTTAAGTTGCGACCCTTTAGATGACTTCTTACTGGGAAACGTAGCTGATACATCTGGAGTACCGTGCACGTAAACAATACATCCAGCAGCGCAACTGTGGACGTAAAACCACAATGTGTAAAAAAAGGACCACAGTTGCAGGTTCTAACCTACTTTGATGCGCTCTGAGCACAGACCCGGCGCCCTCACCGGATGCGCTTGCTCCCGCAGAGCACCTGGGAGAAAGCCCTGCAGGAAGAGGAAGGTGGAAGGTGCACCCATTGTTTCTGTAAGTTATAAATAGCGTGCGCTTCATCACTCGACCCACCTGTCCGAAAAGGTGATGTCTTCCAGTAAGCTGATCTGAACCCGGCCTTCGCAGACGATCAAAGGACGGCATTTTTCTTTTGCCACCATCCACCAGCGTTCACCTCAGTCAGTGCCAATGACTATGACCCGTTTCTACGCGTTACCCAACACTGCTAATATAATTAAATGTCAGCTTTTAGCTAACCTGAAAACATCTAGCTCCCCTTACAGAACTTTGTGAAACTTTTCTACCATAAAATACACAGACATTTGTCTTCTGGTGTGAAGGTGGTTTTGTCAGCATGCTATCATAACCCACATGACATAAAACCTAATAGATGTGGTCAGAGTTTCGCCCTCCTCAAAGTGGATCCACGTTTTAAATAAAGGACAATTGACCGACTGTCACCACTATAACTCTGCTACTGTGCGCTCACAGTAGTTTTTCCAATAATCCTCCCACCACTGTGGCCGTTGCTATCAAAGGATCAAGCTTTTTCTGTTTTCTTTTCTGTTTCCACTGAAACAAAACAAGGTGAAGGTGAGCGCGTTATTGCATTGCCAGCTGGGGATTCAAACACACGTATGCTCGGCACAGTGAATAGAGCAGGAGGAAAACTGGAAGTGTTTCTACACCCGCTTTCTTTGGTCACAAAAAATATTTTTTTTACATTAGAAACACCCCTTTGTTGTCTGTGAACAATAGGAAATAATGAGTATGCCATTACTGATTCAGAAGTTTGTGAATGAATGGACAAATTCTGCTGCACGGCGGAGACACAAAAGACGACAGCGACAGCAACGACAACACAACTTCAAGATTTTTTTGGGGGGGGGTTTCTGGATGTAAGAGCAAGATGTACCTAGCGTGACGCTTCTCCAACTTGTGACAGATTGTAAGTACTTTATCGATAACTATTGCTGCCAACCACACCTCAATTCATCTGGTTCTCTGTTTAATCTGGACCGTAGACACTCTGTCTGCTTATTGAATGGAGGAAGAAAAGAAGAAGCATCAGCTCGCAGCCCTCTGGCTTTTCTCCTGTCATCAATCCAAAAGATCAGGAAAATGCGCCACACAGGTTTTTTTTTTGGCAAATTGTTCTATCAATACAGTTTTATCCAAGTTGCTGCAATCAAACTGAAGGGCCACTTCCTGCATCTTGCTCAGTTCAAGCAATTGCTCCGGTGTTTGCAGACAAAAGAGCAGCATAACATAACAAATATGCTAACATTCCTGAAGGACAAAAGCCCTTTTTGGTTGTCAGTAATAGAGGAATGCATTTCCAGCAATAAGCTTCGTCTGCGGTCTTCGGATAAGCTACCATCGCTTAAAGGTTCCTCGTGTTTCAGAGGGTAGTTTGCACTTTGGCTTGGCCTCTGTGCTCTCAGCGTAGTAAACACTGCCGCAAGCTGTCGGAGGAACAGGAAGGTGAAAACACGATACACACGGTGCATCACAATCGAGGTACAGCGTGGCGACAGCAATCACACTGACAGCCAACTTGATTTGCTCTGCGGTGAGGGTACAGAAGCCAGCTGTGTTACGGGCTGTCATCTTTTATATTCTATCTATACATTCTCATCAGCAGCCGTCTCTGCGTGTGCTTCTCGCTGCTGCGTGACCAAACAAAGCCAGAAGCAGCGGTGGAAAGAAACATCACATTTACCCAGGTACAATTCACTGTTGTCCATGAAGTATTCTCAGACACTTTCCTCTTTTTATTCACGTTTGTACACTTCAGGTAAGTTGTGGTTTGATTTTCACTGATATGTTTATATCAGATATGTTTCTGATATGTTTTTCTTTTCACATTTACATTTATGTGACTGTTATGAGATGAAATAGTTATAGGCTACTACACACACACACACACACACACACACATATATATATACATACATAAAAATATCTAAAATGAGCCGTGATGCTACTGTAACCTTAAATCAGTGGACCTAAGGTGGGCTAAATGACCCCCTAGGTGCTTGAATAAGCCATCCGTAATGGCTTTCACCTGTCAATCAAAGCAACACGAATGATAATTATGCACAACGTTAAGCCTTGATATCATCTGAACAGGTGAAGCAGGTGAAAATTCACCACCTAACCGTTTTTTATGCGGCAGCTTAAGGAGCCTGTCTCAAGCGGACGCTCGAGGAATCACAGTTTTTAGCACGTTTCCCAGGTTGCTGCTTGGTTGGGACTTTATCATTTTGCCTATTTTGGCAAAATACAACATTTGCCTCCACTTCTGCTATCATTACCACAATTATTTAGCCACAGGTCCATTATTGATCCGAAACAGGCAGACACAGACTAGCAACAGTTATTTGTAAAAGTTTGGGAAGGCACTGACAAGTTATGTCATCCTGCCAGTGTGTGCAAAGACAAGATAAATATATGTTCTTTGGTCTTTTAAAAGTCAGATAGTCTGGCTTTAATGCATTTGTAATTAGAATTTTTTGGTTTAATTATTATCCCTTCGTATTTATACATATTTATTTAAATGACTCCGACAGAGATCATTTTACCTTAGAGGTGACAAGTGAACAGCAAATGTCTTCATTTGAGTAAATGTTGCTTTTGAATGGACTTTTATTTATAAAGCTCCAAAAGCACTTTTACACTTTCTGTCACATTCACCCGCTGACGGCGCAGGCAAGGTGACAACTGATCATCAGGAGTGATACAGTGCTTCCCATCCAAAGCACTCACAATGACGCCGCGGCCATTCAAACACACACGTCACAGCCATCGGGAGCAATTTGTGGCATCAGTATCAATGGACTGCGGGGGGGGCGGAAATCGAAACAGCGGCCCTCCTGTTACCAGACAACCACTATCTGTAAGACCTGATCAGCAGTGACCTGATAAGTGATCTGATCCCGAACCACGAATGAAATGACCGCAGCGTCTCTTTCAAGCACAAGCAGGTTCGTATCTGTTGAATTCACAGCGTGCGCAATTTTGCACTTGGCAATCATCTGTGATTAACAGATCGTCGGTGCTGGCAGACAGACAGTGCAAGCCTTGTTGGGTTTTTTTTATTTGTATCACTCAGGTATGGTGACATCACTAGTCGGCGAGCCATTAGAAAGACAGCGTGAGATCGATCTGCAATCAGTACAAGATGCTTTTTTTTTTTTTTTTAAATGCCTAGCCACCATCCTGAGAAGATGAAAGTATCTGTCCCTTGGTGAAGGATTTGAAAATGATGCCTGCATAATGGGAACAAAGTGACTGTACCAGAATCAGTGTCACTGTATCCTCCTCCACCTCCACCAAAACTCATCACTTCCTCCAAGTACTGATGGCTCCATCTTTGGCAGAGAGCTGCTCCTCGCTCACACCTCCCAGAGGGGAAATTAGCCCAGCAGAATACTTTTTCCACACCGAGACCTCACCTTTCACCTCAGTGTAATCATTTTGTTTCTAGAGTGTGAAATGGTTACGGCCTTCAAATGTAATTGAACGAGCTGAGGTTTCACAGTGTCCGGGGGGAGAAAAATAATGTTACTGATGCGCACAATTATCCACCTTCACCATTATCTCCATTTCCATGGAGGTACACGGGACATGACTAATACCTGGAAAACAATCACGGCAGTAGACTCCACTGTAATGGAATCCAGCTTATTATTTCTTGATCAGAACTACTTGTAGTATAATTTTAAATCTGACCAGCGGTGTTGCAGATATATGATATGAACATCCATCCATGCACCCATTTCTAGTGTTCATCCACTGCCTGGAAAAGCTGTGGCCACCTGTTCCTGGGGGATCCCATCGGTTTTCCAGGCCAGGTGGGACAGATAATCCCTCCTGATGACTTCAGGTTGCCAGGCTGACGCAGCTGATTATATGGATGTTGCACATTAGTCAGTGCAGTTTGAGCCATGCTGGCAACACGGGGTAAGGTTTATGGGGTTAGGAGACATAGATCTATGGAAATATGTACTCTCCCAGCACAAAATCCACATGTGAAAACTGTGTGTACGTGTACACTGCTCTTAACTTATTGCTCCATTATTCAGGTACGGTTCAATATGTGCTCATGCTAGCAGGAATGTCTGTACTGAACACGCTCTGCAAGGACACCTGGAGAGCTGCAGGAGGAATCAGAAAGAAATTGGCCCATTTCTAAACCTCGGCTCTGCGTAACAAGAGTCACTTTGGTGAAAAAAAAAGTCTTTGTTCAACAGCCTTCATTTGTCGGAGACAGTTAAAATTGCAACATTTTTGTACATTATTATCCAGTGACTCGTTCTGTCACATCTGTGTGAGCGGCTTTTGATTCTCCCAGTCACCTGCCAAAGACGAAAACTTACCAGAATTATATGTCAAGATAATTACTGTACAGTATGTGTCCAGGTATTCAAAGTCAGGAAGTTTGCCTGGCTAAAAGACTTATTATTTAAGCGATGTTGTTGACTGCAGTACAATCCGATATCCTCTTAGATACTGATAGAAATTCTCACACCTGTTTGCGCCTGGGCAGCTCCAACAGTGAGTTGCATTTTCTTTTCCTTTAAGTGAAACAATACATCTGCATTTAACGTTCGGCCTGACACGTACAATACCTGAAGACGAAGTGCCGACTTAGGAGCAGCTTTGAGACGTACGTATTGGCATTTTGAGACCATCCCAGTCAGTGATGGTCTATTTTAGTTCACGTAAAAGGTCCTTTGTCTCTATTTGTTTCAGAGTGTTTTCTCCTGAAAACCAGGGTGAACTTTGAGCAGGAATCAATGCAGAAAAATTTGATGAAAACAAATGACAGAAAAGATATATTTAAAGTATTCATGGCTGCCATCCATGATGTAACAAATCAGTTTTTATATAAATCACATGTTTGCATGGCCGCAGGTTCATTGTTCTCTTAATTAACTGTGAGTTTCTCCGCCCACTGGTCAAGAAGTATCTCAGCAGCTGTTTGACGGATTAATGTGAAATTTGGTACAGACATCCACACCCCCCCTCTGGATTCATTGCAATCTAGTGCAACCATCAGGTCAAATTTCTTCTCCGCATCAAGGCTAAATAGCTGCTAAACATACTGAACAAAGACGGTAAACATGGCAAACATTATAGCATTGTATCAGCATGTTAGCACCGTGAGCATGTTAGCATGTAGCTGATCATCATTTAGGCAGATTTGCAAACGTGTTAGCGGTCTGTAGTTACCATCTTCATTGTCATGGTGTTGCATGGGAGGGGGTTAACTTCAGCACAAGGGATGCCAACAGATGCAGGAAGGCTGAGCTCACCTGCACAAATCTAGAGGTGGTTGCGGATGTTTAGTTCTGTACTCTTAATCCTTTGATTCATTCTTATTGGTGCTGCTGCCATAACACCTGAATTTCACTCCGGGGCTTAATAAAGGTTTATTTTATCTTATCGTGAATGCCCTGGGAAATGTGATCGTTTTTTATCACTCCTACAACATTCCTTCCAACAGAAAAGGCGCCCATCTGAGTCAACATCCAACTATTAACATAATCCTGCTCATCATAATCTTGTGCTGTGGCTATATAATTTCCTTTCAAGACGTGTTTAAAAATCCTGAAACGGTCGCAATTCTGCTTTTTTTAATGGAGTGACGGTATCCAGTCTGAAAGCACGACGGTTCAGCGGGAGAACAAGTGGAAACGTTCGTTGTGTAAGCCAAATTTGAACACTGCCTGCTGGTATCAAACCAGCAGAGTGAATCAGCTCCAGCGGTATTTGCATCCAGAAGTGCAGCATGAGTAGCATGATATGTCCTGTCGTATCGGATGATATTCCGTAATTTTAAAGTCAAGTGTTCTTTTGTTTTGAGCAGAGATGACACAATAGGCTTATGGGATTGTCTAGTGTAATTACATCACGTCGCGGGGGTCATTGCAGGATGTCTGAGGGAAACAAACAAAAAATGCATTAAAAAACATTCACAGTTTCGACTGAAGGCATTCTGAGCTCCACCCACACACAAGTGGAGTGCGCTAAAGGCTCAGTAAGAGACATTTATACCCTGACCTGAAAATGAACCTGTTTGTTTATAGCAAAGCAGTTTTCTTCCTGAGAACCGATGAGATCCATGTGAAACTACCGAGGGCAACTTCACGTGTAACATCACTTTTCGAGATGTCTGATTTCATGTTTGAAAATGTGTGATTCACACTTTGGCAACTGGCTATTTTTGGATTTAAATTTTACACAGAACCCTGAAACATTGCGTTAACTATGATGTATGACGGAGAACAGCGGTAAATCTTCACATTTGAGATGCTGCAGCGAACTAAAACGTTTGTTCGATCATCGAAATAGCAGCTACATCAGCTCAAAGTCATCATACATGTTTCTATAACACCACAACTCTCTCTATATATATATACATGTACGTATACAGCTGAGACAAAAAACTGACATCAGTGCTCGATGTGTAACTTTTTACTTGTGCAGCGCTGCATCTAAAAGCAAACTAATTACATGAAAAGATTTCGTAAGACAAGGCTGGTGAGTGAAGTCTTGACAGCATGTTAGCTTAATGAGAGAGACTGGATTAAAGGGGTTGATCTGACCTGGTAAATAAACTCGGCTCTAAATGACTCCAGCCCCCCCCGAGAACAGCATGCCTCACCCCATCTCTCTAACTCCAGCGGAGAAAATCAATGTTTAAAGAAAAATCAATTTTGTGATTAAGGCACTCACCATTGCTTACTGAATTTTTGACATTTATATACTTTTATGAACGGTCGAGAGCCGGTTTGTAAAGAAAACTAAAGACAAGTAAAGTAAAAATGTGACTCGTTTTATTAGTAAATGCCAAGCCGTATAGTCAGAGATGCATCGACTTGCGGATACCAATCTCGCTTAAGAAAATACATCGTTCAGCGCTGTGCCGTCCCAGTGTTCACACATACCGGTCTTTCATCTTCACACAAATTGGATTAGCCTGATTACATCATAGATCAATATTGTTTTGGTGCCTGAGAAAGCATTTTGAACACAGCGGCTTAAATATTTTAACATCCTTCTGGGCCTTGTCCAGACAAACACTGTGCTGGTTTTGGGGCGTTTTCTTCTCCACGTGCATCAAATTCCCTTTTCATTATCTTCAATTGAACTTTTTAAAAAAATTATTTTACTAAGTAACTCTGTGAGAAGAGGTGTATCTTCTATTAGGTTTCAAGCTCGCTTTGCAAGCCCGATTAATTTAATTGAAATTCAGAGTCGTCCGTGCACCAGGCTTCTGCATTTCTTTCAAAAGGCGACCATGGCCACAGCAGGAGCAGCATCTGAATAATAAAAAACTCCATGACACATCTACAGCCAAAACGACACACAGAATATTGATGCACATTTATGGTGCCATGTAAATAAATTCACCATGTAATATGTTCTGTAACGGGTCCTTTTTTTTCTTTCTTTTCGCCGCACTAGCTCCTCTCCTTCAGACAGTTTTTACTGTCAGCGAGCGCTACCTGTCTGAGCTTACAGAGTGGGACAGAATATCGACTCGCGCAGCCTTTGTTGTCGCCTCTGTGTGAAACCGCAAACTGCTTTATCAACTTTCCATCACATTTCCAGCCTTCTATTCACACCCTCCTGCTCACAAAACAGGTACCCAGCGGGATCCAGTTTGCTAAAGAACGAGGAGATACAATAATGTGCACTAAAGGACCAGTGTGCAGGATTTAGACATTAGTCCTCATGGACCAGGGTGCTGAATTAGCACATGCCTGCCACTCCTCACCCATCATCACCATCGGTTAACCCTCCCCACGAGTTAATCTTGAGATACCTGTCACTTCAATCGTGGTCACACAAGAAGACGTGCACTTACTGAGTCTGGTGCTTCTGGGCCACTGTATATGCTGGCACGCGTCAATGACTGTCCTCTCTACAAGGTGTAAATGGTTTTCACATTCAATGAAGAAATACAGGGTTAAAAAAAACGCTACTGGACTGGAAATGCCCCATCAATCAATAATTTAACTTGGTTCACATCAGGTGCACAGACTGTGGAAACATCCTGTGTAATCTTTTTTTTTATTGTATAAGAATAAAAATGATGTAAGTATAGTTGTTTAGGAGAGACAGAGACTCGGGCACCAGAAAAAACAGCAGCATTAGTGATGTGTTCGAATGCTTAAAATAAAATATAATTTTCCAGATAATAACCTCCTGTCATTGTGTGAATGGTGTTCTCTGTCAGAAGCAAAGGCAGACACAGTGGGACATATTTATAGTCCACAAAGAGTACAAAGTGTCTGACTTTGAAGGTTCAACAGCAGTTAACAACCGATTCTGGGAAACCCAAGCTGAAGCCGCCAAGTTGTTGTGTTTCATGTTCAGATTACAGACAGTATACATATGAACATCATGTCTGTGACGTCACCCACAGGTTTCTGAAGTGTGTTGGTTCTGGTTGCCACCATGTTGGCAGTCCTGCCTCTGCCGCCTCCCGTCTAATCTAAAACAGGGAAAAGACTGGAATCAGTCTTTGGATTGGTTTACCTGAGTTGGGCTGAATGATGCCTCTGTGCTCTGCCTGTGTGGATTTTTGGTCGATTTCTTTCTCCCGATGGCCTTAAAGCCAAAAAGCAGAAATGTTTAAACCATAGACATCACGTTTCAATTGATTTAAGCGCCAAACATCAGCAGCCAGCTTCAGCCACACCAATGATTTCCTATAATACCACTGACTACACAGTTCTGTAAATTTACCCAGGGCTGTGCTTCATGGTAGACGTTTACAATAAGGACCGCAGACTCATCTCTATGTTGCACCCAGGGGAGAAAACACACAATTACTGCTAAGAGTGTCATTTAACCTTTACGCACGGCACACCACACATAACACACCATCTCCCTTATGGACCTACAGATTACATAAGGTTCAGTGATCTGTGCTCAAGACATTTTAATAACCCTTTACAGCAGGAAACGCACATGCCTTTGAGGTGGATTATTCCTTTTACACAATATAATACTGTGACTCGAATGCTGCCACGTTCACCAGGAAATATATTATAAATCCAGCTGTGGTGCGAGTCCCATTTTGGGTATGTCACACGAACAATACAATTTCCCGCCTAATTATCTGGCACTGTTCCCTCCCGTCCACATCACAGACAGCAGAACCGATGACCGCATTGCTCTCGCAGACAAAATCAACACGTGGCGCCAGCAGCAGCATCGACGGCACAGGCGCACGGCACGGGTGAGAACTGTGACCCTGAGACAGGAAAGCTCCCTCTTTCGCTCACGTCTATTGAGTTAAAACCTGTGAGATGCGGCTGAAAGCAACCAGTTGACGTCCTTCATTGGAGGCTGTCAAAAGTCATTCGGGGGAAATGAAGGAAATCACTACCTGGAGACGACTGGTGGAGAGAAAGTGGGAGTAAATTGCAACACTACATCACGAAATAACTGAAGGCACAAACATGGATTGATGATGGAGAACGGTGGGCACAAATTTAAAGGTGCATTTTTTTTTTGGCTTTAAATTTATCTTTACTGTTTCTTTCGAGCATTGTCTCCTCCTCAGCGATGGCTGGACGCGTTTCCTTGCTCTTTAACAACACAAATATTTATTGTCTGTTGTCTCGGGCTCTCTTGGATCAGCACCCAGGAAGAGTAGAGGTACCTGTGAGAGCTACTCTCTGCAATAGAGTCATTTACTCTGTCAGACCACAGATGGATTTCAAAGGCTATACTGGCTGCTATTCAACACCATTACATCCAGCTCTAAATGTCACATTCACAAGGTGAAAGAGGGAAGATGCACAGAGCTTTTACACTAATTGGTAGCTTTATGAGTGCAACAGAGAGAGTGGGCAGTCCTTCTTTAACAGCCTCTGACGAGGCTCCTGACACAACATCCCTCCACAGGGCACCAGCTGCTCAACTTTGATTGTAGCCAGAAATAAACCTTACCGTGACTATCCTGTCCTCAGTTTCCTACAGTGAACATCCTGTCTAGAAACACCAGTAGGAGGGCCAGGGGGTGAGAAAAAAAAATGAATTTTTGTTTCAGGGATGAGAATTTCTTAGTGTCAGCAAAGTTCATGAAAACGCCAAAAACAAAAATGTGCGTGTCTCTAACTACTCTTTCACTTCTTGTCCCCGTCTGTGGCTCTTAGGTCCAAACCTACTGAGGTCATGAATCTTTAAGAAGAAAAGAAAGAACGGTTGCAAATACACACTGTTATTTTTTAAAAAGCTCAAGATTTTTCTTAAACCTCTGGACACTGTGATTTTTACCAAAAGTTGCTGAAAAATGGCAAAATAATCAATTTTTGGGGACTATTTTCAATTGAGGATTTATACGCATTTGGTGCTCTAGGGAGTATTACCAACTGTAACAGCAGATAAGAATGTTATGTTATATTTCAAATCCTCAGCTTCTCGCTTTCTCAGATTACGTTCAGGTTAAGATTGTGGTGTTGGGTTATTAAACTCTGGTGAAAGTTTTGTTACGATCGGGCACCTAAAATCTCAAAGTTAGACAAAGATCATGAAAACGGTTTAAGAAGAAAAAAAAGGAAAGTGTTATAGTTATTGTAGCTCTGTGACAGGACCATAAACAGAATAAATATGGGCGTCGTGTCCATGACATCACCTGTAGGTTTCTGAGGAGCTGGTGTGAAGCTCAGTGTGAGGCTCTGCCTTGTTGGCAGTCCTGTCTCTGCAGCCTCCCGGGTAATCTAAAATTCGGCAAAGAGACAAGCTGAAAGAAGCCTGGTTGCTGAAACAAGTCACGTATAACGACATCCACTTGTCAATCAATAATTATACATAACTTACATAAGCCTTAATATCATTTGAACAGGTGAGGTATATAGAAATTCAGACCCGGTACAGTTGTCATGAACAGGGAAATTACCTGTAGAGACCAAAACTGGTTTTTGTACCAGGATGTAAACATGTCTATTTCTGCTGTGAAGATGGCCATTTTAACATAGGGACTTATGGAGATTGACTTGTTCTGTAGCCAGCCTCAAGTGGACGTTTGAGGAACTGCATTTTTTGGCACTTTTGCATTGCCTTCACTTCAGAGGTTACCACTTAACGACAGAAACTCAAACACCACAACTTACTTCCTCCTACTTCCTGCCTTAGGTGATGGTAACGAAGTAACATGTCTGCTATGTATGGCACAGAAGAATAGACTACACATTAAATACTTGTTTGTTTAAACAGTTGTTAACAAAGAATAACCGTATTCTCTAAATTAATTGTCTGTAGTACAACTATATATGTACAACTATATACTATTACATAGTGCGTATCCTCATTCTGTTAACATCAAGTGAGTGGTGAGTTCATGAACCTTCATAATCATAATGTTTAACCTTGTGTCTGCCGCATGAAAGAGATTTAAAAAACCACTGATAATTGGAATGTGGCCTCTTTGTCCCTGGAAACCTTTTCGTACATCAATACGAACTGGAATACAAAGGCTTTTAATTAATTTGTTTCTGAATTACATCTCTCCCGCATTCACAGTTTTCGACCTTCATGTGCCACTTCTTAGCACTGATGTCATAGTCTCGTTATTTCTCACGGAGAACAGCCACTGGCAGCTCAGGCTGGGCATTTTTTTGAAAATGTGAGGCTTTATAGCATGAAAGATTGCATTTCTAGATTTATAGTGGAATGCAACTGAGCCACCCTCCCTTTTTCTGTGAATTTACTGATGTTTTTTTTCGGGCCTGTCTCTGAGAAAGAGATGCAGGAGGAGGGACCTGCTTCACACGGCAGATCACGCACAAGTGCTAACATGATTATTCCTTAAATCACTGTGCAACGACACCGTGAGTTTTCAAGTCACCATGCTCACGAAGAAGGAACTTCACAGACAGTTTTTGTGACGGGTGTGAGAGGAATGGACAAGTGGACTTGGAAATGAACAGAGGGAATGTTTTAAATTGACTTGGAGTCTGGAGCCCGGGAGAACAAAAGCATAACGTCACATTATTTTCACATCGATATACAAGTGTAGAGTTTTTCTTAATTTTCCTCATTGAGCGCAGTAATGAAACAAAAAAAAAACAAAAGCTGGAAACAGCATAAGCTGAAGTAGATAAAACTACAGTAAGACCCTTCCTAACTTCATTAACATTTTCTTTAAACCCTTTACTTAACAGAAACAGTATCTTAAACTAATATATTAATGGAAAAAATTAAATATTTCTATTTTTCAATAGACAACTAAAAAATACTTTATGGAGGAGGAGTAATTCCTTGTTGAATAGATGAGGTCAGTACCAACATTTTATGACAGATAGAGATAAAGTTCAAGCGTTAGACTTCACATTAGACACAACAAACATTAGACTTCGACTACAAACGGCCGTCAGAGGATGACAAAGTTAAGGAAAGAAACCTGGACACTTCAGCGCAAAGCTCGAGGGGTGTTCACGTGACGTGAGCTGACCTGGACAAATTAGAGAAGAGCAAATACAAAGCTGACACCGTGAGGCAAACAAGAACCGGCTTTGAACTGCTTACAGACTTTGGACTACTTTCAGACTCAAGGTCGGGTTATTGTTAAAGCCTGCAGCCTGCAGCTGGGCTGATATTCAGCACAACATCAATCCCTGTCAAACTTTAATTATACATATAGGTGATATTTACATTTAGGTAGATTTTCTCTTAATTAAGCATCAGACGCTGTTTTCACAGTATCTTTAATAAATTGGTGACAGATTTTGGGACAGTTAAATTACATGAGTGCCTCCGTCATCAACTTCTTTACTTTCTTAAAGTTAAAAATGGGTATTATTCTGTCAGGAACCCTGACAATGAATAAGGTGATAACATGCAGTAATGCTCTGAGGCCGAACCTGCGATGTCATGCCTGCATGCCACCAGAACGGTCCACTTTAATTGGTTTAAATGTCAGAGATAGACACTCCGGACTCAGACAGCATGTTTTCTTAGCCATTAGACACCAAATCAGCTTCTTTTTGATTGGACTAAAGTCCCATGGATTTCAGTGACACGTGGCTGAGAACAGCTGAAGCAGAAAAAAAAAAAAAATTAATCTGTTTCGCTCTTTTTCTTCACCCTCTGTGACGAAAGCTCTAAATCAGACTTTCTGAGAGACAAAGTACGGGCAGGGTGAGAAACAACATTTGTTCTGGTGGTCAGCTGCAGTGACGCCGCCACCGGAAAGGCAACAAAGTATGATGAAGGTTATGAGGGCAGCGGGGAAAATAGAAAATTGGTGTCACTGCTGATGGAGAGCTATTAGAAATCAACGGCTAATTCATGTATCTGAGACCGCAGAGAAAAGTTCAAGCCCTCCGTCACATTTTCTGTCCATGTGGATCACAGTGAAAGGGTGTTGAAATCATTTACTCACCAGGACGTTTTGTTGATGAAGAGTGGAGCAGATTAGCGTGTTATGATGCTTTCCAACAGGGTGTAGCTACTGAAGACGGTCATGTAGTCTCTATAAACAGATATCTGTGTGTGGATGGAGAATGTGTGCAAAGGGTCATGACTTTGGCACCGGAGGCGGTTTGTGGTCCGAGTCGTATTGCCTGGTCATATTTGAGCTGGCTTCGGTTGACACGTTCTGTGTGGAGAGCAAAAAAGCTGGAATATACCCACCAGAATGCAATCTCATAACTTATCAGCCGTCATCCATCTGGAGATCAAGAGGCCATTCGTGGAACGGCTGTTTTTGGCACTTCCGCATTGGCTTCATATCACAGGCATGGAGGTTACCGCTCGGACAGGACACAAACTCAAGCACATCCACTACCACAACTTCCTTTCTCTTACATAACACATCAGCCAATTCAACGCTTTGGCTCGTAGATTGTTTTTTTGTTCATGTATCAGTCTGTATCAGATCTGACAGACTTGTTTGTTCAATTAGTTGTTAATAAGAAGAAAAATATAGAAGCTTAACATTATTCTCTAAATTAAATGTTGCGGGTTGAGTAGTACTGACTAGTTAGGGCGGCAGTGCTCAGGAGGTAGAGCAGGTTGTCCACTAATCAGATGATTGGCATTTCGATCCCCTCCAGTCTGCAAGATACTGGGGAACTGATGAGCAGTTGGCCCCTTGCGTGTCAGCTAATGCCATCAGTGTATCCATCCGTCCTTCTGCTTTAGCTTTTAGCGGGGCGCTCCAGACGTCCCTCTCCCCAGCAACACATGCCTGTTCCTCCTGGGAAAGGCGTTCCATGGCCAGACGGACTATATAGTCCCCCCAGCAGGTTCTGGGTCTGCCCTGGGGTCTCTTTCCAGTTCGAGGTAGCATCCTAATCAGAGCTGCTGGCTCTTTTTGACACGAATAAGCAGCGACTGTGCCGCGACTCTGCTCCGACCTCCCTTGGATAATTTGAGTACAGCATTTCTAAAATCGTGGTATGACGGAACAGTCTATTTAGGAAAGCTGAAGTCATTAGACAGTAACAGAAAGACAAAAAAACTGCTTTTCTTCGATTTCCCATAATGGAGCTTCATATGTGTATTTCCCTGCCTGTAGCTTTATATCTCAGAGCCCACAGGCAGTACAAGGCGCACCTGGCTGGAGTTGCTGCTGCCATCATCTATTTGCAGTTTTGAAAGTGTTCAGTGGGAGCAGATTGAATTCAAGGTTAGAGAGTACTGAGCAAGCCATCCAGAAAGGATACTCGAAGTGTGTGACATCACTGCACTCTGATGAAAAATAGTCTAAATCAACCCTTTGCTGCTCTACAAGGGGAACAAAACAAGATTGGACAACAATAATTTTCAGTTTGCCCATTGATTTCCCTTTCAAGTGAAAATTCTTAACCGACCTGCTACGTTAGCAAAGGAACATGCTAGACTTGAAGCTACTAAAGCAGCTGTCAAAAGATAATTGGAATTTCAGATTCAAAGGCTGTTTTTGCTCCCAGAAGCCTCATCGAGATGTAACCTGCTCTGCCGCACCTTAGATAATTCATTTTGTTACATTCTCAAGAGAAACTCAGGGCCGACACGAATCAAACCCGCGTGCTTGTCCTTTGAGGGTCAGCCCTCTGTATAATAATAAGAGGAACAGAGGATCAGAGAACGAGCAGGATGTGGCTGGATTTGATGAGTTCAACTTGGGCGCCGAGGACAGTTAGACATCATTTAAAGGTGAAATGTCAACATTGATTTAAATGAAAGTGGCCCAGTGAGAGATAATTGCATAACAAATATCTCTATTAACAGAGTAGGAGGTTAATGCTGATTGAAGTGGCATTTCATTTTTTTTAACAGGTGACAGTTGAATTAAAGGTCCAGTGTGTAAGATTTAGACGCACCTAGCAGTGAGGTTGCAGATTGCAACCAACTGAATACTCTCCCATGCCTCACCCTCTCCTATCCAGATTAGAGTTTGGTTTGTCTGTTCTGGGCTACTGTAGAAAAATGGCAGTTCAACATGGCGGACTCCGTGGAAGAGGACCCGCTCTCACTGAAGCTGATTTTACTGCTTCCGTTTATTGATATACATACTAAGAAATATTATATAGATCATTGAACTGTCTGACCCGGACTGCAACACATTGAATGCATTGTTGTCGCTGTGTTATTACATTGTCAGTCATCTACATAAACCGGCGAATTAAGAAAGATTTAACAAAGTCGACCATTATAATCACTTTTTCCTCACTTCCCTGGTTCAAACGGCATGAAGTACGGCTCAGCCTGTTTTTTTTTCAGAGAAGCGTTTATTCATGCCGTCCTTTGTAACATAGACGATGATGCAATTCAGTCCATTCTGCTCTGTTTGGTGAAGTTAAATGAAAGCACGCTGTCTGGTCTCTGAACTGAAGGTTATCATGTCACTGTTGGTTTTCGCTCCAGTCTGATTGCTCAGAACAGCGTGCACAGTCTTCTACCACTTCTGTCCGGACACATTTTTTTTCGCCACCACACGCCAACTGAAGCACGAGGAGCAAGGTTCACGGTCCGCTCGGAAATGAGTTTGTATAAAAATGCTTCATGTCTTTGTGGCTAACTTTGTCCTTCAGCAGGAGCCAACGGGAGCGCCCACTGTCCTGTCTTTCAAATATAGTCGTCAACTGATTTCCCAACCTTTGCTCATCAAATCTCGTTCTCGCTATTAATCAATGCAAATTTTGTGTATGAGCTAAAGGGAGCGCTCGCTGTAGTCTGGTAATCCCAATCTGTGCTACTTTTCAGGGTGAGTGAGCATCAGGGTCATCTCCTCTTGTCGAGCAGACTCAACAGCTTGCTCCAAACTCTGCCCTGTTTGCTCAACCTCAGCAGATGCTAAACATAACTGAAAGGACCTTGTGCAGATTTTCCCGGTCCAATGAAAAACAAACTCATAGTCCGGGCCATAAAATATCTACACAATATTACGACATGGAAACAGTATTTCGAGCTGTCACGTAGTAAACAGAGTTTTCTTTGGATATGAATGGTGTTTCTGTGCTTCGTGTGTGTGTTTCCACATCACACAATGGATGTGTGTATCATTTATTGTCTTGGTGACTTAAACATCGAGCGTGAACTCTTCGGGAGAACTCGTGTGGATAATTAATCAATGAAGTTGTCACGAGCTGCGCAGATTTATCCGGAACTGCTGTCTCCGCGCCACATGCGTCGGTATCATCCGTTAGCCGCCGACGAGGGCGTAACCAGGATGTAAGGCATGCTGGGGGTGAGGGGAGGTTCACCTGGGGTATATGCAGCCCTTTGCCGTGCCACGTTGGTGCCCTTAATCTTCCTGCCCGAGTGTGAAAGAATTCCTGGATTGTTAGAAGATGATTCATGGAGCAACACACACACACACACAACAGAATACACAACACCGTCATTGTAAAATGTTTATCAGCCACTCTTGCGCCTGCTGGCTCGAGTGCAGCCCTAAACAAATGTCCAGAGCCAACTCGAACAAAGGAAGGAAATCGTACTCAATGCTTTCGGTCCGTTCCAAGAAGTGAGACTCTGACTAATCACAGAAAACCTGTATAGCCTTTGTGTGCAAAGTTCAGCTAAGCCTAATACTTTGTAATTAATACACTGATAAATGAATGTGTTCCCTGCCAGGTGCCGAGTTTCCTCCTCTGTTTTCAGGCTGACAATGCAGTGAGTTACATTTGCTATTTGCAGTGTAAACATTTGCTGAGTTCAAGAGGCTTATATTAGCTTTTGCTGCCCTGAAAATCTGTGCATGAAATATATAAATAATATGCACACTGCAGTTTCATTTCCCAACGCAGCAGGACGAAAACATTCTTCTGGAGATTTAAACAAAGAAAATCTGTATTATCACAGACACAAGTTGACATCTGTAATGAAGCTTTACAAATACCTCTTGATCCCCAGGAGAAATAAGACCCGCCGAGCTAAGAGTGGTATTTAAATAAGTCGTTGTTGTTTCTAATTAATTTAAATCAGATGCATTATGGTACAGCGATGTGAGCGAGAGAGTGCACGGATGAGATTAAGCTCCGCGTGAAGCAGACTCTCAGAAATACATTATTCAGCGGCTGTCTCGCCACTCTGGCGACTCTAATGAGGATAAGCGGTTATGGAAAATGAATGAATGAATCACCACTTAAACTTATCCAAGGATGAGATTCTGCACTTTCAAACAAGTTAACAGAGGAGGCGCAAATACAAACACAAATGTCACTTTTTTGGTGATAAAGTGAGTTCTTTATCCACGGCACTGATCTTATCGACAGCAGTGGTCAGTCAGCATGGTGAAATAACTACATCAACTGGATGGATTACTGTAAAATGTCGTGCTAATAAAGATAAACTTCCCCACAGGATGAGTCCTATTGATTTTGCTCATCCTCCAGCACCCTGTTGAGGCTAACATTTGTGGTTTTGAGTGAAATGTCTCCATTAATATTGGATGGAGAGCTGGTACACACATTCACTAAATACTTGTCATTTTAATTAGCACTGACATGAGCTTAATACCATACCGTGACGTGAAGGCAATGCAAAAGGGCAGTTCCTCAAACCGCCACTTGAGGCTGGCTACAGAACAAGTCAATTTCCATAAGTCCCCACGTTAAAATGTCCAACTTCACAGCAGAAATAAACATGTTTACAGCCTGGTACAAAAAACAGTTTTGGTCTCTACAGCTAATTTCCCCGTTCATGACAACTGTACTGAGGCTTACTTTTTATAGAACTCACCTGTTCAAATTATATTAAGACTTAAAGACATACAGACTTAACAGAGTGGCCACTTTGATTGACAGATGACTAGTTTGAGTGCCCAGGCGTCATTCAGCCTGCCTCAGCTCCACTTTCGCATCTTTGCTGACTTTTAGATTAGCTGGGAGACAATGGAGCCACTATGGCTCCATGAAAAAAATGAGATTAGCATTATCAGGGATAAAGATAATGCTAACATTATCTATATTTTTCATCTTGTCATGATCAAAGACACAGATTGCTTAACGAACCATAAAAAGTGAACATTAAACATTGAAATGTGAGGCTAAAATTAGTAAAAACCCAACGATCAGCAAGCCCGCCACTACCACTGACCCCAATTTCTCCTTTGCTTTCCCAGCATGTGTGTGTGCGTACGTGGTGCTTTGACAGCTAACTCACTTTATATGATGTGAAGGCTTCCCTGATCAGGGTGCTGTGTAACCTTTAAGACCCTGCCACAGTTAAAAGGACACAGATTACTCACTCACCAGCTGGCACGACTCAAGGAGCACTAAAATAAACTAAACAAGCGAAAGTCCAACATCCTCATCTCAAAATGTTTATTCTGTACTCTGTAAAGCAATTCCCTCCTCCCTCCTTTTCTTTCACAGTAGCACAGAAGATGTATACCCGCCATTTCACTGCACAGATGTTGTGTTACAGGCAGCATATTTGGTCATAGACATGTTTTATAATTAAAGACCTGGGAGGTCGGCCCAGCGGTGGAAACAGCATCCACTTCACTGAAGGAGATCCTGCCCTGAGGCAAGTCAGACCGCTGGTGTGCCGCACACAGCTAAAACTAGACATTCAAAAGTGATAAATTATCAAACTGTCAGGCGGCTGGAGCTCTACTGCGCAGAGAATACACTCCTTTTCTGTTTTGTTATTAAGCCACAGCTAAATGACTGTGTAAAGGGTTAAGAGATCTTAGAAAGCAATCCCGTGTTTCTTGTTTGGGCACCGCGTTGGTGTCGATGTGTCATAAAGTATTCAGGGGGAAGAAAAGAACAGATTCACGCACAGAAACCTAATTCAGCCCTCATGAAGTAGGTCAGTAAATGTTTCATGACGAGACGGTGGGCACGGCTTCACGCCAACCAGAGGATGCGCGTTGTCGTTGTGGGGATGCCGCTGTTTGTAGTGTGTGAGGGGACTTAACTGCGCATTGTCCATTGACAAGTGTTTACTACTCGTATTTACATGTTAGCATACATGTGGGTGACAGATAGGGTTGGGGTTAGCCAAGAAGGCTGTTTAAAAACACTTAAAATTCTCAGAGACACTAAGCCACCATTGTTTTTTTTTTTACTCGGAAGCACGCGCAGCTTGAAAAACGGGTTGTCATTTGGAGGTTGTTATATCTTTTCACCCAGGTGTTTGAACATCTTTTATAGAAACCATTCCCTGCAACTGTAAGCTGACGAATGAAGGTATTCTTTTTGTCTCAGGTTGCCAGCAGCAGAGATGAGATAAGTTGTCTCATTTTGCACAAAGACAGTATAAATACGGAGTTGTGTCTGTGACGTGACCCACTGGTTTTTGAAGCTTACTGAGGTGGCTCTGGTCGCTGCCATTTTTGGCAAAGACATGGATTGAGGCTGAGGCCGGTTAAATTAAACTAGCTTGGGTGCTTAAACTAGCCACCTGTCAGTCATTGAGGCCATGCTCTTAATTATACATAACTTTAGTTAAACAGGTGAGTTCTGTAAAAATTCTGACTCTGTACAGTTGTCATGTACGGTGAAGTTAGCTGCAGAGACCAAAAGTTTTTTGTACCAGGCTGCAAACGTGTTTATTTCTGCTGTGACGATGGGCATTTTAACATGAGGTCTAACGGAGATTGACTGCAGCCAGCCTCAAGTGGCCGTTCGAGGAACTGCAGTTTTCTCACAGAAGTTGCCGCTTCATTTTGCACTTCAAAGAATACTCCGTCAGTTTTGTACCCTTACAACATTGTCAATTCCACGATTAGGTTTGTTTTTTTTTTTTTTTACAAAAAAGTGGATAGCAGAACCAGAGTCCTTGTCAAACCCTGAGATCCTCACACATATGTAAGAAAAATGTGACCAAGTCTCCTCTGGGGGACCTTTCTAGTGGAGAAGATGCAGCGCAGTGCCTTATAGGCTGCCCACCGTGAAGGGTTTATAACCATTTCACCATAAATGCATCACAGTGTTCTCCCCTTCAGTCAACCACTGCTCCATTCCACCTCGTTTTCAAACTTCGTCCCCAACGGATTTCGTGCAGCTCCCTTTTCAGCCACAAAAGGCTTTATACAACTTTTTCACATAAGCAGTAGTACTCTCCAAGAGCTGTAAACAGACTTTAATGTTTTAGAGCAGCAGACCTCTCCTTTAAAAGTCTGGTAATGATAGACTACTTTTATGCTGTTGTGTGAAAGATGATTTTTTTGGACACTCTGTGGTATTTATTTCAAAATAGCCGTACATCCTTTTTCAGCAATCAGTTTTGCATATTTGCAAAGGTGCCATACACATTTAAAGATGTTCTGTCATGACTTCTCAAGGCCAGGGTTGTTTTTCTTGTGAAGGTCCTTCGCTGTGAAGCAGCGACCATCAGTGTCAGTCCACAAAGCAAGCATCATTAGTGGCACTGCCGAACCTTGAGTTTTGGTGAAAGGCCTTGATATAATATCTGAGACTCTGGGGGCATGACAACGATAACTGACATTTTTTATTTATGATATATTTTGCACTTCAGAAACATATTTGCAGGAGTAGAACGTAACTTTTGCTGTGCGAAAAGGTGATTTCGGGTTACTTACGAGACATTTTCTACTCCACTGCATCTCAGAAGGAAACACCTGTAGATACTTGATGTGACTGCAGATGAAAATTACACCTCTAGAAATTTGATAATCTTGTCAAATGACAATAATGATCGATATTTTAAACGCTTTACTGATAATATTTGAAGAATAGTTGGACCACTGCATAGCTGGTGGTTGGAAAAGGTTTCTCTGCTGTTGCTGATGTTTTGTTTTTGTCGTTTCCTTCAGTCTTTTTATTGCACTGATCGAAAAAAGCAGTCCTAATTTTGTCTGTTTGTTGTTATGCTTCTATTCTATTCTGCATCTCCAGGAATATTCACTTCTGGCTGCAGACTTATTTGTCTTTGAAGTCCTGAGTCCTGTTTGAGCTACACCCATAAAAACTTTAAACCTTTTGCAAATTTTAAAAGCTAAACAAACTGAACTGTAGTATATGAACTGGAGTATTACACTACAGCAGTACACTGCCCCCTGAAGTTTGGAAACAACACATGCACGGTCACAGGAAATAGCCAAATCAAGTAACAAAAGCATACAAATTTATTTACATTCGCATCATTACAAAGATGGCTAAAAATCAAAGATCATTTAAAACTTAGAGCCAAAGGTTTCTTTCCTATTTACATATTTTAATAAAGAAAGTAAGTCCATTTAAATACTTTTTTTCTCCTCGGGAACATGTGGCTGGTTGTTTAGCCGGGATTCAAACTGACAACTTCAGTCTGAGCTTTCTGCTAACACCCTGGTGAAGTACAGAACTGCAGGCAGCGCACTGATGTTTTGGATGCTGTAAGCGTGCCCTGCGTGAACAGAACAACATCAGTGATATACAAACAAGACACTGAACTATGAAGGCATACGTCTGAAGTTTGTTAATCTGTTTTAAAACTTTCAAATTCTCTTCAGAGAAGAAGCAATTCACTAAAAGACATTTTTAAATTCTGCCTTAACAAAATGTAATGATGAGTCTTACCATGCGGCACCATGAAGCATTGGCCTGGATAGAAGCGGGACTCCCTGGTGTCGATGATTACACTGACAGAGCTTGTTAATACGTTAAAAACCTTTAAAAAAAGAACACATAATGAGAGAAATTAAAAATAAATCTGTATTTGAAGAGGACGGAGAGGGAGGGGTGATATAAACAACACGATGACATGAGAGGTGTTGCAGAAGAAGAGGAGTAAGAAGTGTACTGACTGTTGTGGCGCTGTGATCCACCCAGAGAGGCTTCTTCATGTACGAGCCCAGCAGGATTTTTCCATTACAGATGGAGCCGTGGTTCAGGTCCACCTGCATGCCAATCGCTCTGCCTTGATAGAAGTACCAATCAAACTGATCCGGAGAGATCTCAGCACCACCTGCAACAATATCCAATGGCAAGTTGAGTTATTCAACATCAGGTCTGGCCAATAACTGCTTGTGTGTTACACCCTCTCATTAAGAATTATGAAATGTGGTTTGAAACTTTCGCTTGACTGAGCTCCATAAAGTATGCAAATGATAAAGTCACTCCAAATACATCTGTAAATAATTTAAACCAGAAGCTTTTTATTAAACGTTATATTTTCTTACTGTTGACGGCCGGCGACCAGAGGCTCTTAAACCACTCTGTAAGGTTGGCCTTATCCTTGGGCTGTAAAATCAGTGGTTTGAGAGGAGGACCACACAGATCTGATGCAGACATAACAGCAGGGACTCTGGGTGACGGCAGAACTAGAACAAAGTAAAGATAAAAGTAGAAGTTAATCAATTTTACAAAATCAGAACAATCGGTTTTTAACCACTCAACACATACACACACACAGTGAAACACGAATCATCATCTGTCGATCAAGGTGAATGATCCAGTAGATGGAGCTATTTAACTAGTGGTGTGAGCTACACACTCAGGCGTTAAAGGCCCGACTGTTGCATTTTTAATTTCTCACCAGAAGGTGAAAGGGCACGGTGTAAATATTGCAGTGAGGCCGTCCACATCTCAGGACAGAACAACAGTCAAATGTGGCATCTATTCAAGCATGAGCTCACACTGGCATGAATCTCTACTGTGCCAACGATGAACATTAACTTTGAGCTTCTGCTGTTTTCTGTTTTGCCAGGGCAAATAATGTCTTTTACTTATTATTACACAAACATATAGTATACGTGTCTATCTTTGATCTTTATAGCCATGTATGCATGCAGTTTAACAAACTGCCCCCAAAAAAGGTAAAAAGGTATGATTGAAGTCTTTGTTGATTATGCTGCCTTTTCATGTAAATTTAACAACCATTTAAATCAGGGGTGTCAAACTCATTTTCACCGAGGGCCACATCGTGAGTTTCAATCTGACTGGAGAACTGAGAACTCTCTGCCAATCAGATTGATGCTCACAGCGTCATATATAGGCGTGATCGGCTGAAGCCTCTGCTCTGAGCATCTCTTTTCTTTAAATGTCAAACTGCTCTCATACTGGGGCAGAAATAGTTTTGAAAAAGAGTGAAGCCAATATCGCAGCCTGAAATTGGACCACCACTTAAATCTCTGAATTTGTTGCATTTTTATTCTTCTATCTATAAATATGAGAGTCTTATATATTAATGCTTATTGTTTTTTTCCTTATTATTAAACTTATTTTATGTTTAAGTAAATGACAGAGAACAAAGAATTATTATTTTTTTATGTTTAAAAACATACTCAAGTCCTCATTCTCCTCATACTGTTCCAGCTCAATCATGGAGGACGGTCCACTTCTGAGGACCTTTAACCTGCCGGAAGATAAAACAAACAATTAAAAAATAGACAACCAGACAGGGAAGGTTAAAGCAACAATTTAGACGTTTCCTTACGTGTTCTCTGACTGAAAGTTGCTGTCCTGCTGGCCCTCCTGGTTGGGAAGGTTGTTGGATTCACCAGCATTCACACTGAGAATAGCTTCTTCAGTATTGACGACTGCTGTACAGTCAGTAACTGTGACTTCCACAGCAGGACATGCAGCTACTTTAAGTCTGTTATTCTGACCTGCTTCTCTGCTGCCGACCACAGTCGGGGTCTCTGTGGCTGAAGTGAAAATGTCTTTAAATGTAGCCAGAGAGCGTTTGACAGTCTTTGGGGTCGACAGCGGCTTCACTTTTAGAGAAGGCACAGGGGCTTCCCCTAGTGGTCTGAATGGGTCTACCATGTTGCCATTTTTGGGAGTCCCAAGTCCAGGAGATCTGCTCTGTTTAGACTGCTTTTTTCTTTCCTTATGAGGTTTGGGCTCCTTCTGCTGAGGCTGTGAGTTGATGTTCTCCACGTCCCTTGAGCTGCCGTCAACCATCCACCAGTTACTGGGAGGTTTCCTCTTGCGTTTCTCTGATTGTGCTGGCCTGAGCGGCTCCTGTGATCCTCCGGGAGAGGCTGGGGTTGGTGTGATGGACAGTTTTTCATTAGTTCGACTGTAAACTCTTTGAAACACCTGACACCCTGTAAAAGTAAGGTACAAAGCTTACTGACCTGTGTTTATGTGCAAATAACTCAAATACAGGTATTATTTGTACCTCACTGAAAACAGATTTCACTTTTAACTAAAAATATTTGAGTACAAGATCGACACTTTTATTAATATGAACTTGCACCTAAGTAAACAAACCTAACTTTACCCAGTCATGGAAAGTAACTCAGTACATTTACTCAAATACTAAATTAAGTACAAGTACCCTTAAACTGTACTTGAGTAGTCCCATTTTACGCCACTCTATACGTCGTTTTTTCTTCTTTGCATTCCCAATAATCAACCCACGACCCCTCAGATTTATCTTGTACATCACTACAACAGTGAAATACTGCTTGTACAGGGACATTTTCCAGCAGAACAAGTACTTTTAAATTAAGTATGAGCCTAAATCTGGGAAGTGTGGTACTGTTATTGTTTTTCCTTAAGGTAAAGTGAAAGTGCTTCCTCCGCCTTACCTGAGTCAAGGCTGCGGTCTCTGTGCACAAGGACCAAAGGGCTAGAATCATCAGGATCCAGGTCCTGGTCCAAAACCTCCAGCTGCTCCTGCTCATCAATCTGCTCTGCTACAATCGCATCAAATATTTCTTCTGATGCTTTTGTCTTGCGTGGTGTACCTCTGCTTTTGTTCTGTTTGTTTTTTCTTTCTCTCGCTTTATTTGTCTTCTGACTGGATGACGGTGCACACTTTGTCTGACTTCTTCTCTTTAAAACTCTGTCCTTCTTAGTCTTTACAGGTGAAGGTACTTCTTCACTGGGCTTTTTGCTGTGCTGTTTCGACTTCTTCGGCGTAGGTTGTTTGTCTGTGACTTTTGTTTCCTCTGTTTTCTCAGGGCGGCACAACCACCACTCTCCTGTCTGCCGTCTTTTCCTTTTCTCAGGAATCTGACAGTCTTCAGAATTCACGACTTGTTTGCCTGTGAGGAAAAAATAAAAAGAAATATAATGACATATAGACGAGCAGAATGAACTATGAAAAAATGATAAAATATACGATTTCTGCACTGTATTCAAGTGTAGATCTAAAAAATGAAGAGGGTTTAGCGGAAGCATCTATAACGATCAACAGAAGAAGGGACAACAGGTTACCGGAAAGAGAGTCCAGGTCTTCAGCATCTGTGTCCTCCTCACTGCTCTTTCGACTTTCCATTACTGCACCAGATCCTTGCGTCTCTTTCCTAGGACCCTTTAATGACTTAACCCTGCTTGTTTTGGCATTTTCATTCCCATCTTTTAAAGACTTTGATCTCTTCATGTCTGGGGACTTCTGAGATTTCTTTTCTATTTTCAGAGTGTCTCTTCCTTCATCCGTTTCCCTGCTGTCTTTAGGTTGCTCCTCTGCCTCGTCACTTTCTTTAGATGGCACCTTCTTGAGGCGTTGTTTCTTTTTGTTTGGTTTCTCTTGTTCCATCATTTCACCTGCAGGAAGTTCCTCAGGACTGCACAATTCATCCACATCATTTCCAGGCTCAGTCGCTTCATTCTTCTTCTCTTTCATCTTCTTTGTTTTCTGAGCACCTGGCCTGACATTTCCCAGTTTAGATTCCTGTTGTTTTTGTGCAGTGTCTACTGAGCTACGCTTCAGCCGCATGTCTGGTGAGCTGTCTTTGTCTGTGCTGGAAGTTTTCTGTCTCCTACTGGCGGCAGTTTTACTTGGGATGGAAAACCAAAGAGGTGTTTCATCCTCCAAAATCAGGAAATCATCTTCTGGCTCAGGTGGAGTAGGTAATTTAACCGGTGATGGAGGCTTCCTGGTACTTAAAAACAAATAGATTTGATGCTTAAGTACAAGAACTTACGTTGTATACATATTTTAGTTGTTCATTCTCAACAGGCAAACACCATGAAGAGAAATTATTATGGTCTACCCTTATCTAAACTCACCTTGCAGGTTTGGGCTGTGCAGCATCTCTAAGCTTCTGCAGAAAATTGGTCATGTCCACTCGGCTGGACACCTCCAGTGATGGCTGTCTGTGAACATTTTCTGACTTTTTCTTAGGAGCTGCAACTTCAGCCTCCTGTCGCCCCGCTGACATGGGTGGGTTTGTGTTTTCTTGCCTTTGAATAACAAAAAGAAAAAAAAACAGCACAGACTGAATTAAGTTCATTCACAATATGTTACACAAATGCACAAATAGGAGTTTTTGCTGTATTACATTTTTAGTATCGACTATTTTGACACTCATAATATGTCTGGATATATCAGCAGGCTGATATTTTCAGTTGATATTGTCTTATCAGCCAGTATCAGCCAGTGCTTTGTACTCACATCGTAAATACAGGTAATACATTTGTTAATATTATTACATAATAATATTAATAATGATTTCAAAAATGAAAGAACAAAACTAACCCTACATAAAAAAAAATCATCACTTCTTACCTTGGTGCTTTTCTTTTCCCCTGCAACACAGGTATTTCAGATTTCTTGGATGATTTTTCTTTGACTGGGTGACTCTTGTTGCTGAGGGAAAAATAATAAACTCAGTACAACATTTAAAAAGTCAAACAGATCTGCAAATCAGATCAATCCGATAATGGTGTAGTGTTAAGGTGCCTGCAGCGACTAATCACTGAGAAATAATAACCCTTGAAGCCCTTACCATGATCTCTCCACTTTATTTTTGTGATTGGACATTGTGGGTTTGCTTAAAGCAACCCTGCGTGGAGGAGACTCCATCTCAAACTCTTTGCTTCTAGATGGACTGCGCTTGGATTTCTGTGTGGCTGGAGGCTCTGTCTTTGCCTCTTCTTTTTCTTCATCTTCACAAACAAAGAGAATTGGTGACACAGCTCTGCCTTTTTCATTGCCCAGCTCTTCTACACCTTGCACAGCCATATTCTCTTCAATAGGGCTGGATGTCTTCACTGGCTTTTCTACAGAAAGTTGAAAGACCGAATGATTATTACTTGAAAATCTGAAAAAGTATTTTGTTGCCTCAGCAAAATGCAGGTTTGAGTCTCTTACCAATGTCAAGTGTAGGACTGGGTGATTTTGCTGCAGGATGCAGGGCATCTCCTTCAGCACCCTAAAGAGTTACAAAACATACATTTAAAGACTGAATACAAGTCTTGTCTAACTCAGGAAAGGTACACAAAGCCCATGAATGGAGTCTATAAACCAATACATGAGTATATAAAGAAGCACAGAATCAGGAAGTTGAAGACCATCAGGCTTTTCCCATGTGAGGACATATCAACAGCAAACAGCTGCTTATCAGTGAAAAATAAAAACTAAGCAGCCATCAGAGACATTTCAGTCACATTCAAAGAAGCATCAAAATGCCTCAAATATTTAAGGTAGTTGCCTGATATTGTTATTATATTAATATTTGCTTTATTATCCAACATTAGGGTAAGACACTCTTTGACTATGCATTTGTAATATCTGCAGAAGTCACTGTAGTGACTTTACATTACCACTTGGCACATTGGAGGCTTTTCCGTTTCCTGTTGCTCTAGAGAAGCCTCTCTCTCACTCAGGTTTATCTCAGTATCAGACATCTGGAGCAGAGGAGATGTGGGAAGTGGGTCGCCATCGACATCTTCATCATCATTCATGGTAGGATCTGAAAAGAACAGAGAAATGTCAGTTAACGTAATAAAAATGCAAAGCAAGCTGCAAAAGTTTTAAAGCAAAAGATTCTCACACTCTACTCACCCAAGTCATCAAACATTTTATCAACGTCTCCCAGTGACAGCCCTGCCCATTGCTGAGGCGGACTGAAAACACAAAACAGCATTAAATCTGCATCAAAGCATTAAATATTTAAATCTATCTAAAGGCCAAACTTTGAGAAGAATATAGAACAACACGCAGTTATTTCCAGGGATTACATCCAGGAAATGTGTTGAACATAAGAACACAATGAAACTCATCTACGCATAAAAATCTGATTTTAAAAAACAAGGTGCATAACCACGCACTGACTGCAGAAACACCGGCTTTAGCTTTGGCAGAGCATATGAATAAGGGACAAAATATTAGACATTTTAAAGTCACATTTTAACGGTTTTAAAAACATTTTCCACTCTACCTTTCCTTGGTCGTCAGGTAACAGAGTTTCCTCTTTGGTCTTCTCTGTAAACAAAGATGGAGAAAGTTGTTGTAGATTGTCAGATACTGTGTGGCTGGAAGATTTGGTGTTTTTTTGTTGACATAATGAAGCATTTAAACCTTTAAGGACATAACTGCTGGTGTTTTATATATATATATATATATATATATATATATATATATATATATATATATATATATATATATATATATTTATATATCTGTAGATGTGACACAAAATATGACTTTCTGAGTGATTTTGTTAAAGAGAAAAACAAGAGTGATTTGTACCAATTTTCACAACACTGCATGGTCTGTTACTAATTTTTAAATGTTAGTATTGGCTCCCGGGTATCTTCACATTGCCAAATCTGTCCCTCTTAAAAAATAAAAAATAAAAAAAGTATGGACACCGCTAATATAAACAGACCATATTCGTAAATACAGGGTGAACAAAATAATGGAAACGCCCACCATTACTACACAATAACATAGTTAACAGCAAACACAAACTACAGTGTACAAAATAACTACGACGCAGCAGTTAAAGCACTTCAATAAAACATCTTATTCGGAGTTATTTAAAGGCTTATTTCATCAATTTTAGCTAACGTTACTTCTACTTCACAACTGCGTGTAGCGCTGCAGCTGCATCCTCCCGAAGTTTCAGCCCACTTCCCACAACAGAAACTAGAAACGCAAACACAGAGACTGTAACTTACCAAGCTGGGATACTTTGTTTCCATCGTTGTTGGCTGGTTTGTTTGTATCTTTTTACCTGAACGTTAAACGACTGTTTACGACAGCGAGACCCGAAGCTAACAGTTAGCCAGCTAACATTGTTCTAACGTTCGGCTCACCTCGGTTAACCGCCTGCAAGCTTTTAGCTTTTTTTTAAACTTTCCCTCTCTAAAAAACTAAAAAAGATTGTTTATAGGTTTTATACACGCGTGGAAAGTGGTGAGATAACTATTTCCCCTCGCTTGCTAACCAACGTTAGCACTAGCAAAACAATGGAGCTGTTGACATTTTGTAAAAGACCCGCGCGCTCTGCGAGAGGTCCACCACTTCCGGCCCTGAGTTTGGACTCTCAGGCACGACTATACCTACAGACGTAAACAACTCAACGTCGGACTTGAAGCTACAACACAGATTTTAGTGTTTTAAAAGTAGTATGAGGTAAACGTATGATAACGTAAGATAATAAGTTACTATCCAACTGCAGGTCGGCAACGCGTTTTGTAACCACGCACTTTATGCCTGAGAAATCAAACTCAGGGTAAAAACGCTTCCAGCCGACGCTGTTCTTCTTCTACGGTTATATCCGGCAGGCTTGGTGCGGTGCGTTGCGTTACTGCCTCCTACAGGTCACTGTAGGAGTCATCATCCCAGTGTAGGAGTAGCTCCCAATGAGTAGCCCCCAATGAATATATATATATATATATATATATATATATATATATATATATATATATATATATATATATATATATATATATATATATATATATATATATATATATTCCATACTATACTAACATCTCAATCCCAATATAAAATGCCACTGGGATTAAATAATTCTAATAATATTTGATAATGCCTATTATTTTAGACTTGGAGTAGCAACGCATATCTACTTGACACGTGAAACACATTCTGAAAAAAGTGATATCGTGCGTGATTAATTTGTACAAATACTTTATTTTCATTTAAATATGTCAAGATAAGAAAACTACAATAAGCCGTAGAATACAAGTCGGCATTAGATATAAAACAATCACACTGTGAACTCTGGGAATGTGTTAAAAGCATGGAGTCCAATGTGTGAGGCTACACTGTGTAGTGTTGTAATAATCACCTTATCAGAGCCTGATGGGTTGTGTTAGCAATCAATATGTTAGAAAAGAGCCATAAAAGGTTCAGAGATCAGTCAGCCAAAGTTGAGAAGAATATTACATTATTTAACTCTGCAAATGATGCCTGAGTGGGTTTTCAATCATACTACATGTGATCAGAATTGAATGAAATCTGTCAACACTTACAAAATAAAACATTTGTCCTCACACTTATCAACAAAGTAATACCAAACAACTATTTTCTATGAGATATGGCATCGGCTGTCAGTGTCTTACATCACAAAAATGTCTAGCGAAACATCCTTTTCTGCTTCTTTGCAATCTGTCTCGGTTCCATGGCTCCAGGACTGACGTCCGTGTACAGCGGCTGTTTGATGTGTCTCCAAACCACCAACACAATCCGAAAGACAAACAGCACGGAGGCTAAAGCCAGCAGCACAACTAAGAGAAGAAAATCTAGTTAGTGCAACTTGGAACAGATGTTTGTGGTCACCAAGACTCATTTTAGTGCAGCAGTTACTCTCATAATATTTCCTCATATATTGGGAGGTAACATTTTAATGAAGTGGAACCAAATTAAATTTGCTTCACTGTCTAAATCACTAAAAAGTCACAATAAGAAGTACAGGAAAACAGTCAATCAGTGTGATCTTTACCAGCTGATTGTAGAGATTTTCATACACTCATCACATTATTCACATGGAGAACTCTTCATTGTCTTACCAATGAAGATGCCGTTGCGGTTGTTTGATTCAGCATCATAGTTTTTGTCCATGTTTCCAGACAGCGCCCAGATCACGACGGGGTAGACGATGAGGATGTACCGTACGTGTTTGTCAAGGACGAGGTTTTCCAAAATAAACCTGCGAAACAGGCAGTGCAAACACGTCACTTCAGAATCTCACCGATGATTTTGACAATTGACTTAGTACTTTCCAAGTGAAGGGCACTCACCACACAAGCAGCACAGCAGCCAGAATAGAGTACGAGATGGTGGCGGCATCTGTTGGGTCCATTTTTACATCATAAGTCAGGACAATGGTCAGGTTGATTAGTGTTGCAATGGTTGTCCATGTTGTGTATATCATCACACCATTCTGAACCTGCAAATAAATACTCATATAACCTGCCAGACCAAAACACAAACATATGCACTTAGCTATGCAAGTACTGTATATTTGTCATACTAACCAGCACACGGAGGAGCCACAGGTCTGCTTTGTGGTATTTCTTGAGCCAGGCTCCATAAATATGAAGTCCATGACAGGTGAAGCACACCATAGAGTAGTTTGTGCAGATGACCAGGACGAGAAAAACCAGTGCAGGAATCATCATTCTTTAGAAAGGCACAAGAACAGCAATAAACACTCATTTAATGTTTCTGTGATAGTTTAAATTAGGCTGCTACAAACAAATCATTATTATGCACTAAGGCAAGTTCAGTTTAGATTGGGAGCCATTCAAAGGAGACTCTTACCCTCTGTCCCAAACAAGCAGCCATCCGATATTGAAACACAGGTTGAGGCACCAGCTAATGAAGAATCCATAAGGCAGCACCGCGGGGCTGCAGTAAACATAGCCATAACCGTTCCTACAAGAAGAAAGAACCACACTTGATCTTTCGGTCTGCCCCAATGTTGCAATATTTTGAGGATTCGCACAAGAAAATATCAAAATTAGACCCCGACTTTCTGCACAGTCCCGTGAGGATGTAGATAATCATTGCTGTCAGCCAGACGTAGATGACACTCCAGATGTTAAAAGTCCATCCTGAAGGTGTGATCTGGGTGTCAAACACCGCAGACACATTGGCTGTGGTGGTGCCATAAGGACCTAGGGGAGAACGGAGAGGAATGTCACACGTTAAACTAATATTTATGATGTCTCAGCCTGCCCATTCACCATCTACAAGTTAAACAACGTTGGTCGATAAAGCTTTGACTTACCAATTCCAACTACAGACAGCCCATTGAACACTAAACTTATTACATAGCCGACAACAGACACCACTATTGCAGCAAGACGTCCAGGATTATGTTGTCCCATCTGTGAGAAATAAATAATTAGTTAAAAATGCTAAATGTTTTTGTAGTTAGAACACATGCACATAACTGCATAGAGCACATTTACTGAATGAGTAAAAAAAGTAAATGTGTCTCCATCTTCATTGTTGCTGACCTGCGTTTCAACGTGACCTCTGACCTCCCTGAGCTGTGGGCAAGTGATAGTAATCACACACCTTGTGCAGCATGTACAGAGGCCATTAAACACTTACACCACAACTCTTTTTCACAAATCACCGCCTCTCTGTTACCTGTTTTTGTCGACTGTCGCCATAAGAAAAAAAACGTAGTAGAAGAAGAATAAAACATTTAAGGCCTGAAGTAAACTGAACTGTCAACAAGATTCAAATCTTCTTTTGTAAGCTAAGAAAGAGCCACGTGCCACTACAGCATGTGGAGTTTCCGCCGAGATAATAAAATATTGGCAGTGAAACATTATCCACAGGATGAAGTCGATAAAGTCAGCCGTACCTCTCTGAGTGTGAAGAAGCAGCGTAACCGTGCAGAGGACTGGCGGACTGCCCATCTTATAGAATAACTGGTTGTGTAAGAGGAAGGTTTATGACCACTCAAAGCATCACGTGCCTCTTATCTTGTATACATTTCTACCAGAGTCCATATAGTAAACCGTCCACATTTGCTCCCATATGATGCACAGTTATGAAACGCATTTGTATTATGGACTCAATTCTGAATGAAATCAGGTTTGTTTACAACACAAATAGATTTTTAAATATTTGTCTTATTTGAACAGACATGAAAATAAACACCCTAGAAATTGACATTTGAAATCATGCTGGGATGGAAAAATGAGATGTGTGAGATGGGAAAAATTATCTGACGGGATTTGTGGGCCTGTCTACAGATGCACTGTGTTCCCGAACCAAAACAAACATGTCTGCCCTCCAACAGCGGTTTATATACAGTGACATTTATGCTGGCAATCCCTCCGCGGATTTAATGCCGCGGAGGGATTTCTTTTCTCGCCAGAGTTCATTCACATGACAAACCATTGCTAGTTCCTGTTTATTTATGTAAACCGCAGATGAAACACAAGGGACGTCATCCTACCTAATTGAATTAGATTTGTGTTGTTTCATTCTTCATAAGTCTGTGTTTTACATATACTGCTATCTTCTTCCTGCAAAGCATTGCTATGATTACTCTTGCTTGTGCCGTGTGAATGAACTCAGTCGTGTCCTCATTCATGTTTGTTTCTTTTCAGTGTGATTGATTTGAAGTGAGCCTCTTAACAGACCGCACAGTGTACAGTTCAGTTTCTATGGTATTAAGCACCAAAGCAAAGAGGCAGAAGAAGATGTTGGGAAAGAGATTATTACAATGCTAAGGAAAACCCATAAAAATATGACACCTCACTCATCAGCTTTCTTACTGAAGCAGTCTTTATTTTGTCTTTGCTGTATATTACAACTCAGGTGACCTACCAAGAATCTTATTATACTATTTAGTTGTAGCATTTGTTATCTTGTCTCATCTGTAATCCTTCAAGAAATGCATAAAATTGAGATGAAACAATATCTATCTTTAACATTATCAAAGCAAGAGTCAAAATGCATGAAAATAAATTATATTTGTATGAAAAATACAGAAAAATAATAATGAATTAAACATGTTATGGGGTTAGGGTTAGGGTTAGGTAACCCTAACCCTTATATATAATGCCTGGTGCCTTATTTAGTGTCTCCTAGAGAAAAATTGCAAATTACCAAATATACAAAGCAGTTAGAAATACATCTCATACATAAACAATGCTATATCTGTACAAACATTTTTATTAAAAAATAAAACATTCAACACTCTCACTTAAATATCTTTTTCTGATTCGCAGCAATTTCCATCGGAGACATGTCGTCTGGGCTGACATCTTTGAAAAATGGCTTTTTGACGTGCTTCCAGATGACCAACACGACCCGTGAGACAAACAGGGTGCAGGCTACAGCCAGCAGGGCAGCTATAGCGGAAAGAAAATATCAGATGGAAACACTTGTAAACTATCTGCACTTGCAAAGAGGTGATATAGACAGGTTTCCTTTGTCCATGTGACTGATCTCCGTGAGATTTATTAACAGTTTTTTTTCAATGCCTCACCAATGAAGATGTTATTGCGAGTAGGAGCTGTGGCGTCATAGTTTTTTGTGAAAACCCCGGTCAGTGCCCAGATCACGACAGGATAAATGGTGAGAATGTACCTCACATGTTTGTCAAGGACGGAGTTTTCCAGGATGAACCTGTGACAGCAAACAAATCAACTTTTTTTTTAAATGAACTTATTAAAGCAAAAATGCCATTCCTCCAATTTGAACTTACCACACAAACAACACCACGGTCAAAATGGAGAGTGCGAGGGTGCCTGCGTCCGTCTGGGACATGTTTCCATCATTAGTCAGCACAATAGTCAGGTTAACTAGGGAGGCGATGGTTGTCCATGTTGCATATATGGCAATACCATTCTGAACCTGTAACAGACACAACATTAAAGACTTAGACGCAGAGACATATGCAGGATATCTCTCGAAACAGAACATTAGTTATGATATGAGATTTGTCTCAAACAAATATAAACTTGCGATTGAGTCTCCAAACTAACCAACACACGATGGAGCCACAGGTCTACTTTGTGGTATTTGTTGAGCCAGGCTCCGTAGTTGTGGAGACCATAGCATGAGAAGAATATCATGGTGTAGTTAGTCAAAGCGATCAGGATGAGGAAAGCCAGTGCAGCAGGCATCAACCTTTGAAAAGAATGAAAAATTTTGTCTACACGCTTAAATGAAAAAAGCCAGTTGTTTGTCTGTAACAGCTCAGTAAAGATGGCTTCTGACCGCAAAGAATTAAACTACAGACTGATTTTAGTTGAAAATCACATTAAAAGGTCCCATCTCACCTTCTGTCCCACAGGAACAACCATCCAGTGTTGAGGCCCAGATTCAAGCACCAAGTCACAAAGAATCCATGTGGCAAAATAGCAGGGCTGCAGTAGACGTAACCATAGGCATTCCTAAAGAAATCATAGAAGCAAATGTGTACTTCAGCATACCATCTAGGGAGCAAGGATTATTATAATTTATTAATGCAGCTGTTTGAGGGTTAAATTGACATACTTCCTACAGGTTCCAGACAAGGCAAAGACCAACACTAAAGCCAGAAAGATGTAAATGATCGTCCAAATGCTAAAAGTCCATCCTGATGGTGTGATCTGGGTCACAAACTCTTCTGATATGTTCCCGGTGGACGCCAAAAACGGATCTGTGGGACACAAATTCAGCAATAAGAAAAATCGCAGGAACTGAACGGATACAGTGCACATTCAAAAATGATTATAAGTTATTTTGGCACACTGGAAAAGTCAAAGGATTATACTTTAATTAAATAACTAAATGATTTAAAAAATATATATATATTGCAAGTTAAAAAAAGCATTAAAACTTACATATTCCTGGCGCTGCCAGAGCAGAGAACACCATGGTGACGATGAAGACAAGCAATGCCAACAGTATGGCAGTGACAAGGCTGATGCTGTGTTTTGCCATTGTGGATAAGTCAACTTATCTAAAAGCACAAATAAAATGAATTAAAACACATTAGTAAAACAAAATAAAACATAAGGTTCTGCCGCTACAGCTCCAGTGTAAGCATGAATGACTTCGACGTACCTGTGAGTTCTTGAATGAAAGCAACAAAGACTGCTGCTGCTGAGGGGCTTTTATTGCATTAAAAGGTGCCGCTTGTGTAACTGCGAGGCTTTTATAACCCCTCACCACGTGTACGTGTTTGAAACTTATATCACCAAAGTTTGCAGACGTTCACATCGTGCCCTTTGTTTTGAAATGATGAATCTGTCAGTCACTTAAGATTAATGATTCCCTGCTTTATAGTTCCATCATTGTGAACACTTATAAAAGCTACACTTTGACCCAGTAGTCATGTTTGGTAACAAGTGTTTATCAGCCAATCACATCAGTTTGTGGCCCAGCAGGTGAGAGCAGAGTTTATCCATTTGGCTCGCTTCCAACTGGAGAAAATGCAGTATGGACAAAGAGGTCGTGCAAGGTCTGTATGTGGAAATACACACTGCTATCTCTACATGTAAGTGACAACAAAAGAAGGAACTGACATGAGCAGAGAGCAAACATGAGCAGAAGTCATGGGCGGATTATTAGACAATAGGCAAAGAGGTAAAGTATGGTTGTATATTAAGTTTATCATTTTGAATATATCTTTTCTTTGCACTGTATTTAATTGGATTTTAAGGTTTTCAGTCATATGCTACTTTCTGCTTCTCCATCACATTTCAGAGAGAAATATGTTTTTATTTATTCATGTATTATATAGTTGGTGACCAGTGACCACATAAAATAGCATGAATAAATAAATAAAAATGCATAAATGTCAGCAGTAGACAACTGGTTGAAATTTGACTATCTTGACTTACCAGTAATGTCTATCTTTTGTAACATTCTTAAAATAACTAACTAAAGTTTCAAATATTCCAACAACAGAAATTTTCTGAAGTGATTCAGAGTTTTCACCCTCAAAGCAAACAACGACAAGGAAACTTTCTCCATATTTATTCTTGATGTGTACAAGAAGACAGATTTTGTTTTGCAATTTCCAAAATGTAAGTTTCCTTTTCGACACTTTGGTTTTTACAGGTTTGAGAATATGTTTTTGTTAAAAACAAGTCTGTGATGAAACTATCTTCCCGCTGCGGAGCAGAGTAACAGTAACACGATAATGCAAAAACAACGTCAAACATGCAACAACACCTGGATTAACAAACACTTTGGCAACCCTCAACAGTCTGTGCAAACATGAACACATGTCGGAAACGCCTCTTGGTAATTATGTACAGTCTCTCCCAGTGTCATCAGTCTTTTAGTGTCCACTATCAGCTACCAGAAGCTGGACTTTGGCAGCTTCCTTGCAGCCTCCTGCTGCTGCTTCGCCTGCGGGCAGTACCGGCGTGTGTGAGCGTGGTCCCCGGTGGCTTCACAGATGGGGCAGGTGTAGCTCCAGAGGATGGGGCAGATGACTTTCCCGTCGTCTGACTTCAGCCTGTGTGACCGGTACACCCTTGCAGACTCCCCGTTCTGCTTACAGAAGCGGCAGAAGTATGAAGAAGTCCCGCTGCAGCTGTTGTCCGAAAGGCTGCTGACTGAGCTGGTTTCTGCGGAGCTCTTGCAGTCCTCCCGCTGAGAGGTCCTGATGCGGCTCCGCCGTGCTGCTCCTCCTCCTCCTCCTCCTCCTGCTGCTGCTGCTCTTGCTTCATTTCTCTTGGGCCCACCTGTATCTCCGTGGTCTCCATCAGGCCTGTTACACAGCCTCCCCAGCAGTCTGCCCAGGTTCATGTAGTCATGCCACATGTCAAAACAGTCCCCATCAGAGAGGAGGGAGCTCTGCACCCTGACCTGTCTTTGCATCGTTGTCATCTTTAAAGGATAAATTGCGCAGAGTTTGTGCGCGTGTTGATGGTGCGTCTCATATTTATAGATGTCTAAAACATGATGTTTGGTTCTTATAGGCTGTAGGCAGATGGATGGCAGGTGTCTGAAGAAAAAAACCCACGATTGTGGAGTTTGGATGATTTTCTTTCATCTCAGAAGTCATGCACGACTTTCACGTGCGTTATTATAGACCAAATGACCAGAAAATAAAAACATGAGATGCACTCATCTGCTATCACAGATTTTATTGCTTTATTGTGTTACTTTATTACAGTCAAAACACAGAGTCGTGAGCGACAACACAAACAACAAAGTATCACACTGAATTGAATAAAATAAAGGAAAATAAACAAGACATCTTTGAATCTGTGGCCTCTCTCTCTCTCTCTCTCTGCCTCTCTCTCTCTCTGCCTCTCTCTCTCTCTGTGTGTGTGTGTGTGTGTGTGTGTGTGTGTGTGAGGTCCAGTGCACCTGCTGTGCATCAAGTGCTAAAAGGTCAGACAGAGTTAATGCAATTATTAGACTTGATGGTCAGCAATAGTTACCTGCACAAGAAAATCTGACCTGACCTTGATATATATATATATATATATATATATATATATATATATATATATATATATATATATATATATATATATATAATAATGGGAAAGTTATATTACCTCTGAGGAAGAGGAAAGTTTTTATCTAAATGAGTTGCCTGATATTTATTATTTATAGATATTTATTATTATATTTATCAGATTATTGATTTATTATCATTTGTTTGTTGTGAAAGTTCTTGTAACAACTCCTCAACTCCTGGCTGCAAAGATAAAAACAATGAAATGTGCCACATAGATATGACACTTCTATCCTCTGTCTGCTTGTTTCCATACATCATCACCATGGTGATAATGAAGAGAAGCGATTATTATTGTGTCGAGAATGGTTCTTACGTTGATGGATTTTAAGTCTTGTCGCATTTGCCGTCATTGCCGCAGGTTGCGCTCAGGTGAACTTCTCCCCTACCTGTTGCTCGTGTGGCGCGTCCGTCTAATGACCGCCGGCGCCAGAGCGTGCCCAGTCCACTCAGAAACCGCAGGCTATCGCTGTTAATGGTTCATACGACTTTACCTCACACTCACACAGCTGTACACGGTCACAGTACTGAGGGCCGACGGCTGCACTCAATCCTCCTTGAAGTAACTGTTATCCCCGGCAGCAGCAGCAGCCGCACAGGTCATGTTTATCATGGATCATACCCACGCATGCGGCTGCGCGTTGAAATAAGCCACCGCAGGGTTCCTGGACAGTTTAGTTAGTCAAATATGTGTTGACAGGTATGTTGAGTGTGGCCGGTGGACAGCTGTTTTTTTTTGTTTTGTTTTGTTTTTGTTTTTTTACAGTTATTTACAAGGCAGATGCATCGCGTGGGTGGGGCGGAGTGTAAATAGTGCGAGGGAAGCGAGGAGTGGGGTGCGCTTAATATCACGCATGCGCAGTACTATTATACCGGCGACGGCTGTACATACAAACGGTGGCCTAGCGAATAAGGGGATTACAGAGCCCAATTTGACAGGTCAGTTAAAAATAATAACGTGTGTGTGCGATATAAACGCCTTATAACCGGGAGCTGGTGTGTTTCACGGTGTCGGCAACGCCCGGGAAATATCGGACTGTCGCGCGAGCTAACGTTAGGGTTGCTTTTTCAGAGCTAACGTTAGCCAATTCGGCTAGTTAGCCAGCCTGCTAGCTATATTGTGCTAACAACGGCTATGACATTAGCAGGCTAACGCTAGATCACTAAAGTGTCCCGTTGGTTTGAGCTTTATCGTTTCAACACTGTTTTATATATTTTTTTGCTGGTTTGTCTAATCGACGAGTAGATAAAGCACCCCGAATCATTAGATAACCACATATTTGGACGTTTATTAATCACCACGCAGTGTTAACTCACATAAAGCTAACCCGGCTAGCTAGTATCCTTAGATGCCCCCATTTGTTGAACCGTGTTTGCTGAGAAGAGCGATGCCCCATTTAGTTATGCAAACTACGGCTGAAGTTTCAAAATGACTGTAGCTACTTCAGTCAGTGACTGTCTTGGTAATGTTCATGTGAGACCCACGCAGAAACCTGGTGACAGACACACTCCTCGCAGCTAACTCTGACACACTTACTCTAAAGATACATACATGTATTATTATACTTTTCTGTGGTATAAAATAGGATTTTTGTTAAGTGCTTTTCTCCAAACTCCGTCCAAGTATGTCGACTCAACTTGCATTTCTGCGTCTTGCCAGGCTACACAATGAGTCAGGGTAAGGACAATGCACGACTCAAGAGCTACAAGAACAAGTCCCTCAACACAGATGAGATGAGAAGAAGGAGGGAAGAGGAAGGCCTACAGCTCCGTAAACAGAAGAAGGATGAACAGGTGAGCCCAGTGTGGAGGGAGTCATTCAGGCGTCGGCGGCACAGAGCATTATTGGATATATCAGAGCCATTGTGAGCACTCTTTCCTCAGCATCGCCGCACAAACATTGCTAAAGATGAGTAAAATAAGTCCTGGTGTAAACTTGGACCCTTGCTGTATTCCTAGCAGTGTAATTATCAAGAGGAAACACACATAGAAACCCTTATAGAAAACCTTAATTGTTTGTTTAAATCTTCTGTTGCAGCTTTTTAAGAGGAGGAATGTTGCCACAGTGGAGGATGATAGCGTCCCGGAGGATGATGGAATGGCTGATAGCGGCTACCTGGAGTCCCAGGCTAACAACATGGACCCACTCATGGTAAAAAGAGAGACATACATTGGTGATACTAATAAAAATACATTCACAACGTTGACGCCACTTTGTCTGTGTTTTATTAAATCTGCATCTTTGTGCTCGCCAGGGTGGGGTGATCTCTGAAGATATGACTCAAATGATCTTCTCCAGCTCGCCTGAGCAGCAGCTAATAGGCACCCAGCGCTTTAGGAAACTCCTTTCTAAAGGTAAGGGTAGCGGTAGATGGTTATTTTTCCTCATGGATACTTAATTTAATGCGTCAGCATGGGATATTATACTACTGTGAAAATCCATGAAACAGTTTTCTGTAACAAAAATATTCTTTTCAATATTTGAATCTACTGGTAACTCTGTGACAAGTATTCCTATATTCATTCTACTGTATGTCTCACACAGAACCCAACCCACCCATTGATGAAGTCATTGCCACTGCAGGGGTGGTGGAGCGCTTTGTTGAGTTCCTCAAGAGGAGAGAAAACTGCACATTGCAGGTATATTTTCTCAGGATGTTGGCGTAACAGTGCAGGTGTGCACAAGCTGACTAAGCTGGGGAGGCTCGAATCTGCTTTGTGTTTTTTTTTGTTTTTTTTCTTCCAGTGTTATGACCAATGAATATCAAGGACTGCAAGTGTTGTGTGTGGTGCAGGTAGAGAGACATATTTAACCTGATCAGTATGTAATAAGTCAATATTTTTAATATTGTTTCAGTTTGAGGCTGCATGGGTGTTGACCAACATTGCATCAGGTACATCCCACCAGACTCGGGTGGTGATTCAGGCTGGAGCTGTGCCCATTTTCATAGAGATGCTCAGCTCGGACTTCGAGGACGTACAGGAACAGGTTAGGAGGATTCAGGCGTCACTTCCACCAGTTTAACTCATTTTATTTCCATAACTTTGATGTAAATAACAGCATATATTATGTAGTAACCTACCTAGTGAAATAAAACATAGTTGTGTCAGAACACTTTGTGGATTTTAATCTTGTTTATAGACTGACCTCAATAATTGCTTTGCCCCTCAGGCGGTGTGGGCCCTGGGAAACATAGCAGGAGATAGCACAGAATGCAGAGACTTTGTCATAGACTGCAACATCCTGCCTTCCCTGGTGCAGTAAGTAGCAACTCTGTGTCACAGCTTTGGTTTCCTCCTAAATTCTTATTACACTTGGAATATAAAGAGCAACTTTGATATGCTTGGTGAAAAAACACGCTTGGTGAAACTCCTTTTGCAGGTTGTTGGCCAAACAGAATCGTCTTACAATGATGAGGAATGCAGTGTGGGCGCTCTCAAACCTGTGCAGAGGAAAGAACCCACCTCCGGACTTCACTAAGGTAATTTGCCAAGATAAACATGTCACTATGGCAACAGCACACGTCTCACATTGCTAAAGTACATCATATCTCACATTTCAAGGTCACAAGCATGTATGAAGTTTCTTTTCAAACCTGCAAAACAGTCGCTTCCACTGAACTTAACATGTTTCCTCCAACCACTTCCTTTTTATTCCATTTTTCCCCCCCAGGTGTCCCCGTGTCTCAGTGTGCTGTCTTGGCTGTTGTTTGTCAATGACACAGACATCCTGGCTGATGCATGCTGGGCACTCTCCTACTTATCTGATGGCCCCAATGACAAAATCCAGGCTGTTATTGATTCTGGAGTCTGTCGCAGGCTGGTGGAGTTGCTGATGTAAGGCGTTAAACACACACTTTATATATCTAAGATTAACTAAGACAACTAAGATATTTAATAGTGAAGAAGAGCTGTGTTTTTACACGGGTCAACACCGCTACATTGGGTGTGAGTGTGTTGTGAACATTTCCAGACAGTATTTAGTCTAATTATTGCTACGGTCATGAATCTGGATGGCAAACATTTTCATATCTGTTTGAAGCTTCGGAAACAGTCACTCATTACAATTCTCTCTGTTCCAGGCACTCTGATTATAAGGTGGTATCCCCTGCACTGCGAGCTGTTGGGAACATAGTCACTGGAGATGATCTACAGACACAGGTAATGGCAGCATGCGCGCACACACATGTTGTACTTACCCAGAAGGTAATTAAATACTTACAGATGAATATTTCTCACTTTGTGTATAATTTGTGTGGTTGCCTAGGTGATCCTGAACTGTTCAGCACTGCAGTCCCTACTTCACCTCCTGAGTAGCCCCAAGGAGTCCATCAAGAAGGAAGCCTGCTGGACGATCTCCAACATCACCGCAGGGAACCGAGCACAAATACAGGTGCGTGTACGTCTATGTGACGTCCAACAGAACGACCTGGAAAGTGTTTTCCTTAACTTCCTCATCTAATCAAGTCTTTTTTTTCTCCCTCCCTTTTTGTAGATGGTGATAGACGCAGCTCTGCTGCCTCCTCTCATCACTATCCTGCAGGTAGCAGAGTTTCGCACAAGGAAGGAGGCAGCCTGGGCCATCACCAATGCCACCTCGGGGGGCTCTGCAGAACAAATTAGGTGAGGCTATTGATGCAGTTTAACCTATATTATACAACCAGTGTTTACAGTAGTGTATCGATCTGTGGCTTGCTCCTCTCAAATGGACGACCTTTTAAGCGCAGATATAATAGTGTTAGCATAAATAAATGTGAACTAGGTGCTAGTAAATGAACCGGCGTAGTCTTGACTGTGTTGTAATATCTCTTTTTAATATTTATCTTTTGGTGGTTTATTGATTAACACTTTCGATCTCTGGTTGAGCCAAATAGAATTACCCTTATGCTTCGAATGGGTGATAAATGTTCTGTTCTGTCTGCGTGTGTGTACTGCCCCCTGCAGGCACCTGGTGGATCTCGGCTGTATAAAACCTCTGTGTGACCTGCTCACACTCATGGATTCCAAAATAGTTCAGGTGGCTCTCAATGGCCTGGAGAACATCCTGCGACTGGGAGAACTGGAGGCCAAGAGGGGAGGGGGCATCAACCCTTACTGTGCACTCATTGAAGAGGCTTATGGTAGGTGCATTGGCACATATTTAAAACAATTAGGCATGCTTCTCAGCATATGAACAATAAATACTGGTCATCAAATCCAAAAAAGATCAATTTGCAACATTTGAGACAGTGGTAACCAGAACCGTTAATCAGTTATTTTAATTGCTGGCAGTTAATTATCTGTAGTAGTTTAATTATTCATCAATATATTCTCCTCAGGTCTGGACAAGTTGGAGTTCCTGCAGGGCCACGGAAACCAGGAAATCTACCAGAAAGCCTTTGACCTGATCGAGCGCTACTTCAGCACTGAAGACGAGGACCCGTCTCTGGCTCCCGCCGTCGATCTGCAGCAGCAGCAGTTCCTCTTCCAGCAGTGCGAGGCTCCGATGGAAGGCTTCCAGCTATAATGCTAAACCCTCCCTCCCTCTGTGCTCCACCTTCATCCTCACCTCTGCTCATTTCTCTCACTCTCTGCCCACTGCCACGATCAAGGGTTACAGCAACCCTCGGCTCCCCTACTTTTTCCCTTCTCATCGTCAGAGAGGTTGATTTAATCATTATCATGATTATGAAAAATGTAACATTGCGTGAGCACTTGTGCGTGCGCGCGTACGTCCAACATGGGTCGAGTTAGTTCTGCAGTCTTGTCAGCCAGTTTGTGAAGGTTTCACTCATCATTCCGTATCGCGCTGAGCTCATCTCTGCGCCTGAAGCCCACCCACCTTTTCCCGTTTTTTTCCCCCGTTTCCCACTAGCACATTGTCCCTAGTAACACCACCCCCATCTAACTTTTTGGATTTCCTCCTTGGCTCACCCCAGATAAGAAGCACCTCTCCATGTTCCCGTCGGATTGCCAGTCCCCACATCTGATTTAAGCGAGAGTTTGTAGGACTGCACTGCTTGTCTGATTGAAGCATTAATGACTCGCAAGACAGACAAACATGGACGTGATTTTTACCCCCCTTCCACACACACACGCACACACACAGACACACATAGAGAAGAATGATCTAACCTAAACACTGGACTGACTATGAGACGCTGACCACATGTTTGACTGTGGTCTTTTGGACTGAACTGCCCACAGCGGGGCCATGTGGCCAGTCCCAACCCAAGGACTCATCTGACCTCTATGAAAGGCACTTAATCGACTCAAAAATGGAGGTTGAATTCCCTCACCTCCTCTCTCCGGCCATTGGATAAGTGACCACAGATGGACAAATTAGAAACTTGACTGTGTCGCTGAGGGGTGGAGCTTGTCAGTGACAAACCAGGCTGCTTGCGTTCCCTCCTGGATCTCATATCATGCATTCCTTTATCCAGTAATGGGACTTTTCCATCTGCACAGGCTCCATCCTGAAGAATTTAGACTGCCTCCCGCCTCTGGTGTGATGTGAATAACCCCATGGAACCATGGGAATTGGAGTCTTCCCTCGCACTGAGACAATTGGACAGACTTGGACAAGACAAAACAGACTATTTAACCCTGGAATCTGTCCAGCAGCAGACCAGCGGGAATTTTTATTATCTTACCATAATTTCATTTCATTTGCAGCACTTTAGTTCAGGACTGACGCCTGCTCTTTGAGAATATACCGTAGTTTTTACATTAACTATTTAATTGGTTGATGACACGGCTCTTCCCTCCTCAGGAAGCGAGGAGTAAGGAGGTATGGTCTGAAATCCTCGGTCAACTTCTGGTATGACAAGGATCACAATGTACTTCACTGTTTACCCTTCCCACAAAGGGACTCAAGCAGATTGTGGACTGGAACTGTTAGCACACTAATTACAATCAGTTGATCATGATGCCTCAGCAAAGCTAGAAGAACTTTATTGTGACAAAGTAAACAAGAGTCTTTTAGAGAATTGGCTGTTTAGCTGTGAGCCGTCTAAAACACGACTTTCCAACACATGTTCAGGTAGTATTTTCCAATTTGATCATGCCAAATCATCGAAACATTTATCAGCTATTTGGTCTGAAGTTGGTCTTTTTTTTAAAAACACAAACATGTTTTTTAGTTGGGATTAGCATCTGTCATGTTGCTGATGGTGCCATAATCTTTATTCTACAGAAATCCTTCCAGATCATTTCAACAAAAATCCAGATTAAAACTTGAAAATACTGGTGATCACCTTAGTTAGCAGAACTGAATGTTTGTTTACCGAGTCCTCTTTACATTGCTTACTTTTGTCAAAATCTCTACAAGAGATGACCAGCTCTACATGTTAATTACTCGTTTGTTGTACTGAGTTTGTGCAGCTGTCCCCTGTTATGCCATTTGCATAAAAGCTGTTTCATGAACCACGGTCTAACTGAATCAGTTTCATTGTAGTTAGTGTGATCAAATCACTGTCATATAACTGAAGAAATCAAATTATGATGGGTATTACCATTATAAGTTAATATGCATATTTTGGGGGGCTCTTTGTATATATATATGTATATAAAGCACCCCTGAAACCTTACACACATATTTGTATTTACACATGAATATATGCATACCTATGTTTTTAATTTAACCTGAAAATAAGAATCAGTGTTTTGTCTTTAGAAGGAGCCTTTTATGTCTACAGATGCTGCGGCTCCTCTGCTGAAGAGTTGGCCCAGGACAGAAACTGAACACAGATTAGGCGAGGCGGTTGCAATCAGCAACTACGCTGCTAGATTTCACTAATTCCTACACACAGGTCGTTGGTTTTAGACTTTCAGTTTATATGAAACTAGATCGGGTCATTAAATCGGACAGGAATTTTCAAGAAGCTTTATTGAACTGATGTTCTGTGATGCTCATTATCAACAAACATAGGTGTCACATCAGTTCTGAACAAACCAGCCCAGGAGTATCAGGACTGGTCAGACCATTGTGCAGATGGATCAAGCCTGATCCACTTGATGTTCTCCTAAAGAAAATAGGAGATTGTTTGAAACCTTCACAAGGCGGATAAATGCAAAAGCCTCTGAGGTTTAGTTGAAAATGGAGGGTTGTCTAAGGCGTTTCTGTCGGAGAGGTATGTGTTGAAGGTTTACTAGAAGCAGGTGATGGAGAACTTTATTAATCCCACCGTGAAATGAAAATCTGTCTGTTCAAAAGATGATTGTTGTCTGAAAACCATTATTTTGCTGTGTAGCAAATAGAATATGCTAGAAAAATCCTAAAACTTTGATTACTCCTAAACTCTGGCGTCACTTGTGACCAAGCGTCGCCAGTGCCAGTTTAAAACCTCAATACGTCCACTGAAAAGACAAAACCTTACACAAAAGAATTAAATAATCAACAGCTGCGTGTTAAGGTCAATCCCCAGGTTGCACGTGTACTGAGTATCACCTGCTCTGATGTCTTTTGCTTTTCTCTTGTAGGATGGGAGTGGAGAGCTCTAAAGTTGTAACACATACAGCAACACTATTGGCTGTCGCTTGGGGAAAGTGACTGGTTGTGTAGGGACTGGTTTATCCTCCATCAGTGGCCCTTTTCAGACAGAGCAAGAGCAGCCTCTCTCTCTCGCTGTCCTTCCTCCCTCCATCTAGCTTTCCTCTCCATGTTCTGCCCAGTCAGGGACTCGTGCCTGCCGGCAGCCTGCAACACAATGGAGCAGATTACGGACAAGATCTAGAAAATGTCAGATCTTCCACACAATATTTAGAACCGCCCTGAAATACACAAACAGCAGTAGCACTTAGATGTATTTGTGGAACGAAATAATTGGTTTATAAAAGACAAAAACTCTTCATTCAACTGCCAACACTACTGAGAGAAAAACTATGCATGCAAACATAACGCAGTCGCCTATTGTAACTCACCCGTTTGCCCAGGATGACCATCACCAGACAGGACCCTACTGTGATGGCGATCATCACATAGCAGGCTTTCACTCTGACTTTGTTTCTGGCAGCATCAATCATCTCAAACCTGTGCCAAAGACAGGTGTGATAATGTTAAATATTTAAAAAAAACAATATTCTAACACCAGCTATTTTAGATGCTGAGCCTTGATTCATTGAGTGCAAGAGGTGGGTGGTCTGTAGTCTGTTTGCGTGACAATCAGGTCTTTTTTTTTTTTTTTTTTATCCCAGCAACAGATCAGATATGATCTCTGTCCTGATGTCAGGAACCACATTAATTACGTCCAGCCACAAACAGACGCCTTGTTTGAACTGCAGCCCTCTTGGAACATCAGCCACCCGCCGCAGCGCCGCTGCTCATCCAGTTAGTTGGCTCTGCTCGTGTGATGTATCTTAACTAAATCACCCGAGAGTCAATCTCTGCTGGGAGGTCTGACACAAACAGGAAGTGGGTACTTACGACACAAGCTCTGGTATCTGGTCCACTGTCTTAAAGCGTCCTGACCACACCAGCATCTTCTTGTCTAACTCTGATGGTTTTTGACCTGGGATTCTGAAACCGGCACGAGGTGCTGTTCGAATGAACAAACATGCAAAGTTTAAGCCCACAAATCAACATATTCACAAGCCCCCTGTCACCCTCACCCCAAGCTGTGATCCCACTTGTGTCCCCCTTCCCTTTGGGACTAAAGACAACTTTCACACACTTGCTATGGCAACAGGAAGTGGCCAGTGACATACAAAATCTTGCAACAATCAATATGAGAATGTTTCTCTCTTTGACTGCTCAGAAAAATACAACTTCTTAAAAGAGTTTAAAGAAGAACTCAGTTTAGATAGATAGTTAGATAGTTAGTTTAGATAGTTTAGATTAACTTAAGACCAGATTCGGCTGAGCAATTGGTTTTCTGGAGTAGAGGTAAAGAAGAGCAAATGAGTGGTCACAACTTCCTGTGGTTAAGAGGCAGAAAAAAAAACCTAAGATCAATAAGTACCTTGCGCTGGAGGTGTAGGTGTAGGTGGTTCTGCTTTGGCCTCCTGTGGTTTATTGCACATCCCTCTGTGGCTCCATGTTTCAGTGACCTGTCTGCACCTCTGACCTGAAAAACGAACAAAAACATCAGCGTTTTGGATCTAAGAGGGATCCCAATTATTACTTTTTTTTATATTGGCTAATCTGCCGACTACTTTCTCAATGAATCAATGTGTCTATAAACACATAAAAAAAATAGCTGTGTTTTTTCCTAAAGGCGCTTGTGTCGCTCAAGCAAGATTCAATCACACAAGACCAGAGGGGAGCAGAAAATCCTCACAACTGAGAGACTGGACCTGCTGAATGTGTCAGTGTTGATTGGAAAACGACTTAAATCGTGACAGATGAAGATACAACCAGAAGGGCACACCTGCTTACATAATAGGAAGGGGTGTGTCAGATTGACAAAGCTTATAAAAATCGTATAATAATAAAATAAAAAGGGTTTGCCAGGTCAAAGTATTTTACCAAGTCTTTTTTTTATGTGCGATGATTAAACCTGAACAGGAACTACAAATTTCACAATACAGGGAGTGTAACCATCAAAACCGCCTGTTTTACCTGTCGAGTCACGTAACAGCAATAATAATAAAAAAAGAAATTAAGTTAAAGTTAAAAATAAGACTCAAAGACCAGCAGCTAGTTAGTTAGCGAGTATGATTATTACAACTGTAGCTGTTGATTTAGTGACTGGTTTGTTACACATAGACACGCGTCCAGTCAAATATTCGAAAAGCAACACGGACATTCAAGAAAATGAACGATACGAACCGATGAGGCTGCCGATGGAAAGACGAGACCTGACGAGATTCATGTTTTTAAATTGAAGTAAATAAACCGCAGCGTGTGCGCGAGGCCACTAAAGAGTCGCGAGCCTCCGTCAGCTGTTCAAAGTCAGCTACGTTCTTTACCAACTGCCCAAACAGGACCCGGTCACATAAGCGGCACGGGAGCCCGTGGCGAGTGCCTGATCAGAAATAACGCACGTCTTTCGTTAAAGCTGCAGCGCGTAAGATTTTAGCTGCCTTTATTTTCAGAATAAGGCAGCCATGAAATATAATGTTCAGAATTATGTTTTCATATGCACGTATGATCACATTAAAATAAAATTAAAAACTACATTTTATACCGTTTATATTTACAGTGTCCTCCTTCATGGAGATTAAACTAAATAGTGACTCTACACACGGCCCTATAAGTGTTTGTTTCTCCTTTACACTAAGAAGGTGAGGGTGATGTGAGGAGATTGCAATACAGTGATTAGATCACTAGATGCAACTTAATTCTACACACTGGACCTTTAAATTTTTTTCCTCCTTCTACTGTTTACCTTCCATGGCCGGTGTTACATAACTTAGGTTGGGCTGTGGTTTGAGAAGAGTACACATAACAGACTTTGACACAACACCTGGGCATTTCATAGATCATAGATACATGGATGGATAGATTGAACTTTAAAATATATATATATAGCATTTGCAGAGAAATTAAACATTTGCATAGGATTTGAACATGTGCAGATGAATTAAAAATGTGCAGAGGAATTAAACATTTGCATAGAAAATAAAAATATAACTGTGCCAAGAAGTTACCCCGTGCTTAACATCTATACAAAAACTATTTTAAAAAAAATAGAAAGTGACTGTAGAAATAAAAATGTGAGTTTTCATAAACAGTTATGTAACTCTTCTGTATGTAATTAGCTATGTGGTACTTTTTATTTAAATATAGACATCGCATTTTAAGATATCCCGAAATAAAGCTACAAAACGTGCGAATCGTTGCGGAATACTTAATATCGTGTGGTTTTATATTCAGTTTTCAATCAGGCACTCTCTTGAACAGTCACCTCGCGCTCTGTCTGAAGAGGACCAAGCAGTCCACTATGGCGGCGCCCGGTGGCTCTTTAAACTGTGAGGACTTCTCGATGTTTCAGGTAATTTAAATGATCGATTAATCGACTCGTGCTAACTTTCCACGAGGCGGCGGCCACCCGAGCACTATCCCCGTGGAAGTCGACGTGTTTGTCTGCGTTATGAATGAATGACCCGCTGATCTCCGCTCACACGGTGTGTGTGCTCTGCGAGAGTTCAAGGAGCCAGGCTGGAAGAGACAGCCAGCGTGTGGGTTAAAAGTCACTGTCACGGGTCAACAGGTGAACAGAGCAGGCCGGCCTGTGACACCTAACCTGTTGAAGTGTCCACAGACACAGACAGTCTTCAGACACGCTTACTTAGAGCCCATGTGGGCAAACTGACAGGGAGTCACGAGTAAGCAATGCAACTCTGAGCCACTTTCGTCAAATCAGCCTCTGCGTGAGGCTCAATCTGCACGTTCATTGTGTTCAAATCTCTGTGTGAGCCATTTTGGCTTCTTCCCCATACAACTGGAAAACAATTACACAAACTACTGCTGCAGTAGCATTACACACGGTGTCCCAAATTATTATGCATGTACTGTTTTTGTCCCTTTCTTCCTCAGTAGTCTATAGAATTGGCTTTTTTTTTTTTTTTGGCAAAAATTATTATGCAAAACAGAGTTTTAAACGACTCGATAGTTTCTAAAAAATCAGTTTTTTGCATTAGGGGGCTATTTCAATCATAAACAAACAATTTACAGATCGACATATTAGCATATTTTGATATCACCTTAACAACTCTCTCATCCATTGAACTTGTAAGTCCGTGTACAGCCTGTATTTCCTTTGAGGGTCGCCTCCCGGAGCTGCTGCACACACGTCACTTCACTCTTACTTATTAATATTTCAGTTATGTGTAATATATCCTGTTTATATAGTAATGTTTCTCAATACTTGAATATAGTTGACACAACCTTGTCTTGTTCAGTGTATAGAACATTCATACATGCATTTGTATTTTAGATTATTTCTCTTTACTTTAGCTAATTTTTCATGCTTTTCATGCTGAGCTGACCGCTTCCTCTTGTCTCATGTCATTGTTGACCCTGTGTCAAATAAACCTGGAACTTGAAACAAAAAAAGAAACGCAACACTTCTCTTCATATTGCACAGATTCACCGATACGTTATGTGTGACCTGTGACTATCTCTGTGCCTCACTGTGTGTCTCTCAGGAGGTGCTGAAGGTGATGCGCACCATAGATGACCGCATTGTCCATTCCCTGAACACCACCGTGCCCACAGTCTCCTTCTCGGGCAAAGTGGATGCCACGCAAACATGCAAACAACTCTATGAATCTGTGAGTGTGACAGCGCTAACTCCTAGCTTTTTCTTATCCTGCTGTAGTGAGCGGCTGCACAGCAATAACCTCATGTCTTCCACAGTTGATGGAGGCCCATCTGAGTCGAGACAAAGCTATTAAGTCCTGTATAGCCCAAACTTCTGAGGTGGTGGGACAGCTGTGTGAAGAAAGAGCAAAAGACAGCGAAAACCTGGCACTGATCAAACAGCTCAGAAAGGAGCAGACCAAAGTAAGTCTTGTTTCTAACACTAGGGGGCTCCAAACAACACCAGGCTGTAAGGAGTGAGCCAGCCAAGTACAACCGTGTGTAGCTCTCTGAAAGACTGAGATATAGTCTGCGATATCCACTCACTCAGTTTTCATGGGGGCTAATTATCCAGTACAAAAAGGATGTTATGTAACTATTCTTCTATTCTCATACAATGAGTGAAAGTGCTTCTTTTTTTCTTTCTTTGTCTCCAGTTAAAGCTTATGCAGTCAGAGCTGAATGTTGAAGAAGTTGTCAATGATAGAAGTCTGAAGGTACGCTCGACTTAATGTCCAATAGTCGCACATAAATAATCAGTCATTATCCGACACGTTACTTATTCCCGTTTTCCGTCGTCCAGATTTTCAATGAAAGGTGCAGAATCCACTACACACCCCCGAAGGTGAAGTGAAGCTCCGCCCCGATGAGAGGAGCCGATTCACTTGAGGTTTGAATCCAGACTGGAGCCGAAACCGTGACCTCCTGCCGAGACCCGACTGCAGGCTGGTCACCATGCAGACCACTGTGACCTCTCGTCCATCACACTTGTATTCCGTTGTGATTCTCGTATTGCATTACCACAGCTGTAAAACAATCATCCGCTGGCTTTCATTGATAAGAAACATTGTACAAAAAGTTTTTTTTTTTTTAAAAAAAGACAATGAAATGTTTTCAAGTGACGTGTTGTCTGTGACCTACATTATTTACGAGTCTTTACGAAGAACTTTGAGGAGCAGGTTTTCTACTTCCACTGAATTTGAGCGGTGCATTCTGAATGGATTCAATGCAAACTTTTAGGAATGACAGTGTGCTGTATTTCTGACTGTATATTGGACTGAAATATCTCAACACCTGCCAGGTGGATTAGCATAAAATGTCCTATAGACATTCAACATTGTCAAACAATCAATCCTTTTCACTTTGGTGACGTTTTCTCCAGTGCCATCACCAGGTTGACGTTTGTGACGTGAAAACTGGTCCACTCAGGACAATTAGAGTATCTTCACCATCAACATGCGTATTCACCAAAATACTTCTTAAGCTTACGACCAAAAACTAATGTTCTCATCAGCCTCATCTGTCTTTGGGTTTTATCACTAACTAGCAAATGTTAGCATGCTAAGCTAATGGTGTACATGGTTACCACGCTTACCTCTTGGACATGCGTAGCATGTTAGCGCTGTTGTTATGGACACGTAAGCATGGGGACGTTAGCATTTAGCTCCAAACACCACTGTCACTCAGGACATCTTCTCAGAGCTGCTAGCATGGATGAAAACTAACATTGTTTGTCTCCTTTGTTGTTCCTTATTTCAGGTCAGTATTTGGATGGCATTTAGTGTCAGTGGATTTCCTTGTTTTGTAAGATTCTGCACATTCCCCACTTCTTTTTTTTTTAAGGTCATGAGATATGTTTTCCTTCAGGCACCTGGCTGAAGTAACTAATATTTTTTTTTTAATTCCTGGTATGTGTTCAGATCAGATTTTACAAGATGACGAAGTTTATGTATGACAAGATTGGATTACAGTGAAGTTAAAGAACTACATTTGTAACCACCTGTACCAGCCAAGACAACATCTATCTTAGAAATCAGACTTCCCAAGAGAAAAACAAATGCTGCATATAAGAATCACAAGAAATACATGACGTTTTTTTTAAATGCTTTCTTTATTATCTCATTAGATATTCCTCTTGCTTATTCCGATCACAAAATATCTCGATCTCTTTCGGTAATACATTCAAAATCAAAGATTATGATTCGTCAAGCAGTAATGTGTGAAATCGGTTCAGTTTAACGAAGCAGAACATTTTACTATAAAACTGCAGCGTGTAACTAGTTTGTTGTTAAAACGATTCCAGGGGGTGGTCTTTTCTTTTGTCCGTCTGCACACCCAGCAGCATCACATTTCCTCCATAAATCTCAAGTTTCTGGAGGACAAACAGGTGGATATAATTCTTTCCTCCGGTCTTAACCTGCAGGAAAAAGAGAAAAAACATCTTAACACATTTGTTAATCTGTTGTCCTGTGGAGCAGCGGCAGTACCTTCTACCATCAGGAACTGGTTGAACTGGCTGTTTATCGTCCTGTTTTTGTCTGGTTAGATTCGATCTCTCCCTTGATTGTTGGCAAAGGGAAAGGGAGAAAATACCATCTTGATAAGCATCTGTTGAAAATGCAGCTACTGATCTGTGGTTAGGTGTGACAGATGATGGTTTAAGATCTTTGAATCGCCGCAGGCGATTGCATCTTGTCAGCAAGGGTGTTCACGAAGACACCCATTTCTCATGAAGAAGCTAGATTCTTGCCAACATACTTGATTGAAGCCACAACAACAAACTTCTGTTGTAAACAGTGGCTCGTTGTTGTTTACAATGACACTGTTTAACCTATGCATCCCCATGATAGAGGAACACGGTGCAAACTCTTCACCTCATCCTAATATTGGCTAACTGTTGACTGTTTGAACTGCCCTCACATTAGATTAACTGGATGTCACAAATATTTTAATCTATATAAAATGCAAAGACACACATGTGAGACTTTTGAACATTTCCCCAAATATCATATTTACCTTCATGATGTAGTTGACTCCAGTTGCAATCTGTTCCCTGTATTTAACAGCTTTGAATACCCTATATTTCTCGTTTGTGTCTTCCTCCGCGTGGCTCTTCACCTGCGTGTGGATGAAATAAAACGTGACGTTAATCTAGGATGAAATGTAGGTCAGAGAGTTGTGTTGTAGAGCTTGTGAAGAATGAAGATGGGCTGAAGCGCACCAGTTTACAGAGGTTCTGAATTTCCTCGTTGGCGTCTTTTGTGCCACTCCAAGGTTCAGGCATGCTAGGCGATGTCACAGTGTCCATCCCCACGGCGATAGCTACAGTATCCTCTTTCTTCTTTTGTGTGTCTCAAGTGTTTAAGTTGTTTATAGCATGCACATGTATTTATACAGAGTAACCACGCTTGGAAGGTGGCACAAGTACGTGTTGGGTGGAGCTTTAATCTGAGAAGTATGTATACAAGTTCTTTATGTGTGAACTAGGTTTTTCCCCCTCCATCGCAGCAGTCTGATAATAATGAATAAGTGTTTCCTGGTCTGTGTAATCAGATCTCACATCATGATAAGGTTGATGGCAGACGCGCATTCTTTCTGGCATGCACCCAGACATGCACGCACTCTCACACACTCACAGACATATTTTGTTCTGGACCACACCCGTACGGATTTTGAGTTTAATCAAGTTTATTGCATGTTATAGAAGGGGGAAGCACGGGTGAGGTGCTGCGGGGGAGGAGCAGGGAGGAGGGCTGAGGGGTCGAGGGTTGGTGGGATGGAGGGATGAGGGTCGGAGGATGCGGGGATGGAGGGACAAAGGGTTGACAGGAGTCGGGTGGACGAGAGAGAACCTGGAAGGATTTAGACTCTGGGTGGGGGAACCGTCTCTATGGATCGAGCCGCCATGGCTCTTGTGTGAGAATGAGGGAGACAAAAAGGAGAGAGAGCAAACAAAAGATGGTTTTGGGGAGGGAGGGATGTGACAACGAAGTCAAAGAGGGAGTGAACAGAAAAGGTGCGTTCAAGTACTTGAGATACGGAAATCGGATGTGTACGAGGCATGGCCCTTGTTCCTGAATCTAATGTAAATGGACTGTACTTATATAGCACCTTTCTAGTCTTCCGACCACTCAAAGCACTTTTACACTACACAATCTCATGCACCCATTCACACTGTTAGCATTTGATCTGCACAGTTACGTGCCCCTTTAAACTATGTTGGATCCCCAACAGTCCATTCCCCACTTTGAATGTCATAAGAATGTGTGAGATATGTTTTCCTCCCCCAGGCACCTGTCAGTGTCAAGTGTTTCCTGGTCTGTGTTATCAGATGTCACAACATGACGACATGAAGATGTGTTCACAGTGAAATTAAAACAGTGTAAGTTTTAACTGAAGGGATTTACTTACCCTTTTAAATGTATTTGTAATCATTTCTACCAGGCAAAAGAATTTTATCTTCGAAATCAGACTTCAAAAAAGAAAAGCAATGCTATATATAAGTATCACAACAAATACATAAGATAAGATTTGATGCCTGTCCGAACTTCCTATTCAGTCACTTGGTAGTTGTGAGGCGGTTTCTTAATGTGTTTCCGTGAAAACAAGAATCAGAGTTTGAGCTGATTTTCTTTGGGTGATGTTCCCATTTACTGAAATGTATTTCTAACCATTTCTACCAGCCAAGATATTTTAATTTAGAGATCAGACTTCACAAAAGAAAAACAAATGCTGCATACAAGAATCACACGAAATACATGGAGACTATTTAAATGCTTTCTTTATTGTCTTAAATATTCAACTTGCTCCTTCCAGACACCAAATGTCAATTTTGTGGAATCAGTTCACAATAAAGGTTCATATGAGACTGCAGACTGTAAACATTGTATTGTTAAAAAGGTTGCAGGGGATCTTGTTTGGATTTGTTCTCCTGTACTTTGAACAGCACAACCTTTTGTCCCTGAATAGGAAGCTCTTGGAAGACAAACAGATGAATGTAGTTCGTTTCTCCAGTGTGAACCTGCAGGAAAAGGAGGGGAAAGTTTTTAACAAATATGTTCATCTGTTGTTGAACAGAGTGCAGCAGGAGCAGAACCTTCTAGCATCAGAGACATGTTTAACTGGTGTTTATTGGCCTGTCACACATAAGACATTAGATTGGAGTGGATGCCACAATGAATTGAATCTGTGTAAAATATACTGACACACATGTGAGGCTTGTAAACATTATTCCAAATGATAACATTATTTACCTTCAGGAGATAGTTGGTTCCAGCCACAATCTGACTCCTGTATTGAATGGCTCTGAATATTTCATATTTCTTTTTTGTCCTTTCCTCCACTTGGCACTTCACCTGTGTGAAGAAAAAAAATAAGATGTCATGTAAATCCTGCCTGAAATGCAAACCAGACAGTTGTGTGTAGAGGTTGTGAAGAGTTAAGTTAGACTGAAGCTCACGTCATCACAAATGAACTGAATATCCTCATTAGCAGGAAATGTCTCAGTCCATCCACCCACAACAGCATCCATTGTCGCAAGCTGAGTTGACAGAGAAGGTAACCGTCTTTCTTCTTTTATACGTCTAAGTGTTTGAACTGTTCATCAAATTCACATGTATTTATACAGAGTAACCACCCTTGGACACACCTGAAAGGCGGCCCCACTACATGCTGGGTGGAGCTACATGTGCAACCACAACCCTGGCATGACTGTGGTTACATTTGTTTATCTGATATGAATTACATTGTGGAGATTTTAAAAGAAATGTCTGTGAACACACACACGCCTGCATTGTTATCAGAAGGATCATAGATTGTGTTTGATAAGATAAAGTAGCAGAGAATTGTATCATTCAACTACAATAACTCAGCAGCTAACTACAACTACAGCTAACGTCAGGAACACAGACAAAGTTTACTTCAGTTGATTTCCTTGTTTGATTCTCTGTCTCAGAAGTATTTGCAGAGGTTTGATATGCAGGAAGTACATTCCTCCTCCTCCATGGCAGCTGTCAAGTAACTGAATGTTTCCCGGTGAAGTGTTTCCTGGTGAATGTTAGCATGCTAGCACACTAAACTGATATAGTGTGCATATTAAACATTACCTTATTATCAGCATGCTAGCAATGTCATTATGAACATGTCAGCATGGATCTTCTTAGCTGTTGCTTAATTCAGCGTTTGTAGGCCACCTTTACTTCTGTTAGATGGCACAGGGGACGTGGTCGTTGTTATTTATGTTTCACTTCTTATTATCGCCTTAGCGATACTACTATTGTTTTTAGTGGCAACTTTTGTCTTCACATTTTCTTTCAATATGTTTCGGGCCTTGCGAGCCCTTGAGGTCCGTAACAATGAGGATATTCAGTGTTGGAAGATGTAGAATTAACTATTTTGTAAAAGAAGAATAAAGAATGCATCAGAAAATGAGATTTATTGTGATTCTTCTCAGCTGTCTCAGTTCTCAGTTGTGAAGTCAGATTCTGCATGCCACAGCAATCTATTGACTGGGGGCCTGGCACCCATTGTGTTTGTAGCTTTTCCTGTTATTACTGATCCCTTTTCTGCTGCAATTGAAGTCTATGGCAGCCCCTAGAACTGCAGGATGAAAAGTTTTGAAAAGAAAAAAGAATCTTCAAGCAAATTTATTTTTATTAAGAGTAAAGCCATGCAGCATTACATTATGATTGGGCATACACAACACAGTTTACTTCAGTAAAACCATGAAGTTGTTGATGCAAAAGCACAATACAGTGTCATTTGTAACAAACTTCACTTAGTAAGAATACACTGAAGTGGTACTGGCTCATTATGGGGGGGAAAAGCCCCTCCAAGAGCTTTTTTGACACTAATGTCATTAACCCAAACGAAACCCAGTAAAGACAGTGTCATTATCTTCAGTTGCAAAGATATCATTTCTGCCAGGCCCCCAGAGATTCACCCAGACCTCGTCATTTGCTGACAGTTCGATCACAGTGCTCACACTGGCCACTTGGCTTTTCTTGTCAGGAACAGAGGTGTCATACAGACTCACTATTTTCTCCCCATTTTTGAATATTGCACACTGCCCACACCCATGCACAGACACATGCACCATGAAGTAATAGAAGCCATCCGCAGGACAGGTGAAGACGCCTGTGCCAGGACTGTAACCTTCTCCCTCGTTGACCAGCACAGTCTTAAACTTCAGGACTCCAGAGTGTTTTGGATGGCTGTCTCCGTCATTCAGCTTTGCTGTGAAGGCTACAGTGCCTGGGTGACATTCATTGACATTATGATAATTAGGAAATGAATTAAGGACTGTATGAAAATGATTGTTGGGAGGAGAGCTGGACATTGTTTCACTTCTTTAAAATGCAAGACCCTCTCCAGTATGTATTATGTGTTTCTGATTTCTGTTAAGGTGCAGAATAAAGAGACACTTATATAAATTAGACACCTTAACTCGTAATTATGAGGAAAGATCTCGTAATCATGAGATGAGGAAAAGTGTCACATTCACTTTGGTAAAGTTGGAAAGATATTGGCAGGATCAATAATTCTTAAGTGAAACGTTAGCACACATACAACAAACAAACATACATATTTTCATACCATAGTGAGACAGACAATGAGCTACAACATAATTTTCATCAAAACGAGTCATCCCTGGAGCCACACCAACAACATTAGTGTTTACGTGCAGTGAATGCAATACGCTTCTGTAGTATTAAATAAGTTGCATTTACATTAAAATATAATTCACTCTGTTATGTCATAATACCACATTCAAAAGTCTATTAAATGTTGACAGACATTGATCATATAGCAGTTTTACCTGTTGGACGGCTGTATGCAGATTTTGGTTCAGCAGCCATGACTTCAGATGATGTTGTAGTGAGCGTCTGTTGAAAACAATAATTAAATAAGTGCATAGAGTAAAAAATCCTAACTCAGAATCAAACCTGGAGCCTCTTACCTGTTGTCTTGCAGAGAATGTTGCAAAATGTCGTAAAGACGAGCAGAGGCGGACTGAAGATGTTCGTCTGATCTGCCATTTATAGGCAAATGCTTAGGGTGTGGTGATCCAGGGGGCGGTACAAATGGGGGAAGAAAAAAAGAGTAACTGGTGGATTTTTCCTTTGACCTAAGTTTGACACATGATGACAAACACACATAGAGTACAAAAGGTTGTAGACATGCAATCATGGAGAGAGATGGGCAGCGCCCCTGAGAAGCGCCCTGCGAGCAGTTGGAGTGGTTTGGTGCCTTGCTCAAGCACCTCAGCAGTGCCCAGGAGGTGAACTGTCACCTCTCCAGCTACCTGTCCATCTTCCTTATTTTAGGTCCATGCTGGATTTCAACTGGCCACCCTCCAGTTCCCAAGCGATGTTTCTATGGACTGAGCTACTGCCGCCCCATTTATTAAAAAATACCACATCAGTTTTGTTCTCATCATGAAGTGCAGCATCTTGGCTCATATCACAACATTTTAGTGTGAATTTATTTCTATTTCTATTTCTATTTCTTTATTTCTAGTTATGTTTGTTCAGTGAGTATAAAAATGTAGATTTATTTCCTAAAAACACTTTTCCTATTTCCTAATCCTGTTTAATACCTGCTGTGGTTGACACAAACGTCATCTCACACTGGCTACAAATACACAACAAGTGTCTGTCCTGAGCTTTGTTCTGTACTACAACTGTTATGGAATTTTCTATTCTTGTAGTGTTCTGAGTGACACATACATACTTTTAAATGGAATATCATAAGAGCACAAACATACAGACATTATAAGATATAACGGACTCTTCAGTGAACCCATCCTTGTTGAACTTTATTCAATACAGTTTCCAATGAATTCTCTTGATGTTGCAACTGCGCTTCCTCAGAAACTCTTGCTAATTGTTGAGTCATTCTAAAAACTGCTGATTTTTCTATATTTTGTTCTATAGCTCTATATTTTGGTATTATTATTATTTTTTTTTTTTTGCCCTTTCCACACTATTGTAAAAATACATTTTTTTAAATTGGCTGGTAGAAATGATTAGAAATACATTTCAACAGATAAGTACGTGTCTGTAGTTAACACAGTTTTTTTTAGTTAGTTAGTTAGTTTTTTAACTTCACTGTGATTAAATCTTGCGTTTCATCAGCCATGTCATATTGTGAGATCTGATGGCTCAGGCCAGGAAACACTTTCTTATTGTCAGTTTATCTCATATCTCACACATTTCTATGACATTTAAAATATGAGTGATGGTGAATCCCCACATGCCCACTTGAGGATTATACTGAAGGTGTGATCCTTGGAGCATATGTTGTTGTAGACTCCATTGCTGTCAGTTCATTCACGTTTGTAACATCTGGCAATTTTTCAACTTTTATCAACACCTGCCTTGAAAAAGCAACAACAGTCAACAAATTAAGAACCACAGTCTAGATACATGACAATAATATTACTTTGTCGGTATTTCCCAGTTACTCAGAATGAAATCCTCTTTGCTGAAAGAAATGATTACAAATACATTTAAAAAGGTAAATAAATCTCTTTAGTTAACTCAACCTTTAACATTTAAAATAGCACACCATAACATGAAGTGACAGGGAGAGGGTCACCTACAGTATACCACCTGACAGTACAATAAATTGCTACCAATGATGTTGGTTGGTTCTGCATGGTCAAAGATTAAAAAATCTTCTACGCCCATTGTCCAAACATTTGTCATGTGTCACCACATTTTGAGCTGTTGTGAGGGTGGACTGTTGAGGAAGTAGATCTAAAGATGGAAAATGTTTAATCTGTCAGGCTTGGTGGATTTTTCCCTTGACCTAAGATTACTTAAAACAGTTTCATTGAATCAAAGTCTGAATTTCTCTCCAGCTGAATTGCTAGTTTCCTATTCCTTGTTTGATCATTGATTGTAATTGATATGATTCAAGGCTCACATAAAATTCTCTGGAACTTTATCTCATCTGTCTTCATCTTACAAGTATTACACACTGTGCGAGATAGTTCTGATGAGGTGTGTTTGTGTTAAGAGACGCACACCTTCAGTTAGGTCTCTCAGTTAGCAGTGTGCTGACCAGAGTGATCTTAGGACAGGCAGGTGCTCATGTTGCAGTCATGATCATTTGCTGTTTTTCTTTGTGCAGGATCTCCAAAACACAATCCTGATAAACAACATGACAATAGCATTACTGTGTCAAAGAAGACTGTTTGTTGGTTCACTCGTTGGCTTGATTTGAGAATAACTGCAATCCAGTCAGTTGGCGGACAAATCCTTCTCTGTAGATGTTTCTGGCACAGGAAGGGTGCGACTGTATAAACATTGGCAGATTTAGAGCTGGTCTTCTTTACAAGTTTAACTTTCTTTATTGCTGCGATAACAATTCATTGAATTCTCACATGAAATTCTCTGCTACCTTATCATCATATTATTACACATCATACAAGATATTTCTGATAACTGTGAAGGTGTGTCCAGAGGTCAGGATAGACGGGGCTGTGAGGGACTGGACTTGTCCAGAGTGTTTGTTGGTACACTCGTTGGATTGGAGGCATAAGGTGTTATCACCATGGCAATGAGACAGTCCACTCGGAATCTCGTAGCAGCCATATTAAACAATGGCTAACTCTTCAGTGAACCCATCCTCGTTGAACTTCATCCAGTATGGTTTCCCTTCTATGTTGCAACTGCATGTCCTCAGAAACTCTCGCTTATTGTTGAGTAATTCTAAGAACTGCTGATTTCTTGCAAACTTTGTCAATTGTTACAACTTCTGTATGTAACTAGTGTAATGACACATAATGCATGATTAACAGCTGATGTAATCATATCTGAGAATACATGATCATTACGGTGAGTTATAAAATGTTTATTAAATTGTATGTACATTCATTCACAGGGTGCTTTATATTTAATTAATTCTTTCACTTTTTCACATTCTTGGTTTTTGGAAAATGTAGTTTTAACCAAAGAAATTTTCAGTGACTGATATGTAGGATTTAGTGGCAACGACCATTCCAAGCATGAAGGGTGTTATGGAATTTTCTATTCTTGTAGTGTTCTGAGTGACGCATACATACTTTTAAATGGAAGATAATAAAAGCACGCACAGACACACAAAACACACAAATATACAGACACATTACACAAGGTCACACGAGGTCACGTGTGGGCCTTGAGGTCCTTAGCAGTATTAATTGTTTGGCTTTGACTGGCAACAGTAGGTTGTAGGTAGTAGGTAGTATTTGTGGTGTTATCTTGGGGTTTAAAGTCTATCCACCAGCACGAGGTGGGCAGAATGTGAGACAGACTCTGGCACTTCTGATGTTCTTTGAGAGTGTCTCCAATTCTCCTTGGCCAAGCGTCAATAGTCAATGCAGCATAAGACATGGGGAACCGGAGCTTCAACCTCCTCGTCAGATCATCTGCAGGGAGAAAGAGTAGAGACTCTCTACTCTCTAGGAGGAGAGAGACCTCCTTAAGTCAACTCAAGCTGACGAGACAGTAAGTCTCACCTGAGGTCTCCTCTGTGCTGAGAGAGAGAAAGGTGGGGAGAGACAAAAAAAACATGCCCACACACACATAGTCCTACCTCCTGGCCTCACATAACACTCATACACTGTAAATATGGTTAATACATTGGATATGAAATCTGTCTAGAGGCAGTGATCAGTTGAAACAGACTTAGCTTTAAATTACTTAAGGAATAAGGGGTCACATTCCTGATGGCCTTGCTTGACAGAATTGAGTACAATCTTTCCTCCACTACATGGAAAGTTCTTGAAGACTCGAATATGGAGGTAATCGCTACATTGGCGCTCCACCCCCACATGAACCTGCAGGGAAGAGATTAAACATCTCAACAAACATATGCAATTTCATCTTGTGTTACTGATCAGAGCAATACTTTAGTTCTTTTCTTTCAAATAAACAATATTAAAATATTTATTACCTTGATGAGATAGTTCATTCCAGTCTCACGGTGACTCCTGAATTTAATGGCTTTGTATATTACATATTTCTTGCCAGTCTTTTCCTCCACTTGGCACTTCACCTGTGTGAAGAATAAAATAAGATCTGATGTAAATCCAGCCTGAAATGCAAACCACTAGAGGATGTGAAGAAGTAAGTTAGACTGAAGCTCACCTCATCACAAATGCTCTGAACTGATTCAGTGGCGTCTTTTGTCTCTGTCCATTGCCCGCACGCGTTAGCCATCGTCCCAAGCTCGGTTGAAGTTGACAGCACTCTTTCCTCCATTACATGGAAAGTTCTTTAAGACTCGAATATGGAGGTAATCAACACCTTGGCACTCCACCCCCACATGAACCTGCAGGGAAGAGATTAAACGTCTCAACAAACATATGCAATTTCATCATGTATGATACTTCTGTTCTTTTCTTTCAAACTGTATTGGACAAAGTTCAGCAAGGATGCGTTCGCTGAAGAGTCCGTTATTGTTGTGGTGGTGCAGAACAAACCTCAGTACAGTATGTGGGCTGTAAGTAGGGAAGTGCTACATCTTTTGTACGTGCATTGCATTGTGACTAACAAGAAAATATGTGGACACAAAGGTCCACAGAGGTTAGTTTCAACATAATTCAGAAGAAAAATGTTTGGTATTGAGGAAATAAATCTGCAACTAAGAGCTAAGATTGACAAACTGAACACTGGCTCCAGAACGGGTCTTTTACATTTTCTGCAGTCACCGTACTTTCTCCCCTTTGTTGTGGAGAAATTGCTGAAGTCAAAGGTCAATGGTGAGGTCAGGAAGAAAGAAAGTGTTCAGGAGCCTCTGATGTCTTATGCTGTATTATGTATTGACGATTGGCCAAGGAGAATTAGAGACACTCTCAAAATACATCAGAAGTGCCTGAGTCCGTCTCACATTCTGCCCAACTCGTGCTGGTGGATTTAAACCCCAAAATAACACCACAAATACTATACGCCCAGAATTAGTTAAAGAGAATGTTTTTACCAAGAACAGTGTCATTGTCAACATATTGTAGTCTGGAGACACAGATGTCTGTTTATGCAGACTGGAATGCTATCTATTATGTCTAAGCAGGCAGCACCAGATTTCTCCAACCCTGGCCCCCACAGTGTTGAGATAGACTGGCACCTACTGTTGCCAGTCAAAGCCAAACAATTAATACTGCCGAGGACCTCAAGGCCCACATGTGGCCTTGTGTAATGTGTCTGTATATTTGTGTGTTTTGTGTGTCTGTGTGTGCTTTTATTATCTTCCATTTAAAAGTATATATGCGTCACTCAGAACACTACAAGAATAGAAAACACCCTAATTGTTGCTTGTAATGACACTGCACTGAACTCTTTTGGGATTTTATAAGATTTTAGAATAGATATCTCGTACACACCCTTTATTAATGCTGAAATTTAACATTTAACGTTGAAGGTTAAAAAAGAAAGGGAAAAAAAGAAATCGGCTTTTAGAATTACTCAACAATTAGTCAAAGGTCAACAATTAGTGAGAGTTTCTGAGGAAGCACAGTTGCAACATAAAGAGAATTCATTGGAAACTGTATTGAATAAAGTTCAACAAGGATGGGTTCACTGAAGAGTCCGTTATCATTGTTGTATATATGAACTATATGTGCAGGAACAAAGCTCAGGACAGACACTTGTTGTGTATTTGTAGCCAGTGTGAGATGACGTTTGTGTCAACCACAGCAGGTATTAAACAGGATTAGGAAATAGGAAAAGTGTTTGGTTTTTAGTGAATAAATCTACAATAGCTCAGTCCATAGAATGAGGGTGGCCAGTTGAAATCCAGCATGGACCCAAAATAAGGAAGATGGACAGGTAGCTGGAGAGGTGACAGTTCACCTCCTGGGCACTGCTGAGGTGCCCTTGAGCAAGGCACCAAACCACTCCAACTGCTCGCAGGGCGCTTCTCAGGGGCGCTGCCCATCTCTCTCCATGTTTGCATGTCTACAACCTCTTGTACTCTATGTGTGTTTGTCATCATGTGTCAAACTTAGGGCAAGGGAAAAATCCACCAGTTACTCTTTTTTTCTTCCCCCATTTGTACCGCCCCCTGGATCACCACACCCTAAGCATTTGCCTATAAATGGCAGATCAGACGAACATCTTCAGTCCGCCTCTGCTCGTCTTTACGACATTTTGCAAGATTCTCTGCAAGACAACAGGTAAGAGGCTCCAGGTTTGATTCTGAGTTAGGATTTTTTACTCTATGCACTTATTTAATTATTGTTTTCAACAGACGCTCACTACAACATCATCTGAAGTCATGGCTGCTGAACAAAAACCTGGATACGGCTGTACTCCAACAGGTAAAACTGCTATATGATCAATGTCTGTCAACATTTAATAGACTTTTGAATGTGGTATTATGACATAACAGGGTGAATTATATTTGAATGTAAATGCAACTTATTTAATACTACGGAAGCGCATTGCATTCACTGCACGTAAACACTAATGTTGTTGGTGTGGCTCCAGGGATGACTCGTTTTGATGAAAATTATGTGTCTCTTTATTCTGCACCTTAACAGAAATCAGAAACACATAATACATACTGGAGAGGGTCTTGCATATTAAAGAAGTGAAACAATGTCCAGCTCTCCTCCCAACAATCATTTTCATGCAGTCCTTAATTCATTTCCTAATTATCATAATGTCAATGAATGTCACCCAGGCACTGTAGCCTTCACAGCAAAGCTGAATGCCGGAGACAGCCATCCAAAACACTCTGGAGTCCTGAAGTTTAAGACTGTGCTGGTCAACGAGGGAGAAGGTTACAGTCCTGGCACAGGCGTCTTCACCTGTCCTGCGGATGGCTTCTATTACTTCATTGTGCATGTGTCTGTGCATGGGTGTGGGCAGTGTGCAATATTCAAAAATGGGGAGAAAATAGTGAGTCTGTATGACACCTCTGTTCCTAATAAGAAAAACCAAGTGGCCAGTGTGAGCACTGTGATCGAACTGTCAGCAAACGACGAGGTCTGGGTGAATCTCTGGGGGCCTGGCAGAAATGATATCTTTGCAAACGAAGATACTGACACTGTCTTTACTGGGTTTCGTTTGGGTTAATGACATTAGTGTCAAAAAAGCTCTTGGAGGGGCTTTTTCCCCCCATAATGAGCCAGTACCACTTCAGTGTATTCTTACTAAATGAAGTTTGAGTACTATAAAATTTTGTGCTTGCTGCTAGATCTTCTGAGTGCGAAATATGCAATACTCTAACAAATTAGTTGGTCTTCTCTGATTTAACGTGATTTCTAGATGGTTTTCCCTGATTTAATTCGTTTTCTTTGATTTAATGAGATTTGCTTTAAGCTTTAAAGAAACATATATTACACAATGTAAACATTGAAGCACTGTGCTAATCATTATGCTAGTGGTCATGCTAATGCTAGAACATTTGCTGATAACTGGAAACATTTTAACCATTGTCAAATCACTGAAGCAGAACCCCTCTTTGAGTGAAGTATGACATTAGTGTCAAAAAAGCTCTTGGAGGGTCTTTTTCCCCCCATAATGAGCCAGTGCCACTTCAGTGTATTCTTACTAAGTGAAGTTTGTTACAAATGACACTGTATTGTGCTTTTGCATCAATAACTTCATTGTTTTACTGAAGTAAACTGTGTTGTGTATGCCCAATCATAATGTAATGCTGCATGGCTTTACTCTTAATAAAAATAAATTTGCTTGAAGATTCTTTTTTCTTTTCAAAACTTTTCATCATACAGTTCTAGGGGCTGCCATAGACTTTAATTGCAGCAGAAAAGGGATCAATAATAACAGGAAAAGCTACAAACACAATGGGTGCCAGGCCCCCAGTCAATAGATTACTGCGGCATGCAGAATCTGACTTCACAACTGAGAACTGAGACAGCTGAGAAGAATCACAATAAATATCATTTTCTGACGCATTCTTTATTCTTCTTTTACAAAATAACTTCCAACACTGAATGTCATCATACGCTGTAAATTTGTGTTAATACATTGGATATGAAATCTGTCTGGAGGCAGTGATCAGTTGAAACAGGCTGTGCTTTAAATGACTTAAGGAGTAAGGGGGTCACATTCCCGTTGGCCTTGCTTGACAGAATTGAGTACAATCTTTCCTCCACTACATGGAAAGTTCTTGAAGACTCGAATATGGAGGTAATCGCTACATTGGCGCTCCACCCCCACATGAACCTGCAGGGAAGAGATTAAACATCTCAACAAACATATGCAATTTCATCTTGTGTTACTGATCAGAGCAATACTTTAGTTCTTTTCTTTCAAATAAACAATATTAAAATATTTATTACCTTGATGAGATAGTTCATTCCAGTCTCACGGTGACTTCTGTATTGAATGGCTCTGAATATTTCATATTTCTTGCCAGTCTTTTCCTCCACTTGGCACTTCACCTGTGTGAAGAATAAATTAAGATGTCACGTAAATCCTGCCTGAAATGCAAAGCAGACAGTTGTGTGTAGAGGATGTGAAGAGTTAAGTTAGACTGAAGCTCACCTCATCACAAATGAACTGAATATCCTCATCAGCAGGAAATGTCTCAGTCCATCCTCCTGGAATATTAGCCATTGTCAAAAGCTGAGTTGATAGAGAAGGTAACCGTCTTTCTTCTTTTATGCGTCTAAGTGTTTGAACTGTTCATGAAACGCATATGTATTTATACAGAGTAACCACCCTTGGATACACCTGAAAGCACTACATGCTGGGTGGAGCTACATTATTATCAGCATGCTAGCAATGTCATTATGAACATGTCAGCATGGATCTTCTTAGCTGTTGCTTAATTCAGCGTTTGTAGGCCACCTTTACTTCTGTTAGATGGCACAGGGGACGTGGTCGTTGTTATTTATGTTTCACTTCTTATTATCGCCTTAGCGATACTACTATTGTTTTTAGTGGCAACTTTTGTCTTCACATTTTCTTTCAATATGTTTCGGGCCTTGCGAGCCCTTGAGGTCCGTAACAATGAGGATATTCAGTGTTGGAAGATGTAGAATTAACTATTTTGTAAAAGAAGAATAAAGAATGCATCAGAAAATGATATTTATTGTGATTCTTCTCAGCTGTCTCAGTTCTCAGTTGTGAAGTCAGATTCTGCATGCCACAGCAATCTATTGACTGGGGGCCTGGCACCCATTGTGTTTGTAGCTTTTTCTGTTATTATTGATCCCTTTTCTGCTGCAATTGAAGTCTATGGCAGCCCCTAGAACTGCATGATGAAAAGTTTTGAAAAGAAAAAAGAATCTTCAAGCAAATTTATTTTTATTAAGAGTAAAGCCATGCAGCATTACATTATGATTGGGCATACACAACACAGTTTACTTCAGTAAAACCATGAAGTTGTTGATGCAAAAGCACAATACAGTGTCATTTGTAACAAACTTCACTTAGTAAGAATACACTGAAGTGGTACTGGCTCATTATGGGGGGAAAAAGACCCTCCAAGAGCTTTTTTGACACTAATGTCATACTTCACTCAAAGAGGGGTTCTGCTTCAGTGATTTGACAATGGTTAAAATGTTTCCAGTTATCAGCAAATGTTCTAGCATTAGCATGACCACTAGCATAATGATTAGCACAGTGCTTCAACGTTTACATTGTGTAATATATGTTTCCTTAAAGCCTAAAGCAAATCTCATTAAATCAAAGAAAACGTATTAAATCAGGGAAAACCATCTAGAAATCACGTTAAATCAGAGAAGACCAACTAATTTGTTAGAGTATTTCATATATCGCACTCAGAAGATCTAGCAGCATGCACAAAATTTTATAGTACTCAAACTTCATTTAGTAAGAATACACTGAAGTGGTACTGGCTCATTACGGGGGTAGTTGTGAGGCGGTGTTTGAAAACAAGAATCAGAGTTTGAGCTGATTTTCTTTGGGTGATGTTCCCATTTATTGAAAGGTTGAACATGGATACTGGAACTTACATTTGATGACTTTTTTGGTTTAGTTTTTAATTTTATTCATGTATTTATTTTACAGATTATTGCATTCACCTTTCCTCCCAACAGTGAACATCGTCATATTTAGCCCAGATGTGACATGAAGATTTCAGTTTCCTATTGAGTTCAAGTCGACCCTCCTTCAAGAATTTCCCTCCAAATTCCAGCTTGTATGATCCCAATCCAATCTCCAACCCCCCCAGTCAACAGTGAATCAACTACTCTTAATTCAATAATACAACAAACGCAAATCAAATCAAATGATTCTGTTGTTGCATTGAGATACTAGATGGCACTAGAGGACAGTGTGTTGTACAAGGCACTGAGAAGAATAAAGAAAGACAACCCAGCTGTGGAAGGACTGAAGCACTCCCAAAGTGCACGGGATTGCAAAATGCCACAAATTCCACCAGAGGGCACAGAGAGCTGATGAGGCGATCACTATTGAATTGGTCAGCTCAACTTCTTTGCTTTACATACGGTGTTACCTATCCTCCTGTGAAAGAAAATGTGATGCTCTTCAATGTTGAGACTTCAGATACCTACCACAGCGAATGCTGCAGAGTTGCTACTGCAGTCATGAGTGGTGGACACATGAGGGACACCAGGGAATAGCATGTACTAAGCAGAGACTGCATAGACCATGGGAGGAGGTGGCCATTGACATAACAGGTCACTTTGAGTGTGCCGCATGGGATAGTTGTCACACCATTCCTCTCACAGGCTATCACAGTAAGTGGGCAGAAGACCTATAAAGTTATATAAAGTTATATAAAGTGAGCTATAAAGTGAGCCTTATCATAGCAATTACAATAAATGATTATCAAATAATGAACTGGTAGCAGTTTATTGTAGCAATTCAACTGGAGAGAAATTCAGACTCTGATTCAATAAAACTTGTGTGTGTTGTTGAACTTTGAATAACCAATTACAGCATGAGAAGAGGAAGGTGACGTTGGCAGGCCGACAAAAACTTTGTCACTTGCAAAGCAAGGGGCAAAACCACCAAACCTGACAACCTTCCTACCCCTGACAATGGATGTCAGTTTTCCTCACAGGCAGAGAGATGAAGCATTAGCGCTCCAGTGTCTATTATCCGAGCGCAAATGACCTGTCTGTCTGTTCACGAGTTAGGTAAAAACTACAGCTGTCCAGTTTTTACTCCACTGGCAGCTCAAATGCACAATCTATGACCTCTGTGCATGCAGTTTGCACAGACGCTGTCCAGTTTGTTCTGGACCAATCCTAAATCACTGTCCACCTGTCTCTTATTTTAGCCGAGGCAGAGGACTTGATGAAGTCTGAATTCTCATTTTGCATTTGTTGTGTTTAATAATTTCGGGATAAAGCCGCAGGGCTACAACTCAACAAAAAGACTATTATATGAAAGTCTCCTCTGACATAAATCTGCAGGTAACAGAGGAAAACAGTTCAGCTCTTCACACATCAGTGGACTGTACCATCGTTTTTTTTTCTTTTGTTGTTGTTTTATACATGAAAATCGACCTGCAACTTTAACTTGTAATTTCAAACAGAGAACTTAAAAAATGGAAGCAAACTTTAACCATGTAGTTGCACTTGTTCAATATTCAGTCATCTCCATGTTTTATTACTCAAGTTTGATTGATACACAGCACTTGCAAGAAAGAATCACAATAAATCTCATTTTCTGATGTGTTCTTTATTGTTCTTTGACAAAAAAGTTTACTCAACATCTTTCCTTCCAACATTGTATATCCTCATATTCTGTATATGTGTTAATACAATGGAGAAGAAATCTGCCTGGACGCAGTGGGAGGTTGAATCAGGTTGTGCTTCAAATTCCTTTAGGAATGATGAGGGGATCACATTTCTGATGGCCTTCCTCTACACGGCGTACCTCAGAAGGTTTTCCCTTGTGTAGAAGGCTGTGAAAGATGCGAATATGGAGGTAATCATCGCGTCCCACATGAACCTGCAGGGAAGAGATTAAATATATTAACAAAGATATTCATCTTCATCTTGTGCTGTTGAGCTGCACGTCACAATTCATTCAGTCCATGTTTAAAAAAGACTCTTTCTTCTTTCAAATAAATAATATCATAATAATAACTACCTTGATGAGGAGGTTCGTTCCAGGCTCAATCCTGCATACTCCTTGAATCCTGAATTCAATGGCTCTGAACATCCCATATGTTTTGCCAGTCTTTTCCTCCACTTGGCACTTCACCTGTGTGAAGAATAAAATAATATGTGATGTAAATCCAACCTGAAATGCAAAGCAGAGTTGTGAGGAATTTAGACTGAAGCTCACCTCATCACAAAGTTTCTGAACTGATTCAGTGGCATCTTGAGTCTCACTCCATGGTCCCACACATTCGTGATGGTCTTCCTCAGGAATGAGGGGATCACATTTGTGATGGCCTTCCTTGACACGGCGTACCACAGAAGGGTTTCCCCTTTCCAGAAGGCTGTGAAAGATGCGAATATGGAGGTAATCATCGCATCCCACATGAACCTGCAGGGAAGAGATTAAATATATTAACAAAGATATTCATCTTCATCTTGTGCTGTTGAGCTGCACGTCACAATTAATTCAGTCCATGTTTATAAAAGACTCTTTTTTCAAATAAACAATATCACAATAATAACTACCTTGATGAGGAGGTTCGTTCCAGGCACAATCTTGTGTACTCCTTGACTCCTGAATTCAATGGCTCTGAACATTCCATATGTTTTGCCAGTCTTTTCCTCCACTTGGCACTTCACCTGTGTGAGGAATAAAATAATATGTGATGTAAATCCAACCTGAAATGCAAAGCAGAGTTGTGAGGAATTTAGACTGAAGCTCACCCCGTCACAAAGTTTCTGAACTGATTCAGTGGCATCTTGAGTCTCACTCCATGGTCCCACACATTCGTGATGGTCTTCCTCAGGAATGAGGGGATCAGATTCGTGATGGCCTTCCTCTACACGGAGTACCACAATAGGGTTTTCCATCGGTAGCACTATTTGACAGATGCGAATATGGAGGTAATCTTCGCATCCCACATGAACCTGCAGGGAAGAGATGAAATATCTAAACTTTTGTGTTGTTTTAAAATTAATTTAGTACATTTATATTTTTGTATGATTTTTGCTTATATTCTTTCAAATAAATAGTGTCAAAATATTTATCACCTTGATGAGATAGTGTGTTCCACCACACAGAGCCAATACTTTGTATTCAAGGGCTCTGAATGTTCCATATTCCTTGCCTGTTGTTTCCTCCACCTTGGGCTTCACCTGTGTGAAGAATAAAATAAGATGTGATATAAATCCAGCCTGAAATGCAAACCAGACAGTTGTGTGTAGAGGTTGTGAAGAATTAAGTTAGACTGACACTCACCTTATCACAAATGCGCCGAATATGCTCATCAGCAGGTAATGTCTCACTCCATTTACCCAGGACAGGATTCATTGTCAAAAGCTGAGTTGACAGAGAAGGTAACCGTCTTTCTTCTTTTATGCGTCTCAGGTGTTTAAACTGTTCATCAAACGCACATGTATTTATACAGAGTAACACCCTTGGATACACCTGAAAGGTGGTCCCACTACATGTTGGGTGGAGCTACATGTGCAACCACAACCCTGGCATGACTGTGGTTACATTTGTTCACCTGATATGAATTATTTGACAAATATCTAGTTTACATTGTGGAGATTCTTAAACAATGTATGTTTCAAATATCATTCATATTTTGATCACTTTCACTGAGCCACACAGACCTTTATATAATAATATATTAATATATATACTATTGTTTTGATGCCAAGATGCATGCACCACTCTTATACCAAGTCATCAGTGGATGTCTAAACAACTGTAGTGTCTGTCTCAACAATGTAGTTTTTTTAATAGTGCATAGATCATTTAGATCATCTAGAAATAAACCAAAATTATTCTGCACAAAATCATAAATCTATCAAAATCTATGACGTTCTATTCAATCTGTTCACCTGAACGTGAAAAAAGAAAAGCAACATTTCTATGTGATCTTATTTCTGTTGTTTTATTTAACATATTCCTTCTCATAAAACATTCAACTTTCTCCCTCACAGCCCCGACTATCCTGACCTCTGGACACACCTTCACAGTTATCAGCAATATCTTGTATGATGTGCAATAATATGATGATAAGGTAGCAGAGAATTTCATGTGAGAATTCAATGAATTGTTATCGCAGCAATAAAGAAAGTTAAACTTGTAAAGAAGACCAGCTCTAAATCTGCCAATGTTTATACAGTCGCACCCTTCCTGTGCCAGAAACATCTACAGAGAAGGATTTGTCCGCCAACTGACTGGATTGCAGTTATTCTCAAATCAAGCCAACGAGTGAACCAACAAACAGTCTTCTTTGACACAGTAATGCTATTGTCATGTTGTTTATCAGGATTGTGTTTTGGAGCTCCTGCACAAAGAAAAACAGCAAATGATCATGACTGCAACATGAGCGCCTGCCTGTCCTAAGATCACTCTGGTCAGGACACTGCTACCTGAGAGACAACGCCAAGCTGTTAACTAACTGAAGGTGTGCGTCTCTTAACACAAACACACCTCATCAGAACTATCTCGCAGTGTGTAATACTTGTAAGATAAAGACGAGTTCCAGAGAATTTTATGTGAGCCTTATCATATCAATTACAATCAATGATTGTCAAATAATGAACTGGTAGCAGTTTATTGTAGCAATTCAACTGGAAAGAAATTCAGACTCTGATTCAATAAAACACGTGTGTGTTGTTGAACTTTGCCACTTGCAAAGCAAGGGGGACAACTTTCCTACCTCTGACAATGGATGTCAGTTTTCCTCACAGACAGAGAGGTGAAGCATTAGCGCTCCAGTGTCTATTATCCGAGCGCAAATGACCTCAGACTGTCTGTTCACGAGTTAGGTAAAAACTACAGCTGTCCAGTTTTTACTCCACTGGCAGCTCAAATGCACAATCTATGACCTCCGTGCATGCAGTTTGCACAGACGCTGTCCAGTTTGTTCTGGACCAATCCTAAATCACTGTCCACCTGTCTCTTATTTTAGCCGAGGCAGAGGACTTGATGAAGTCTAAATTCTCATTTTGCATTTGTTGTGTTTAATAATTTCGGGATAAAGCCGCAGGGCTACAACTCAACAAAAAGACTATTATATGAAAGTCTCCTCTGACATAAATCTGCAGGTAACAGAGGAAAACAGTTCAGCTCTTCACGCATCAGTGGACTGTACCATCGTTTTTTGTTGTTGTTGTTTTATACATGAAAATCGACCTGCAACTTTAACTTGTAATTTCAAACAGAGAACTTAAAAAATGGAAGCAAACTTTAACCATGTAGTTGCACTTGTTCAATATTCAGTCATCTCCATGTTTTATTAGTCAAGTTTGATTGATACACAGCACTTGCAAGAAAGAGTCACAACAAATCTCATTTTCTGATGCGTTCTTTATTGTTCTTTGACAAAAAAATTTACTCAACATCTTTCCTTCCAACATTGTATATCCTCATATTCTGTATATGTGTTAATACACTGGAAAAGAAATCTGCCTGGACGCAGTGAGAGGTTGAATCAGGTTGTGCTTCAAATTCCTTTAGGAATGATGATGGGATCACATTTGTGATGGCCTTCCTCTACACGGCGTACCTCAGAAGGTTTTCCCTTGTGTAGAAGGCTGTGAAAGATGCAAAGATGGAGGTAATCGTGGCGTCCCACATGAACCTGCAGGGAAGAGATTAAATATGTTAACAAAGATATTCATCTTCATCTTGTGCTGTTGAGCTGCACGTCACAATTAATTCAGTCCATGTTTATAAAAGACTCTTTCTTCTTTCAAATAAACAATATCACAATAATAACTACCTTGATGAGGAGATTCGTTCCAGGCACAATCCTGCATACTCCTTGAATCCTGAATTCAATGGCTCTGAACATTCCATATGTTTTGCCAGTCTTTTCCTCCACTTGGCACTTCACCTGTGTGAGGAATAAAATAATATGTGATGTAAATCCAACCTGAAATGCAAAGCAGAGTTGTGAGGAATTTAGACTGAAGCTCACCTCATCACAAAGTTTCTGAACTGATTCAGTGGCATCTTGAGTCTCACTCCATGGTCCCACACATTCGTGATGGTCTTCCTCGGGAATGAGGGGATCACATTCGTGATGGCCTTCCTTGACATGGCGTACCACAAAAGGGTTTTCCATCGGTAGCACTATTTGACAGATGCGAATATGGAGGTAATCTTCGCATCCCACATGAACCTGCAGGGAAGAGATGAAATATCTAAACTTTTGTGTTGTTTTAAAATTAATTTAGTACATTTATATTTATGTATGGTTTTTGGTTATATTCTTTCAAATAAATAGTGTCAAAATATTTATCACCTTGATGAGATAGTGTGTTCCACCACACAGAGCCAATACTTTGTATTTAACGGCTCTGAATGTTCCATATTCCTTGCCTGTTGTTTCCTCCACCTTGGGCTTCACCTGCGTGAAGAATAAAATTAGATGTGATATAAATCCAGCCTGAAATGCAAACCAGACAGTTGTGTGTAGAGGTTGTGAAGAATTAAGTTAGACTGACGCTCACCTCATCACAAATGCGCCGAATATGCTCATCAGCAGGTAATGTCTCACTCCATTTACCCAGGACAGGATTCGTTGTCAAAAGCTGAGTTGACAGAGAAGGTAACCGTCTTTCTTCTTTTATGCGTCTCAGGTGTTTAAACTGTTCATCAAACGCACATGTATTTATACAGAGTAACACCCTTGGATACACCTGAAAGGTGGCCCCGCTACATGTTGGGTGGAGCTACATGTGCAACCACAACCCTGGCATGACTGTGGTTACATTTGTTCATCTGCTATGAATAATTTTACAAATATCTGGTTTACATTGTGGAGATTCTTAAACAATGTATGTTTCAAATATCATTCATATTTTGATCACTTTCACCGAGCCATACAGACCCTTATATAATAATATATATCATATTGTTTTGATGCCAAGATGCAGGCACCACTCTTATACCAAGTCATCAGTGGATGTCTAAACAACTGTAGTGTCTGTCTCAACAATGTAGTTTTTTTTAATAGTGCATAGATCATTTAGATCATCTAGAAATAAACCAAAATTATTCTGCACAAAATCATAAATCTATCAAAATCTATGAAGTTCTATTGAAACCTGTTCACCTGAACGTGAAAAAAGAAAAGCAACATTTCTATGTGATCTTATTTCTGTTGTTTTATTTAACATATTCCTTCTCATAAAACATTCAACTTTCTCCCTCACAGCCCCGACTATCCTGACCTCTGGACACACCTTCACAGTTATCAGCAATATCTTGTATGATGTGTAATAATATGATGATAAGGTAGCAGAGAATTTCATGTGAGAATTCAATGAATTGTTCTCACAGCAATAAAGAAAGTTAAACTTGTAAAGAAGACCAGCTCTAAATCTGCCAATGTTTATACAGTCGCACCCTTCCTGTGCCAGAAACATCTACAGAGAAGGATTTGTCCGCCAACTGACTGGATTGCAGTTATTCTCAAATCAAGCCAACGAGTGAACCAACAAACAGTCTTCTTTGACACAGTAATGCTATTGTCATGTTGTTTATCAGGATTGTGTTTTGGAGCTCCTGCACAAAGAAAAACAGCAAATGATCATGACTGCAACATGAGCGCCTGCCTGTCCTAAGATCACTCTGGTCAGGACACTGCTAACTGAGAGACCTAACTGAAGGTGTGCGTCTCTTAACACAAACACACCTCATCAGAACTATCTCGCACAGTGTGTAATACTTGTAAGATGAAGACAGATGAGATAAAGTTACAGAGAATTTTATGTGAGCCTTGAATCATAGCAATTACAATCAATGATTATCAAACAAGGAATAGGAAACTAGCAATTCAGCTGGAGAGAAACTCAGACTCAGAAACAGTTTTTAAAATCAGGAAAGTTGATCCACTTTCTTGTCTGGAGTTGTATCAGAAAGTTGTTTCTTTTAACTTAACTTAATTTGCTTGCTGCCAGGTCCTTTTATGCTCAGACAGTCAGATGGTCAGTTGCTGTTTTTTAAATTTCGTCTGTTTTGAATGAATACAAGTTATTATTGTTTTAGTGCCAACTTTTGTCTTCACGTTTTCTTTCAATGTTTCGGGCCTTGCGAACCCTTGAGGTCCGTAACAATGAGGATATTCAGTGTTGGAAGATGTAGAATTAACTATTTTGTAAAAGAAGAATAAAGAATGCATCAGAAAATGAGATTGTGATTCTTCTCAGCTGTCTCAGTTCTCAGTTGTGAAGTCAGATTCTGCATGCAACAGCAATCTATTGACTGGGGGCCTGGCACCCATTGTGTTTGTAGCTTTTCCTGTTATTATTGATCCCTTTTCTGCTGCAATTAAAGTCTATGGCAGCCCCTAGAACCGTATGATGAAAAGTTTTGAAAAGAAAAAAGAATCTTCAAGCAAATTTATTTTTATTAAGAGTAAAGCCATGCAGCATTACATTATGATTGGGCATACACAACACAGTTTACTTCAGTAAAACAATGAAGTTATTGATGCAAAAGCACAATACAGTGTCATTTGTAACAAACTTCACTTAGTAAGAATACACTGAAGTGGTACTGGCTCATTATGGGGGGAAGGCCCCTCCAAGAGCTTTTTTGACACTAATGTCATTAACCCAAACGAAACCCAGTAAAGACAGTGTCATTATCTTCAGTTGCAAAGATATCATTTCTGCCAGGCCCCCAGAGATTCACCCAGACCTCGTCTTTTGCTGACAGTTCGATCACAGTGCTCACACTGGCCACTTGGCTTTTCTTGTCAGGAACAGAGGTGTCATACAGACTCACTATTTTCTCCCCATTTTTGAGTATTGCACACTGCCCACACCCATACACAGACACATGCACCATGAAGTAATAGAAGCCATCCGCAGGACAGGTGAAGACGCCTGTGCCAGGACTGTAACCTTCTCCCTCGTTGACCAGCACAGTGGTAAACTTCAGGACTCCAGAGTGTTTTGGATAGCTGTCTCTGGCATTCAGCTTTGCTGTGAAGGCTACAGTGCCTGGGAGACATTCATTGACATTATGATAATTAGGAAATGAATTAAGGACTGTATGAAAATGATTGTTGTGAGGAGAGCTGGACATTGTTTCACTTCTTTAATATGCAAGACCCTCTCCAGTATGTATTATGTGTTTCTGATTTCTGTTAAGGTGCAGAATAAAGAGACACATAATTTTCATCAAAACGAGTCATCCCTGGAGCCACACCAACAACATTAGTGTTTATGTGCAGTGAATGCAATGCGCTTCCGTAGTATTAAATAAGTTGCATTTACATTAAAATATAATTCACCCTGTTATGTCATAATACCACATTCAAAAGTCTATTAAATGTTGACAGACATTGATCATATAGCAGTTTTACCTGTTGGAGTACAGCCGTATCCAGGTTTTTGTTCAGCAGCCATGACTTCAGATGATGTTGTAGTGAGCGTCTGTTGAAAACAATAATTAAATAAGTGCATAGAGTAAAAAATCCTAACTCAGAATCAAACCTGGAGCCTCTTACCTGTTGTCTTGCAGAGAATCTTGCAAAATGTCGTAAAGACGAGCAGAGGCGGACTGAAGATGTTCATCTGATCTGTCATTTATAGGCAAATGCTTAGGGTGTGGTGATCCAGGGGGCGGTACAAATGGGGGAAGAAAAAAAGAGTAACTGGTGGATTTTTCCCTTGCCCTAAGTATGACACATGATGACAAACACACATAGAGTACAAAAGGTTGTAGACATGCAAACATGGAGAGAGATGGGCAGCGCCCCTGAGAAGCGCCCTGCGAGCAGTTGGAGTGGTTTGGTGCCTTGCTCAAGGGCACCTCAGCAGTGCCCAGGAGGTGAACTGTCACCTCTCCAGCTACCTGTCCATCTTCGTTATTTTGGGTCCATGCTGGATTTCAACTGGCCACCCTCCAGTTCCCAAGCGATGTTTCTATGGACTGAGCTACTGCCGCACTATTTATTAAAAAATACCACATCAGTTTTGTTCTCATCATGAAGTGCAGCATCTTGGCTCATATCACAACATTTTAGTGTGAATTTATTTCACTTTTTATTTCTAGTTATGTTTGTTCAGAGAGTATAAAAATGTAGATTTATTTCCTAAAAACACTTTTCCTATTTCCTAATCCTGTTTAATATCTTACACTGGCTACAAATACACAACAAGTGTCTGTCCTGAGCTTTGTTCTGTACTACAATTGTTATGGAATTTTCTATTCTTGTAGTGTTCTGAGTGACACATACATACTTTTAAATGGAATATAATAAGAGCACAAACATACAGACATTATAAGATATAACGGACTCTTCAGTGAACCCATCCTTGTTGAACTTTATTCAATACAGTTTCCAATGAATTCTCTTGATGTTGCAACTGCGCTTCCTCAGAATTCTAAAAAGTTTTCTAAAAAGTTCTATATTTTGGTATTATTATTTTTATTATTTTTTTCCCTTTCCACACTGCAAAATGCATTTGCAGTGTGGAAATGATTAGAAATACATTTCAACAGATAAGTACGTGTCTGTAGTTAACACAGCTTTCAGCATGGATATAGTTTTTTAACTTCACTGTGATTAAATCTTGCGTTTCATCAGCCATGTCATATTGTGAGATGTGATGGCTCAGGCCAGGAAACACTTTCTTATTGTCAGTTTATCTCATATCTCACACATTTCTATGACATTTAAAATATGAGTGATGGTGAATCCCCACATGCCCACTTGAGGATTATACTGAAGGTGTGATCCTTGGAGCATATGTTGTTGTAGACTCCATTGCTGTCAGTTCATTCACGTTTGTAACATCTGGCAATTTTTCAACTTTTATCAACACCTGCCTTGAAAAAGCAAAAACAGTCAACAAATTAAGAACCACAGTCTAGATACATGACAATAATATTACTTTGTCGGTATTTCCCAGTTACTCAGAATGAAATCCTCTTTGCTGGAAGAAATGATTACAAATACATTTAAAAAGGTAAATAAATCTCTTTAGTTAACTCAACCTTTAACATTTAAAATAGCACACCATAACATGACAGGGAGAGGGTCACCTACAGTATACCACCTGACAGTACAATAAATTGCTACCAATGATGTTGGTTGGTTCTGCATGGTCAAAGATTAAAAAATCTTCTACGCCCAGTGTCCAAACATTTGTCATGTGTCACCACATTTTGAGCTGTTGTGAGGGTGGACTGTTGAGGAAGTAGATCTAAAGATGGAAAATGTTTAATCTGTCAGGCTTGGTGGATTTTTCCCTTGACCTAAGATTACTTAAAACAGTTTCATTGAATCAAAGTCTGAATTTCTCCCCAGCTGAATTGCTAGTTTCCTATTCCTTGATGGACAATCATTCATTGTAATTGATATGATTCAAGGCTCACATAAAATTCTCTGGAACTTTATCTCATCTGTCTTTATCTTACAAGTATTACACACTGTGCGAGATAGTTCTGATGAGGTGTGTTTGTGTTAAGAGACGCACACCTTCAGTTAGCTAACAGCTTGGCGTTGTCTCTCAGTTAGCAGTGTCCTGACCAGAGTGATCTTAGGACAGGCAGGTGCTCATGTTGCAGTCATGATCATTTGCTGTTTTTCTTTGTGCAGGATCTCCAAAACACAATCCTGATAAACAACATGACAATAGCATTACTGTGTCAAAGAAGACTGTTTGTTGGTTCACTCGTTGGCTTGATTTGAGAATAACTGCAATCCAGTCAGTTGGCGGACAAATCCTTCTCTGTAGATGTTTCTGGCACAGGAAGGGTGCGACTGTATAAACATTGGCAGATTTAGAGCTGGTCTTCTTTACAAGTTTAACTTTCTTTATTGCTGCGATAACAATTCATTGAATTCTCACATGAAATTCTCTGCTACCTTATCATCATATTATTACACATCATACAAGATATTTCTGATAACTGTGAAGGTGTGTCCAGAGGTCAGGATAGACGGGGCTGTGAGGGACTGGACTTGTCCAGAGTGTTTGTTGGTACACTCGTTGGATTGGAGGCATAAGGTATTATCACCATGGCAATGAGACAGTCCACTCGGAATCTCGTAGCAGCCATATTAAACAATGGCTGACTCTTCAGTGAACCCATCCTCGTTGAACTTCATCCAGTATGGTTTCCCTTCTATGTTGCAACTGCATGTCCTCAGAAACTCTCGCTTATTGTTGAGTAATTCTAAGAACTGCTGATTTCTTGCAAACTTTGTCAATTGTTACAACTTCTGTATGTAACTAGTGTAATGACACATAATGCATGATTAACAGCTGATATAATCATATCTGAGAATACATGATCATTACGGTGAGTTATAAAATGTTTATTAAATTGTATGTACATTCATTCACAGGGTGCTTTATATTTAATTAATTCTTTCACTTTTTCACATTCTTGGTTTTTGGAAAATGTAGTTTTAACCAAAGAAATTTTCAGTGACTGATATGTAGGATTTAGTGGCAACGACCATTCCAAGCATGAAGGGTGTTATGGAATTTTCTATTCTTGTAGTGTTCTGAGTGACGCATACATACTTTTAAATGGAAGATAATAAAAGCACGCACAGACACACAAAACACACAAATATACAGACACATTACACAAGGTCACACGAGGTCACGTGTGGGCCTTGAGGTCCTTAGCAGTATTAATTGTTTGGCTTTGACTGGCAACAGTAGGTTGTAGGTAGTAGGTAGTATTTGTGGTGTTATCTTGGGGTTTAAAGTCTATCCACCAGCACGAGGTGGGCAGAATGTGAGACAGACTCTGGCACTTCTGATGTTCTTTGAGAGTGTCTCTAATTCTCCTTGGCCAAGCGTCAATAGTCAATGCAGCATAAGACATGGGGAACTGGAGCTTCAACCTCCTCGTCAGATCATCTGCAGGGAGAAAGAGTAGAGAGAGAGACTAGACAAGAGAGAGACCTCCTTAAGTCAACTCAAGCTGACGAGACAGTAAGTCTCACCTGAGGTCTCCTCTGTGCTGAGAGAGAGAAAGGTGGGGAGAGACAAAAAAAACATGCCCACACCCACATAGTCCTACCTCCTGGCCTCTGATAACACTCATACACTGTAAATATGTGTTAATACATTGGATATGAAATCTGTCTGGAGGCAGTGATCAGTTGAAACAGGCTGTGCTTTAAATTACTTAAGGAGTAAGTATTCCTGATTCCTGATGGCCTTGCTTGACAGAATTAAGTACAATCTTTCCTCCACTACATGGAAAGTTCATGGAAAGACTCGAATATGGAGGTAATCACTACATTGGCGCTCCACCCCCACATGAACCTGCAGGGAAGAGATTAAACATCTCAACTAACATATGCAATTTCATCTTGTGTTACTGATCAGAGCAATACTGTAGTTTTTTTCTTTCAAATAAACTACCAACCTGAAATGCAAACCAGAGGTTGTGAAGAATTAAGTTCGACCGAAGCTCACCTCATCACAAATGCGCTGAACTGATTCAGTGACATCTCTTGTCTCACTCCATGCTCCCACAGGTTTATCCATTGTCCCAAGCTCAGCTGAAGTTAACAGAGGAGTCAGTTGTTGACTTTTGTGTTGATTTTCAGCTGGTTCAGCGAGAATATATATACTGTGTACCACCCCTGAATACAGACATGTAGGTGAGTCTAATAAATTACATTTTGGGTGTACACACGTGGTTAGTGTTGCTCATCAGTTATGAATTGCTCCCCATTTCTAGAAAACACTGTAACATTTCCAAAAAATTGCTTGTTTTAAATTGCATCATTCAGAGTCTGATCACCTGAAGTATCTTTAAAGCAGCTATAGTAAAATTGTTGCTTGTATTGACAAACCAGTGTCAACCACAAGATGGTGCTCACTGGTAGTCATGTGAATTTTGAGTCTTGAGGTGATGAGTGAGATTAATGAAACGGTTTCAACTATTTCTAACTATGTGGCTTGCAGGATTTTCTTGGGACAATCCAAGAGTTGAAAGAAACATCAGAAAATAGTTTCACAAAGTCTTAGAGAGAGTTCAGTTAGCACCTGAGTGCCCAACATAAATGTGATTTAAGCCGTGCTGTGTAGTAGAATAATAACAGGTAAATGCATTTTTTTCTGTCTTTACAAGCATATAAACTTTTTTTTTTGGTCTAGTGTTTAAAAAGCCAATTAAAGAAAAATTAAACCATTCAAACCGCAGTACATAATGAATAGGCACACCAAGTATAGGTATGTGTCTGTTAGAAACAATAAATGTTCATATACTACAGTCCACAGCAGTATCTACTAACATACTCCACCTAGTGCTCAGAAGTAGATCCACACAAAGGAAAGAAATCCAAAACTTGATTTAAAATCATTGTGTTTTTAAATTTTCCTTACTATCAAAGTAATCCAGTTATATTTGTCTATATATGTATGAGTACACTGTAAAGAGAAATTGGTAATAGCTAATTTGGCATACATTTAATGGGGCCAAAATGTAAACAAATGCATAGGCTTTAGTTTTTAAACATCAAACAAATGTAACAACAGTGCCATCCAGTGACTTCAGATGGGGGATGATTTGTAGGCAGGTGAGCACTAATGTATTTCCCGATTTAAACACTTGATGGAGTCAAACAACAAAGAGATTGGAGCAGACAGGAGGATGCTAAAATGTAGAAATTAAAGTACAACCACATTTCCAACAAAGTTGGCAGACAGTGTAAAATGTTAATAGAAACAAAATGTAACGATGTGAAACATGTTATTGAAATATTTAATTGAATATAGCACACTATAGGACTATTTATCAAACACTGAAACTAGGTGATTGTATTGTTCTTGTTCTCAGTTTGGTTGGTGGCAACAAAAGACTGGAAGAGCTGTGAAATGGTAAAAGAAAGCACCTGGTGAAACATCTCACAAATAATGAGGTGAACTCACCTCATATATATATATATATATATATATATATATATATATATATATATATATATCCATAAAAATCACTTCAATCAAAAAATAAACCTTTTCAGTCATAAAAAAAATGTTTTTGAATGCAAAAAAATATTTGAGACTCAAAAAATTGCACTTGAATACTTTTTTTTTATTGAAAATGTTTTAATTAAGACACAAATGTCCTACCCATAACATGATCCAAACACAGAAAAGATTACTTCTATCAAAGAAAACATTTTCAATTCAATTTCAATTCAATTCAATTCAAAGCTGCTTCAAACAAAAAAACTTCACTTCTATCATAGAAAAGATTTTCAAGCAAAGAAAAACAGTGTTCAAATGCATTTTTTTGAGTCTCAACTATATTTTTGCATTCAAAGACTTTTTTTCTTTGATTGAAACAGATTTTTTTAATTGAAGTGAAGGTTTTTTTTCTTTTTCGTTTTTTTTCTCTGAAAATATTTTTTTTTTGATTGATCACAGAACACAGACAAAGTTTACTTCAGTTGATTTCCTTGTTTGATTACATTCTCTGTCTCAGAAGTATTTGCAGAGGTTTGATACGCAAGAAATACATTCCTCCTCCTCCGTGGCAGCTGTCAAGTGACTGAATGTTTCCCGGTGAAGTGTTTCCTGGTGAATGTTAGCATGCTAGCACACTAAACTGATATAGTGTGCATATTAAACATTACCTTATTATCAGCATGCTAGCAATGTCAAACAAACAAAAAATATTTTCCATAAAAAAAATCACTTCAATCAAAAAATAAACCTTTTCAGTCATAGAATTTTTTTGTTTGTTTGTTTTGTACATCATTGCATTTTCTATTAACATTTTGCACAGCGTTCAAACTTTGTTGGAAATGGAGTTGTAGTAAATTTTGTGGCTTTAAGTGAAAATAGTAGATTGAGATGTTAAAGTTCAACAGGTCAGAGCTGAAATAGCCCAGCCCTCGGCTTTTAGAGACCCTAAACAAGATTTCATTTGTTGCCCCAAAAAACTTCTAGTGCAATCAACACATCACATACACCACTAATAATGGAGTGCACACACACGCACAAAAGAGATGGACAAGTCGTTCAACATCATATCTCAAATACTTGAGATACTGAGGGTTGGCAAGTAACTACAAACAGTAACATTATGTGAAAAGTAAATGAAAGAAATAAAAAATTGTTCACAGACTGTGGATTCTGAACAATCATTTGGTCCAGAAACCAAATAAACTAGCTGTTATCAAACTAGAAAGTCAGCCTAGAAATAGAAGCGAGGGAAATAGTTTTTATCTGAACTATTTTGTTTGGCTTTATCAGAGACACAGGCAGTTCATCTTCTGACATGCAGCCAAATCAAGATATTAATCAGAGGTCCTGTCTGATAAATAAGAGTGAGGATAAATACCAAAGCATGATGATGATTGCACAATCAGGATACATTTGTGGTTTTACTGAAAATCATGAGAAAGTTACAAGGCATCTCCGAAACTCACTGGTAACCAGAGCGGAGAGACACTGTGCTGCTGCCAAAAGAGCCGCTGAATGTAACCGTTTTGTCAAGACATCCAACAACAACTCATTGTGTAAAAGTTGCAAAATACCTGCAGGGCAGATGCTACACAAACAAAGTCATTCAGTAACTGCATTTGTTTGAATATAGAGGACGCTTTCTCACAAATTCAGATCAAAGTCAAAACCTGTTTTATGTTTTACTTTTACTTTGTTTTCTTTGTTTCTTGTATGATTCCACAGAAATGTCCTTGCGTCTGAGATTGCTTCAAGCTTTCAAACAAACAGCATGACATAGTTATGATGTGATGAAGTGTGAAACTGTCCTCTCATCAGATGTTACTTTATAATGTGAGTTAACATCAGAGAGATAAGATAGCTGCAAAACTGCAGAACCAACACCAAACATCTGTTTCATGTGGTAATGGGAACAAGCTTCATGCAGCATATTCTTATTAAAGAGGAACAGTAGTTGTAACTGTCCTAGAGAAAGACTTTATATGGTTGTTTATTTTGTTTTATGTTACTGCCATTTGAAGTCCAGGGATTAACAAATACTGCTGACACACAATATAATAATGGTTCCTGGTTCAAACCCTGGTTGGCACCTTAGAGTCTGCATGTTTTCCCTGTGTCTGTATGGGTTCTCTCAGAGTATGTGTTCTCCCACAGTCCAAAGACATGCAGGTTAATTGGCGACTGCCCATAGATGAATGCCCATAGGTGAATGTGACCGTCTCTAAGTGTCAGCCCTGTGACAAGCTGGTAACTTGTCCCACCCCTTGTCCATCGTTAGCTAGGATCTGCTCCAGCCCTGATAAGGTTAAGCAGTTATGGAAAATGGATGGCTGGACAACCTAATGTATCAATAATTACGAGTGAATTCAAACTTCATGACATATTTTTAGAAACATCATGAGATCAAGTAAATGCAATTCTTTCGCCTTCTTTATTATGTCTGCAGATATTAAACTTGCTCCTTCCAGACACCAAATGTCAATTTTGTGGAATCAATTCACAATAAAGATTCAGTGGACTGTAACATCAGTTTTTTTGTCATTTGTATGTTGTTTTATACATGAAAATTGACCTGCAACTTTAACTTGTAATTTCAAACAGAGAACTTAAAAAATGGAAGCAAACTTTAACCATGTAGTTGCACTTGTTCAATATTCAGTCATCTCCATGTTTTATTAGTCAAGTTTGATTGATACACAGCACTTGCAAGAAAGAATCACAACAAATCTCATTTTCTGATGCGTTCTTTATTGTTCTTTAGTTTACTCAACATCTTTCCTTCCAACATTGTATATCCTCATATTCTGTATATGTGTTAATACAATGGAAAAGAAATCTGCCTGGACGCAGTGAGAGGTTGAATCAGGTTGTGCTTCAAATTTCTTTAGGAATGATGATGGGATCACATTTGTGATGGCCTTCCTCCACAAGATTTACCACAGACTTTCCTCCATAACATGGAAGGCTTTGGAAGACTCCAATAATGAGGTAATTATCACTTCCCACATGAACCTGCAGAAAAGAGAACATTTAAACAAATATATTCATCTTCATCTTGTGTTGTTGAACAGTCAGAATCTTCTAATATGCAAACTTCTTTGTCAGAAGAACGGTATTGGGCAGGGGTATCGGGAGGATTTTGGCCCGTACACGCATTCGATTCATTCTTTCATTCAAGATTTTGAGCGAACTGTCGCTCACTTTTTTGCTGCAGCATCCACATGTTACACAAGATGGCCCCAGGCAATGCATGTCTGACATCGGTCAAGTTTCATTCCATATATGAGACTTTGTTTATTTTTTCAAATAAATAATATCAAAATGTCTCTTACCTTCATGAGATAGTTAATTCCAGCCACAACCTGACTCCTGTATTGAACGGCTCTGAATATTTCATATTTCTTTTTTGTCTTTTCCTCCACTTGGCACTTCACCTGTGTGAAGAATAAAATAAGATGTCATGTAAATCCAGCCTGAAATGCAAACCAGACAGTTGTGTGTAGAGGATGTGAAGAGTTAAGTTAGACTGAAGCTCACGTCATCACAAATGCGCTGAATATCCTCATCAGCAGGAAATGTCTCAGTCCATCCTCCTGGAATATTAGCCATTGTCAAAAGCTGAGTTGATAGAGAAGGTAACCGTCTTTCTTCTTTTATACGTCTAAGTGTTTGAACTGTTCATCAAATTCACATGTATTTATACAGAGTAACCACCCTTGGACACACCTGAAAGGTGGCCCCACTACATGCTGGGTGGAGCTACATGTGCAACCACAACCCTGGCATGACTGTGGTTACATTTGTTTATCTGATATGAATTACATTGTGGAGATTTTAAAAGAAATGTCTGTGAACACACACACGCCTGCATTGTTATCAGAAGGATCATAGATTGTGTTTGATAAGATAAAGTAGCAGAGAATTGTATCATTCAACTACAATAACTCAGCAGCTAACTACAACTACAGCTAACGTCAGGAACACAGACAAAGTTTACTTCAGTTGATTTCCTTGTTTGATTACATTCTCTGTCTCAGAAGTATTTGCAGAGGTTTGATATGCAGGAAGTACATTCCTCCTCCTCCATGGCAGCTGTCAAGTAACTGAATGTTTCCCGGTGAAATGTTTCCTGGTGAATGTTAGCATGCTAGCACACTAAACTGATATAGTGTGCATATTAAACATTACCTTATTATCAGCATGCTAGCAATGTCATTATGAACATGTCAGCATGGATCTTCTTAGCTGTTGCTTAATTCAGCGTTTGTAGGCCACCTTTACTTCTGTTAGATGGCACAGGGGACGTGGTCGTTGTTATTTATGTTTCACTTCTTATTATCGCCTTAGCGATACTACTATTGTTTTTAGTGGCAACTTTTGTCTTCACATTTTCTTTCAATATGTTTCGGGCCTTGCGAGCCCTTGAGGTCCGTAACAATGAGGATATTCAGTGTTGGAAGATGTAGAATTAACTATTTTGTAAAAGAAGAATAAAGAATGCATCAGAAAATGAGATTTATTGTGATTCTTCTCAGCTGTCTCAGTTCTCAGTTGTGAAGTCAGATTCTGCATGCCACAGCAATCTATTGACTGGGGGCCTGGCACCCATTGTGTTTGTAGCTTTTCCTGTTATTACTGATCCCTTTTCTGCTGCAATTGAAGTCTATGGCAGCCCCTAGAACTGCAGGATGAAAAGTTTTGAAAAGAAAAAAGAATCTTCAAGCAAATTTATTTTTATTAAGAGTAAAGCCATGCAGCATTACATTATGATTGGGCATACACAACACAGTTTACTTCAGTAAAACAATGAAGTTATTGATGCAAAAGCACAATACAGTGTCATTTGTAACAAACTTCACTTAGTAAGAATACACTGAAGTGGTACTGGCTCATTATGGGGGGAAAAAAACCCTCCAAGAGCTTTTTTGACACTAATGTCATACTTCACTCAAAGAGGGGTTCTGCTTCAGTGATTTGACAATGGTTAAAATGTTTCCAGTTATCAGCAAATGTTCTAGCATTAGCATGACCACTAGCATAATGATTAGCACAGTGCTTCAATGTTTACATTGTGTAATATATGTTTCTTTAAAGCTTAAAGCAAATCTCATTAAATCAAAGAAAACGTATTAAATCAGGGAATCAGAAATCACGTTAAATCAGAGAAGACCAACTAATTTGTTAGAGTATTGCATATTTCGCACTCAGAAGATCTAGCAGCAAGCACAAAATTTTATAGTACTCAAACTTCATTTAGTAAGAACACACTGAAGTGGTACTGGCTCATTATGGGGGGAAAAGCCCCTCCAAGAGCTTTTTTGACACTAATGTCATTAACCCAAACAAAACCCAGTAAAGACAGTGTCAGTATCTTCGTTTGCAAAGATATCATTTCTGCCAGGCCCCCAGAGATTCACCCAGACCTTGTCGTTTGCTGACAGTTCGATCACAGTGCTCACACTGGCCACTTGGTTTTTCTTATTAGGAACAGAGGTGTCATACAGACTCACTATTTTCTCCCCATTTTTGAGTATTGCACACTGCCCACACCCATGCACAGACACATGCACAATGAAGTAATAGAAGCCATCCGCAGGACAGGTGAAGACGCCTGTGCCAGGACTGTAACCTTCTCCCTCGTTGACCAGCACAGTCTTAAACTTCAGGACTCCAGAGTGTTTTGGATGGCTGTCTCCGTCATTCAGCGTTGCTGTGAAGGCTACAGTGCCTGGGTGACATTCATTGACATTATGATAATTAGGAAATGAATTAAGGACTGTAAGAAAATGATTGTTGGGAGGAGAGCTGGACATTGTTTCACTTCTTTAAAATGCAAGACCCTCTCCAGTATGTATTATGTGTTTCTGATTTCTGTTAAGGTGCAGAATAAAGAGACACTTATATAAATTAGACACCTTAACTCGTAATTATGAGGAAAGATCTCGTAATCATGAGATGAGGAAAAGTGTCACATTCACTTTGGTAAAGTTGGAAAGATATTGGCAGGATCAATAATTCTTAAGTGAAACGTTAGCACACATACAACAAACAAACATACATATTTTCAACCGTAGTGAGACAGACAATGAGCTACAACATAATTTTCATCAAAACGAGTCATCCCTGGAGCCACACCAACAACATTAGTGTTTACGTGCAGTGAATGCAATGCACTTCCGTAGTATTAAATAAGTTGCATTTACATTAAAATATAATTCACCCTGTTATGTCATAATACCACATTCAAAAGTCTATTAAATGTTGACAGACATTGATCATATAGCAGTTTTACCTGTTGGACGGCTGTATGCAGATTTTGGTTCAGCAGCCATGACTTCAGATGATGTTGTAGTGAGCGTCTGTTGAAAACAATAATTAAATAAGTGCATAGAGTAAAAAATCCTAACTCAGAATCAAACCTGGAGCCTCTTACCTGTTGTCTTGCAGAGAATGTTGCAAAATGTCGTAAAGACGATGAAGAAGATGAAGAAGATGTTCATCTGATCTGCCATTTATAGGCAAATGCTTAGGGTGTGGTGATCCAGGGGGCGGTACAAATGGGGGAAGAAAAAAAGAATAACTGGTGGATTTTTCCTTTGACCTAAGTTCGACACATGATGACAAACACACATAGAGTACAAAAGGTTGTAGACATGCAATCATGGAGAGAGATGGACAGCCCCCCTGAGAAGCGCCCTGCGAGCAGTTGGAGTGGTTTGGTGCCTTGCTCAAGGGCACCTCAGCAGTGCCCAGGAGGTGAACTGTCACCTCTCCAGCTACCTGTCCATCTTCCTTATTTTAGGTCCATGCTGGATTTCAACTGGCCACCCTCCAGTTCCCAAGCGATGTTTCTATGGACTGAGCTACTGCCGCCCCATTTATTAAAAAATACCACATCAGTTTTGTTCTCATCATGAAGTGCAGCATCTTGGCTCATATCACAACATTTTAGTGTGAATTTATTTCTATTTCTATTTCTATTTCTTTATTTCTAGTTATGTTTGTTCAGTGAGTATAAAAATGTAGATTTATTTCCTAAAAACACTTTTCCTATTTCCTAATCCTGTTTAATACCTGCTGTGGTTGACACAAACGTCATCTCACACTGGCTACAAATACACAACAAGTGTCTGTCCTGAGCTTTGTTCTGTACTACAACTGTTATGGAATTTTCTATTCTTGTAGTGTTCTGAGTGACACATACATACTTTTAAATGGAATATCATAAGAGCACAAACATACAGACATTATAAGATATAACGGACTCTTCAGTGAACCCATCCTTGTTGAACTTTATTCAATACAGTTTCCAATGAATTCTCTTGATGTTGCAACTGCGCTTCCTCAGAAACTCTTGCTAATTGTTGAGTCATTCTAAAAACTGCTGATTTTTCTATATTTTGTTCTATAGCTCTATATTTTGGTATTATTATTATTTTTTTTTTTTGCCCTTTCCACACTATTGTAAAAATACATTTTTTTAAATTGGCTGGTAGAAATGATTAGAAATACATTTCAACAGATAAGTACGTGTCTGTAGTTAACACAGTTTTTTTTAGTTAGTTAGTTAGTTTTTTAACTTCACTGTGATTAAATCTTGCGTTTCATCAGCCATGTCATATTGTGAGATCTGATGGCTCAGGCCAGGAAACACTTTCTTATTGTCAGTTTATCTCATATCTCACACATTTCTATGACATTTAAAATATGAGTGATGGTGAATCCCCACATGCCCACTTGAGGATTATACTGAAGGTGTGATCCTTGGAGCATATGTTGTTGTAGACTCCATTGCTGTCAGTTCATTCACGTTTGTAACATCTGGCAATTTTTCAACTTTTATCAACACCTGCCTTGAAAAAGCAAAAACAGTCAACAAATTAAGAACCACAGTCTAGATACATGACAATAATATTACTTTGTCGGTATTTCCCAGTTACTCAGAATGAAATCCTCTTTGCTGAAAGAAATGATTACAAATACATTTAAAAAGGTAAATAAATCTCTTTAGTTAACTCAACCTTTAACATTTAAAATAGCACACCATAACATGAAGTGACAGGGAGAGGGTCACCTACAGTATACCACCTGACAGTACAATAAATTGCTACCAATGATGTTGGTTGGTTCTGCATGGTCAAAGATTAAAAAATCTTCTACGCCCATTGTCCAAACATTTGTCATGTGTCACCACATTTTGAGCTGTTGTGAGGGTGGACTGTTGAGGAAGTAGATCTAAAGATGGAAAATGTTTAATCTGTCAGGCTTGGTGGATTTTTCCCTTGACCTAAGATTACTTAAAACAGTTTCATTGAATCAAAGTCTGAATTTCTCTCCAGCTGAATTGCTAGTTTCCTATTCCTTGTTTGATCATTGATTGTAATTGATATGATTCAAGGCTCACATAAAATTCTCTGGAACTTTATCTCATCTGTCTTCATCTTACAAGTATTACACACTGTGCGAGATAGTTCTGATGAGGTGTGTTTGTGTTAAGAGACGCACACCTTCAGTTAGGTCTCTCAGTTAGCAGTGTGCTGACCAGAGTGATCTTAGGACAGGCAGGTGCTCATGTTGCAGTCATGATCATTTGCTGTTTTTCTTTGTGCAGGATCTCCAAAACACAATCCTGATAAACGACATGACAATAGCATTACTGTGTCAAAGAAGACTGTTTGTTGGTTCACTCGTTGGCTTGATTTGAGAATAACTGCAATCCAGTCAGTTGGCGGACAAATCCTTCTCTGTAGATGTTTCTGGCACAGGAAGCGTGCGACTGTATAAACATTGGCAGATTTAGAGCTGGTCTTCTTTACAAGTTTAACTTTCTTTATTGCTGCGATAACAATTCATTGAATTCTCACATGAAATTCTCTGCTACCTTATCATCATATTATTACACATCATACAAGATATTTCTGATAACTGTGAAGGTGTGTCCAGAGGTCAGGATAGACGGGGCTGTGAGGGACTGGACTTGTCCAGAGTGTTTGTTGGTACACTCGTTGGATTGGAGGCATAAGGTGTTATCACCATGGCAATGAGACAGTCCACTCGGAATCTCGTAGCAGCCATATTAAACAATGGCTGACTCTTCAGTGAACCCATCCTCGTTGAACTTCATCCAGTATGGTTTCCCTTCTATGTTGCAACTGCATGTCCTCAGAAACTCTCGCTTATTGTTGAGTAATTCTAAGAACTGCTGATTTCTTGCAAACTTTGTCAATTGTTACAACTTCTGTATGTAACTAGTGTAATGACACATAATGCATGATTAACAGCTGATGTAATCATATCTGAGAATACATGATCATTACGGTGAGTTATAAAATGTTTATTAAATTGTATGTACATTCATTCACAGGGTGCTTTATATTTAATTAATTCTTTCACTTTTTCACATTCTTGGTTTTTGGAAAATGTAGTTTTAACCAAAGAAATTTTCAGTGACTGATATGTAGGATTTAGTGGCAACGACCATTCCAAGCATGAAGGGTGTTATGGAATTTTCTATTCTTGTAGTGTTCTGAGTGACGCATACATACTTTTAAATGGAAGATAATAAAAGCACGCACAGACACACAAAACACACAAATATACAGACACATTACACAAGGTCACACGAGGTCACGTGTGGGCCTTGAGGTCCTTAGCAGTATTAATTGTTTGGCTTTGACTGGCAACAGTAGGTTGTAGGTAGTAGGTAGTATTTGTGGTGTTATCTTGGGGTTTAAAGTCTATCCACCAGCACGAGGTGGGCAGAATGTGAGACAGACTCTGGCACTTCTGATGTTCTTTGAGAGTGTCTCCAATTCTCCTTGGCCAAGCGTCAATAGTCAATGCAGCATAAGACATGGGGAACCGGAGCTTCAACCTCCTCGTCAGATCATCTGCAGGGAGAAAGAGTAGAGACTCTCTACTCTCTAGGAGGAGAGAGACCTCCTTAAGTCAACTCAAGCTGACGAGACAGTAAGTCTCACCTGAGGTCTCCTCTGTGCTGAGAGAGAGAAAGGTGGGGAGAGACAAAAAAAACATGCCCACACACACATAGTCCTACCTCCTGGCCTCACATAACACTCATACACTGTAAATATGGTTAATACATTGGATATGAAATCTGTCTAGAGGCAGTGATCAGTTGAAACAGACTTAGCTTTAAATTACTTAAGGAATAAGGGGTCACATTCCTGATGGCCTTGCTTGACAGAATTGAGTACAATCTTTCCTCCACTACATGGAAAGTTCTTGAAGACTCGAATATGGAGGTAATCGCTACATTGGCGCTCCACCCCCACATGAACCTGCAGGGAAGAGATTAAACATCTCAACAAACATATGCAATTTCATCTTGTGTTACTGATCAGAGCAATACTTTAGTTCTTTTCTTTCAAATAAACAATATTAAAATATTTATTACCTTGATGAGATAGTTCATTCCAGTCTCACGGTGACTCCTGAATTTAATGGCTTTGTATATTACATATTTCTTGCCAGTCTTTTCCTCCACTTGGCACTTCACCTGTGTGAAGAATAAAATAAGATCTGATGTAAATCCAGCCTGAAATGCAAACCACTAGAGGATGTGAAGAAGTAAGTTAGACTGAAGCTCACCTCATCACAAATGCTCTGAACTGATTCAGTGGCGTCTTTTGTCTCTGTCCATTGCCCGCACGCGTTAGCCATCGTCCCAAGCTCGGTTGAAGTTGACAGCACTCTTTCCTCCATTACATGGAAAGTTCTTTAAGACTCGAATATGGAGGTAATCAACACCTTGGCACTCCACCCCCACATGAACCTGCAGGGAAGAGATTAAACGTCTCAACAAACATATGCAATTTCATCATGTATGATACTTCTGTTCTTTTCTTTCAAACTGTATTGGACAAAGTTCAGCAAGGATGCGTTCGCTGAAGAGTCCGTTATTGTTGTGGTGGTGCAGAACAAACCTCAGTACAGTATGTGGGCTGTAAGTAGGGAAGTGCTACATCTTTTGTACGTGCATTGCATTGTGACTAACAAGAAAATATGTGGACACAAAGGTCCACAGAGGTTAGTTTCAACATAATTCAGAAGAAAAATGTTTGGTATTGAGGAAATAAATCTGCAACTAAGAGCTAAGATTGACAAACTGAACACTGGCTCCAGAACGGGTCTTTTACATTTTCTGCAGTCACCGTACTTTCTCCCCTTTGTTGTGGAGAAATTGCTGAAGTCAAAGGTCAATGGTGAGGTCAGGAAGAAAGAAAGTGTTCAGGAGCCTCTGATGTCTTATGCTGTATTATGTATTGACGATTGGCCAAGGAGAATTAGAGACACTCTCAAAATACATCAGAAGTGCCTGAGTCCGTCTCACATTCTGCCCAACTCGTGCTGGTGGATTTAAACCCCAAAATAACACCACAAATACTATACGCCCAGAATTAGTTAAAGAGAATGTTTTTACCAAGAACAGTGTCATTGTCAACATATTGTAGTCTGGAGACACAGATGTCTGTTTATGCAGACTGGAATGCTATCTATTATGTCTAAGCAGGCAGCACCAGATTTCTCCAACCCTGGCCCCCACAGTGTTGAGATAGACTGGCACCTACTGTTGCCAGTCAAAGCCAAACAATTAATACTGCCGAGGACCTCAAGGCCCACATGTGGCCTTGTGTAATGTGTCTGTATATTTGTGTGTTTTGTGTGTCTGTGTGTGCTTTTATTATCTTCCATTTAAAAGTATATATGCGTCACTCAGAACACTACAAGAATAGAAAACACCCTAATTGTTGCTTGTAATGACACTGCACTGAACTCTTTTGGGATTTTATAAGATTTTAGAATAGATATCTCGTACACACCCTTTATTAATGCTGAAATTTAACATTTAACGTTGAAGGTTAAAAAAGAAAGGGAAAAAAAGAAATCGGCTTTTAGAATTACTCAACAATTAGTCAAAGGTCAACAATTAGTGAGAGTTTCTGAGGAAGCACAGTTGCAACATAAAGAGAATTCATTGGAAACTGTATTGAATAAAGTTCAACAAGGATGGGTTCACTGAAGAGTCCGTTATCATTGTTGTATATATGAACTATATGTGCAGGAACAAAGCTCAGGACAGACACTTGTTGTGTATTTGTAGCCAGTGTGAGATGACGTTTGTGTCAACCACAGCAGGTATTAAACAGGATTAGGAAATAGGAAAAGTGTTTGGTTTTTAGTGAATAAATCTACAATAGCTCAGTCCATAGAATGAGGGTGGCCAGTTGAAATCCAGCATGGACCCAAAATAAGGAAGATGGACAGGTAGCTGGAGAGGTGACAGTTCACCTCCTGGGCACTGCTGAGGTGCCCTTGAGCAAGGCACCAAACCACTCCAACTGCTCGCAGGGCGCTTCTCAGGGGCGCTGCCCATCTCTCTCCATGTTTGCATGTCTACAACCTCTTGTACTCTATGTGTGTTTGTCATCATGTGTCAAACTTAGGGCAAGGGAAAAATCCACCAGTTACTCTTTTTTTCTTCCCCCATTTGTACCGCCCCCTGGATCACCACACCCTAAGCATTTGCCTATAAATGGCAGATCAGACGAACATCTTCAGTCCGCCTCTGCTCGTCTTTACGACATTTTGCAACATTCTCTGCAAGACAACAGGTAAGAGGCTCCAGGTTTGATTCTGAGTTAGGATTTTTTACTCTATGCACTTATTTAATTATTGTTTTCAACAGACGCTCACTACAACATCATCTGAAGTCATGGCTGCTGAACAAAAACCTAGATACGGCTGTACTCCAACAGGTAAAACTGCTATATGATCAATGTCTGTCAACATTTAATAGACTTTTGAATGTGGTATTATGACATAACAGGGTGAATTATATTTTAATGTAAATGCAACTTATTTAATACTACGGAAGCGCATTGCATTCACTGCACGTAAACACTAATGTTGTTGGTGTGGCTCCAGGGATGACTCGTTTTGATGAAAATTATGTGTCTCTTTATTCTGCACCTTAACAGAAATCAGAAACACATAATACATACTGGAGAGGGTCTTGCATATTAAAGAAGTGAAACAATGTCCAGCTCTCCTCCCAACAATCATTTTCATGCAGTCCTTAATTCATTTCCTAATTATCATAACGTCAATGAATGTCACCCAGGCACTGTAGCCTTCACAGCAAAGCTGAATGCCGGAGACAGCCATCCAAAACACTCTGGAGTCCTGAAGTTTAAGACTGTGCTGATCAACGAGGGAGAAGGTTACAGTCCTGGCACAGGCGTCTTCACCTGTCCTGCGGATGGCTTCTATTACTTCATGGTGCATGTGTCTGTGCATGGGTGTGGGCAGTGTGCAATATTCAAAAATGGGGAGAAAATAGTGAGTCTGTATGACACCTCTGTTCCTAATAAGAAAAACCAAGTGGCCAGTGTGAGCACTGTGATCGAACTGTCAGCAAACGACGAGGTCTGGGTGAATCTCTGGGGGCCTGGCAGAAATGATATCTTTGCAACTGAAGATAATGACACTGTCTTTACTGGGTTTCGTTTGGGTTAATGACATTAGTGTCAAAAAAGCTCTTGGAGGGGCTTTTTCCCCCCATAATGAGCCAGTACCACTTCAGTGTATTCTTACTAAATGAAGTTTGAGTACTATAAAATTTTGTGCTTGCTGCTAGATCTTCTGAGTGCGAAATATGCAATACTCTAACAAATTAGTTGGTCTTCTCTGATTTAACGTGATTTCTAGATGGTTTTCCCTGATTTAATTCGTTTTCTTTGATTTAATGAGATTTGCTTTAAGCTTTAAAGAAACATATATTACACAATGTAAACATTGAAGCACTGTGCTAATCATTATGCTAGTGGTCATGCTAATGCTAGAACATTTGCTGATAACTGGAAACATTTTAACCATTGTCAAATCACTGAAGCAGAACCCCTCTTTGAGTGAAGTATGACATTAGTGTCAAAAAAGCTCTTGGAGGGTCTTTTTCCCCCCATAATGAGCCAGTGCCACTTCAGTGTATTCTTACTAAGTGAAGTTTGTTACAAATGACACTGTATTGTGCTTTTGCATCAATAACTTCATTGTTTTACTGAAGTAAACTGTGTTGTGTATGCCCAATCATAATGTAATGCTGCATGGCTTTACTCTTAATAAAAATAAATTTGCTTGAAGATTCTTTTTTCTTTTCAAAACTTTTCATCATACAGTTCTAGGGGCTGCCATAGACTTTAATTGCAGCAGAAAAGGGATCAATAATAACAGGAAAAGCTACAAACACAATGGGTGCCAGGCCCCCAGTCAATAGATTACTGCGGCATGCAGAATCTGACTTCACAACTGAGAACTGAGACAGCTGAGAAGAATCACAATAAATATCATTTTCTGACGCATTCTTTATTCTTCTTTTACAAAATAACTTCCAACACTGAATGTCATCATACGCTGTAAATTTGTGTTAATACATTGGATATGAAATCTGTCTGGAGGCAGTGATCAGTTGAAACAGGCTGTGCTTTAAATGACTTAAGGAGTAAGGGGGTCACATTCCCGTTGGCCTTGCTTGACAGAATTGAGTACAATCTTTCCTCCACTACATGGAAAGTTCTTGAAGACTCGAATATGGAGGTAATCGCTACATTGGCGCTCCACCCCCACATGAACCTGCAGGGAAGAGATTAAACATCTCAACAAACATATGCAATTTCATCTTGTGTTACTGATCAGAGCAATACTTTAGTTCTTTTCTTTCAAATAAACAATATTAAAATATTTATTACCTTGATGAGATAGTTCATTCCAGTCTCACGGTGACTTCTGTATTGAATGGCTCTGAATATTTCATATTTCTTGCCAGTCTTTTCCTCCACTTGGCACTTCACCTGTGTGAAGAATAAATTAAGATGTCACGTAAATCCTGCCTGAAATGCAAAGCAGACAGTTGTGTGTAGAGGATGTGAAGAGTTAAGTTAGACTGAAGCTCACCTCATCACAAATGAACTGAATATCCTCATCAGCAGGAAATGTCTCAGTCCATCCTCCTGGAATATTAGCCATTGTCAAAAGCTGAGTTGATAGAGAAGGTAACCGTCTTTCTTCTTTTATGCGTCTAAGTGTTTGAACTGTTCATGAAACGCATATGTATTTATACAGAGTAACCACCCTTGGATACACCTGAAAGCACTACATGCTGGGTGGAGCTACATTATTATCAGCATGCTAGCAATGTCATTATGAACATGTCAGCATGGATCTTCTTAGCTGTTGCTTAATTCAGCGTTTGTAGGCCACCTTTACTTCTGTTAGATGGCACAGGGGACGTGGTCGTTGTTATTTATGTTTCACTTCTTATTATCGCCTTAGCGATACTACTATTGTTTTTAGTGGCAACTTTTGTCTTCACATTTTCTTTCAATATGTTTCGGGCCTTGCGAGCCCTTGAGGTCCGTAACAATGAGGATATTCAGTGTTGGAAGATGTAGAATTAACTATTTTGTAAAAGAAGAATAAAGAATGCATCAGAAAATGATATTTATTGTGATTCTTCTCAGCTGTCTCAGTTCTCAGTTGTGAAGTCAGATTCTGCATGCCACAGCAATCTATTGACTGGGGGCCTGGCACCCATTGTGTTTGTAGCTTTTTCTGTTATTATTGATCCCTTTTCTGCTGCAATTGAAGTCTATGGCAGCCCCTAGAACTGCATGATGAAAAGTTTTGAAAAGAAAAAAGAATCTTCAAGCAAATTTATTTTTATTAAGAGTAAAGCCATGCAGCATTACATTATGATTGGGCATACACAACACAGTTTACTTCAGTAAAACCATGCAGTTATTGATGCAAAAGCACAATACAGTGTCATTTGTAACAAACTTCACTTAGTAAGAATACACTGAAGTGGTACTGGCTCATTATGGGGGGAAAAAGACCCTCCAAGAGCTTTTTTGACACTAATGTCATACTTCACTCAAAGAGGGGTTCTGCTTCAGTGATTTGACAATGGTTAAAATGTTTCCAGTTATCAGCAAATGTTCTAGCATTAGCATGACCACTAGCATAATGATTAGCACAGTGCTTCAACGTTTACATTGTGTAATATATGTTTCCTTAAAGCTTAAAGCAAATCTCATTAAATCAAAGAAAACGTATTAAATCAGGGAAAACCATCTAGAAATCACGTTAAATCAGAGAAGACCAACTAATTTGTTAGAGTATTTCATATATCGCACTCAGAAGATCTAGCAGCATGCACAAAATTTTATAGTACTCAAACTTCATTTAGTAAGAATACACTGAAGTGGTACTGGCTCATTACGGGGGTAGTTGTGAGGCGGTGTTTGAAAACAAGAATCAGAGTTTGAGCTGATTTTCTTTGGGTGATGTTCCCATTTATTGAAAGGTTGAACATGGATACTGGAACTTACATTTGATGACTTTTTTGGTTTAGTTTTTAATTTTATTCATGTATTTATTTTACAGATTATTGCATTCACCTTTCCTCCCAACAGTGAACATCGTCATATTTAGCCCAGATGTGACATGAAGATTTCAGTTTCCTATTGAGTTCAAGTCGACCCTCCTTCAAGAATTTCCCTCCAAATTCCAGCTTGTATGATCCCAATCCAATCTCCAACCCCCCCAGTCAACAGTGAATCAACTACTCTTAATTCAATAATACAACAAACGCAAATCAAATCAAATGATTCTGTTGTTGCATTGAGATACTAGATGGCACTAGAGGACAGTGTGTTGTACAAGGCACTGAGAAGAATAAAGAAAGACAACCCAGCTGTGGAAGGACTGAAGCACTCCCAAAGTGCACGGGATTGCAAAATGCCACAAATTCCACCAGAGGGCACAGAGAGCTGATGAGGCGATCACTATTGAATTGGTCAGCTCAACTTCTTTGCTTTACATACGGTGTTACCTATCCTCCTGTGAAAGAAAATGTGATGCTCTTCAATGTTGAGACTTCAGATACCTACCACAGCGAATGCTGCAGAGTTGCTACTGCAGTCATGAGTGGTGGACACATGAGGGACACCAGGGAATAGCATGTACTAAGCAGAGACTGCATAGACCATGGGAGGAGGTGGCCATTGACATAACAGGTCACTTTGAGTGTGCCGCATGGGATAGTTGTCACACCATTCCTCTCACAGGCTATCACAGTAAGTGGGCAGAAGACCTATAAAGTTATATAAAGTTATATAAAGTGAGCTATAAAGTGAGCCTTATCATAGCAATTACAATAAATGATTATCAAATAATGAACTGGTAGCAGTTTATTGTAGCAATTCAACTGGAGAGAAATTCAGACTCTGATTCAATAAAACTTGTGTGTGTTGTTGAACTTTGAATAACCAATTATAGCATGAGAAGAGGAAGGTGACGTTGGCAGGCCGACAAAAACTTTGTCACTTGCAAAGCAAGGGGCAAAACCACCAAACCTGACAACCTTCCTACCTCTGACAATGGATGTCAGTTTTCCTCACAGGCAGAGAGATGAAGCATTAGCGCTCCAGTGTCTATTATCCGAGCGCAAATGACCTGTCTGTCTGTTCACGAGTTAGGTAAAAACTACAGCTGTCCAGTTTTTACTCCTCTTGCAGCTCAAATGCACAATCTATGACCTCTGTGCATGCAGTTTGCACAGACGCTGTCCAGTTTGTTCTGGACCAATCCTAAATCACTGTCCACCTGTCTCTTATTTTAGCCGAGGCAGAGGACTTGATGAAGTCTGAATTCTCATTTTGCATTTGTTGTGTTTAATAATTTCGGGATAAAGCCGCAGGGCTACAACTCAACAAAAAGACTATTATATGAAAGTCTCCTCTGACATAAATCTGCAGGTAACAGAGGAAAACAGTTCAGCTCTTCACACATCAGTGGACTGTACCATCGTTTTTTTTTCTTTTGTTGTTGTTTTATACATGAAAATCGACCTGCAACTTTAACTTGTAATTTCAAACAGAGAACTTAAAAAATGGAAGCAAACTTTAACCATGTAGTTGCACTTGTTCAATATTCAGTCATCTCCATGTTTTATTACTCAAGTTTGATTGATACACAGCACTTGCAAGAAAGAATCACAATAAATCTCATTTTCTGATGTGTTCTTTATTGTTCTTTGACAAAAAAGTTTACTCAACATCTTTCCTTCCAACATTGTATATCCTCATATTCTGTATATGTGTTAATACAATGGAGAAGAAATCTGCCTGGACGCAGTGGGAGGTTGAATCAGGTTGTGCTTCAAATTCCTTTAAGAATGATGATGGGATCACATTTCTGATGGCCTTCCTCTACACGGCGTACCTCAGAAGGTTTTCCCTTGTGTAGAAGGCTGTGAAAGATGCGAATATGGAGGTAATCATCGCGTCCCACATGAACCTGCAGGGAAGAGATTAAATATATTAACAAAGATATTCATCTTCATCTTGTGCTGTTGAGCTGCACGTCACAATTCATTCAGTCCATGTTTAAAAAAGACTCTTTCTTCTTTCAAATAAATAATATCATAATAATAACTACCTTGATGAGGAGGTTCGTTCCAGGCTCAATCCTGCATACTCCTTGAATCCTGAATTCAATGGCTCTGAACATCCCATATGTTTTGCCAGTCTTTTCCTCCACTTGGCACTTCACCTGTGTGAAGAATAAAATAAAATGTGATGTAAATCCAACCTGAAATGCAAAGCAGAGTTGTGAGGAATTTAGACTGAAGCTCACCTCATCACAAAGTTTCTGAACTGATTCAGTGGCATCTTGAGTCTCACTCCATGGTCCCACACATTCGTGATGGTCTTCCTCAGGAATGAGGGGATCACATTTGTGATGGCCTTCCTTGACACGGCGTACCACAGAAGGGTTTCCCCTTTCCAGAAGGCTGTGAAAGATGCGAATATGGAGGTAATCATCGCGTCCCACATGAACCTGCAGGGAAGAGATTAAATATATTAACAAAGATATTCATCTTCATCTTGTGCTGTTGAGCTGCACGTCACAATTAATTCAGTCCATGTTTATAAAAGACTCTTTTTTCAAATAAACAATATCACAAAAATAACTACCTTGATGAGGAGGTTCGTTCCAGGCACAATCTTGTGTACTCCTTGACTCCTGAATTCAATGGCTCTGAACATTCCATATGTTTTGCCAGTCTTTTCCTCCACTTGGCACTTCACCTGTGTGAGGAATAAAATAATATGTGATGTAAATCCAACCTGAAATGCAAAGCAGAGTTGTGAGGAATTTAGACTGAAGCTCACCCCGTCACAAAGTTTCTGAACTGATTCAGTGGCATCTTGAGTCTCACTCCATGGTCCCACACATTCGTGATGGTCTTCCTCAGGAATGAGGGGATCAGATTCGTGATGGCCTTCCTCTACACGGAGTACCACAATAGGGTTTTCCATCGGTAGCACTATTTGACAGATGCGAATATGGAGGTAATCTTCGCATCCCACATGAACCTGCAGGGAAGAGATGAAATATCTAAACTTTTGTGTTGTTTTAAAATTAATTTAGTACATTTATATTTTTGTATGATTTTTGCTTATATTCTTTCAAATAAATAGTGTCAAAATATTTATCACCTTGATGAGATAGTGTGTTCCACCACACAGAGCCAATACTTTGTATTCAAGGGCTCTGAATGTTCCATATTCCTTGCCTGTTGTTTCCTCCACCTTGGGCTTCACCTGTGTGAAGAATAAAATAAGATGTGATATAAATCCAGCCTGAAATGCAAACCAGACAGTTGTGTGTAGAGGTTGTGAAGAATTAAGTTAGACTGACACTCACCTTATCACAAATGCGCCGAATATGCTCATCAGCAGGTAATGTCTCACTCCATTTACCCAGGACAGGATTCATTGTCAAAAGCTGAGTTGACAGAGAAGGTAACCGTCTTTCTTCTTTTATGCGTCTCAGGTGTTTAAACTGTTCATCCAACGCACATGTATTTATACAGAGTAACACCCTTGGATACACCTGAAAGGTGGTCCCACTACATGTTGGGTGGAGCTACATGTGCAACCACAACCCTGGCATGACTGTGGTTACATTTGTTCACCTGATATGAATTATTTGACAAATATCTAGTTTACATTGTGGAGATTCTTAAACAATGTATGTTTCAAATATCATTCATATTTTGATCACTTTCACTGAGCCACACAGACCTTTATATAATAATATATTAATATATATACTATTGTTTTGATGCCAAGATGCAGGCACCACTCTTATACCAAGTCATCAGTGGATGTCTAAACAACTGTAGTGTCTGTCTCAACAATGTATTTTTTTTAATAGTGCATAGATCATTTAGATCATCTAGAAATAAACCAAAATTATTCTGCACAAAATCATAAATCTATCAAAATCTATGACGTTCTATTCAATCTGTTCACCTGAACGTGAAAAAAGAAAAGCAACATTTCTATGTGATCTTATTTCTGTTGTTTTATTTAACATATTCCTTCTCATAAAACATTCAACTTTCTCCCTCACAGCCCCGACTATCCTGACCTCTGGACACACCTTCACAGTTATCAGCAATATCTTGTATGATGTGCAATAATATGATGATAAGGTAGCAGAGAATTTCATGTGAGAATTAAATGAATTGTTCTCACAGCAATAAAGAAAGTTAAACTTGTAAAGAAGACCAGCTCTAAATCTGCCAATGTTTATACAGTCGCACCCTTCCTGTGCCAGAAACATCTACAGAGAAGGATTTGTCCGCCAACTGACTGGATTGCAGTTATTCTCAAATCAAGCCAACGAGTGAACCAACAAAAAGTCTTCTTTGACACAGTAATGCTATTGTCATGTTGTTTATCAGGATTGTGTTTTGGAGCTCCTGCACAAAGAAAAACAGCAAATGATCATGACTGCAACATGAGCGCCTGCCTGTCCTAAGATCACTCTGGTCAGGACACTGCTAACTGAGAGACAACGCCAAGCTGTTAACTAACTGAAGGTGTGCGTCTCTTAACACAAACACACCTCATCAGAACTATCTCGCAGTGTGTAATACTTGTAAGATAAAGACGAGTTCCAGAGAATTTTATGTGAGCCTTATCATATCAATTACAATCAATGATTGTCAAATAATGAACTGGTAGCAGTTTATTGTAGCAATTCAACTGGAAAGAAATTCAGACTCTGATTCAATAAAACACCTGTGTGTTGTTGAACTTTGCCACTTGCAAAGCAAGGGGGACAACTTTCCTACCTCTGACAATGGATGTCAGTTTTCCTCACAGACAGAGAGGTGAAGCATTTGCGCTCCAGTGTCTATTATCCGAGCGCAAATGACCTCAGACTGTCTGTTCACGAGTTAGGTAAAAACTACAGCTGTCCAGTTTTTACTCCACTGGCAGCTCAAATGCACAATCTATGACCTCCGTGCATGCAGTTTGCACAGACGCTGTCCAGTTTGTTCTGGACCAATCCTAAATCACTGTCCACCTGTCTCTTATTTTAGCCGAGGCAGAGGACTTGATGAAGTCTAAATTCTCATTTTGCATTTGTTGTGTTTAATAATTTCGGGATAAAGCCGCAGGGCTACAACTCAACAAAAAGACTATTATATGAAAGTCTCCTCTGACATAAATCTGCAGGTAACAGAGGAAAACAGTTCAGCTCTTCACACATCAGTGGACTGTACCATCGTTTTTTGTTGTTGTTGTTGTTTTATACATGAAAATCGACCTGCAACTTTAACTTGTAATTTCAAACAGAGAACTTAAAAAATGGAAGCAAACTTTAACCATGTAGTTGCACTTGTTCAATATTCAGTCATCTCCATGTTTTATTAGTCAAGTTTGATTGATACACAGCACTTGCAAGAAAGAGTCACAACAAATCTCATTTTCTGATGCGTTCTTTATTGTTCTTTGACAAAAAAATTTACTCAACATCTTTCCTTCCAACATTGTATATCCTCATATTCTGTATATGTGTTAATACACTGGAAAAGAAATCTGCCTGGACGCAGTGAGAGGTTGAATCAGGTTGTGCTTCAAATTCCTTTAAGAATGATGATGGGATCACATTTCTGATGGCCTTCCTCTACACGGCGTACCTCAGAAGGTTTTCCCTTGTGTAGAAGGCTGTGAAAGATGCAAAGATGGAGGTAATCGTGGCGTCCCACATGAACCTGCAGGGAAGAGATTAAATATGTTAACAAAGATATTCATCTTCATCTTGTGCTGTTGAGCTGCACGTCACAATTAATTCAGTCCATGTTTATAAAAGACTCTTTCTTCTTTCAAATAAACAATATCACAATAATAACTACCTTGATGAGGAGGTTCGTTCCAGGCACAATCCTGCATACTCCTTGAATCCTGAATTCAATGGCTCTGAACGTTCCATATGTTTTGCCAGTCTTTTCCTCCACTTGGCACTTCACCTGTGTGAGGAATAAAATAATATGTGATGTAAATCCAACCTGAAATGCAAAGCAGAGTTGTGAGGAATTTAGACTGAAGCTCACCTCATCACAAAGTTTCTGAACTGATTCAGTGGCATCTTGAGTCTCACTCCATGGTCCCACACATTCGTGATGGTCTTCCTCGGGAATGAGGGGATCACATTCGTGATGGCCTTCCTTGACATGGCGTACCACAAAAGGGTTTTCCATCGGTAGCACTATTTGACAGATGCGAATATGGAGGTAATCTTCGCATCCCACATGAACCTGCAGGGAAGAGATGAAATATCTAAACTTTTGTGTTGTTTTAAAATTAATTTAGTACATTTATATTTATGTATGGTTTTTGGTTATATTCTTTCAAATAAATAGTGTCAAAATATTTATCACCTTGATGAGATAGTGTGTTCCACCACACAGAGCCAATACTTTGTATTTAACGGCTCTGAATGTTCCATATTCCTTGCCTGTTGTTTCCTCCACCTTGGGCTTCACCTGCGTGAAGAATAAAATTAGATGTGATATAAATTCAGCCTGAAATGCAAACCAGACAGTTGTGTGTAGAGGTTGTGAAGAATTAAGTTAGACTGACGCTCACCTCATCACAAATGCGCCGAATATGCTCATCAGCAGGTAATGTCTCACTCCATTTACCCAGGACAGGATTCATTGTCAAAAGCTGAGTTGACAGAGAAGGTAACCGTCTTTCTTCTTTTATGCGTCTCAGGTGTTTAAACTGTTCATCAAACGCACATGTATTTATACAGAGTAACACCCTTGGATACACCTGAAAGGTGGCCCCGCTACATGTTGGGTGGAGCTACATGTGCAACCACAACCCTGGCATGACTGTGGTTACATTTGTTCATCTGCTATGAATAATTTTACAAATATCTGGTTTACATTGTGGAGATTCTTAAACAATGTATGTTTCAAATATCATTCATATTTTGATCACTTTCACCGAGCCATACAGACCCTTATATAATAATATATTAATATATATACTATTGTTTTGATGCCAAGATGCAGGCACCACTCTTATACCAAGTCATCAGTGGATGTCTAAACAACTGTAGTGTCTGTCTCAACAATGTAGTTTTTTTTAATAGTGCATAGATCATTTAGATCATCTAGAAATAAACCAAAATTATTCTGCACAAAATCATAAATCTATCAAAATCTATGAAGTTCTATTGAAACCTGTTCACCTGAACGTGAAAAAAGAAAAGCAACATTTCTATGTGATCTTATTTCTGTTGTTTTATTTAACATATTCCTTCTCATAAAGCATTCAACTTTCTCCCTCACAGCCCCGACTATCCTGACCTCTGGACACACCTTCACAGTTATCAGAAATATCTTGTATGATGTGCAATAATATGATGATAAGGTAGCAGAGAATTTCATGTGAGAATTAAATGAATTGTTCTCACAGCAATAAAGAAAGTTAAACTTGTAAAGAAGACCAGCTCTAAATCTGCCAATGTTTATACAGTCGCACCCTTCCTGTGCCAGAAACATCTACAGAGAAGGATTTGTCCGCCAACTGACTGGATTGCAGTTATTCTCAAATCAAGCCAACGAGTGAACCAACAAACAGTCTTCTTTGACACAGTAATGCTATTGTCATGTTGTTTATCAGGATTGTGTTTTGGAGCTCCTGCACAAAGAAGAACAGCAAATGATCATGACTGCAACATGAGCGCCTGCCTGTCCTAAGATCACTCTGGTCAGGACACTGCTAACTGAGAGACCTAACTGAAGGTGTGCGTCTCTTAACACAAACACACCTCATCAGAACTATCTCGCACAGTGTGTAATACTTGTAAGATGAAGACAGATGAGATAAAGTTACAGAGAATTTTATGTGAGCCTTGAATCATAGCAATTACAATCAATGATCAAACAAGGAATAGGAAACTAGCAATTCAGCTGGAGAGAAACTCAGACTCAGAAACAGTTTTTAAAATCAGGAAAGTTGATCCACTTTCTTGTCTGGAGTTGTATCAGAAAGTTGTTTCTTTTAACTTAACTTAATTTGCTTGCTGCCAGGTCCTTTTATGCTCAGACAGTCAGATGGTCAGTTGCTGTTTTTTAAATTTCGTCTGTTTTGAATGAATACAAGTTATTATTGTTTTAGTGCCAACTTTTGTCTTCACGTTTTCTTTCAATGTTTCGGGCCTTGCGAACCCTTGAGGTCCGTAACAATGAGGATATTCAGTGTTGGAAGATGTAGAATTAACTATTTTGTAAAAGAAGAATAAAGAATGCATCAGAAAATGAGATTGTGATTCTTCTCAGCTGTCTCAGTTCTCAGTTGTGAAGTCAGATTCTGCATGCCACAGCAATCTATTGACTGGGGGCCTGGCACCCATTGTGTTTGTAGCTTTTCCTGTTATTATTGATCCCTTTTCTGCTGCAATTAAAGTCTATGGCAGCCCCTAGAACCGTATGATGAAAAGTTTTGAAAAGAAAAAAGAATCTTCAAGCAAATTTATTTTTATTAAGAGTAAAGCCATGCAGCATTACATTATGATTGGGCATACACAACACAGTTTACTTCAGTAAAACAATGAAGTTATTGATGCAAAAGCACAATACAGTGTCATTTGTAACAAACTTCACTTAGTAAGAATACACTGAAGTGGTACTGGCTCATTATGGGGGGAAGGCCCCTCCAAGAGCTTTTTTGACACTAATGTCATTAACCCAAACGAAACCCAGTAAAGACAGTGTCATTATCTTCAGTTGCAAAGATATCATTTCTGCCAGGCCCCCAGAGATTCACCCAGACCTCGTCTTTTGCTGACAGTTCGATCACAGTGCTCACACTGGCCACTTGGCTTTTCTTGTCAGGAACAGAGGTGTCATACAGACTCACTATTTTCTCCCCATTTTTGAGTATTGCACACTGCCCACACCCATACACAGACACATGCACCATGAAGTAATAGAAGCCATCCGCAGGACAGGTGAAGACGCCTGTGCCAGGACTGTAACCTTCTCCCTCGTTGACCAGCACAGTGGTAAACTTCAGGACTCCAGAGTGTTTTGGATAGCTGTCTCTGGCATTCAGCTTTGCTGTGAAGGCTACAGTGCCTGGGAGACATTCATTGACATTATGATAATTAGGAAATGAATTAAGGACTGTATGAAAATGATTGTTGTGAGGAGAGCTGGACATTGTTTCACTTCTTTAATATGCAAGACCCTCTCCAGTATGTATTATGTGTTTCTGATTTCTGTTAAGGTGCAGAATAAAGAGACACATAATTTTCATCAAAACGAGTCATCCCTGGAGCCACACCAACAACATTAGTGTTTATGTGCAGTGAATGCAATGCGCTTCCGTAGTATTAAATAAGTTGCATTTACATTAAAATATAATTCACCCTGTTATGTCATAATACCACATTCAAAAGTCTATTAAATGTTGACAGACATTGATCATATAGCAGTTTTACCTGTTGGAGTACAGCCATATCTAGGTTTTTGTTCAGCAGCCATGACTTCAGATGATGTTGTAGTGAGCGTCTGTTGAAAACAATAATTAAATAAGTGCATAGAGTAAAAAATCCTAACTCAGAATCAAACCTGGAGCCTCTTACCTGTTGTCTTGCAGAGAATGTTGCAAAATGTCGTAAAGACGAGCAGAGGCGGACTGAAGATGTTCATCTGATCTGTCATTTATAGGCAAATGCTTAGGGTGTGGTGATCCAGGGGGCGGTACAAATGGGGGAAGAAAAAAAGAGTAACTGGTGGATTTTTCCCTTGCCCTAAGTTCGACACATGATGACAAACACACATAGAGTACAAGAGGTTGTAGACATGCAAACATGGAGAGAGATGGGCAGCGCCCCTGAGAAGCGCCCTGCGAGCAGTTGGAGTGGTTTGGTGCCTTGCTCAAGGGCACCTCAGCAGTGCCCAGGAGGTGAACTGTCACCTCTCCAGCTACCTGTCCATCTTCGTTATTTTGGGTCCATGCTGGATTTCAACTGGCCACCCTCCAGTTCCCAAGCGATGTTTCTATGGACTGAGCTACTGCCGCACTATTTATTAAGCAATACCGCATCAGTTTTGTTCTCATCATGAAGTGCAGCATCTTGGCTCATATCACAACATTTTAGTGTGAATTTATTTCACTTTTTATTTCTAGTTATGTTTGTTCAGAGAGTATAAAAATGTAGATTTATTTCCTAAAAACACTTTTCCTATTTCCTAATCCTGTTTAATATCTTACACTGGCTACAAATACACAACAAGTGTCTGTCCTGAGCTTTGTTCTGTACTACAATTGTTATGGAATTTTCTATTCTTGTAGTTTTCTGAGTGACACATACATACTTTTAAATGGAATATAATAAGAGCACAAACATACAGACATTATAAGATATAACGGACTCTTCAGTGAACCCATCCTTGTTGAACTTTATTCAATACAGTTTCCAATGAATTCTCTTTATGTTGCAACTGCGCTTCCTCAGAATTCTAAAAAGTTTTCTAAAAAGTTCTATATTTTGGTATTATTATTTTTATTATTTTTTTCCCTTTCCACACTGCAAAATGCATTTGCAGTGTGGAAATGATTAGAAATACATTTCAACAGATAAGTACGTGTCTGTAGTTAACACAGTTTTCAGCATGGATATAGTTTTTTAACTTCACTGTGATTAAATCTTGCGTTTCATCAGCCATGTCATATTGTGAGATGTGATGGCTCAGGCCAGGAAACACTTTCTTATTGTCAGTTTATCTCATATCTCACACATTTCTATGACATTTAAAATATGAGTGATGGTGAATCCCCACATGCCCACTTGAGGATTATACTGAAGGTGTGATCCTTGGAGCATATGTTGTTGTAGACTCCATTGCTGTCAGTTCATTCACGTTTGTAACATCTGGCAATTTTTCAACTTTTATCAACACCTGCCTTGAAAAAGCAAAAACAGTCAACAAATTAAGAACCACAGTCTAGATACATGACAATAATATTACTTTGTCGGTATTTCCCAGTTACTCAGAATGAAATCCTCTTTGCTGGAAGAAATGATTACAAATACATTTAAAAAGGTAAATAAATCTCTTTAGTTAACTCAACCTTTAACATTTAAAATAGCACACCATAACATGACAGGGAGAGGGTCACCTACAGTATACCACCTGACAGTACAATAAATTGCTACCAATGATGTTGGTTGGTTCTGCATGGTCAAAGATTAAAAAATCTTCTACGCCCAGTGTCCAAACATTTGTCATGTGTCACCACATTTTGAGCTGTTGTGAGGGTGGACTGTTGAGGAAGTAGATCTAAAGATGGAAAATGTTTAATCTGTCAGGCTTGGTGGATTTTTCCCTTGACCTAAGATTACTTAAAACAGTTTCATTGAATCAAAGTCTGAATTTCTCCCCAGCTGAATTGCTAGTTTCCTATTCCTTGATGGACAATCATTCATTGTAATTGATATGATTCAAGGCTCACATAAAATTCTCTGGAACTTTATCTCATCTGTCTTTATCTTACAAGTATTACACACTGTGCGAGATAGTTCTGATGAGGTGTGTTTGTGTTAAGAGACGCACACCTTCAGTTAGGTCTCTCAGTTAGCAGTGTCCTGACCAGAGTGATCTTAGGACAGGCAGGTGCTCATGTTGCAGTCATGATCATTTGCTGTTTTTCTTTGTGCAGGATCTCCAAAACACAATCCTGATAAACAACATGACAATAGCATTACTGTGTCAAAGAAGACTGTTTGTTGGTTCACTCGTTGGCTTGATTTGAGAATAACTGCAATCCAGTCAGTTGGCGGACAAATCCTTCTCTGTAGATGTTTCTGGCACAGGAAGGGTGCGACTGTATAAACATTGGCAGATTTAGAGCTGGTCTTCTTTACAAGTTTAACTTTCTTTATTGCTGCGATAACAATTCATTGAATTCTCACATGAAATTCTCTGCTACCTTATCATCATATTATTACACATCATACAAGATATTTCTGATAACTGTGAAGGTGTGTCCAGAGGTCAGGATAGACGGGGCTGTGAGGGACTGGACTTGTCCAGAGTGTTTGTTGGTACACTCGTTGGATTGGAGGCATAAGGTGTTATCACCATGGCAATGAGACAGTCCACTCGGAATCTCGTAGCAGCCATATTAAACAATGGCTGACTCTTCAGTGAACCCATCCTCGTTGAACTTCATCCAGTATGGTTTCCCTTCTATGTTGCAACTGCATGTCCTCAGAAACTCTCGCTTATTGTTGAGTAATTCTAAGAACTGCTGATTTCTTGCAAACTTTGTCAATTGTTACAACTTCTGTATGTAACTAGTGTAATGACACATAATGCATGATTAACAGCTGATATAATCATATCTGAGAATACATGATCATTACGGTGAGTTATAAAATGTTTATTAAATTGTATGTACATTCATTCACAGGGTGCTTTATATTTAATTAATTCTTTCACTTTTTCACATTCTTGGTTTTTGGAAAATGTAGTTTTAACCAAAGAAATTTTCAGTGACTGATATGTAGGATTTAGTGGCAACGACCATTCCAAGCATGAAGGGTGTTATGGAATTTTCTATTCTTGTAGTGTTCTGAGTGACGCATACATACTTTTAAATGGAAGATAATAAAAGCACGCACAGACACACAAAACACACAAATATACAGACACATTACACAAGGTCACACGAGGTCACGTGTGGGCCTTGAGGTCCTTAGCAGTATTAATTGTTTGGCTTTGACTGGCAACAGTAGGTTGTAGGTAGTAGGTAGTATTTGTGGTGTTATCTTGGGGTTTAAAGTCTATCCACCAGCACGAGGTGGGCAGAATGTGAGACAGACTCTGGCACTTCTGATGTTCTTTGAGAGTGTCTCTAATTCTCCTTGGCCAAGCGTCAATAGTCAATGCAGCATAAGACATGGGGAACTGGAGCTTCAACCTCCTCGTCAGATCATCTGCAGGGAGAAAGAGTAGAGAGAGAGACTAGACAAGAGAGAGACCTCCTTAAGTCAACTCAAGCTGACGAGACAGTAAGTCTCACCTGAGGTCTCCTCTGTGCTGAGAGAGAGAAAGGTGGGGAGAGACAAAAAAAACATGCCCACACCCACATAGTCCTACCTCCTGGCCTCTGATAACACTCATACACTGTAAATATGTGTTAATATATTGGATATGAAATCTGTCTGGAGGCAGTGATCAGTTGAAACAGGCTGTGCTTTAAATTACTTAAGGAGTAAGTATTCCTGATTCCTGATGGCCTTGCTTGACAGAATTAAGTACAATCTTTCCTCCACTACATGGAAAGTTCATGGAAAGACTCGAATATGGAGGTAATCACTACATTGGCGCTCCACCCCCACATGAACCTGCAGGGAAGAGATTAAACATCTCAACTAACATATGCAATTTCATCTTGTGTTACTGATCAGAGCAATACTGTAGTTTTTTTCTTTCAAATAAACTACCAACCTGAAATGCAAACCAGAGGTTGTGAAGAATTAAGTTCGACCGAAGCTCACCTCATCACAAATGCGCTGAACTGATTCAGTGACATCTCTTGTCTCACTCCATGCTCCCACAGGTTTATCCATTGTCCCAAGCTCAGCTGAAGTTAACAGAGGAGTCAGTTGTTGACTTTTGTGTTGATTTTCAGCTGGTTCAGCGAGAATATATATACTGTGTACCACCCCTGAATACAGACATGTAGGTGAGTCTAATAAATTACATTTTGGGTGTACACACGTGGTTAGTGTTGCTCATCAGTTATGAATTGCTCCCCATTTCTAGAAAACACTGTAACATTTCCAAAAAATTGCTTGTTTTAAATTGCATCATTCAGAGTCTGATCACCTGAAGTATCTTTAAAGCAGCTATAGTAAAATTGTTGCTTGTATTGACAAACCAGTGTCAACCACAAGATGGTGCTCACTGGTAGTCATGTGAATTTTGAGTCTTGAGGTGATGAGTGAGATTAATGAAACGGTTTCAACTATTTCTAACTATGTGGCTTGCAGGATTTTCTTGGGACAATCCAAGAGTTGAAAGAAACATCAGAAAATAGTTTCACAAAGTCTTAGAGAGAGTTCAGTTAGCACCTGAGTGCCCAACATAAATGTGATTTAAGCCGTGCTGTGTAGTAGAATAATAACAGGTAAATGCATTTTTTTCTGTCTTTACAAGCATATAAACTTTTTTTTTTGGTCTAGTGTTTAAAAAGCCAATTAAAGAAAAATTAAATCATTCAAACCGCAGTACATAATGAATAGGCACACCAAGTATAGGTATGTGTCTGTTAGAAACAATAAATGTTCATATACTACAGTCCACAGCAGTATCTACTAACATACTCCACCTAGTGCTCAGAAGTAGATCCACACAAAGGAAAGAAATCCAAAACTTGATTTAAAATCATTGTGTTTTTAAATTTTCCTTACTATCAAAGTAATCCAGTTATATTTGTCTATATATGTATGAGTACACTGTAAAGAGAAATTGGTAATAGCTAATTTGGCATACATTTAATGGGGCCAAAATGTAAACAAATGCATAGGCTTTAGTTTTTAAACATCAAACAAATGTAACAACAGTGCCATCCAGTGACTTCAGATGGGGGATGATTTGTAGGCAGGTGAGCACTAATGTATTTCCCGATTTAAACACTTGATGGAGTCAAACAACAAAGAGATTGGAGCAGACAGGAGGATGCTAAAATGTAGAAATTAAAGTACAACCACATTTCCAACAAAGTTGGCAGACAGTGTAAAATGTTAATAGAAACAAAATGTAACGATGTGAAACATGTTATTGAAATATTTAATTGAATATAGCACACTATAGGACTATTTATCAAACACTGAAACTAGGTGATTGTATTGTTCTTGTTCTCAGTTTGGTTGGTGGCAACAAAAGACTGGAAGAGCTGTGAAATGGTAAAAGAAAGCACCTGGTGAAACATCTCACAAATAATGAGGTGAACTCACCTCATATATATATATATATATATATATATATATATATATATATATATATATATATATATATATATATATATATATATATATATATATATATATATATATATCCATAAAAATCACTTCAATCAAAAAATAAACCTTTTCAGTCATAAAAAAAATGTTTTTGAATGCAAAAAAATATTTGAGACTCAAAAAATTGCACTTGAATACTTTTTTTTTATTGAAAATGTTTTAATTAAGACACAAATGTCCTACCCATAACATGATCCAAACACAGAAAAGATTACTTCTATCAAAGAAAACATTTTCAATTCAATTTCAATTCAATTCAATTCAAAGCTGCTTCAAACAAAAAAACTTCACTTCTATCATAGAAAAGATTTTCAAGCAAAGAAAAACAGTGTTCAAATGCATTTTTTTGAGTCTCAACTATATTTTTGCATTCAAAGACTTTTTTTCTTTGATTGAAACAGATTTTTTTAATTGAAGTGAAGGTTTTTTTTCTTTTTCGTTTTTTTTCTCTGAAAATATTTTTTTTTTGATTGATCACAGAACACAGACAAAGTTTACTTCAGTTGATTTCCTTGTTTGATTACATTCTCTGTCTCAGAAGTATTTGCAGAGGTTTGATACGCAAGAAATACATTCCTCCTCCTCCGTGGCAGCTGTCAAGTGACTGAATGTTTCCCGGTGAAGTGTTTCCTGGTGAATGTTAGCATGCTAGCACACTAAACTGATATAGTGTGCATATTAAACATTACCTTATTATCAGCATGCTAGCAATGTCAAACAAACAAAAAATATTTTCCATAAAAAAAATCACTTCAATCAAAAAATAAACCTTTTCAGTCATAGAATTTTTTTGTTTGTTTGTTTTGTACATCATTGCATTTTCTATTAACATTTTGCACAGCGTTCAAACTTTGTTGGAAATGGAGTTGTAGTAAATTTTGTGGCTTTAAGTGAAAATAGTAGATTGAGATGTTAAAGTTCAACAGGTCAGAGCTGAAATAGCCCAGCCCTCGGCTTTTAGAGACCCTAAACAAGATTTCATTTGTTGCCCCAAAAAACTTCTAGTGCAATCAACACATCACATACACCACTAATAATGGAGTGCACACACACGCACAAAAGAGATGGACAAGTCGTTCAACATCATATCTCAAATACTTGAGATACTGAGGGTTGGCAAGTAACTACAAACAGTAACATTATGTGAAAAGTAAATGAAAGAAATAAAAAATTGTTCACAGACTGTGGATTCTGAACAATCATTTGGTCCAGAAACCAAATAAACTAGCTGTTATCAAACTAGAAAGTCAGCCTAGAAATAGAAGCGAGGGAAATAGTTTTTATCTGAACTATTTTGTTTGGCTTTATCAGAGACACAGGCAGTTCATCTTCTGACATGCAGCCAAATCAAGATATTAATCAGAGGTCCTGTCTGATAAATAAGAGTGAGGATAAATACCAAAGCATGATGATGATTGCACAATCAGGATACATTTGTGGTTTTACTGAAAATCATGAGAAAGTTACAAGGCATCTCCGAAACTCACTGGTAACCAGAGCGGAGAGACACTGTGCTGCTGCCAAAAGAGCCGCTGAATGTAACCGTTTTGTCAAGACATCCAACAACAACTCATTGTGTAAAAGTTGCAAAATACCTGCAGGGCAGATGCTACACAAACAAAGTCATTCAGTAACTGCATTTGTTTGAATATAGAGGACGCTTTCTCACAAATTCAGATCAAAGTCAAAACCTGTTTTATGTTTTACTTTTACTTTGTTTTCTTTGTTTCTTGTATGATTCCACAGAAATGTCCTTGCGTCTGAGATTGCTTCAAGCTTTCAAACAAACAGCATGACATAGTTATGATGTGATGAAGTGTGAAACTGTCCTCTCATCAGATGTTACTTTATAATGTGAGTTAACATCAGAGAGATAAGATAGCTGCAAAACTGCAGAACCAACACCAAACATCTGTTTCATGTGGTAATGGGAACAAGCTTCATGCAGCATATTCTTATTAAAGAGGAACAGTAGTTGTAACTGTCCTAGAGAAAGACTTTATATGGTTGTTTATTTTGTTTTATGTTACTGCCATTTGAAGTCCAGGGATTAACAAATACTGCTGACACACAATATAATAATGGTTCCTGGTTCAAACCCTGGTTGGCACCTTAGAGTCTGCATGTTTTCCCTGTGTCTGTATGGGTTCTCTCAGAGTATGTGTTCTCCCACAGTCCAAAGACATGCAGGTTAATTGGCGACTGCCCATAGATGAATGCCCATAGGTGAATGTGACCGTCTCTAAGTGTCAGCCCTGTGACAAGCTGGTAACTTGTCCCACCCCTTGTCCATCGTTAGCTAGGATCTGCTCCAGCCCTGATAAGGTTAAGCAGTTATGGAAAATGGATGGCTGGACAACCTAATGTATCAATAATTACGAGTGAATTCAAACTTCATGACATATTTTTAGAAACATCATGAGATCAAGTAAATGCAATTCTTTCGCCTTCTTTATTATGTCTGCAGATATTAAACTTGCTCCTTCCAGACACCAAATGTCAATTTTGTGGAATCAATTCACAATAAAGATTCAGTGGACTGTAACATCAGTTTTTTTGTCATTTGTATGTTGTTTTATACATGAAAATTGACCTGCAACTTTAACTTGTAATTTCAAACAGAGAACTTAAAAAATGGAAGCAAACTTTAACCATGTAGTTGCACTTGTTCAATATTCAGTCATCTCCATGTTTTATTAGTCAAGTTTGATTGATACACAGCACTTGCAAGAAAGAATCACAACAAATCTCATTTTCTGATGCGTTCTTTATTGTTCTTTAGTTTACTCAACATCTTTCCTTCCAACATTGTATATCCTCATATTCTGTATATGTGTTAATACAATGGAAAAGAAATCTGCCTGGACGCAGTGAGAGGTTGAATCAGGTTGTGCTTCAAATTTCTTTAGGAATGATGATGGGATCACATTTGTGATGGCCTTCCTCCACAAGATTTACCACAGACTTTCCTCCATAACATGGAAGGCTTTGGAAGACTCCAATAATGAGGTAATTATCACTTCCCACATGAACCTGCAGAAAAGAGAACATTTAAACAAATATATTCATCTTCATCTTGTGTTGTTGAACAGTCAGAATCTTCTAATATGCAAACTTCTTTGTCAGAAGAACGGTATTGGGCAGGGGTATCGGGAGGATTTTGGCCCGTACACGCATTCGATTCATTCTTTCATTCAAGATTTTGAGCGAACTGTCGCTCACTTTTTTGCTGCAGCATCCACATGTTACACAAGATGGCCCCAGGCAATGCATGTCTGACATCGGTCAAGTTTCATTCCATATATGAGACTTTGTTTATTTTTTCAAATAAATAATATCAAAATGTCTCTTACCTTCATGAGATAGTTAATTCCAGCCACAACCTGACTCCTGTATTGAACGGCTCTGAATATTTCATATTTCTTTTTTGTCTTTTCCTCCACTTGGCACTTCACCTGTGTGAAGAATAAAATAAGATGTCATGTAAATCCAGCCTGAAATGCAAACCAGACAGTTGTGTGTAGAGGATGTGAAGAGTTAAGTTAGACTGAAGCTCACGTCATCACAAATGCGCTGAATATCCTCATCAGCAGGAAATGTCTCAGTCCATCCTCCTGGAATATTAGCCATTGTCAAAAGCTGAGTTGATAGAGAAGGTAACCGTCTTTCTTCTTTTATACGTCTAAGTGTTTGAACTGTTCATCAAATTCACATGTATTTATACAGAGTAACCACCCTTGGACACACCTGAAAGGTGGCCCCACTACATGCTGGGTGGAGCTACATGTGCAACCACAACCCTGGCATGACTGTGGTTACATTTGTTTATCTGATATGAATTACATTGCAGAGATTTTCAAAGAAATGTCTGTGAACACACACACGCCTGCATTGTTATCAGAAGGATCATAGATTGTGTTTGATAAGATAAAGTAGCAGAGAATTGTATCATTCAACTACAATAACTCAGCAGCTAACTACAACTACAGCTAACGTCAGGAACACAGACAAAGTTTACTTCAGTTGATTTCCTTGTTTGATTACATTCTCTGTCTCAGAAGTATTTGCAGAGGTTTGATATGCAGGAAGTACATTCCTCCTCCTCCATGGCAGCTGTCAAGTAACTGAATGTTTCCCGGTGAAATGTTTCCTGGTGAATGTTAGCATGCTAGCACACTAAACTGATATAGTGTGCATATTAAACATTACCTTATTATCAGCATGCTAGCAATGTCATTATGAACATGTCAGCATGGATCTTCTTAGCTGTTGCTTAATTCAGCGTTTGTAGGCCACCTTTACTTCTGTTAGATGGCACAGGGGACGTGGTCGTTGTTATTTATGTTTCACTTCTTATTATCGCCTTAGCGATACTACTATTGTTTTTAGTGGCAACTTTTGTCTTCACATTTTCTTTCAATATGTTTCGGGCCTTGCGAGCCCTTGAGGTCCGTAACAATGAGGATATTCAGTGTTGGAAGATGTAGAATTAACTATTTTGTAAAAGAAGAATAAAGAATGCATCAGAAAATGATATTTATTGTGATTCTTCTCAGCTGTCTCAGTTCTCAGTTGTGAAGTCAGATTCTGCATGCCACAGCAATCTATTGACTGGGGGCCTGGCACCCATTGTGTTTGTAGCTTTTCCTGTTATTACTGATCCCTTTTCTGCTGCAATTGAAGTCTATGGCAGCCCCTAGAACTGCATGATGAAAAGTTTTGAAAAGAAAAAAGAATCTTCAAGCAAATTTATTTTTATTAAGAGTAAAGCCATGCAGCATTACATTATGATTGGGCATACACAACACAGTTTACTTCAGTAAAACCATGAAGTTGTTGATGCAAAAGCACAATACAGTGTCATTTGTAACAAACTTCACTTAGTAAGAATACACTGAAGTGGTACTGGCTCATTATGGGGGGGAAAAAACCCTCCAAGAGCTTTTTTGACACTAATGTCATACTTCACTCAAAGAGGGGTTCTGCTTCAGTGATTTGACAATGGTTAAAATGTTTCCAGTTATCAGCAAATGTTCTAGCATTAGCATGACCACTAGCATAATGATTAGCACAGTGCTTCAATGTTTACATTGTGTAATATATGTTTCTTTAAAGCTTAAAGCAAATCTCATTAAATCAAAGAAAACGTATTAAATCAGGGAATCAGAAATCACGTTAAATCAGAGAAGACCAACTAATTTGTTAGAGTATTGCATATTTCGCACTCAGAAGATCTAGCAGCAAGCACAAAATTTTATAGTACTCAAACTTCATGTAGTAAGAACACACTGAAGTGGTACTGGCTCATTATGGGGGGAAAAAGCCCCTCCAAGAGCTTTTTTGACACTAATGTCATTAACCCAAACGAAACCCAGTAAAGACAGTGTCAGTATCTTCGTTTGCAAAGATATCATTTCTGCCAGGCCCCCAGAGATTCACCCAGACCTTGTCGTTTGCTGACAGTTCGATCACAGTGCTCACACTGGCCACTTGGTTTTTCTTATTAGGAACAGAGGTGTCATACAGACTCACTATTTTCTCCCCATTTTTGAGTATTGCACACTGCCCACACCCATGCACAGACACATACACAATGAAGTAATAGAAGCCATCCGCAGGACAGGTGAAGACGCCTGTGCCAGGACTGTAACCTTCTCCCTCGTTGACCAGCACAGTGGTAAACTTCAGGACTCCAGAGTGTTTTGGATGGCTGTCTCCGTCATTCAGCGTTGCTGTGAAGGCTACAGTGCCTGGGTGACATTCATTGACATTATGATAATTAGGAAATGAATTAAGGACTGTATGAAAATGATTGTTGGGAGGAGAGCTGGACATTGTTTCACTTCTTTAAAATGCAAGACCCTCTCCAGTATGTATTATGTGTTTCTGATTTCTGTTAAGGTGCAGAATAAAGAGACACTTATATAAATTAGACACCTTATCTCGTAATTATGAGGAAAGATCTCGTAATCATGAGATGAGGAAAAGTGTCACATTCACTTTGGTAAAGTTGGAAAGATATTGGCAGGATCAATAATTCTTAAGTGAAACGTTAACACACATACAACAAACAAACATACATATTTTCAACCGTAGTGAGACAGACAATGAGCTACAACATAATTTTCATCAAAACGAGTCATCCCTGGAGCCACACCAACAACATTAGTGTTTACGTGCAGTGAATGCAATGCACTTCCGTAGTATTAAATAAGTTGCATTTACATTAAAATATAATTCACCCTGTTATGTCATAATACCACATTCAAAAGTCTATTAAATGTTGACAGACATTGATCATATAGCAGTTTTACCTGTTGGACGGCTGTATGCAGATTTTGGTTCAGCAGCCATGACTTCAGATGATGTTGTAGTGAGCGTCTGTTGAAAACAATAATTAAATAAGTGCATAGAGTAAAAAATCCTAACTCAGAATCAAACCTGGAGCCTCTTACCTGTTGTCTTGCAGAGAATGTTGCAAAATGTCGTAAAGACGATGAAGAAGATGAAGAAGATGTTCATCTGATCTGCCATTTATAGGCAAATGCTTAGGGTGTGGTGATCCAGGGGGCGGTACAAATGGGGGAAGAAAAAAAGAATAACTGGTGGATTTTTCCTTTGACCTAAGTTCGACACATGATGACAAACACACATAGAGTACAAAAGGTTGTAGACATGCAATCATGGAGAGAGATGGACAGCCCCCCTGAGAAGCGCCCTGCGAGCAGTTGGAGTGGTTTGGTGCCTTGCTCAAGGGCACCTCAGCAGTGCCCAGGAGGTGAACTGTCACCTCTCCAGCTACCTGTCCATCTTCCTTATTTTAGGTCCATGCTGGATTTCAACTGGCCACCCTCCAGTTCCCAAGCGATGTTTCTATGGACTGAGCTACTGCCGCCCCATTTATTAAAAAATACCACATCAGTTTTGTTCTCATCATGAAGTGCAGCATCTTGGCTCATATCACAACATTTTAGTGTGAATTTATTTCTATTTCTATTTCTATTTCTTTATTTCTAGTTATGTTTGTTCAGTGAGTATAAAAATGTAGATTTATTTCCTAAAAACACTTTTCCTATTTCCTAATCCTGTTTAATACCTGCTGTGGTTGACACAAACGTCATCTCACACTGGCTACAAATACACAACAAGTGTCTGTCCTGAGCTTTGTTCTGTACTACAACTGTTATGGAATTTTCTATTCTTGTAGTGTTCTGAGTGACACATACATACTTTTAAATGGAATATCATAAGAGCACAAACATACAGACATTATAAGATATAACGGACTCTTCAGTGAACCCATCCTTGTTGAACTTTATTCAATACAGTTTCCAATGAATTCTCTTGATGTTGCAACTGCGCTTCCTCAGAAACTCTTGCTAATTGTTGAGTCATTCTAAAAACTGCTGATTTTTCTATATTTTGTTCTATAGCTCTATATTTTGGTATTATTATTATTTTTTTTTTTTGCCCTTTCCACACTATTGTAAAAATACATTTTTTTAAATTGGCTGGTAGAAATGATTAGAAATACATTTCAACAGATAAGTACGTGTCTGTAGTTAACACAGTTTTTTTTAGTTAGTTAGTTAGTTTTTTAACTTCACTGTGATTAAATCTTGCGTTTCATCAGCCATGTCATATTGTGAGATCTGATGGCTCAGGCCAGGAAACACTTTCTTATTGTCAGTTTATCTCATATCTCACACATTTCTATGACATTTAAAATATGAGTGATGGTGAATCCCCACATGCCCACTTGAGGATTATACTGAAGGTGTGATCCTTGGAGCATATGTTGTTGTAGACTCCATTGCTGTCAGTTCATTCACGTTTGTAACATCTGGCAATTTTTCAACTTTTATCAACACCTGCCTTGAAAAAGCAAAAACAGTCAACAAATTAAGAACCACAGTCTAGATACATGACAATAATATTACTTTGTCGGTATTTCCCAGTTACTCAGAATGAAATCCTCTTTGCTGAAAGAAATGATTACAAATACATTTAAAAAGGTAAATAAATCTCTTTAGTTAACTCAACCTTTAACATTTAAAATAGCACACCATAACATGAAGTGACAGGGAGAGGGTCACCTACAGTATACCACCTGACAGTACAATAAATTGCTACCAATGATGTTGGTTGGTTCTGCATGGTCAAAGATTAAAAAATCTTCTACGCCCATTGTCCAAACATTTGTCATGTGTCACCACATTTTGAGCTGTTGTGAGGGTGGACTGTTGAGGAAGTAGATCTAAAGATGGAAAATGTTTAATCTGTCAGGCTTGGTGGATTTTTCCCTTGACCTAAGATTACTTAAAACAGTTTCATTGAATCAAAGTCTGAATTTCTCTCCAGCTGAATTGCTAGTTTCCTATTCCTTGTTTGATCATTGATTGTAATTGATATGATTCAAGGCTCACATAAAATTCTCTGGAACTTTATCTCATCTGTCTTCATCTTACAAGTATTACACACTGTGTGAGATAGTTCTGATGAGGTGTGTTTGTGTTAAGAGACGCACACCTTCAGTTAGGTCTCTCAGTTAGCAGTGTGCTGACCAGAGTGATCTTAGGACAGGCAGGTGCTCATGTTGCAGTCATGATCATTTGCTGTTTTTCTTTGTGCAGGATCTCCAAAACACAATCCTGATAAACGACATGACAATAGCATTACTGTGTCAAAGAAGACTGTTTGTTGGTTCACTCGTTGGCTTGATTTGAGAATAACTGCAATCCAGTCAGTTGGCGGACAAATCCTTCTCTGTAGATGTTTCTGGCACAGGAAGGGTGCGACTGTATAAACATTGGCAGATTTAGAGCTGGTCTTCTTTACAAGTTTAACTTTCTTTATTGCTGCGATAACAATTCATTGAATTCTCACATGAAATTCTCTGCTACCTTATCATCATATTATTACACATCATACAAGATATTTCTGATAACTGTGAAGGTGTGTCCAGAGGTCAGGATAGACGGGGCTGTGAGGGACTGGACTTGTCCAGAGTGTTTGTTGGTACACTCGTTGGATTGGAGGCATAAGGTGTTATCACCATGGCAATGAGACAGTCCACTCGGAATCTCGTAGCAGCCATATTAAACAATGGCTGACTCTTCAGTGAACCCATCCTCGTTGAACTTCATCCAGTATGGTTTCCCTTCTATGTTGCAACTGCATGTCCTCAGAAACTCTCGCTTATTGTTGAGTAATTCTAAGAACTGCTGATTTCTTGCAAACTTTGTCAATTGTTACAACTTCTGTATGTAACTAGTGTAATGACACATAATGCATGATTAACAGCTGATGTAATCATATCTGAGAATACATGATCATTACGGTGAGTTATAAAATGTTTATTAAATTGTATGTACATTCATTCACAGGGTGCTTTATATTTAATTAATTCTTTCACTTTTTCACATTCTTGGTTTTTGGAAAATGTAGTTTTAACCAAAGAAATTTTCAGTGACTGATATGTAGGATTTAGTGGCAACGACCATTCCAAGCATGAAGGGTGTTATGGAATTTTCTATTCTTGTAGTGTTCTGAGTGACGCATACATACTTTTAAATGGAAGATAATAAAAGCACGCACAGACACACAAAACACACAAATATACAGACACATTACACAAGGTCACACGAGGTCACGTGTGGGCCTTGAGGTCCTTAGCAGTATTAATTGTTTGGCTTTGACTGGCAACAGTAGGTTGTAGGTAGTAGGTAGTATTTGTGGTGTTATCTTGGGGTTTAAAGTCTATCCACCAGCACGAGGTGGGCAGAATGTGAGACAGACTCTGGCACTTCTGATGTTCTTTGAGAGTGTCTCCAATTCTCCTTGGCCAAGCGTCAATAGTCAATGCAGCATAAGACATGGGGAACCGGAGCTTCAACCTCCTCGTCAGATCATCTGCAGGGAGAAAGAGTAGAGACTCTCTACTCTCTAGGAGGAGAGAGACCTCCTTAAGTCAACTCAAGCTGACGAGACAGTAAGTCTCACCTGAGGTCTCCTCTGTGCTGAGAGAGAGAAAGGTGGGGAGAGACAAAAAAAACATGCCCACACACACATAGTCCTACCTCCTGGCCTCACATAACACTCATACACTGTAAATATGGTTAATACATTGGATATGAAATATGTCTAGAGGCAGTGATCAGTTGAAACAGACTTAGCTTTAAATTACTTAAGGAATAAGGGGTCACATTCCTGATGGCCTTGCTTGACAGAATTGAGTACAATCTTTCCTCCACTACATGGAAAGTTCTTGAAGACTCGAATATGGAGGTAATCGCTACATTGGCGCTCCACCCCCACATGAACCTGCAGGGAAGAGATTAAACATCTCAACAAACATATGCAATTTCATCTTGTGTTACTGATCAGAGCAATACTTTAGTTCTTTTCTTTCAAATAAACAATATTAAAATATTTATTACCTTGATGAGATAGTTCATTCCAGTCTCACGGTGACTCCTGAATTTAATGGCTTTGTATATTACATATTTCTTGCCAGTCTTTTCCTCCACTTGGCACTTCACCTGTGTGAAGAATAAAATAAGATCTGATGTAAATCCAGCCTGAAATGCAAACCACTAGAGGATGTGAAGAAGTAAGTTAGACTGAAGCTCACCTCATCACAAATGCTCTGAACTGATTCAGTGGCGTCTTTTGTCTCTGTCCATTGCCCGCACGCGTTAGCCATCGTCCCAAGCTCGGTTGAAGTTGACAGCACTCTTTCCTCCATTACATGGAAAGTTCTTTAAGACTCGAATATGGAGGTAATCAACACCTTGGCACTCCACCCCCACATGAACCTGCAGGGAAGAGATTAAACGTCTCAACAAACATATGCAATTTCATCATGTATGATACGTCTGTTCTTTTCTTTCAAACTGTATTGGACAAAGTTCAGCAAGGATGCGTTCGCTGAAGAGTCCGTTATTGTTGTGGTGGTGCAGAACAAACCTCAGTACAGTATGTGGGCTGTAAGTAGGGAAGTGCTACATCTTTTGTACGTGCATTGCATTGTGACTAACAAGAAAATATGTGGACACAAAGGTCCACAGAGGTTAGTTTCAACATAATTCAGAAGAAAAATGTTTGGTATTGAGGAAATAAATCTGCAACTAAGAGCTAAGATTGACAAACTGAACACTGGCTCCAGAACGGGTCTTTTACATTTTCTGCAGTCACCGTACTTTCTCCCCTTTGTTGTGGAGAAATTGCTGAAGTCAAAGGTCAATGGTGAGGTCAGGAAGAAAGAAAGTGTTCAGGAGCCTCTGATGTCTTATGCTGTATTATTTATTGATGATTGGCCAAGGAGAATTAGAGACACTCTCAAAATACATCAGAAGTGCCTGAGTCCGTCTCACATTCTGCCCAACTCGTGCTGGTGGATTTAAACCCCAAAATAACACCACAAATACTATACGCCCAGAATTAGTTAAAGAGAATGTTTTTACCAAGAACAGTGTCATTGTCAACATATTGTAGTCTGGAGACACAGATGTCTGTTTATGCAGACTGGAATGCTATCTATTATGTCTAAGCAGGCAGCACCAGATTTCTCCAACCCTGGCCCCCACAGTGTTGAGATAGACTGGCACCTACTGTTGCCAGTCAAAGCCAAACAATTAATACTGCCGAGGACCTCAAGGCCCACATGTGGCCTTGTGTAATGTGTCTGTATATTTGTGTGTTTTGTGTGTCTGTGTGTGCTTTTATTATCTTCCATTTAAAAGTATATATGCGTCACTCAGAACACTACAAGAATAGAAAACACCCTAATTGTTGCTTGTAATGACACTGCACTGAACTCTTTTGGGATTTTATAAGATTTTAGAATAGATATCTCGTACACACCCTTTATTAATGCTGAAATTTAACATTTAACGTTGAAGGTTAAAAAAGAAAGGGAAAAAAAGAAATTGGCTTTTAGAATTACTCAACAATTAGTCAAAGGTCAACAATTAGTGAGAGTTTCTGGGGAAGCACAGTTGCAACATAAAGAGAATTCATTGGAAACTGTATTGAATAAAGTTCAACAAGGATGGGTTCACTGAAGAGTCCGTTATCATTGTTGTATATATGAACTATATGTGCAGGAACAAAGCTCAGGACAGACACTTGTTGTGTATTTGTAGCCAGTGTGAGATGACGTTTGTGTCAACCACAGCAGGTATTAAACAGGATTAGGAAATAGGAAAAGTGTTTGGTTTTTAGTGAATAAATCTACAATAGCTCAGTCCATAGAATGAGGGTGGCCAGTTGAAATCCAGCATGGACCCAAAATAAGGAAGATGGACAGGTAGCTGGAGAGGTGACAGTTCACCTCCTGGGCACTGCTGAGGTGCCCTTGAGCAAGGCACCAAACCACTCCAACTGCTCGCAGGGCGCTTCTCAGGGGCGCTGCCCATCTCTCTCCATGTTTGCATGTCTACAACCTCTTGTACTCTATGTGTGTTTGTCATCATGTGTCAAACTTAGGGCAAGGGAAAAATCCACCAGTTACTCTTTTTTTCTTCCCCCATTTGTACCGCCCCCTGGATCACCACACCCTAAGCATTTGCCTATAAATGGCAGATCAGACGAACATCTTCAGTCCGCCTCTGCTCGTCTTTACGACATTTTGCAACATTCTCTGCAAGACAACAGGTAAGAGGCTCCAGGTTTGATTCTGAGTTAGGATTTTTTACTCTATGCACTTATTTAATTATTGTTTTCAACAGACGCTCACTACAACATCATCTGAAGTCATGGCTGCTGAACAAAAACTTGGATACGGCTGTACTCCAACAGGTAAAACTGCTATATGATCAATGTCTGTCAACATTTAATAGACTTTTGAATGTGGTATTATGACATAACAGGGTGAATTATATTTTAATGTAAATGCAACTTATTTAATACTACGGAAGCGCATTGCATTCACTGCACGTAAACACTAATGTTGTTGGTGTGGCTCCAGGGATGACTCGTTTTGATGAAAATTATGTGTCTCTTTATTCTGCACCTTAACAGAAATCAGAAACACATAATACATACTGGAGAGGGTCTTGCATATTAAAGAAGTGAAACAATGTCCAGCTCTCCTCCCAACAATCATTTTCATGCAGTCCTTAATTCATTTCCTAATTATCATAACGTCAATGAATGTCACCCAGGCACTGTAGCCTTCACAGCAAAGCTGAATGCCGGAGACAGCCATCCAAAACACTCTGGAGTCCTGAAGTTTAAGACTGTGCTGGTCAACGAGGGAGAAGGTTACAGTCCTGGCACAGGCGTCTTCACCTGTCCTGCGGATGGCTTCTATTACTTCATGGTGCATGTGTCTGTGCATGGGTGTGGGCAGTGTGCAATATTCAAAAATGGGGAGAAAATAGTGAGTCTGTATGACACCTCTGTTCCTAATAAGAAAAACCAAGTGGCCAGTGTGAGCACTGTGATCGAACTGTCAGCAAACGACGAGGTCTGGGTGAATCTCTGGGGGCCTGGCAGAAATGATATCTTTGCAACTGAAGATAATGACACTGTCTTTACTGGGTTTCGTTTGGGTTAATGACATTAGTGTCAAAAAAGCTCTTGGAGGGGCTTTTTCCCCCCATAATGAGCCAGTACCACTTCAGTGTATTCTTACTAAATGAAGTTTGAGTACTATAAAATTTTGTGCTTGCTGCTAGATCTTCTGAGTGCGAAATATGCAATACTCTAACAAATTAGTTGGTCTTCTCTGATTTAACGTGATTTCTAGATGGTTTTCCCTGATTTAATTCGTTTTCTTTGATTTAATGAGATTTGCTTTAAGCTTTAAAGAAACATATATTACACAATGTAAACATTGAAGCACTGTGCTAATCATTATGCTAGTGGTCATGCTAATGCTAGAACATTTGCTGATAACTGGAAACATTTTAACCATTGTCAAATCACTGAAGCAGAACCCCTCTTTGAGTGAAGTATGACATTAGTGTCAAAAAAGCTCTTGGAGGGTCTTTTTCCCCCCATAATGAGCCAGTGCCACTTCAGTGTATTCTTACTAAGTGAAGTTTGTTACAAATGACACTGTATTGTGCTTTTGCATCAATAACTTCATTGTTTTACTGAAGTAAACTGTGTTGTGTATGCCCAATCATAATGTAATGCTGCATGGCTTTACTCTTAATAAAAATAAATTTGCTTGAAGATTCTTTTTTCTTTTCAAAACTTTTCATCATACAGTTCTAGGGGCTGCCATAGACTTTAATTGCAGCAGAAAAGGGATCAATAATAACAGAAAAAGCTACAAACACAATGGGTGCCAGGCCCCCAGTCAATAGATTACTGCGGCATGCAGAATCTGACTTCACAACTGAGAACTGAGACAGCTGAGAAGAATCACAATAAATATCATTTTCTGACGCATTCTTTATTCTTCTTTTACAAAATAACTTCCAACACTGAATGTCATCATACGCTGTAAATTTGTGTTAATACATTGGATATGAAATCTGTCTGGAGGCAGTGATCAGTTGAAACAGGCTGTGCTTTAAATGACTTAAGGAGTAAGGGGGTCACATTCCCGTTGGCCTTGCTTGACAGAATTGAGTACAATCTTTCCTCCACTACATGGAAAGTTCTTGAAGACTTGAATATGGAGGTAATCGCTACATTGGCGCTCCACCCCCACATGAACCTGCAGGGAAGAGATTAAACATCTCAACAAACATATGCAATTTCATCTTGTGTTACTGATCAGAGCAATACTTTAGTTCTTTTCTTTCAAATAAACAATATTAAAATATTTATTACCTTGATGAGATAGTTCATTCCAGTCTCACGGTGACTCCTGAATTTAATGGCTTTGTATATTACATATTTCTTGCCAGTCTTTTCCTCCACTTGGCACTTCACCTGTGTGAAGAATAAAATAAGATCTGATGTAAATCCAGCCTGAAATGCAAACCACTAGAGGATGTGAAGAAGTAAGTTAGACTGAAGCTCACCTCATCACAAATGCTCTGAACTGATTCAGTGGCGTCTTTTGTCTCTGTCCATTTCCCGCACGCGTTAGCCATCGTCCCAAGCTCGGTTGAAGTTGACAGAGGAGTCAGTTGTCTGCTTTTGCGAGTGCTCATTTTTCAGTTGGTTAACAGGCATATTTATACTGTGTACCACCCCTGAAGACAGACCGGTAGATGATTAATACGTGACATTATGGGTGGACGTACAGCACATTGACTGTCACACTTTCCAAGAATTCGGTTTCAGATTGTGTCATTCAGACTCTGATCGACCTTCTCATCATCTTTAAAGCAGCCATAATCGATACTTCACAAATGATCAAATATGAAGCTGCCAAATAGTTTAATTTGTATGTTTTTGTATGTAAAAGAAAAATCCAAGAAACACCTAACAAGAAATATAGAACGTTTGCTAGAAATCAGCAGTTTTTAGAATTACTCAACTATTAGCGAGAGTTTCTGAGGAAGCACAGTTGCAACATAAAAGCAGTTCATCGAAAAGCAAAAAAAAAAAGCTCAGGATAGGACATTTGTAGCCAGTGTAAGATGATGTTTGTGTCAACCACAGCAGGTATTAAACAGGATATGTGTGGGCTGTAAGTAGGGAAATGCTAGATCTCTTGTACGTGCATTCATGGCGACTAACAAGAAAATGTGTGGACACAAAGGTCAACAGGGGTTAGTCTGAGTTCAACATAATTCAGAAGAAAAATGTTTGTAATTCAGGAAATAAATGTACAGGATGTGAAGTACAGCAATGTGAAGGGCTTTAACATCCAAGAGCTAAGATATATGGACAAAAACGTCCACAGATTTCATCATCATTCAGAAGAAAAGTGTTTGGTTTTCAGTAAATTGATGAAGAGGTTTACACCAGTCACAATCTGCTCCTTATAGTTAACTGCTGTGAATTCATTATATATCGTCTGATTTATCCTCTACTTTGGCCTTCACCGCAATGAAACTACATGAAATTCAGAATGAAATGCAGAACACAGCACACTGGGGTTGTGAAGAAGTTTTCTCAGTTACATCCTTTCTCCCTTTCTGATTTAAAATTCGCGCCATGGAAATGGTGATAATGGTGACACAGTTTACAAGAAATTTACAAGAAAGTGTCACAACAAATCTCATTTTCTGATGCACCCTTCATCATTCTTTGACAGAAGAGTTCATTCAACATCTTTCCTTCCAACACTGTATATCTTCATATATGAACATACATGTGTTAAGCACTTCCTACAGGAATGAGGGGATCACATTTGTGATGGCCTTCCTCTACACGGCGTACCACAGAAGGGTTTCCCATGTGTAGAAAGCTGAGAAAGATGCGAAGATGGAGGTAATTGTGGCGTCCCACATGAACCTGCAGGGAAGAGATTAAATATATTAACAAATATATTCATCTTCATCTTGTGCTGTTGAGCTGCACGTCACAATTCATTCAGTCCATGTTTATAAAAGACTCTTTCTTCTTTCAAATAAACAATATCATGAAAATAACTACCTTGATGAGGAGGTTCGTTCCAGGTACAATCCCGCGTACTCCTTGAACTCTACATGACTTTTTGGGTGTAACTAGTGCACATTGGGTTAGTGCTGCTCGTTCTTGGTGAGTTACTTCCCATTTCTACGATATGCTGACACTTTCAGAGTCAGTAGATGAAGTGGAGCTAAAAGTGAGTTAATATTAGACTTAAGAACAACGTTAATGTGTGTTATGAACAATAATTGTCCATATACTGCTTAAAAGGTTAAAGTTAAGCCATTTGCTGGCACCCCAAGTATTTAAAGGCGCAGTAATCATTTGAACAGTTATATCATGTCACTCACTGAGTTAAACTGTGAAATGGAACAGAAAAAAATGTTATAGGTGTAGGTAATTCATTTACAGTTTATATTTGATGAAACTCACTTTATGCATGGATCTTCTTGTGCGCTGACAATGTGCGAGCAGCGCGCGATTGCGCAAGCGCGCAGCTTAGAGGGAACATTGGTGCAGATGTTCATTTACCTGCTTTTGGGGTCAGAGAACTTGTTTCATTTTGAAAGTTCAAGGAGGCCAATGAACACATTTAGGATTTCATAAGGCTTTAGAAACCTCAACTGATCTCTGATACACCCTTTATTAATGCAGATATATATGAACCTATATCTTAGCTACATGTCAGCCGTTGGTAAAATTACTCAACAATTCGTGGGAGTTTCTGAGGAAGTGCAGTTGCAACATAAAAGCAGCTTATGGATATCACACTGGATAAAGTTCGACAAGGATGGGTTCACTGAAGGGTCAGCCATTGTTGTTGTGGACCAGAAGAAAGCTCCAAGCTCCAACAGCATGAAGATGTTCAGTTATGGGTTATTTTAAGCTTCTTAAACTTTTTGTACAAAACTGTAAATTATCTACAAAAATGCAAGTCGTCTCTGTGAAAGCATTTTCAAGCACGTATCATTTTTAAGTTCTTAGGGTGTTGTGGGATTTTGGTGAGGACGCTCTTCCACCTTCATAGTCATAGTCAAATCATTAAAGTGATCTCATGTATCTATGCAGAAAAAAGATACTATACAAAACATCCACAATCAGAATATTATTCCTTGGCTTCAGTCTCCATTCCCCTTTTCCATGTTTGGAAAGATAGTTTGAGATTTTTGACATGAATCTGTATGGCATCCCCGTCAGTAGTGTCGCACATCCACACCGACTTGAAACTGCACTGATCTTTAGCAATGAACCTGCGCAGGTATGCATCCATCAGGGAGCTTAATCATACTACAATTAGCCACTAGGTGTCAGTATTACATGTCAGTGTGGCTGTGCGGGATGCCATACAGATTCATGTCAAATATCCCAAACTATCCCTTTAAATGGGAAGGGCATTTTAGCAGATATTTGACCAATCTGATGGCGGATTTAAGGATTTAGTTCCCAGATTTTCATAAGTTTTTTTCTTTGTCTGGCACTTGCAAGAAAGAATTATAATAAATCTAATTTTCCGATGCATCCTTTATTATTCTTTGACAAAAGAGTTCATTCAACATCTTTCCTTACAATACTGTGTATCCTCAGATTCTGTATATGTGTTATAATGCATCAGAAATAAAATCTGTCTGGAGGCAGTGAGCAGGTGAAGTTGTTCAAATTACTCAAGGAATGAGGGGATCACATTCATGATGGCCCTCCTCTACACAGTTTACCACAGACTTTCCTCCATAACATGGAAGGCTTTGGAAGACTAGAATATGGAGGTAATCGTCACATCCCACATGAACCTGCAGGGAAGAGATTAAACATCTAATCAAATATATTCGTCCTTATCTTGTGTTGCTGAACAGTCAGAATCTTCTCATCTCTTTTAACAGTTCACCTGGATGTAAATTAATTCAGTCCATATATTAATATAAAATATTTATTACCTTGATGAGATAGTTCATTCCCTGCACAACCTGACTCCTGTGCTTAACGGCTTTGATTGTTCCATATTTCTTGTTTGTCTTTTGCTCCACTTGGCACTTCACCTGTGTGAAGAATAAAATAAGATGTGATGTAAATCCAGCCTGAAATGCAAACCAGACAGTTGTGTGTAGAGGTTGTGAAGAAGTAAGTTAGACCGAAGCTCACCTCATCACAAATGCACTGAATTTCTTCAGTGGCATCTTGAATCTCACTCCATCCTCCCGGGTAAGCCATTGTCCCAAGCTCAGTTGAAGTTAACAGAGGAGTCAGTTGTCGAGTTGTGTGTTGTGTGATTCTCAGCTGGTTATCAAGTATATTTATACTGTGTATCGCCCCTGAATCAGACATTAGGGCAAGTGTAATAAATTACATTTTGGGTGTAGCCAAAGTACACACAGGGTTAGTGTTGCTCATCATTTATGAATTACTCCCCATTCTCGCAAACACTGTAACATTTCCAAAAAATTACATGTTTTAAATTGCATAATTTAAAGTCTGATCACCTGATGCATCTTGAAAGCAGCTATAGTAAGCATTTAGCAGCTACAGAGGCAAGTTAGTGGAGATGAAGTAGAGATAAAAGATGGTGGACAATTACTCCAAATGAATGCTGCTGTTTCTTTATGATTGCCAGATGTGTGCAGTTGTGTGCAATAAGTTAGCCATATTAAATTTATTATATGATACTATGACACATCTTCTTTCAACTGTCCCATAGCGGTGAGAAATCCACTAAATTAGGTTCAACTAATCTAAATATTTCAAAATATGTCTTCTGGTGGTCCAGACTGTAAGATTTTGAGGGTTCTCTTTACAGAATACTGTAGAAATGTAATATTATATGAATAACTCTGTTTTCATCATGTTAAAATAAGAATTTCTCTCACTGTATAATTTTAGAAATAAACGTTTATATCTACAGGCACCATGAACCACCATGGAGTCTGCCATGGTGAACTGCCATGTTTCTATGGTAGCTCCGAACAGACAAACTAAACCCTGGCCACGCAACACAGCCACCACAGTTTTTCTTCACACTATGAGATAGAGGGTGAGGCGGAGGGGTTGCAATGAGCAACTACTCCACCACTTGATGCCCATAAATGCTACACACACAGACCTTTAAACATGAAGACAATTAGTTTAACTTAGCATAAACGCTAGCCTAGCAGCTAGCCCAGCTCTGTTTAAAGGTTTAAAAAGAAAATCCACACACACACACAGTGACTTCCTGGACTCTTGATGTAACCAATGAGACTCCAGGGAGTCACTGTGCCTGACCAAGAAAGAGTCATGTCCTCATGAAACCACAATTTGTCATTCAGCAGAGGTCACTGAACTCATTTAGGATTTTATAAGACTTTAGAATGGATATCTCGTAAACACCCTTTATTAATGCAGAAATATAGCACTTGCAAGAAAGAATCACAACAAGTCTAATTTTCTGAAGCATCCTTTATTATTCTTTGACAAAGGAGTTCATTCAACATCTTTCCTTACAACACTGTGTATCCTCATATTCTGTATATGTGTTATAATGCATCAGTAATAAAGGCAGTGAGCAGGTGAAGTTGTTCAAATTACTTAAGGAATGAGGGGATCACATTCATGATGGCCCTCCTCTACACGGTTTACCACAGACTTTCCTCCATAACATGGAAGGCTTTGGAAGACTCGAATATGGAGGTAATCGTCACATCCCACATGAACCTGCAGGGAAGAGATTAAACATCTAATCAAATATATTCGTCTTTATCTTGTGTTGCTGAACAGTCAGAATCTTCTCATCTCTTTTAACAGTTCACCTGGATGTAAATTAATTCAGTCCATATATATATAAATATATATAAATTAAAATATTTATTACCTTGATGAGATAGTTCACTCCACTCACAACCTGACTCCTGTACTTAACGGCTTTGATTGTTCCATATTTCTTGTTTGTCTTTTCCTCCACTTGGCACTTCACCTGTGTGAAGAATAAAATTGGATGTGTTGTAAATCCAGCCTGAAATGCAAACCAGACAGTTGTGTGTAGAGGTTGTGAAGAAGTAAGTTAGACTGAAGCTCACCTCATCACAAATGCGCTGAATTTTTTCAGTGGCATCTTGAGTCTCACTCCATGCTCCCACAGATTTAGCCATTGTCCCAAGCTCAGTTGAAGTTAACAGAGGAGTCGTCGACTTTTGTGTTGATTCTCAGCTGGTTATCAAGTATATTTATACTGTGTACCACCCCTGAATCAAGTCTAATAAATGACATTCTGGGTGTAGCCAAAGTACACACGGGGTTAGTGTTGGTCCTCATTTATGAATTACTTCCCATTTCTCGCAAACACTGTAACATTTCCAAAAAATTACATGTTTTAAATTGAATAATATAAAGTCTGATCACCTGATGTATCTTTAAGGCAGCTATAGTAAAACTGTTGCTTGTATTGACAAACCAGCATCATCTTGTGACTATGACTAGTATTTAACCATCATGTGAACTTTGAGTCTTGAGGTGATGAGTGTGATTAATGAGACGGTTTCAACATTTCTAACCATGCGGCTTGCAGGATTTGCTCTAGCTTGGGTTAATCCAAGAGTTGAAAGATAACAGGAAAAGCTCCAAACACAATGGGTGCCTTCGCACACCTGCAAAAAAAAAATCTGACTTCATGTGGCACTTGCAAGAAAGAACAAACAATAAATCACAATAAATCTCATTTTCCTTTATTGTTCTAATAGTTAATTCAACATCTTTCCTTCCAATACTGTATATAGATATGAGTCAAGATGCTGTACTTCATGGGAACGAAACTGATGCAGTATTTGTTAATAAACAGGAACATTATTCACAAGATGTCTTGAGGTGATGAGTGTGATTAATGAGACATTTCTAACCATGTGGCTTGCAGAATTTGCTTTAAACATTTGCTTGCACCTATTGCAGCTGTAAATGAGGAAAAGATTCATGCAGCATATGTTTAATAAAGAGGAACAGAAGTCACAAGATAAAGCAGGAATGTGACTGACATGTGGTTCCGGGTTTGGACCCTGGTTAGTGCGGCTTCCTCCCACAGTCTAAAGACATGCAGGCTGAATGGTTACACATAGGTGGATGGTTGTTTGTTTCTGGTGAACTGGTGACCTGTTCAGGGTGTTCCCCACTTTTGCCCAATGTCGGCTAGTCCGGCTCCAGCCACTTGCAACCCTAGAAAGGTTAAGCGGTTATGGAAACGGATGAATGCACAACTTAATGTGACTCGGCACTGCTGCAGTGTGTTTTAGTTATTTGAAGTTTTAACAGCCCTGCTGGATGATCTGAAGCAGCAAGTATAGACTTCAGTAAGACACTTGGAGAGCTGATCAGACCAGATTTTTTCTTTAAAGTCATCTAGGACCTATCAGAAACGCTGGTAATATAGATCTATTGGCAGAAAGTCAGAGGTCAAAGGCTCAGTTTTTGATAATGTTCAGTTCCATTGTTTACTTGTTTCACTGCAGACATTTGTATTTGTCACAGAAGGGATATTTTGTTCGTTTCCCTGTAAGCTGTGACCATTGCCAACATAGACAACATTCTTCCTAAACTGGGATTCAAGAGCACCAAGGACAGAATTTATTTTCCAACCTCCACTTTTTTCTTTAAATTCATCCTCAAAGTATCTTTAGGTTGAAAGGGTCAATTAATTTAACATTGCAGGACAGCTTGTTCCAGGTCGTCACTGAAGTTGTATGTTTACATCAAATAGCAGGTTTTATGGAGGCCTACGCTCACCAAGTGGCCCCAATAGTAAAGATCAGTAACACCGGTCTGGGTGTGGTGATCCTCATGTGGATGTTTAACACTACACCTACTCTGCACAGCTGTTGAGTTAGACTCTGGACACAGACTCGTGGTCTCATGGGTGTGTGCACATATGTGTGCGGCACTCCTCCCTCAATTCACAGCTACTGTATGCCACACTGGATGTTTTAAGGCAGGTATGACAAAGTTACAAAAGTCCTTTATGATAAAAGTAAACTTAAAAAATTTAACTACCGTGAGTTAAGAAAAAGTCAAACAATGCCTATGAGAGAGACTTCCTGGACAGGCATCTTTAGAAACGTTGGGATCTCCACTAGAATTTCAAATAAAGTTTGGTGGTTTGGAATCATGTTTAAACTGCGCAGCACGAGTCTGTAAAGACTAGCCCACTTGCGGGGTTGGACTATGGAATGTAAAAGATCCATAAAAATCAATCACAAAACCAGCGATGTCAACAGCTGCCATTGGGAGACAAAAAAACCTGACAGCACTGAATAAACTTCTGTTTGTCTTCTTTGCGTCTGGAGAAAAATGCTTCTTTGCCCAACCCTTTTTCCTTCACAACGGCTGTCAGGCGAAGACATACGACCTGGTCTGAGGTGATTTCACAACTCAGATACCGCAGAAAGAAAAGAAACGCTGAGAGTCCCAACAAACCTCAATCATTCGTTTATTTATTCCTCTTGTACAAAATAATTCAATTTTGACAGAATAACATCATGATCTACTGCTTGTATGTTACTACGTGTTAGAAAATGAGAACATTTTATATGATGAGCCATAATTTGATAATAATGAGATAGCAGTCTGCAGGCACTGGTCCAATTAGAATAGCTCGAGAGAGTCTTCGTGGCTCTTGTCTTTTTGCATGCTAGTCAGCTCAAGGTCTCCTCCATTACACGGGAGAGGCTTGAAAACACGGAGGTGAACGTGATCCTCTCCTCCCACGTGGACCTGCAAGGAAGTACAAGTAGGAGATCTTTAAAACTCCAGCTACACCCGAAGCTCAAAGTTGATGTGGCACCAGCAATTGCAATCAATCGCAACTGTGGGTGATTGCTCTGACCCCAAGAGTTGACTAAATTTGAGCCAAAAAGTGAAATCTGAGCCAAGATGTAAACTAGTCTGATAACTTTTTTGGCCAAGTATGTGTTAACATGCAATGAATGTAACCTCTCAGTGGACTCACAGGAAGATGAAAGACTGGTGGTATGTGGATGTATGCGCTGTTTTTTCTTGCCTTTATCCCTTTAACCCATGTTTTATTTATATTTCATACTATGTTTTTATACCCCTGCACTGAAGATGGTGCTTACATTTCATTCTGCATTGTACAATGGCAATAAAGACACCCTAATCTAAATGATCAGTTCAGAGAAAAGTCAGTGAACACTCGGACACAGTCAGCTTCTTGGCACATACTTCCCCATTCAGGATACAACGATGGTAATAATGTGAAGAAAGACGTGTGCTGTGCCTTTATAATGTGCAAGGAGTTACATAGTTTCAACACAATGCAAACGGTGATGGATCTGTGCACACTTTCAGCCACTCCCTGCTGTGAGTCATAACTAGCCCAAACACACTGAGGAACTACAGACTTTGAGAGCTGCAGATTTGCAGGTTGAAGATTTGTGAGCAAAGAAAGGTGTTCGTGTAAAATAACACGCTCCTCTAACCGTAAATAAACATTACCTTGATGAAGTAGTTGGTCCCGGCCACAACCTGACTCCTGTATTTCTTGGCTACGAAGACGTCGTAGGTCTTCCCTGCTTTCTGCTCTGCCTGGGACTTCACCTGAGTCACAATGAGAAGACGTCAAAACAAAGTGAAACCACATGTCCAATGGGCTCCAGTGGAAAAAGTCCAAAAACAATGACGTTAATAATGTGGGGGTTTTTTTCTACTTACGGTTTCACAGATCTTGTGGACCGTGTCGTCGGCCTCACGGACGTCGGAACCACCACCACACATCATCTTTGTGCCGGATTTTATTGTTTAAAACTCGCGAAGAGACGAAAACGACTGTAGTGTATCAATGAGACGTTCAAGCCCCGTCAGGAAATCATATGACTGTATGTTTTGGATTATACCATCCGCGTAGGGGGGATTGTTTTTTTAAAACGACGCCACAAACCGAAAGAAAACAACAAATAGAGCATAAAGAGCTGCGAACATTATTTTATGTGTGTTTTCTATCTGATTTAAATCGTTTAAAGTACGCTAAATGACTTTTTAAATATATATCTTAATATTTCTCTCTGTTCGGCCCTGTTTGCGGACGGTGTGGGTTAGTCGGGGGCGTGGCTCCGTTTGGACGTGACAGCTGACTACAGTGAGCTGTGCTGGGAAGTGACGGGACGTGTTTGGATGCTGACAGACAGTTTGTGTATCATGGAAACCAAACATGAGTCAGGCGACTAAATAGCATCATGAGCTTTTTCTTCTTGTGTTTCCTATTTTAACATGTCTGCTGTGGTGATGCAGATACCCCACTTCCCCAAAAAGGTTGGCACGCTTCGTCAAATGTGACGAAGAACAGTGCACAACATTTATTTCAGCCATTTTCTTAGTTAATAATCAATTAGTTAATGTCATTTGTTTTCTCGACATCTCAAGTTATTCATGTCATTAGATAGATAGATAGATAGATAGATAGATAGATAGATAGATAGATAGATAGATAGATAGATTTTTTTTCTAACATACAACTGCAAATAGAGATGCAATTAAGTTAGGCTGTAGACAATTAATCAAAGTGATAGCATACAGCAGAGGAGTGCAGATGGAGTCTAAAATGACAGTGAGAAAATGCCCAGGAATCGGTGCAACAGAGACAGACATTGTCCATTTGTGTATTGTCCTCCCTGCTGTGACTGAGAGCTGTTGTGCAGTCTGCTTGCGAGGGGGATGAAAGAGTTCTTGAGTCTGTTATCACGAGAAACAAACAGAGGGAATTAAATGCATGAATGTATGTATGACAGCGTCAGGCTCCCACGGGACAAATATAACTATTATATATTATATATGCCCAGTTTGAATTTGATGAAGCAGACTTTTGCGCCTCGTGAGCTACTTTTGAAATGACCAAGTCAAAGAGATCTGCTATGATTTATGTCAGCTTTGCTAACTTCATCTATGGAGTCTAGGGGGCAGTCCAGGACAGAGCTGGTCCTCTTGTCCAGTTAAAGCGTTCTGCCACCACAGTGTCATAGAAAGTTTTTAACACACTCCTGTCCTGCACACACTCCAAAGGACCTCAGTCTCCTCAGTTAGTGAAGAAGAAGCGAATATGTGAAAAATAATATAATAAGTCAGAGGGGGGAAAGCAAAGTTTGGAGGGAAATAATCAAACAGTGGCAACAGCATTGAAAGAGTGTGATAAATATAGTGAAGTAGTAAACTATGAGCAGATTAGGAGAGAGCAAGTTGAACAGTACACTTTTTATTATAGGGAAACACGTGCAATCTCTGCCCTTATTTCATGCAGGAAGTATGAAACAGAAAGAAGCTTCACAGAGGCCACAGGAGCCAGGATCAAAGATGTGAGGAGTACGGGGGCTCCACGGAGGGCAGAAAATAGATATTTAGGGTTTTTTAGACCAATTACAAGACACAGAATGGTAAACGGTGGATGATACCGCCAGAGGGAGGCAGTAATGCAACCAAATGGATGCCAGCTGCCGTAAAACCGAAAGCAGGAAGATGCAGGAGAAACGCAGAGTGTGTGAAGAGTCGCGCTGTAGGCATGAGGCCACTTCGCGGCAGTCTGCAGGGGCCGCTTTCCATATCCATCATGTTGTCTTGTCTGCTGTCACGAAGTCTGTGCCAGGTCGTTGCCGAAGTGAACCGCAGGTCTTACCCGACCTTTGGTCCAGCTTTTCGGGCTTTTACAACCTCAGGTCCTCAAAGAGGAGCAGAGGCATCCGACAACGGTAAAGTCTGTTTCCTGGTATGCGGTCAGCTGTGTTTACACTGATCATGCTCCTGCTGGCCTACGTGACTTATTAACCTGGTGTCATAATATTCTTTATTATAGAAAGTGCTCAAATTGTAAAAGAAAATATTTATCATAATTACTGTAGTCTTTGAATTATTCTGCCAGACAGTGATGGAAGTTCATTCAATCAGGTAAGTCACTGTGTAATTTGAGATAGTACATTAACTTTCTGCTGCTTTATAGCCTTTTCCAGCATCATGTACCAAATATGAACACTGCCCTTCTCTTTAGACATTACAGCTGTAAGAAATAAACACGAGAGAGGCACAGACTGTTCTTTTAAAACTGAGAAAAGTCAAACACTTCATCTGTACACAGGAACTTTCAAATCGGAACATTCTGCAGGCATCTTGTTAAAAAAAAAAAAGCTCAAAAAACAAAAATGCATTTCATTTTCAACCTCTCGCAGATCACGCAGGTGACATTTGCTGTCCTCCTCTGGAGTTGAGTGGAAGCGTTCAGTTTCCACCGCCAGAGGTGAAATCACACCGTTTAACTTGGCACAGACAGACCTCTGTGCTCTGGGTGATCATTTACATCCTTTATCCGAGTGTGCACTCTTACTTTTGGTTTACACAAAACTGCTGCTGCTCATTTTTGCAAATAGTGTTCTTTTATTTTGTCCAACGCCAGATGATAGTTCACCTCTGCTGGACACCTGTCTTGTCAGATACTTTGGCCGCCTCGCTTGTCTAGGAATAATTGTTTGAAAGACCTGATGCTGCTTAAAAACCTGTAAAATAGCGCATGGTTCTATTTTGGATTGTGTCACATTTTCTTTGCTTATAGTAACTTCACAGCCCTGAACCACAATCAGACGCAAGATCCCGACATAGCTTAACCTTTAACTTTATTAAGGACAGCTCCTGATGCTCTGCCTGACAAGTCTGATGTGACTTCTACATGATCATGAAGAGTAAATCCTAAATATATACAATGCTCAGTGTATGACAGATATGTTGAACCAAGATGAACTAATCCACCACAGCTCAAGCGTTTGAGCATTTGTTTAATAACTGAAGTTACTTTGGGGATACCCCAGGTACAAACTATGTGAGCATTAGTTGATGCCTCATTTACATATTTAAACATTTAAAGCATTTCAGAACACGTCTTAATGAATGTAATCGACGGGTGAGGTTTCACGATAACATCTTTTAGTTTCACCTCGAGTGTCTCACATTAGCACCTTCACCAGCTGCAGCATTAACGTGACGTACACATGAATGCGTCAGGAATGATGATTATTTTGCTATTTTATACCTGAAAAACAGAGATGTCCTTTCGCCCCGCAGCAGGCAGCCATGTCAGGCTGAATGGACTGAAGAATGTGTTTGAAACAGGGTTTTTTTTTTTTTGTTGACTCTGACGTTTTTGTTTCAAATGCATGACAATGGCGTGTGAGCATAGGGAAAGCTCCAGTTCGTCCTCACGGCAGAAGACAGTAACATTGACCAGCACTTAATTAACACAGATACCTATTAAATCAATGGATGGTGAGTTTATAGCTTTGTGAAATAGTCAGGATTTGTGAACTTTATGAGATCTTTGTAATATTTTATGTTTCAGGTTCAGTGGTGACCTACTCGCAGCTGAAGTCCATGCTGTCCAACCATGACGTTCAGCTGTTTGACGTGAGAAATCCTGATGAGTACCAGGCTGGGCGCATTTCAAGTGCTGTCAACATCCCATGTAAGTGTTATCATATGTAAAAACAAAAAAAATGGGGGAAGTAGTTTTCCTTTGGGTGTTTTCTTTAGTATTATTTGTGTTTATGTGCGTGAATATCAGTGGGCAACCTGGAGGACTCTCTGAAGCTGTCCCCAGAGGCCTTTCAGCAGAAGTTTAATGTGACGGCTCCTGGGAAAGATGACGACAACATCGTGTTTCACTGCAGAAGTGGTAACAGGAGCGCCAAAGCGCTGGACATCGCCCGTCACCTGGGGTTTAGCAGGTAAATAACTGTATAGAGATGCACCTGCATACACCCGATAATCATATCCATCCTGTAGTACAATTATTACACGACTCATTGAAGTTGAGGTAGAGTGAGAGGACGTTTATTACCTGAAGAGAAACTAGAAGAAAGTGTCTCCACTGTTAAATCCCAGATAAAATGAATCCCTGTTAGATAATTTGATCCCTGCTAGAGCTGTCCAATATAAATGGAACATGTGTTGGCATTTAATAATTAATTGGTCCTGATACTGAGTTCAATGTCCTCGGGTGCTGCTTTGGTTCGTTGACCACTGGATGACATTTTAGTAGAAAAACAAACAGCCGTGATGAGGAGACTAAGTTCTTCTCTTTTTGCTTCTTTTTCTCAGGGTGAGACATTATAAAGGAGGGTACAGTGAGTGGGAAGAGCGAGAAAGACAATGAATTCTGCACTTCAAAACCACAGAATGCGACCGAGAGATGACTTATGTGTTACGCTTGAGCATCGTTCGGTTACAGTTTTAAATCATTTGGACTTAATAAGTTACAATTTGGACTCACGTTGAATGTTTTTATAGGTGAACGCCACTTCTTTGCCTTTTTAGTTACTGATTCATTGAGGTTTTAGATATGCTGTGTATCCTTTCTATTCTGTGCCAAGAGTCATGATTCATGACAAACTGATTAATGTGATTGCGTTGTGTTGATTAAATTATAAGGAAATTTCAACATGGCTCTGCGTGTCTTTGTAAACCTGCAGTTCATCCCGTTTCCACTCTGCCCTTTCAGCTTTGACATTATTATTCAGAAGCTAGCAGCTGCCTGCCTTTGTTGCTGGACGGGTGGCATCGAGACTTTCAGTGCTCAAAACATCTGCAGCTGAAAACTGTTGATGGGAATTGTGGCAAACTGAAACACGAGCTCAACGACTCTAAAAATAGACGTGCTGGACTGTTAGGTGATAGTTTATGAAATCCCTTTCACATAACACAGGCATTGGTTTGATCCATTGTTTCACCATTTCAGTGTGCCCAAAGAAAAAAAACTATTCTTGTACTCTTGTATGATGATGATGATTTGTAATGTGCAGTTATACTTAACCAAATGAATGATTACCAAGTGCGGTCTTCAGTGTCTCAGCGCTGCAGCTGAGGGATCCTAAAACATTCAAATGAATATAGAAAAAGTAAAGCATCTAATCATTTATAATCCATGTGCCAAAGGATGATTATCAGACAACATGTCACTGCCGATTAAACTACACAACAGTGAAACAGACAGTGAAATGTTTTTCTAAGAGCTGCTTTGTGTTCTCTCTGGCGCTCACAAATCCGTTTTCACCACCTAATTTCTAAATTGGATTTAAGCTGCCGCATTTCCTTTGTGCATTCAATTGTAAGAAAATCATGTTAACCAACAGCTCACTCAGAATTAAGCATGTGTTTGTGTGCGTACTGACTTTTTTGAGGGTATTTCACTCAACCTTCCTAAAACAAACATATGGAGCCTTGTGTGTACTGTGTATTAGAGCTGCAAATGTCAGTCAATCTGCAGAATCATCAGCTGCTTTGATAAGTGAGTCGCTTTTCAAGCAAAAATCAAAAAGTTCTCCGGTTTCAGCTTCTTCGCTGTGACATTCATATGTGTTTCTTTGTCCTTTATGATAATAATAATACATGATTTGGACGTATGGGCGGCTAAAAGAAGCAAGGCTGATGATGAGGCTCAAGAAAATAAATATTTTTCTGAAGTTTTCATCCTTTTTATTTAACCTTTAATCTCTTTTCCTTTTTCACCTCCATTCACTTTTCATGCTTTTGCAGCTGTGAGCAGCTGAGCGTGTTTTTTAGCAGTCGATTTGGGACACGGCAGGTGTCTCTCTGTGTGGGATAAAAGTTCACTTCAGTCTCTGGACCAGTAGATGGCAGCAACCTTTCAAACAACTAACAAAACATTTTTTTTTTTTTTTATCACTGTCCTTTATCATAATTGTAGCAATGCCCTCCCAGTCCTGACCTTCACGCTGTTATTGGTCTAGACAGGTATGGATCCTGTGAGTAACAGCTCCGAAAAGCAGCTGACAGGAGCCTGATCTGCACGAGGTCCATACATCACTCGTTCACTTCGCCCACCGCCTTTCAGTCCTAACACTGGGGTGATGCAAAACGTCGACAGTACAGCAGGTGTGTGTGTCTCTGTGGGAAGCCAAATGGTTGCAATGACCCACATACACAAGAGACAGGAGATACCCCCATTCAAAACACCTTTATTTATTTATTTATTTATTTTTGCATGTTTAACTCTCATAAATCACAGAGTCAGTGAGGAAATAGCCATGCCAGAAATAAATTACACACTTTCAGTAGCTGCCATTCATGCAAGAGAGACTGAGATTGATTTCCTGAATGTTGCATAATGCACATAGATGGACTGCAAGGGAAATCTGGATTTATTGGACATGCTTTGTGTGAATCCGCCGTGCGCCGTAACGTCGTCCAAATTCAAAATTCAACATGTCTTATGGATGTCACACACTATCAATTCTGCCAAGTTTCAGATGTACAGTATGGATTTATGCCGGTTAGGGTGTGTATTATGATTCTCTTCAGCTCTGCACTGCACGGGATGATAGCACGTTTGCCACCGTGCTGCTGTGGAGAAGAAGAGGAATGGGTCAAATTTCCAGTGAGCACCAAGGACATTTGGACGCTTTTACATTACTTTAAACGCAAACTGACTGCAGGTTGATGGTGAGAAACGATCAGTTAGGGCCGTTTGTCAGCTGCGGTCACACCGAGCAGACCATCAACTTCTCGCGGCTCACTGGCTTTTTTAAAAATGTGCTTTGAGGGAGGGTTTGTAATGTAAGGCCGAGCATCTGCTGTCATTTAAGTATAATTATCTGGAAACATGAGCTAGGCTGTGTGGTTTTCATTTGCCTCCCAGCTCCCCTGATTAATGGAGTGATGAGAACACATTGTGTATGAAAAAATACAACCAACAGACTGTTGAATTTTCTCAAGGTTTTACAGTAGATTTGGACTCTTCGCAGCTTGGAACTGGTTCACAAAGAGATAGAAAACAATAGCTTCCCTTGGTAGACTTCACATTGGTTTGGTCCAGATCACATTTGGCTGCTCCTGCAGGGCTTATTAGGCTACTTTTATCTTAAAATGCCATGTAGAAGATGGCACAACAAGGCACAGTGGCTGGGAATTTGAGATGTAAGACAGGAGCCCTTTTTTTATCTGCTCTGGGGGTTGTTTTTTTGTTTTGCATGTCTCTGCGTGGAAAGAGGGGTTAGAAAAAGGACTCATGGGATGCCAGACCATAGTGTCTATACATTTTTTTTTTCATTCTTAGAACCAGACTGACCTCATTTTCTCTCTCTAGATCTTATTGGTTCTATTTTATCAGGCCAACATTAGGCTATTTTTATACGAATATCACTTCCAGCAAAAACACGACCCAGACTGGTTCAGGGTCATGCTGAGGAACAGCCATGGGACAGACTTGTAACACATTTTGCATATATGATTATTTCCATCATAAGCTAAGCACTGAGGTGAAAGAAGTCTGGACTGAAACACTTCTTTTTGTTGTCGATTTAATCATTGGTCACCTTCATTTGCTATGCATCACTTAACGCGCAGAGGGAGACACCTGACGTCTCCGCGTCACGCACGCTCGCCCGCGGTGTGGCTGCTAAACCAAAGTGTAAAAAAAAAAAGCTCAACGTGTTACCTGCCGTCACAGAGCCACAGAGCTTTGGGGGAGAAGTAAAGCGAGTGCGCCTCTCGGGTTTTGTGCGTGAGAGCTTCCCACATTCACAGTCGCCCGCGCGCAATGGCACCGAGCGCTCCTCCTGCTCGCCTCGCGGAGCTGGGCGAGATGACGGGATAACTTTTAACTGAACTGGAGGATGCTTTTCCTTGATGGCATCTGATGAATTCTTCACTGGGGAATAGTAACAGGTAAGTCTGTTTACTTCTGTATGTGTGTGTGTGTGTGTGTGTGGAGGTGAGGAGTGGTGGCGACATCCTAAAGCATCATTAAACTCCTTTTTTGAAATCTTGTTTTCTTGTTTCTCCTTCAGTGTTTGTGCCTTAGATTAAACCCTATCTGCCGCTTTGCTAATTGGGAAACTCGTCTCTGCTTGTCATTGGACCATATTTGACCCCAATCTTTGTGCACGTGTGATTATAAAGCCTGATAAGGTGCGCTATCGTGAGGTTTAATTGAATTTTACGATTAAGGATCGACTCTCGCAAATTAAGATTCCCTGGCAGCTATAATGAAATTGGATGAAAAACACTTGCTGTCAGTTAGGCTGCATAACCCCCAGTTAATTAATCTATAATTAATCTTCTGATAAAGTCATAAATCTGCAGTTAAATATAGTAACAACCCCCCTTTTTTCCATCACATCCTTCCTATGGCTCCAGAGGCTTCTTATATGCAACACAACACTATACTATGCTATATGGGCACGTGCGTGTGTGCGCGTGTTTCTGAGGGTCTAATTATGCCCATTTTACTCGCACTTAGCAGGTCAGAGTCCTGCACGGTGACATTAAGTGGGGATCAGGTGGTGGTTAATGTTAGAGGAAGGTCCGCTGGACAAGAGTGAAATCAGTTTCAGTCATTACTTGAGCCACAAACATAAGAAAACCAAGTCACTGGAGCTCTGGGTAACCTTATATCATATAACCAGTGCCCTCAGATTAAAAATTCATGTGTGTGTGTGTGTGTGTGCACGGATGGGGTTTTATTCCTCATCCTCATCTCACCTAATTTTGTAATAAACTCTGTCTGCAGTCCCATTAGGAGACTTCAAGGTGATTGGTATTGGTGGCTGGTTTTTCTCTGCTTCTTCAAGATTCTCCTGTGAACAATCATATGATACCGGAGCCATTGAGGAACTGATTGGAATTATAGACGAGGAAATCTTTAAAAGCCTCCTGGATTTGAGCCAGGTCTAAAAATGGTCCTCTAGTTTCTCTGTTTCTCGGTGCCTTTCTCCCCTATTTCTGTCACAGAGAGAGAAGGGAGGAGCCGGATAAGATGGATCTGTTTGTTTTTAACATCTAGGCACAGGTGTGAGCATCGCCACAGCGCTGTCATTTGGACTCTGGCCAGATAGGGAGGATTGGGAATAAATGAGAGGAAGGATGCAGAGCAAGGAGCAGAGCTCGGGATCAGAGCCAACCCGGACCTCTCAGGGTGGCTGTACTGACTTATTACTCCTCCCTGATGAGCTAACCTCACTGACACTGCTCAAAGGCACGCTGCCAGCCTCTCATTAAACTTACCATCTCTGCTTTGAACGGTAGTTTCTGTTTCTGCTAGATGTTTGGAAAGCCATTTACAGGAAGGAAAGAGGAAACGTATGAAAGGCTGACTGGAACAATGTATTAAATTATCGATGGAGTTTGGAGTTAAGAGCACGAATTTCTGCTGAGTCTTTTATGGGGGTTGATTATGTAGGAGCCAGAGAGCCGTATTTTGAGGAGGCGTCAGTATGAGCCTCCATTTTTCATTCAGTAGGAAAAATAAAACACACACACACACACACAGCAGTGAAGTATAGTAAAGAACATTAAGCCACCGCTGCGTCTGAGATGTTTCCCAGTCAGGCTTCTGATCTGAAATGATGCTGCCATCATCATCTGGCTGCTTATGATGTGCGTTTTCATCTGACTAATGAGATGTGAGACATGTTATGTCTGAGATGTGATTAATGTGTTTTTTTTTCCTTTGGTAGGTCTGCCAAACATCTCACCTCCCATGTCACCGGGACGCCTCCATGGCGATGTTTAGCAGCGCAGAACGGCTCTGGAACGAATCAGACAGTCTCGGGTGGGATGAGAGGAACGAGAGCTCAGAGGCGTCGGGGCAGGATGAGCGTAACTACTACGCCATGCTGTACTCGCTCCTCATCCTGGCTATCGTCTTTGGAAACGTGCTCGTCTGTCTGGCCGTGCTGAGGGAGCGCTCCCTCCAGACGACCACCAACTACCTGGTGGTCAGCCTGGCTGTGGCCGACCTGCTGGTGGCCTCGTTGGTCATGCCCTGGGCTGTGTACCTGGAGGTGAGGAGGTCAGGGTGTCTGTATTTACAACAATTCTGTGCGTTTCTAACCTTTTTTTTGTCTGATACCCAGGTTATATTTCTTTTCATCAAAGGTAATCCTAATTGAACGCACACTATGATTCCTTTTTTCTTTAGAGCTACCCCACAATCTTTGGTGCCAACTGTAGAAGTACCCATTGTGGTACACGTACCCCTGGTTGGGAATCATTGATCTAGAGCTCTGAAGGAAATGGATGCTTAATGGACTTGTATTTATATAGAGCTTTTCTGGCCTACCGACTACTCAAAGTGCTTTTACAACACTTGTCACACTCATACATTGATGAATGGCTGCCAAGTAAGGCTGGTGCCTTGCTGCTCAGGAGTGATACAGCTCTGTAACACTAAGCCTACCCATACGCATAGACACAGTTTGTGGCAGTTTGGGCTTCAGCGTCTTACTCAAGGATAATGAGGCCGGACTGTCGGAGCTGGGAATCAAACCACACAACCCCGCGGTTACTAGACAACCTGCTGTACTACCTGAGCCGAGCGGAGCGGAAGCACAGAGAAAGATATTGTGCTCGGCAGTGAGTGAGGAGCTGACACCGGAGAGGAGAGGGAAAAAAAAGGACAGGAAGTTGTTGGGGGAGACAAAAGTGGACTTAACAAAAAAAAAAAGGAGAGGCAGTCAGAGAGAAAAAGGATGAGGGTCATTTGCCGCTTATGACGTAGTGACAACTGTGTGGGTGATAGGGAGACAGTAATGATGATAAAGGGTAGTTGGTGCTTCACTATTCATGTAGATTATACATAATTGCTGAAGGACATATTGAATATTAACAAATAATGACTTAATCTTCTGCGGGTAATTAGCTGAACTTCATATACAAAGAAACCGTGCGAATTATAAATTTTAGCAAACCTCTTACTATTTCTTTTTGCTCTTCATTTTTATTTGCAATTCACAGATTGCTTGTGACCCTCGGGCGTTTATTATTCATCGACATTAAACACACGGCAAAAATGTCCCTGAAGCTACATGCCGTGTTGCTCCAGGGCAGGCGTTTACCCACACGAGGTCGAAAAACCCAGTCATGTTTAACAATTAGCCACCCAGCTGCCCCAAAGTTTGCTCACCGTCAGCAGAAAGTCCGATTCCACGGCTGGTCAGCCGGAAAAATGACAATCGGTGAGCAGAAGCGGACCAATTAAAGATGACTACGTACCGTATGGTAGGCAAACCTAAGGTAACCGGGAACCTCTACAGGATTCAGTCAAGCGAGCAGTCATGCTGTAAGAGCATGTGCTAGATTTTTCATTTCAGATTCAAAGGGGAGATTCACAATCCCATTAGGAATAGGTCATGATAAGATAGTAAGACGCAAAAATGAAATATTCATTCATCTAGCAGAAATGTAAAGGTCAGTAATATCTTAGACGAGGCTGGGAGAAAACATATTAGTTCAGAGTCTGGAGCAAAGGCTCGCAGGACTGCCACTGCGAGCGCCATCAGCCCCCGCCAGCTCTAATATGAGGGACGGGGAGGTTAGCTTGTTGTGACCAGAGGGTTGCAGGTTTGCTTCTGCAGGCGTGTCTTGGCAGGAAAAGCGAGTATCACTCTCCGCTCCCTCCGAAGGTACTAATCATGCGCCCTTGAGCAAGCCACCTTATCCCTGGATGGTACAGTTGATGTATGACTCATACTCGGAGGAAGTGGCTGTATTGGCAGCGATGACTGAGCGCTCACTTTCTGCAGTTCATCCTAAAATGATGTTGATCTCCTTCAGAGAATGTATGACCTGACTACAGGAACAGCTCGGAGGTTCGCTCCTCTCTTGGGTTCAAGACTTTATCGGGGGTGTTTTATTATGTTGGAATGCAATAAGATCTAACAGAAAACATCAGATTAAGTGATACGAACGCGGTCCTGCAGACACTGCGGATTTATTCTCAGGTCAACACTTTGTTCCAAGAAAACAGAATCTATAAATGAAGTCGTCCAGATGACATAAAAAGAAAGCTTCTTCTCCTTCTAACAGATACTCTCCGGTCCCGGTGTCCTAACAATTGCTGCTCCTGCTGTGTCTTTTTACCGAGACACTCAGCGCACTTCGCTGCTGTGAAAATATGGATCACATATATTCAAACACAGTCAATAAGAGGTGTCTGCAGAGCCCCACTGAGTCACCGCCATCATTCCCACACTGTGCAGACAATATTCAATATGAAACCCACGTTTGCTTCAGTCTTTTTGCGTGTGTGGGGGTGAGTGAGTACAAACTGTGTACATGCAGAGTATATATTGTGTGAATTGGTGTTATTTTTACACGTAAAGACCACATGTCCTTACAGAGATTAAAAAACGTGATAGTGGCATGTGAGAAAGAGGATATTTTTATGTATTATTTTTTAAATAGCTTGTTTTGGGTAAGAAATTCTGGCTAGAAATGAAAAACACTGCAGGAATTTAGGAGAAAGCTTTGATAAAATTGTAGCAGGGTTTCCCAAAAGGGACCAAAAAGAGAAATTTGGTGTCTCCTTGGGACCCAAACTAGAAAAATACATCATGAATTTGTATGAACATGTACACTTATCGACTACTGATGGAGGACATAACAAACCATGAACTTTAAAGGGATTTAAAATGTATTTATTTCATGATAAAACATATATAACATATTCTAAAGGTGATGTTAGACCCAGTACTACAAACTAATTGTTGTAATCATCACATAATACTGCAGTTAATATGTAAAAAGTACCAGTATACTTTGATTTTGTAGTTTTTTTCTAAGCTCTTTACCACGACCACTTGCAACTGCATTTTGGGTTTTACAACTGTTAACAGCTCCTCCATTTCCTTTGTGCAATGCATTGTGGATCAATAGCTTGCATCAACAACACACTCCAGCGTACATACTCACTTTTTTTTTTGAGCATCCTGTACGAGAACACACTGTATACTTGAAACCTGCTCAGAAATAGTATTGCATGAGGAACATGAGGACTGTATGTCGTCAAAAATGCTGGTTCCTACACTTCCCATAGTGCAGTTCAGCAGTATCTTTGATTACACCCTCCCCCTGCCCGCTAAGCATCCACATCTTTCAAACTGAATGCCCCAATTTGTGTCATCCTGATGATGTGACTATGACATCAGCTGCTTTATTTCCTCCACAGCCGCAGAAGACATTAAGCAGCTGTTTCCACGGGCTGAGTGGTACTAACCACGACGTGTAAACGGATATTTATGTGTAAAATGAGTGTGGTGCTCTTTTAAAAAATGGAATTACTATACATGGGTATGAGCTGAGGTTAGGTTAGGCCGAGACTGGGATTTAAAGTTAAGCATGTTGTCCGGAGTTAAGCTTGAGTTCGAAAATGAATAAGAGAAGTGAACGTTTCCACATTAGTATGTCTAAAAAAATCAAATCTGTTTGTCCCTTTTGTCTCTGGTCCACGTGATAGAGATTGCTGTCTATTTACGTCTTTGTTCGTGTGTCTCTGTGTGTACTCCCATGTGTGCATGCCGCCTCTTTGTGTAGGCAGGCGTGTATTCCCATCTCGGACTTAACAGATTTAGTAGCGGGCGAAGGAGCTTGGATCCCATTTATCTTTGTCAGACAGTTATTACCAGGCATTATGGAGCCAAAGTGAAAGCCTGTCGATCTGAGCAGGACTCTGCTGAGAGGGGTGGAGGCAGAGGGGATGGCTTAAGGTGTTTTTGGTTTAGCTTGGGGTTAACGTCCTTTCTGAGAGTTGGAAACACCCCTGAGGATAATTAGATCCTTTGTTTGACACACTCCCTCGATTATACTTTACTGCTAACAACACTATGTATGTTGTCCGTCGTGGTGGATCATCACAGAACATTTACACTTGCAGTTTGTGTTATCTGAGGACAAGGTGACGACGCTGACATATATAGTTGCTAAATCATGCATAAATTTGCCTAATGAATATCCCTATTAGCATAAATGCTTCGCTAAGTTCAGTATATCAAGGCGGTATTTTTGGCCACTCGGGTTCATTTTTCTACATCCTTCCACATGACATAGACCAAGCCTCACAGCTCGCGCAGTTTTCCCTTCCTCCTCGCCATTTCTGTGCTGTGACGAGCGTGTGCGTTCGCGCGTGCACTCGATAGGTGCTTCACACTTCACTGTGAAGGGTGGGAAGAGAAACGTGTGCATTGTTAATATGCCTGTCTGTCCTGTGCAGGTGGTCGGCGGTGCCTGGCTTTTCAGCCGGCTCTACTGTAACATCTTTGTCACGCTAGATGTGATGATGTGCACCGCCAGTATCCTCAACCTGTGTGCTATCAGCATTGACAGGTGAGTGTGCAGTGTGAGTGTGTGTGTGTGCATGAGTGTGTGTATAGACCCTCTTGCTGTGTATGACAACAGATAACGCCATGACATCTCCACTATAAATGTCACCCGTGTGAGATTTTCATATCGCAAGGTCTTCTTTTGTTCACCTCGCCTCATAGAAATTTCAAAACTTCATAGGGAGAGACACCATTCTTCCATTTAGTATTGATAGACGTGTGTCACTGAGTGTCAAATTGAAAGACTGTGATGAGGTGACAGGAAAGAAGACGTGTTTTTGTTTTGATGTTCTAGGTTCATCAGTTTGAACCTTCACCGGAGATGTTTATATTATTTATTTGCTACTATTCTTCTTCTGTCACGATTAATATTTAATATATCCCTAGAGCCTTTGAACTTACAACCCCCAGGCATCAGGAGCTCACCTATATAGAATGAATAAATTACTATAGGTAGAAGGACTGAAGGTTTTTTTGTTCGGCATGTATTGAGGAGGGCGTCTTCCTTTTCTTCACCAGTTAGTAAGATTTTCCAATGGGTGCGTTCATAAAATGCTAGTGTCGTAATGTGCAGAGCTGGATTATCAACAGGGAAGAGCAACAGCTGCCCAGAGGGGTCCCAGGTTCACTTTGCATGCTTGGAAATTTGATTAATCTGAAAAGTGCACTAACAAATAAGTTGCTAATGATCAACAAATTACGTGGCCCAGAGTTGTAGAGCGTCAAAATGTAGTTTGAATTATTCCAATTTATCGGTTGACAATGATGTGACAATATGTGGAAGACGTTACTGTGAACCTACACAGAGCTGTCGCCTCTATCTGCAGCTCATTCCTCTGCAGAGCTTCATCATTTCAGCTCGTTTAGCTGTCCGGCCTGCAACTTTACAGCTTGGCTCACTTTCACCGCTCTCATAGTGTTGTTTTTGGCCGTAGCAGGCAGCTGTTCTTCTGTACACAACCTTCTTGGCGTCAACAAGATGAATATTCCCTCAGTAGTTGGTGAAGGCCAAAAGAGAGCAAATATTGGCGCTATATTGGAGTGAGTGACTGAATGTTGGTCTGTAATTGTTGGATGTTGTAATTAAAGCATGTCAACTTCAAAGGTAAGTCACTGTTGTAGCTTTAAACTATACGTCCATTTTCCATAACTTCTTATCCTTACCAGGGTCGCTGGAGCTGATCCTAGCCGACACCGGATGGTGGACCCCGCCTCTCCTTTTGAGAAACAAACAACAATTCTTGCTCACATTCAAACCTATGGGCAATTTAGAGTCACCAATTAATCTATAACTACTTTTGGACTGTGGGAAACATGCAGACGAGCAAATTCAGCAGGCTGGAGGGTTCGAACCAGGAGCCTTCGTGCTGTTAGGTGACAGTGCTAACCGCTGTTAGCCAGGTTTAAACTACAAATCAATTACTACACCAAAAAAAAACACTGCAACCAAGCCCGGGCCTCAATGGGAAATTAAAGTCAACATGGTACAGGATGCAGAAACGTTCGCCCGTGAGCCTCTTAGTCCATGAGGTTATTTAATTGCACATGGTCGCATGCCTTGTTGGCGTACATGTTTGTCCTGCAGTGCTTTCTGCACACAACAAATAATTTGCATGTGAGGGATGAAGTTCTTTGGAGCCCCGTGGTTCTCTGTGATTGATGATCAGACAAATCAACAACACCGCTAAAGTATCAGACACTTTGTGAAGTGTTAAATTAAAGAGAAGAAATCCAGGGGCATTCTGTGTCACTGATAGGGTATGACAGACCCGTGTTACGTTTGTGACAGCGTTGTTTATTTCTGAGTCCGCGGCCATCGTTTCTGCGATAGCAGGGAAGATTTGTCGCCTGTTTAAAACGAGTCAAACCGGGCCACTAATGAATCATTCGCTTTCACGTCAAACTTCAAGGTGAGGCGTCTTTGTGAGAGTATTTACAGCGCCGGTCGCATTTTGAGCAGTGACTCAGATGCCGAGGAGCCTTGTTTTCATCCTCAAATAACAGCGTAACGTGATGCAGCACTCGATCAATAAATCATGTACATTATTTTTTTTTGCCGTTTGACTCTCCCGTCCCTGGTTTTATTTAAACAGACAGCAACATGGCAGCAGGGTGAAGACGGAGGAAAGCGGGGAGGGAAGAGTATTTTTAGTGAACGTCTGTTCTCTGCGTTTCGCCCTGCATTTTGCCCAGAGAGGAACCAGCGTAATTAGTCTGATGAGGATAAACAATCATGGCAGTTATCTGGCTCTAAACAACATAACATCACATCCATTTTGGGTCGGGGTCCAGAATAATTGCTGCTTCTTCTGAGCCATTGCTGAACCCGGTTTTCCTAGACTCATTATACAGTCTTGGCATATACTATGCTGATTAACTCTTAAATCAAAGCTCCGCTAGGTTTATTGCTGAATACCCAAATTGTTTCTAAACAGAAATGCTCAGTTTGCTGCTCCATTGTTGCTCTTTATATTATCCATTATCTCTCAGCAATGGCATCCCCAAAGACCGGTTCTGTTCAGGAGCCTCCTTTACTCACTCTTATTGCTCCTTTTTACTGTACTATATCAGCACTTTTCTCTTCATTCAAATGTCACCACCTCTCCGCCGTACACACACATTTTTTAAAAAAAGGTTTTGACAGACTCTAATCTATCTGTGTAGGTACACAGCAGTCGTGATGCCCGTCTTGTACAACACCACCCATCGCTCCAGGAAGAGAGTTTTTGTGATGATCGCCACCGTCTGGGTCCTGGCCTTCGCCGTCTCCTGTCCCCTGCTGTTTGGTTTCAACACCACAGGTCAGGTCAACAACATTTTGACTTCATCTTCCTGCCTAGACGCATCAAAGCGACGAGTCAATTTATGCAGGGTGAAAAGCAGAATGCAAAGCGCGAAGGCGCTGTTTCATTGTGAGAATCAGGGTCAAATTTCAGTCTACTTGCCGTTTGGGGTCAGCGGCGGGACGCGAAATGCAATCTGGGACGAGATTTAAAGGTTCACTTCACCAATTTAGCGTGTCAGATTCAATTTACTTGTCACGGGGAGTTCTGTACTGTCCCACTCAGCCTGCGAAAATATTGTATAATGTCTGCCGAGTCTGCCTCGAGCTTGAGCCTGAGAAAATAACCACCGATGATGAGACTTCGCATTGCGGCTCGTCTAATGCCGCTCTTAGGAGGAGCTCAAGTGTTCGCCTCCGAGTTGTAATTCAGAGTTGCATATATGGTGGTACGATGGTGCCTACTTGATCATTGTGAGGGATGTTTTCGGGGATTATTCATATTCCTTGTGGGGTTGTGGGAAACATCACCAGTAGCTACTTTAATTTCAGTAGCCAGCAGCACAGACGCATGACTGCACACGCACAATGAGGAGCGTTAGTCAGACACAACGTAAAGACACTCAAATAGACACAGGCTATTTGGTTCAGTCCACTTACAATCGATGCATAACAATGGCCGGTGATTGCAGGGATCCCGCTGTTTTGTCAGTACGCAGCCACACATCAGCGCTGGAAGGAAGGGACCAATAGGTTCACATCAGGTCCAGGATCCTTCAAAAGAAATGCATTGAAGAAGAGCCGCTGCTTGACAAGACAAATGCTGTATAAGTGGCAAACAAAATGGGTAAATAACATGAATCTAGAAACTGGAGATGATTTCAAGTGTGGCCCGAAATAGATTGTATCTGTCTGTCCTTGTTTTCTTCTCTCTGTGTACTGAGGTATGTGGTATTGATTCGGGGGAACATCCAGGGAGAGGCAAATCACTTCACTTTGTTCATGCCACTGGCATGCAATATGCATTTCACAGCTGTGGTCAAAGCCTGCGCCGTTTTTTTTTGTTTTTCAAAAACTCAATTTACAGTACCGTTAGCTCTCCTGATATGTAGACTTCAGTTTTGATTGAATATTTAATCTAGAGACTATTATCATACCAAATGGTCTCTTATCTTGAATTTATGGTGCAATTATTGTCAAATCAATTATCCCTCTATCTCACAATCGTGACGGGCACTGTTTGAGTGCAGCACTGTACAGTTCGGTATGCACGCAGAATATCAAGGAGGACGAGCCACTGAGGACATTTTCAAAATGGAGAGCATGCGCCGGGTTCAGAGGTCGGCTGTAAATCACGCCAGCTGTCCCTTTTATTATCCTGTGATTTTGACGCGGCTTTGCATAATGATATTTTCTTTTTTGACTCAGATGACCCCATGGTGTGCTCCATCTCCAACCCTGACTTTGTTATCTACTCCTCCGTGGTGTCCTTCTACCTGCCGTTTATCGTCACCCTGCTAGTCTACATTCGTATCTACATCTTCCTCAGGATGAGGCGGAAGAGGATCACCTTCGGGCAGGTCAGCGGAAAGGTGCAGCCGGGCTCAACCCCGCCATCTGTGGTGAGGATTTTCAGCTTGTTTCTGTTTCCCTCGATTCCCTTTGTTTGTTGATGTTTTCACTTTGGAGGAATTATTTCTAATAAGGCACTCTTCATTCAGGGTTTGTAAGTTGGAACTAAAGCCTTCATTCATTCCTGATTATTTACAAATGCTTTATAAATCAAGTGTAAATGTTTAACGAGAACAATTTATGGGTTGCCAGGTTGTTTGGTTTATCCCTCTCCTGTATGACATTTGCTTTGTGTTTTTAAATACTGGCAGCTAGCTCCAGGAACAAAACATAATCAGTATTAATCACTTATTAAAATTCCTCTGATTGGTGATTATTACTGTTTATCCATGGCTCATTAACATTGTTGACTTATTAACACTTATAACTGCTGGCTTGGTGTTTATAATTGTTTTTGACAGACATGTTGGCTTATTGATCGTTTTAATTAATGATTAAACAATGACTATTGATTCAACAAGATATTTCTCAGTCAGACTGACTGAGAAATCACCATTACAAAACCATTACCTCATAAGCTGATTCATTGTAGATGCTTTGTAGAAGTTTCTTTCCTACCAGCAACACTATATTACCTATGTAGATACAGCCTCTCTCCCTCAGTCACATTATGGATACCCGTTATGACTTGCAAATTACATTTCACCTCTGTATCGCACCTTTTCTGTGGGACCGGCTCACCTTTCCTTTTCCTTGTATGTGCGCAAAAACACCCCCCAAAGCCTCATAACTGGTTTCATTACAGTTTAAAAATACATTGCTGATGTCAGAAACACTGGGTAGAAAAGTTTTTTTCTTGTATGCATGAATTTCTATTGGTCAGGGTACCAAAGAATGAGAATTCAGATGATCAGCCCAGATGAACAAGTAGCCAGGTTGCGACTGTAAAAAATAGATTTAGGTGGGGGAGTTTTAAGGTCATTTACACAGAACTATACCAGTTTTTGAGGAAGACGAATGATATATAGATACAGTAGATAGATCTGTCACTGTAGTATCTTCATATCACTTCTTCTGTGTGACCAGAAGCAAGTCTGAACATTTTTTTATACTCTTTAATATTCTATAAGATGAACATTTTGTGCCATAACTTTTGAGATTTTAAAATGTTAAAAGTAAGTGAATCATGATGCAAGTGTGTTCTTGTTTGACTTTAGGTTTAATAGCTATTTTATGTCTTGAAGCCACATTCAGTTTTTTTATTATCCACCAAAGAGAATTTTGTAATTTGACCCACTTCTGACGCGTGTGGAATAAAAGCTGTTTCACACTGAGTGGATGATTATAAAACTATTGGACGTGACTGCCAGCTGTGATGCATTTTTGCTTTTCAAGCCAGGTGGAGAGGAGAGAAAGGCGAGGAGGAGGAGGAAGGCCATAGGAAGAGAAATATATGTTAACCAAAGCATTTCATCTAATAGTGTCGAAAAATGTAGAGAAGGGAGTTAAAAGAGTGAAGTACGGAGAGTGGAGAAGAATGAAAAAGACAGGGAAAGGAGGGAAGGTGAGTGATAAACGGATGAGAGGGAAGACTGGAGGCGAAGAAAAAGTAAAGAGACTAAGAAGAGTGGCATAAAGAGAGCAGACAGAGGCGGTACACGAAATGGAAATGTGATTCTAATGACAACATGATGAGAGTATTTCCATTTTAACGCCCATGTCATGACGATACAGTGGTTCACTGCACTCTTTGTAATTTCTTTTTGTCAATTGGCAGCGGAGGTAGAACGGCATCAATTCTCTCTGATTGCCCGTGCTGTTGCTGTGCCCTCTGTCATCACATCCTTCAAGAAGCCTTCCTAGGAAGAATATGATTTAGCAGTGCAGGAGGTTGTCTCTGCATACCGCACTATGCAACACCACAGGTCAGGTCTATAACGATACAAAATGCTAGTTACAGATCTATGGACGACGAAGTCTTATGAGCTTTACATGTGGGAGGACAAAATGGGAGCCATAGCGAGTAACATGTTAACGCCATATTCTGTATAGATGGACATGTCTCACAAAAATACCCCAGGTATGTTTGCATCGTTTGGAGGCAGAGTCCGCATGAGGTCCCGCCCATTCAACAGCTGACTCAACCACAAGAAAGGCTCAGCTGCCAATCCTCCAATCATGATATCAAACCACAGACAAACCATAATCAGTGGACAGACCTTCGAGCCCTGTGAAGTTAGGCCAGTGCCATGCAGGGGGCACCTCCATGGAGTTTGAGGAACTTACTCCACTTCCCCCGTTGATTTATTACCTCAGTTAACAGTTTTCTAATGAGTTTTAATGAGTCTTCTAGATTCAGCTTCTTCCTCCATACATCATGATGTTCATTTTGTAAATTATGGCCCCATTTAGAGTAAAGTAGCTGATAAAGCAGCGTATCACCTTGTGATTGACAAGTCATTCTCAGTGAGTCCTTCCAGCACAACTCACCACCCTCATGAAACTCAAACTAGTGCTGATCAAATATAAATCAGCATTTGGTTACTGTATTTCATATTTCTCACCTCGGGCAGAGCGCCACTGTTTCCCGCTTTTCCCACAGGGGTTAGTTAGCAGGGTGGCCAACTACTTTGGTAACACGGGACCTAGAACAGGTTGAATTTGTGGCCCTGTCTATTGGAGCCAATAGTAGTCAGATACTGTAAGATATATGATGGCGGTGCATCTGTAAGAACAAAACTGCTTGACTTTGTTAACTTCGAAGGAGAAACAGCAGGGCAAGTTGCAGCTGAGTTTGTGGCGGTCATCCAAAGATGTAACCTGGAAAACAAAGTCATGGCATTTTCTGCCGACAACACAGATACTAACTTTGGAGGAATGAATAGGATGGGGAGGGTCAATGTCCGTACCTGCCCTGCAAGCGACAGGTGATTGACTTAGATTGTCCTGTCCACATCATTTATAACATGCCCAGAAGAGCGTTGGTTAGGATTTGCATTGATGTTGCATACCTGCACACCAAGATATTTTAGGGAAGAATTAGAGAAGAAAGACTTAAGAGCTTCTGTGAGTTTGTTGGCCAGGAGTACCATAACAGGACACAGCAATATTCACTGGCTCTCCATGCTCCCTGCTCCAGAAAGAAAATGTATGTGCCTTTGAAATCTTTATTTCTTTCTGAAGACAAATGCCCTGTTGTCCTGTGAACAACGTTCAACCATCCACTGTTTGAACATCGGTTAGCCTGATCGTGTTCAGTGATGCAGTCAAGACGTTTGAAGACCAGAGCAGCTGTGCTGTGGAGTTAGAAAAACCCATTGGGGCACAATTGATTGCAAGACATGATGACAAACTCATTCCAGTTTTGGTCAGAGGTGAAGCAATGTCTAAAGAGAGCTTCAATCATCTTTCACACCAGCTGTGAACTACTTGCAAGTATGGGGAAAACACACAAATCAGCTAAAAATCTCTTTTTAAAAAGGAAACCTCAGCATGAAGAGATCCAGAAGGCAGTAGCCACACTGCAGAACAAATACCCCAGTGTGACCATCAATGAGGATGTGTCGCTTGATGAGGTTACTGACCTGCAAAAGTTTCCTAAAGTGGGTATTGCTTGAAGAACTGAAGAGATGGAGCACAGTGGTTACCCACTTCAAAGAGAATTACATCCCACACAGTAACCTAACTAGATTAGCATCTTTTGTCAAGTGCTTACCTGAAAGCAATGCGCCAGCAGAGTGAGCCTTCTCCCAACATAATGATATATGGACATCAGCAAGATTTTCCTGCCACCAAGGTCATGCTCATTGTGAAGACAAACTTCAACCTCCCCTGCCAGGAGTTCATGGTCCATTCAAGGACAGAGCAAACCTGAAAATCCATTCTGAGAAATACCAATCTCGTGTTATGTTGCTCAGTCTTTCACACATATAATTATCTCATCTACAGCTCATCTACTCTTGTTACCCAGACCCAGACAACCAGGACCGCTGGATGTCTGTTCAGATCAGCTCCTGTAAACTATAATTACAACAAGTGTTAGAGCAATCCTAAATTAGTAGAGAGTAGATTTGTCATGTGGTGCTAGGAGAGAAGGTATTCTCTGAAGAACTGGAGGTATTCATGAGTTTTTTAAAGATAGAGAGGGACGCCCCTGCTCTGGTAGGAACGTTCCACGTTCCTACGTTTGCGTTCCACCAATGGGGAACAACAAACAAGAAGAGTTTGCATTGCCTTGAACAAACGGGTGGCAGAACCAGGCGTTGCTCATTGGAGGAGCGCAACGGTCGTGAGGTAGCATATGCCTGTATAAAGGCGTTCAAGTAGGTAGGTGCATTTGCTGACCTGGTTTACAAAGTTACCTAGGTAGTACCCAATTTTATCAGTTGGCCATAATACCGTAACTCTTACATTGGATATTTTATATTGAGTAAAGTTTGTCTCAGTAACTTTAGGATTTATCTTTTAACCATGGGCAAGGAGACATCAGGGCATGTTCTGTGTATTTGTATCTCCCCTGTCTTTAAAATATTCTGTGTAACAAGACATCTAGCGACTTGACCATCTTTTGCATATGCATGTAGGGTTCCTATGGCTGCATTCATACCACTCCACTTTTTTCCCCTTCATTGCACACAAATTCAAAGTCAAGTCTTCTATTTTAACAGCAGGTTTCAGATAATTGGTTGTGGTTGGGCCCCAGTTTGGGATCTCATCCATGAGTAGAGACAGCTATAAGATCCAAACCCCTGGAGGAGTCGAAGCTGAAAGAGTTATAATGGAAAAGTGTTTTGAAATAACATAATAGGACTCTGACTCAGTCAACTGAAGGAACATTTGATAAGAAGAAGGAGGCTTTCAGAGGCGGTTATCTTTATTTCGGAGCTTTAATTGAGTTGCACAGTGTTTAGCTCGGGAGCGAGAGTAACTGAAAATATATAACAGATGTGAATCCTAATTGTATTGATTTTGTTTTTGTCTGTGACACTCTGGATGTGTTTGAAGTTTAATAAAAATCATCCTCTGAGATGAATAGAGAAAAATCAATGACTTTCCAAGTGAATGTCAAAAATGTCCTGCACCGGTGGATTGATGCGGTAGGGTTCTTGAGATAGAGTGTATTGAACAACCCTTCTCTGGAAAATATTTTCTGTCTTCAACTTCCCTCTGCTCCCCTAGGAGACCTGTCTACAAGAGGAGACACCCAAGGCAAAACAAGACCTGTCACCTATAAGGATTAAAGTGGTAGGTGTTATTTTTTTGCATGTGTGTTTTAATTTTTCTTTTCAGCGCTCTGGTTTGTGCTGAATGCAGTGCAGCCTAATGCTTGACTAACTCTCTGTATTGACTGTGTTGGCGTATTGTGACATGGTGGCACGCAAGGCGGTTCTGTTTTTAGCTTTTCTTGCAAGTCTGTCTTGTGTGTGTGTGCTCATGCACGCTTGAGTTTTTCGTTCCGCTGTGTGGTCGCAGCCCAGGGGTCTGAGAAGAAGCTGAAAATTGTGATTCTGAAGCGTGGCTTGTTGCCTCGTGTCACCTGGTCACCAGTCAGTTGAGCAAAGTCGGCGGGTGACGCACTGCAGCACCTGCATAATCCACAGACTGTTCAAAGGTGGAGGGAATAACAATCTGTAATTTTCCCCTGAGGAAAACGTGTGATGAGACGAGTGTGTGACTAAGAGAGGACTATTAAAAAATCATGTTTCTGGCCATATTGCAAATACACATTACACAACACAGGAAAAATGGCTCATCGGAGATGTATTCACTGACTTTCTTTATGCCTTAGAAAGTGAGCCTATTTGCTGGTAAATTAGGTCAGTAAACAGGCTGGAAAAATGAAATATTGAATATAAAGGCAGTGCCCAGAATACTGTGTATTTGTGAGTTCAAAATTTGTAGTTTGTAGGTACAGGAAGAGCTTTGCCACAACTTACAGTCTGTGTGAACGGCACTTCTGCTCTTCTGAGATGTATTAGCCATTATCTCCAACTTTCTGAGTCATGCTCACCACTTTCAACCTGTCTGAACAGCACTTCTGTTCTTCTGAGATGGATTGGCCATTACTTCCAACTTTCTAAGTTGTACTTGCCACTTTTGTCAGCTTACTGGAGTATCGCTCACAGCTTCTAATATTTTCCATGGGAGGTCAAAGCAGGATAAGATAACATTAATCTTTCAAGGCAGAGCAATTCACTATGATTCCTTAATATTCAGATGTTAAAGCTGTAATAATTGATTTGTTTTGTTAAAATTATGAGAAACAAACAAGGTGAAACACAACATTAACACTTTATATGGTTTTGCACACTTGCAAAGTCCAATATTTACCCCTTTTAGCTCTGTTTTGGTCTTCACCATCTCCAGAGGAAAATATCCAGCTCTTTAGAGAGCTAAATACTGCATTATTTCTGCAGATAGCTGCTAACGTTGTCTGCCTTTTGGTGCTTGGCAGGTAGTACACAGTATTGTAGGTAAGTCCAGCCTGTTGGGGTTGGTTAGCGTGAATCAAAACATTAAAGCTGCAGGCTAGAAAACCAAAACAATGAGCTGAAAGATGCTAAAACACTGCGTCAGGTCATTTTAGGGTCATTTTGAAGCTGGTTCGTCCATGCAATCATTTACACACATTGCTGAATGTCATAGTAATTAGTACTAATAATCGTGTATATCTGTCCCGACAGCAAAGTGTAGAGCCTTCAGGTCCCTCCAAGCCCAGCCTGCTGTCAGGGTGCCTGTGGCGCAAACGTCCAAAGACGGGGCCCGTGGAGAACTCTGTGCTTCCACCTGTGGACACGCACAACTGCTGCAGCATCAGCCATGCCTCCTGCGGCCGCACTGAGCTAGATCTGGAACAGGATCGAGGAGACGGGGAGGCGGAGGGGAACAACCAGCACGAACAGCTCCCTGTCAGGATGAGCTGCGAAGTGAAGGATCTGTCCAATGGACGAACACACACGTCATTGCAGCCGGTGCCTCATTCTCATACCAACAACACACGATTCAGGAGCATGCACGCGAGGGAGAAAAAGGCAACTCAGATGCTGGCCATTGTGCTTGGTGAGTAGAGACTGCGCTAAGTGGGATAAGCTGATGTTATATGTCATATAGATGCAATATATTCCTTTAACATTGTTCTTATGGCCATATATAGCTGTTCACCTCTACCTGGTCATAGTGGAACTAGCACATTTACTTACTCCATGTGCATTTGCTGCATTTTTTGCAGAGCTACAATAAATCATGCTGAAGTGTCAAAGTCTGGCTGGCTTTAGGTTCACAGTGTGTGTCCAGACACGATGTAGCTCCTGACACAGTTTCCACACGCTCCAATTATCAGGCAGGTTTTTATAAGCCTGGTCAAGTTAACTCTGGCACAGCCTGGATCTCACTGACAGAAATGTAATCAGGAGTGTCTGATTACATTAAGCGGTATCAGTGAAAAGTGTGGCACGCTCATAAAAAACGTTCCAACTTCCCACCTGCTCTACAGTCAACTGACCACTGCTTTACCGCGATGTCGTGACCCCAATTATAGAGCTCGAACCTAATGAGTGTTTCAACTGTGGTGCAGCATTTATAATTGTGTATTCATAATAATCTATGTCCTGTTGGATGTGTGACTTCAAGTCTTGCACAAAGCACGGGCTAATTGGAAACCAGGAGTGTTTTAATTGATCGTCAACTAAGCTTGTTGCTATGCCCGTCGAGCTCTTTATTCTAGCAGGAAAAAAGCAGATTTAACATTTGAAATTCTTCGCGATCTTTAATGCCATGGCTTTACAAAAAGCAGGCCAACTGTAAGAACAGTTTCATATTCTGTTACTGTTACTTTTGTATGGGAACCATATAAAAGAATCTTTAATGAGCATGAATATGATAGCTGAATACATTATAAAGACAAACAAAAGGACTGAAGCTAGATGAAAAGTCAGCATCTTCACCAGTCGATGAAAACATAAGGAAGCAGCTTTGTTCTCGTATTACAGTGTAGAGCTAATTAGCCTTAGAGAATAATTAATCAAAACATTTTATTTTATGGCATAACAAGTTTGGATGCTTACGTTAAGTTTATTGCATATAAAATAAGCACAGTACATCTTACTTTTACTTACTTGAATTTGGCTGAAGTTGACTGATTCTAAGTAACTTTTCACATTTAATAGTAGTAACAAATGTTCTACCAGTGTTATGTGAGCTGCAGTCAGAATGTAATATTACTATTATACAATGATGATACAACAATTCCAAACATAAGACAAGAAGTAATTTATATTTTGGGTCAATTTGCTCTTAAAATGACAATTTCTTGCTCACATCGTCTCCATTTCCATGGAGATACACAGTCTGACTAATATATATATATATAATGGAACCCTGTTTACTACTAAAGCGCCCCTAGTAACAACCTAGCAACAGAGATGGTCTCCTAAAGCTTGTTGTGGCTAAGATATCTGCTGAAAAAAAAACATTTTTCCATGGACAGATTTAACTGTTGACAGATTGAACTTGACGTGCATTTTGAAACTAGCAGTGCTGTCAGCACACAGCTGATGAAGGATGTGATCCAAACATTTCCATTAACTCCTGATCATGTCTTACGTTTTTAATCAGACAAAATATTCGGCTTGGGTCCATATTAGTCAGCCTTTAACATTTTCTGCTTGCTGGGCGTGCAGACAAACACAATGCTTAATCCGCCTGGTATAGCACAATTTTGCTGTTGTGTGAGTATCAATCAATTCAATCAATTAATCTAAATTCTGATATATAAACATTTTGGCTCACACTCAGTGGATGTTGACCTGGAGTGGATGTAACCCCTCATAATAGTGTCATTAGCTAATGATTGTATCATTTATTATAGATTATTAGTTGATTTTGGAATTAATGCTTGGTTCCTACTGTTGCTAGTAAACTACTCAGCCGATCATGCTGACATTTGCAGCTTGTGTTACAGCAGACAAACACTGTTTAATCCATTTCTTACAATGTCGCTCTTGTGTTTTTTTTGGTTTCGTCCTTTCTCTCGTATCTCTCTACTCTCTGGCTGCTCCAGGGGTGTTTCTCATCTGCTGGCTGCCTTTCTTTGTGACTCACATTCTGAACACCCACTGCAGGACATGCTACGTGCCTCCCGGGCTTTACAGTGCTTTCACCTGGTTGGGGTATGTCAACAGTGCCCTCAACCCTATTATCTACACCACCTTCAACATCGAGTTCAGGCGGGCCTTCATCAAGATCCTCAGCTGCTGAGAGAGACAACGCGACCAGGAAATTAAAATGGAAATGAGGCGGCGCGCTCGTGCTACGACTCTGTCGTGGTGCGTTTTGGTAAACAATGACAACAGATGTTCATTGGTCATGGTCAAACCTCCTCTGTGCCCTGCAGGAGTAGCAACAAGGTGAAGCAAGGAAATGAACAGACTGTGTTCAGCTGTGGTATGCAATAATTGCAAACAAAAGTGGACTTCAAAGTAGACCAAACGTGTTTCTCAACAGGGCTGGGACTTTATTTGAACAGTATTAGGGCTCGTGTCCATGTAGTGTTTGTTTTTAATGTCAGAAATGTGCCGACAGCACGCCGGGGAGCATTGGGATGCAGCACTCGTGCTCCGAGAGAAAAATAATGTTAACGGGGGGGGGCGGGACAAGGAGCTAAGAGCACAACACTCACCAGCAACATTCAGCGTCCGTCCGTCCTGCTCCCGCAAAGGAGCTTTGCTGTCTCTGTCATGATAGTTTCTGTGTGACATATCACAAAGCTCAGGATGCACAGACACGACCAGAAAAAGGCTTCTCCTCCATTTACTCAGTTACAGTGGTGACAAGTCCCACAGCATCGAAATGCGGGAGAGACACTGACGCACCAGCGCCTTTCTGAAAAGTTCAGAGATTTTCAACCAGACACTGGGTGCAGCGCTTTTTTCTCTAGGCGTCCGCAGGCTGCTGCATACGCGCTCTCCTCATTTGGGACAACTGGAAAAAAAAATACTATATGGACACAGAGCCCTACTCCTCAAATATGGACTTTACATTTTCACATCCATCCAGTCTTATTGATAGCACAAGGTGTTTGACTTTCTTGTGGATATGTCTTGTACAGTATGTGTACTGCTCATTGGCACAATTCCTCAGTGCAGGACTCGACACAATCGATTGAGCCACGATGGAGCTTTGAGGCTGGTGAAATGACCGTGGCGCTGCAGGGCCGCTCCCGATCACTCTTGGTCCCGAGGCCCTCCGCCACTGCACTGTGTGGATTAACTGATGTTTCTCACCCACCCCCCCTCTCCTCCCCCACTCCTCCCCATCTTCTTCTTCATCATCACCACCATCAGTTACTCACCAGTGCATGCACAAATCAGATTTCAAGGGTGTCCACATGAACGGTACCGGAGGGGTCGAACTGATCCCTGCCGAGGCTCACATCATTTTTGAAGATTGTCATACAGTATATATTGATGTGGAGGCATTGTGCTCAGTGTGGATTCATTAGAATTAAACATGTGAGATTTTGATGTGACGAACAGTGGTTTTTTTTGTTTTGTTTTTTTTTTTAAAAAAGGGACTGCCTGTCGTGGCAAACCTCGCCAGGATGTGGAGCTGCCTGCTGGCTGCTCTGACGCGCTGGTGAAGGCAGGAACTTTGTGATTTTCACCAATCAAGCAGGATTGTAAACCGCGTGGTCGGGGCAGGTCTGTCATGGACAGAGCGTTCGCTGCAGTGTGTTGTAAATAAAATTTAAAAAAATCTTGAAATGTTTTCGAGCCTTGCAATCATCTGTCTGTATACGTACAGTCCTACACAGATCATGCACACGCGTGTGTGTGTTTGAAACAGATATGTTGGATAAATGCAAGCTATCTGTGGGGAACATAAGAGGAACCAAGCTGAGTGAACCGGATACGGGGAGATTTAGAGACGTGAAGAAGCACGACAGTGACATGCGAGGAGAGAGAAAAACAGAACAGATAAGGGATGATCGGGGAGCTGAGTAGGAAGGAGTAAAGCCAAAAAGGAAAAGAATGAAGTGGAAGAACAAGGATCAAAGATGAAAGTAGGAGGGGGGGAAAAAACTGTAGATGGATTGAGGATAGCTGCATGAGGGGAAAAAAGGGGGGGGTGGTCTTTCTCAGCCTACATCTCATGCTCCCTTATTTCTCTGAGAGGCATAAACACCTGCTCCCCTGACACTTTGTGCCATTGCGTCGACTCAGCCTTGTTTCCACTGAGGCTGCTCATAATAATGATGCACCAGATGTGTATTTGTGTGTGCATGTCTGTATTTATGGACGCCTGCTTTGATGTGAGAGGAACCTCCAGTTTGTGATCATTATAAAGCAAACCCTCGATAACCCGTAGCACTTATTTATGTTTTCCCTCACTAAAAATCTATTCTCATGCAGCCAAAATCAATATTTAATACAGTGCGGAGACTAAATGCATATTTGCAGGTATGACTGGGACATAAACAAACAGAGGAGATCAGAGGAGGTGTTCTGCTCTTTAATTAAATTTGAATATAAATGAATTTATTAATTTAAAGATACATTTTAGGGCGCACATGTGCCCCTAGATTATATCCAATCATCTGCAGACAGTAATTAAATTTAGCCCTTTAAATGTAAATGAACTGCATATACAGCTAAAGATCCAAAAGGCCTGGAGGCACTCTGAGAGGTCCAAAAACACGAAGCAGCTCAATGCATCAGACATACTCGTGGTATTGTTGTGCGTTCTTCTCAGAAGTGAGGCGAAGAAAAATGTTACGTTTGTCCTTAGATGTCGCCGAAAACAGATCATCCCCCGTGGGAGCATGTACGTGCTCACCAAATGTCGTGGCGATCTGCTTTTTACATTGAAAGACATCTCGTGTGTTTACTTGACATTGTAACCCCGAAGGTGATGCGGAAGCTCCGTCAGGTTACTGAGGCTCTAAAATTGAGAATATTTCAACCAGTCCCACTTTATGGCTCCATAATATCAGTGTAATACGCTTAGAATTTCCCAGAAACATCTAATCTAATTTGGTAATCATTATAGGGGGAATACACAAAGGCAAGTGTACAATTCAGCATGTGGAAAATTTACAATGATAAATGAAAAATGCCCTATAACTAGTAATAAATCCCAATGTTTGTTCCAGGATTGGAAATTATTAGGAAATTACGGACATTCAAAGTAACATGTATGAATTTATCTTTTACACAATACATGTGAAGACACAGGCACACAGGTACAGGGGCAAAGCTCCGACCTGCCTTCATAGTGTTTCTGGATCAGTCCTGGCAGTGTTCAAAGTCTCTAATGCTGGACTCCTGCCGGGTTGTTGGCACGCCTGCACAGAGCTGCTGGGATCTGTGTTCTTTAGAGTGAACGGTGCATTAACCTTTCCCGTAAAGCTCCGCGTAACTTAACATAGAGAGGTTTCTTTCATGTTCAACCCCCAAAGAGGGACTGAGATAATAATCCAGTTTGAAAGGAAAGGTTCAGCAGTCTCCACAAACACTGAAATTCATCTTCAGCGGACCATGAATATACAGATGGGTGACAAATTAAAGGGAATACCTGAACAAATGAGCGGAGAAACATAACGAATGCAGATTCTTCCACACAGGTGCAATGCATGGTATAATTAACCAATTAACATCCGATCGTGCTCTGGCATGTTTAAAACTGCTGAACAGGAGTAACTTGCTAGTAACTGGAAAACCAAGGTTGGAAATTGTGGGTCGACAGCGCACATTTGATGAAGGAAAGAAGAAAAACTCTTCATCAGACAGTAATTAAAGCAGGGTGTTAGGGTTGCGTGTGCGTCGTACACTAAGAGGACAGTACAGGCCTGAATGCTTGACCCCTACAGTGACATAATCTAGTGGCTCTGTTATTCCGCCTGGCGTGGTTTGGATCTACTTGACCCTCTAAAGGGAAGGGTTACTGCAAATGAATACAGAATTGCTCAGAGTAATCACCTTTATCCTGCTAGAACGCATTTCTATCCTGATGGGCGTAGTCTCTACTGGGATGAAAATGCCCCCAATAGGACATGAGGGGTCACTGTATGTTTTGATGAATATGAAAATGATGTGAGTCATATGCTATGGCCTTCACAGTTTCAACCACCACCTTTCAACCCAGCTGTACACCTATAGGAGATATTAACACCACAAGGCATTGCTTGAGCCTTCTGAGACAGTTTATGTTTTTTTTTTTTCCTTTTTTAACTTGTCGCTCATATCAAACATCAGAACCAATTTGATTTAAATATCTAACCCAGTGCTTTCCAAACTGAGGGCTGAGACACCACGGGGGGTGTGAACGATGGGGGGAAAAAATATGGAGCAGAACTAAAGTTGAATGAATCTGATTGCTGCGCGGCTGGCAGACAAACAAGAGCGCTTTCATGTTGGAAAGATTCCAGTTACGTGGAAAAATGTATAGTAATTGTTTTGACAGGCAGGAAATTTAAAAAAAAAAAAAGGTTTAATGCTAATAAAGCAAATGTGTCAGTCACGTCATCTTTGGTTTGGAGTTTGCAGTCAGTGTAGCTGAAGAGCTTTGTGTCTTTTTTGTTTCTGATGGTGTCATTTCAATAAAATAACATAAACGTGACTCACTTTGTGACTTATTGCACCCATATTGTTAATGAATAATTCAAAATTAAAGTGGTGTAAGGCCATAACTCTCAAACTGGATAGGTTGGGGGGGGTCCAAATTATAAATAGCAAGAATTTAATAAAGTTACGATGTATCATTTAAAGAGTTCATAACTATGAATGGGAACCGCTAGGTCAATAAAAAAAAATACATTAAGTTTAAGACATTAAAAACTCCTGAAATGATTGCACCGCATAAATCTCTCACTTTGCTCCCGCAGCTGATCTAATGAGCACAATGGACACATCAGCGAAGACTCTCTCTCTCTTTGGTATGCAAGGACGCTGTCTGGGTTGCTGATGGAGTGCAGGTGCCAGCCTATCTCAAAGTTGCCCGGTGACCAGAGTTGAAGATACTGAATGTTGGCCTCTTAGACATAATAGATGTTGATAGATGTTCCCTCCTGACCTGGTGCCATTGACTTTCAGAAATTTCTCCACAACTCTCGAGATGTCTCGCTCCGAGCCGAAGTGATGTGCGAAGGGCACACTGAACTGCATGTCACTCCTCGAGACTCCTGCTGCTAGTCGGGCAGAACAAGAGAAAAAGACACGACCTCTGTGCTCCCAAAGCATCCGGATAAAACGCTACACAAATGGATTCCACCTGTGTTTACCCTTCACCTCTCCCCACCCATCCTTAGCATATATGCCTGATGGATACATCCACGGGCTTTGGGGAATATATTACATGCTGTACGGCACGCACGAGTCTGATGAGTGCATGTCTCTGCAAGCACAAACAGGTGATTTCCTTCATTGTGTCTGTGCGCATTTATAGGGAGTGCATGATGGAACACGTGTAATCATATCAAAGTGAGCAGCAAGGCTCAAGAAGAAAAAAAAAACGAAGGAGCCCATCCATGAGTGAAAGGCAAAGGGAGGGTTTCGGCTGTGCCGCTCGGCCCGCCGAGGTTGTCACATCAGAGGGAGGAAAAGATGAATGCAGCCTTTGCATGTTTATCAGCGGGTCTCAGAAGGAAGAGGAGGCCTGCGTGAGCGATGACTACTCATTGTCTAACTAGTGCGACGCGGACGGACTCCTGCGTGTTTTTACACTTGGGCTTTTACTTGCCAAAGTCTCTGCTGCTCTTCACCCACGTGACCTAAGAGGCAAAAATAAGTCTCCTCCCACTTCTCCCCTTTGTTTTAATGGATATGAGAGGCTTTGTGCATTTCTGTGGGCGGACGAACAGATGTGATAGGCACTTGCAGCGTTCGGCAGCGGCTAATGATGATGGATAAAGATGTTGATTACAGACAGAGGCGGCTACCAGCCATGACTGACATTCAGTCTGTCCCTCTCTCATTCCACCAATGCCTCTCACTTGTTTCCTCCCACCCGTATGTCAAACCACGGTAATCATCCTCCCCTCGCTGTCACTGCCTGTCGTTTACACACATCTACGGTTAATTTGGTGTCATTTTGAGGTTCAGAGGTCATGTGTTAGGAGGGAACCAATCCTGCCACGGTGGGAAATGAGTTCGAGCAGCGTGGCTGCACGAGAAGGAGCACAAAGCTGGATAAACAGCGGTGTCACTAAAAAAGGTATAGTTTGAAATAGTTTGACAGTTTGGGAAATACACACATTCACTTTCTTGGCAAGAGTGGGATGAGAAGATTGATAGGCCTACCACATTATCTGTGAGGTAAATATGAAGCTAGAGCTGACAGACGGTTAGCATAGCCTTTCATTAAGGCTGGAAATTGTATTTTATTCGTTTGTTTGGTCTGCGCAATTTTGCTGCATTTGCATGTTTGCGTGGGAAAAATGTGAAAACCTTTATTTCAGCTCAAGGTTTGTTCACACAATTTTAATATGGTCAGCCTCGCTGCTAGCTTTGAAGTCACACCGGTTACATCAGTATTACCGTGCCAAACGGCTGCTAAGTGGTAGATATTGGATGACGGAGACGGAGAGAATGACTGCTCCCGTCCAATCCACCCACCCTTTTATCTCCACCCAAAGTGCCCAAATTACACTAACTACGCCCATTCAAATCACTACCTAGCTAGCTTGGTGTCTGCACTACTCGAAGGACCATAGTACAAAAGGTCACGTCAAACTACAACCAAGATATGAGTGATATACTCCCGTTACAGAATTAATGGTGATATCAAGATAGTTCACTTAATGATAACCCCAGTCTTAGTGCATACTTTTCACTGTGTCAGTGTGATACTGTGTCTGTGTGTTGCTAAGCAACCGTTCTGCTAAAACGATGCTGAGGAATTCCATTATTTGGCAGAAGGACGCTTATTTGCATGGCCCTAAAACTCATGGACTAACGGTCATACACAGAGTTTGTCTGACGTCACTCAAATTGCTAGGCTGTCTATGAAAGACAATCTGCACATTCAGTTTTTGCCCAGCTGTCACCACGACCTGGAAAAATCCACAACTTGATTCAAGGGCGATGGCTGCTCTCTTTGAGGGGAGACTGGCCAGCTAATTTAACATGACATGAGCTGTATACATCAACAAAGTATAAGCGAGCTTTAGAGTCGCTGGTAGGTGGATTTTATCGTTTCCCTCAATTAAGAGTCTTTATGCTAAGCTAAGCTAACCGCCTGCTTCTAGACCAGAGCTGCTCCCAAATGATTTGAACTTTTCCTGTTCAAGTGAAGCGCTGGCTTTAGGTTAAGGTTAGTCATGTAGTGGTTATGGTTAGGATAACCCTGCACCGTAAGTGACAAAAACAAGTGTCCATGTGTATGTGTGTGTTTGTATGTACGTGTGTAAAGGTTGCCCTGGTGACAGCTTAATGTCATTAGATTTCTAATGAATGCATAATGTGGCCAAGATGGAAGTTAAAGCCCTTTAAATGTGTCAACCAATTAGAGAGGATCAAAGCATTTGATGGAGTGTATCCCACACGTTCGCACACACACACGCGAAAACACTGGCATACATAACGTGACAAATATGTATAATCACAGTTAAGCAGTTCAAGCACTCGAAGGTTTCAGTCAGACATAATCATTTGGTTTAAGTAAGATTTCTGTTTTCTGGATCTGGATCATCTGGATCTGGATAATCTCTGCATCGGCACTGGATTTTAATTTGCAGTAATCATGATATTACTCCACTCTGGCACTATCTTGCACTTTAAGTCACATTTTCATCATCAGGTTTGTAAATATATATATATATATATATATATATATATATTTTTTTTTTTTTTTTTTTTTTTTTTTTTTTTTTTTTCAGAATCAATTCAGCTGCTAGGTTGCTACATGTATCTATGCGGTATGAAAAAAAACAAGAAATAACTTAGAAATACTGAGGTTAAGATTCTTAAAATTCTGTGCAATTAAGACACTTTTTTGGCTTAAGAGTAGTCGTCAAATTAGAATTGAAGAAGACTATAAAATAAACACCGTGCGTTAGTTTGATAGCGTCTAAGCTCCCTGCAGAACATGTAACTTCAGTGTCATGGTAACTACAGCTCAACATCTGATCTGTATGGAAGCCTGTTACAAGAAAATAGTTGAAAGGATAGGCAAGGAAAAAATAAAACTACTATCATGATCTATCAGAATTATGTAATAATTCTTGATTAGATTTGACTTTTATCCAAAACAAGATTTTCCAAACACAAAAATCTCTCCTATATAATGTTTTTTTTTTTTAGATATATGCTGTACTGCAGGAGTTTGTGCATATCTTTGCTTTATTTGGGGGTTTTCTGCATTGACTGGCCACTTACCAAAGCTTGAGTGTTACAACAAAACGTGACCAGACTTTGCTTTTCTTTTTTATCTTCTGCAGCAGTCAGGACACTCTGAGATAGCATGCAAATTTCCACATGCTCCTGCACGGGTGATGCCTGAATGCTGTATTGCAATCCCTTGAAAGGTGTGTCTCTGTCTCGCGCTCCCTCACATCTCCTTCCTGTATCCCCTGTCGTACTTATCTCACTTCTGTGATAAACTGCTAACAAAAGGAGAAACGGGGGCCTTGAAGGGGGTGTTCTTCGTGTATTTCGTGACCAACATTACCAAGCAGTGCTGAGAATTTAAACTATTTAACATGCTTAGCGTTGAAGGAATGGTAAATAAGATGGAAAACGGAAGGTTTTAAAGGACTTTTCAAAGTGAATTGCTTCACTAAGACGCTTAAACTCGAGATGCTTTTTTTCTAAGAAGTATGTGGACATGAAAGAAGAACAGAAGAAACTTGGGGCAAATGTTCTGACATTCGTATGCTAAAAAAAAAAAAGGCAGCGTGAGACCTGACAACTACAGTTCACGGTATACGCCGTGTGAACAGTCAATTAAGACCCTTGCACCGAGGAATCATCCAGTAAGCTCCTGTGAAATGTTCACAACCAATTACATGCGGCCATTCAAACGCTAGCACACAAAACTTGCGCTCACCCAATCACGCTCAAAGGTTTGCACACTAGCCGGTGCACTCCACTTCTTTAGGGTGAGCGCTCCGTTTCGATGTTTCTCCTCTCCTGTGGAAAAGATTAAAGGGCAAACGCTGTGCCCCTGAGAATTACCATCACAATGCGGCCGTGTGATTATTATCTGCAAGCAAGGTCTCGACCGAGGAGCTACTTTTGGAGTTAATGAGCAGAGAGGAAGTGGGAGACAAAGATAGAGGCCGAACAACCCCACTATACCTATCAGGATTCATCTGAGGAACAAACTGCTCTCCATTCTTACTAGGAGACAGCTGAAAGGGTTAAACCCCTTCACACAGGCTCTTGTATTTCCCTTGAGGAACCATTACTTCTGGAGGAAATTATGCCAATGAGATGATTATTTTCCCCAATCGATAGGATGTACTGTATCTTGCAAATTGCTCTTAGTTGCAGATAAGCTCTGCTCTTTAAATACAGGCACACATTCAATAATGTATCAGGCGTTGGCATGCATAAGTAATGCATTCTATGCACGGTCACACCTTTTCTCACTCTGGACCCTCAGCACCTGGGCTCCCCTTATTCTGTCAATCTGTTGAGCAATTAAAGCAAGACCTCCCTACCACCTTGGCAGGGATGACGGGAAGCGACTTGCTGTGTGAGTGCGGCTTACCAGGAAAATGTGCATTCACTTGAGGGAGGGTGCTTGGGGGGGTTGCTTGAATGTGAGGTGAGAGGCAGAGCAAGAAAAAAGAGAGAGCGAGAGAGATGGTCACGTAAAGGCTTGCTGATTATATTTTCCACCTATAGGGGTCAAAGTACATGCAGCATTAAATATTGGATAATTGCATCGCATTTAGACCTGTTCTGACTGTAATGACTGCTAATTACACACTTTATGCTAGACATCCATTTAAAAGCGGGCTGCTGATGCGTCGACAAAGGATGCTTCACCGGAGCTACGAAAGGCAACAAAAAAAATCATTCCTCGTTGTTTGTGCTCATTCAGAAAGCTTACCACACTCCCAGCGAATGTGTTTACTTTCGTTTTTTTATTTTTTATCACACTCTCGCAAGCACCTGCATGCAACCAGTTCCCTTAATCTGCACACAGACACATAATTCATCTCACTGTTTCCTGGTAGGTCTGCTATCTACCCTGCTTGCTCTCGGTTTCAATTTTCTCCCCGCGTGCTCCCTGCTTACTCTCTCTGCCATGTGAGATACTGCACATGTGACTCCCACCGTCTGGGAGCCACACGCAACTGGTTCCACGTACAAACTTTATTTTCTTCCTCGTTTCTTGCCTCACTTCTTAATTGTTCCATCTCCAGCTCATTCGCCTTCGCAATCACATGCGTCCTTTGTCCGTGTATGTCAGACTCTCATGTATTGATTGTTCAGTGATGGTGCACAGGTGGTTGTTACTGTGAGGCAATATCGACCGCTCTGTTGCTGCGCCGTTCTCCTTGCGGTCTACATGTGGCTGGGAATCGAAATTGGACAAATAGGTCAACATTTGGGGAACTGCACTTAAATATTTTCTTGCCATGAGTTAGATGAGAAGTCACTCTCATAGCTGTACGCTAAAGGAAGCTACAACCAGCAGGCAGTTAAATGTAGTGTTTTACATGGATTACATGCGTTGTTGTACCCATCAGAGGCTCTGTCAGAGATTATAGATGTGCGTACTACCGCAGCTTTACTCCTTCACATGTCTTAGGCTATTAATGGCAGCCACTCCTCGTGTACTGCCCACCTCTGGCTGAGTATGTCATCCCTAAAGGAAAAGGAGTGGCGCTGCCAGCTGAATGTGTCCCTCACCACCGACTCTCTCCATCTGGACATCCAGGCCGTTATTAAGTGTCTGAGAGCATGTAGAAGGCACTGGATCAGCTTGGCCCTCTCCTCCAACCCCAACAACCTCCGCCCCACAAGCAGAGCCACAGATATTGCCACCCCGTGGAGAGGTCCACCACCATGGACACCCCCAGCATGACCCTTCCCAGGTCTGCTCCTGCCATCTGCTCCCACCTTCCAACTGTAAACTTGGTTACTGTTAGCCAAGCCAAGTTGTTTTAGATGTTAGCACAGTTAGCCCTGCTGTCTTAGATCTTAACACAGCTAGCCATGTGGCAAGATGGCTAGCAGTGAGATTCATGTGCCAAGTTAGTTACTGAGTGTGGTCCCATGCTCTGTGCTCCTTCTTTTGTCCTATCCTGGGACAGCACCTCATAGTCTGGAGGTTGAAAGGGTGAGACAGAGCAGCCTAAGTCTTCTGGCTGCTGGTAACTCTTCTATTCACCTCCAGGACCTACTCAGCTTGTTTCCTCAAGTGTTTGCAAGTTGATGTGAAGCCAGGAACCTCAGTCCATGTACTGGATTCCTGCAAGACCCGTTTGGGAATGGCCCCCCTGCATCCACTTTGGAGCAACTTGGTCTGGATCATTTCACAGCCAGGAGCTATCCACTGGTAGAGTGCTTCCTGCAGGGTAACCTGGCCTCAGGGGAATTATGTCTGATTAAGTCTTTTTGGCCCAAGGATATCACATCACGTCCGATTATTCACCTAAGAGCTTGAGAGTCGTCCTCACACCAACAGAAAGTGTCTCTGCATACATTGTGTCCGAGCACTTTTCTGTTATGTGGTAGCAGTTCTCAGAAAGTCAAACCAGCTGTTTGTCTGCTATGGTAGTTGGACTCAAGAAGCCCCTTTGGATTTGTGATACAATCCACAGGGGCTATGAAGAGATGGGTTATTGTCTTCTAACAGGCCTGAGAGCACACTTATTTAGTACCATTGCATCCCTTGCGGTCTTTACAGGTGTCTCAGTGGAGGATATCTGCTTGGCCGCCTCCTGGTCTACACTTTGTGTAGTCATACAACAGGAACATGCCTCTGTGTCTCATCTGGTTCTTGGTGCATCCAGCTATCACCTGCTGTCATTTCTTGATCTTTTGGCAGGGTTCTGACTTCATGGTTTGGGCCCAGCTGGGAGTACACCTCATCCCATTAGGTAAGGAAATGGGGGGTTGCCTAGTAGTAGCTTCAAGTGGTGGTGGTAGTGTGAGCTGCAGCAGTTTTTTTAAATACAGCTATCTTGTCTTTCTCTCTTAATTTCAAATATGTGGAATGATTCGCCCGTGGTGATCTCCCACGATTCAAACAGTGGCTTGGACTTAAAGAATAATGCTGACCTCGGTTCTCTCGCAGACCTGAGAGTTCTGAAGCATAGCCGTCTTTTGAAAGACAGTGAGCTCAAAGACTCGTTTGTTGTCTGGACTTTTATTCAAATGACTGCAGGGACACACTCACACAGCACCAAGTACAGTGCCAAAGCTTTTTTCACTGTCTCCTCCCCATGGAGAAATACAAAGCAGTTATCTGGACGTAACTCCACTTCTTCTAAGTATATGCACAGTCCTCTAACCAAAGTTGTTGATGTTGGGTTGAGAGAGATGAGCAACACATATCCTGGGGGGGATTACTACCCCCTGATTGGGCAATGAGTGCATAGTTATTTTCTCAGGTGCCAATGCAAAGTCTCGAGAGGGTAAACAAATAGTAAAGGCTGTCAAAAGGCTACTTATGTAACTCATAGAACTGGAGTTACTACTTCTGTGGGTGGATTCTGCTATGTTTGGACAGAGCCTGGAAACATAGACGGGTTAAACAGCTGCTACAATAGAGGCATATCGATGTTGCCATCTCACTCTCTGCAAGAGAGCACATAAGCATGTTTCCTGTAATGGCTAGAGATTCCTTTAAAGTCTGTGTTCAAAATACATTACGAACGATATATTTCTGAAAAGTGGAGTTAGAGGTTGAAAAAGTTTTTCAGCTGTTTTCAGTTCAGGGTGATCCTTAAAGGGTGGCTTGATGACACGCTGAGGCCACCCTGAGCAGCGGACACGCCCCATCAGTCCTGGAACTGAGAACACTGGTTTTGACACCTCATTTCAGAAACTTGTCGATATTTTTAATCGTTCAAATGTGGCTGGGCGGTTAATAACACTTTCTTCTTTGGGCCGACAAACTCCGAACACGTATTTATTCTTACTTTACACCGACTTTAATCTACAAATGATGTATGCTACTGAATTAGAAAAAAAACTCATTAAATAGTCTGTGCTCAATCTTTGTCTCACTTAATCTATCAGCTTCCTTAAATTAGGGGCGGCTGAGGCTCGGAGGTAGAGCGGGTCGTTCACCAATCAGAAGATTGGCGGTTCGATCCCCTCTGGTCTGCATGTCGAAGTGTCCTCAGGCAAGATACTAAACCCAAAATTGCTCCCGAATATATGAACGGTTAGCTCCTCAAACTGATCTGAGCATTTGGCAGCTAATGTCATCAGTTTATGAATGAGATACGTACTGTAAAGTGCTTTGAGTGGTTGAAGTATAGTCCATTTACCATTTAAATCAGGCCCCATCCATTTTTTGTACATTTTTTTGTGTCTCTCACACCTTCCTACTAACATATTCTGCTTTTCCTCTGCACTCGCTCTCTCTCCCAGCTGCAGGCCCCTGCTGCCTCTTAGTCCTGTGAAACTTAGTTAATTAAATCTGCAGATTGAAAGACCCCGGGGAACAATGTTTAATCGATGAGCACAAATACATGACTTTCATTCCACAATGCTCGCCCAATCCTTGGCCAAATTGAGAGAAGTGTGTGTGTGTGTGTGTGTGTGCGCGCGCCACTCATACAATTACAAGAGGCCATCTAAAAAGTGCAAGAGCAATCTCAGTCAATCACTAAATGTTAACAATCGCCCTCTTCCTCACTAACACAAAGAAAATTGTTTCTCTACTGCGCCTTTCTATTTTGTTATCTGTTTTTTTTTTTTTAACGCCATTCGTCCCTGCCTCTCTGCTCCTCTCTTGCTGTTGATCTGTCACCTAAATCAGGAAAAAAGGTGCTTCCACTGGAGACTTAATGAGCACCTGATGTGTAGAGGAGGAGGTTTCCTCTAACTACCGGCTGCCATCTCATTCCCAAAGCCAGGCCGACGTCACCGGCGATTCACACGGCACAGAACAGAGGTTACATGCAAATTAGATTAAAACTGTGTCTAACCATGTACAAGTACAAATGAAACAAATATTCATGCATGAAGCGTAGCATGATCGCATGCACGCTCCCACACATACTAAATGGACAGAGGGGTGCCTTGCCTTTCTTTCTTGCTGCAGGCGGTATCCCGTTTTTTTTCCCCAGCTGTTCTTTCGCCCCTGCAGCTAACTCTCTCTCTGCGTCTGACCTCCCCGTCGCTATAAACAACAGCCCGACCCAGCTGCCTCAAACATCGGCAGCACCCACAACAACGCTGAAATGCAAAGTCACAGAGAACACGTGGCCGTGAATCATCACAGACACATCTCTCCAAACATTCCTAAAGCGCCCACAAGGATGTAATCAGTGACCCACTATGAGTTTTACACCTTCGTAGGTGAACTTCAGCGGCTGTTTCATAAAAATACGCTACGACAGGTTCATAATTTTATTCATAGATTTCGTTGTGCAAGTTTGACGATCCCGGGGTGGCGAAGAGCTGTGTTTCCACGGCAACAATCACACCTGATGACAACTGACAATCAGTGTCACCTGTGTCACAAAAAACGGGAAAATGTGGCTCAATTTGTGGTTTCCGAGCGGTGACGCGGAATGGGAAACGAGCGGAGAAGGGATAAACTTTTTCTTACAGCTCTCTCGTACGAGCGCATTCTTCTTCTCTGCTTTTTTTCCCTGCAAGTTTTCTCTTTCGTTCTTTGGAAGAATGTAGCTGAACGCAACGACGCTGTAGCTCGGCGTTTTTTTTCCCTTGAATGGCAAATCTGTCCTACATCGACATCTTTGTGCAGCTGACGAACTGACAGCTGTTAGATTAAAGTCATATTGCTGCGGTTCAATAAAATTAGTCACTCGTGTCAGTGTGTTCACAATCATTTCACTATGGGACAAGGGAAGAAAACAGAGAAACCCTGACACGTTTTAGATAGAAGACTAAATGTCCTTGACAAATGCCGCGCCGTATCACAGAGCGGGAAACAGGGTGTTAGAGGAAAATACTGTTTCTAATTGTCCGGTGTTCGGCCTACATGGGTCAGAAATGGAATACAATATTTGGATGTTTTCATTAGTGTATAATCACTTGACAATACTGACACATTGACAAGAACTGTTTCTACTGTAGCCTGGAAGAGACAAACCAAACCACACTGGGCCTTTTCGTTATTTGTAGGTTATTATATTATGACTTTACTGGTGCGACCCACTTCTGTGGCCACTGAACTCGGTTTGACAACCCTGTCTTACACGCTTGGAAGGGCTCGCAGTATTCAGCTGATTCCCGTCACAAACTTCACTTCCAGATACAGCTCAATCCTGCACAACAGACCTTTAACAAGCTCAGAACACTCCTCTAGGACACCGCGTTCCCAAAAGGGTTACTTGTGGTAAAAGGAGAATACCACCTGCATCAGTCTGCTGTCCCGTAGAAAGAGCTCCCAGTTTGGGTTCAGGACACACTCTCCATATTTAAGAGTTCGAGACATTCATTTTTGATAAAGCTCATAGAAATGATGGTTTAGGCCACCCTTTAGTTATGCCGCTAGAGGCCACGATTGCCAGGGGACTTTCCGTTATGCACTGAGTTTCTCTCTCCTTCCATTTGTACACATTTATGTCTCATTAATGCACATTACCAACTTGGCATCTTCTCTCAGATCTTTAGCATGGATAAAAATGTATATAATAATGCAATAGTAATAAAAATGCAAATAAATTGAGAATCTATTGAGCATGCAAACACCTACAGTCAAACTCTCGGGAGACGCAGCCGTGCTCATGCGTAGGATTTTGTGCATGATGTCAGAACTCCACGCCTGCTTCGATTAGACCGCGATTGGGATTGTGTCATCATCTCGCCATGTTTTATTGCTGGTTTTGATTGAAACTGTAGCAATGCCAGACAGTCCTTTGGATATAAAATGCAAATTCAGGCTCCCTTGTGTGCTGAAGAGACATAAGATGTTGCGACAGCAACAAAGGCTAAGGCCACCAGTATCCAAGAGGCATGTGCCTTTAGGGACCGACAAGCTGAAATAATAATATTCTGTTTCAGCTCCATTTTGAGTTGTTATTCTAATCATTTATTTATTATTTTTCTTTGTGCATCTCTTTGTGCACTTTTTGCCAGCATTGTTTGTATTTTGCTTGAAAAAAAAAATGCCACGTGTATGTGTATTTCATGTATTTGGAGATAAATCATCACACCTCTTAAGAAGCTTTCTGTGCCTCTGTAAAGCATCAAAGGCATGACGACTATAAAATTATAGGTCACGCAAACAAACCATATTTCATCCAGCAACCTCAAATAACCTTGAAAGCTAACAATTCATAACACAGCAGTGGAAATGTTTCTTAAATTACAGCCAAACACCTGCATGCATACAGTAAATTACACTGTGTTGCAAACATCATCTCAGCAGTGTAATGATACTTGAAGCAGGTGGAATACAAGTGATTGGACAAGGGTATACTAAGGCCCCATCTTATGCATTTCAAATGACTTTGGTTGTATAGATGAAAAAAAAAACAGATGCAAGTTTACATTTGGACACTCTCATCCACCTTACTGATCACACCGCTGGCATAATTCCTCCGCTAAATGTCCCAAGTGAGGCCGGATAACCGAGGCGCGCTCACGCGAAGAGGTGGTCAACTGTGGATATCTGTGTCTGCGTGCGGCTGCTTGACAGCCTTTTCATCAGCTACATCCAAACACTTGGACTAATGCCAGAGTGTACATGAACGTCTCAGCTCCTTCAGTCGCAGAAACAGATAAGGCAAAGAAAGTAAAGAAGGTTTAGGGCGAAAAGAGGGAGACATTTGACAAAGGTCCTATAGGCAGGACAGACATCCTGACCCACCAGGATGTCTGTCTCTTGATTTAATCAAGACACAAGGAAATTGCCTTCACACTCAATAAGTGTCAGTATATTTATCACAGTGGCAGCGCTAATCACACCGCTGGTTTCCAAGCCAAAAGCCCAGAGCAAAGACCCCCTAACTCAAAATGTGGTTTTGTGCCAGTGCCACTTCTTTTGGATGTTTATGGGGATTGATTTTGATGAAATCTCAAAAGTGATTTGTCAAATAGATTTGCGATCATTTGTGCTTAATCTCTTAGAATCTAATCTCGTGAAATTAACATGACAGATTGATGACCCGGAGCTTACATATCCATGGAATAACATGCCGGGACAGAAAAGATTTTATCTTCTTGCGAGCAAATGAGAATCAGCTCAACTTCGTTTCAATTACATAAAATGACAATGGCTGCCAGTTATTGAGTTGAGAACGGTATAATCGGACCGGCGGCGGTGGTGGGTGGAGCGGGAGGCCCGAGGCGGCTGCATGTTTGCATATTCATAGGCTGGAATCCTCAATGAGGTAGTAGATGTGCTTCCAACTATTTTTCAGTTTGATTTGCAGAAAATCCATCTAAACAAAATATCGCTCATTGCAGAGATCCTTTTTTTTTTGTTTTCCAAATTGTATCCAGGGGAGAGAAAATCAGCTTAAAACGTCACCATGCGCAGCGAGTCCCTGCTGTGCAGAGGACACATGAAAAGCTTGACGTGCAAATCTGCTTTTGATGTTCCTTCAACATCCAGATGAACTTATATTTCTCTGCTGACGGCTATCTCCACTCGTGAAGGCAAAAAGAAAGAAAACCTTGCATGCCTTTCCCGCCAAGCTTTTCCTTTCCGCCGCTTAAAAATTCACTTTCTACACCGTTCTGCCCGCTCTCTCAAAGGCTGCCATTCATTTCTCTATCACCTCGTCCCGAAATGTACTTCTTTTCATAACCTATCCGGTGCTTTATGAACACACAGCCGGTCCTGCAAAATAGACAAAATGTTTCTCAGCTTCTTTTTTTTTTTCTGAGAACACACATTCAACTATACCGTCTTAATGTTTGCACCGTTAAGCAATAATGCCACAAAGGAGCTACGGCAGCACTGGGTTAATCCTCACCGTTTGTGCTGTGGAGGCAGAAGAAGAAGCCACCAAACCCCTCTGAGAATGTGGCCACTGTTTAATCAAGTCTCTGCATGTAAGCCCGTCGAGATGTTGAGTCACACTCCTGCGAACAAACCCCCCTAAGCTGTCATTACAATCAGAATCTATTGATTTCTGCCTGATTGATGTCACTGATGTTGCTCTTGATGTTTGTCCTCGTGCTGGTGTTGACACGCGTGTCGACACGCGAGCAAAAAAAGAGAAACGTCAAATCATGTGGACGTTTGTTTACACTTGTTGTACATGAAGCCGGCGTGTTTTTGCGAGTCACACCTCTGATGAAGGCTGCGAACGAGGCGGATCCGTTGCCGTCGGTGAGGCAGTAAACCCTGCATTGCCGGCAATGTGTCATTTCTCGTCGCCTAATTTTTCTTCATTGAGCCACTTTAAATTGTGCAATAGAGTTCTAATATGCAGCTGAGAGCAAATTGCTTTTCGAATTAAAAAATAATGACTTAAAAAATAACAATAAAACCAGAATGAAATATGGCTGACGCGCCCGTGCATAGATCACTCGCAGAGGATCCGCGTGAGCCTCTTGATTTATGGGTGATCGCGCAAATTTGCGATCATTAAAGCTGCCTGTCGTTATTCAACAGCGGTGACAGTCAAAAGTAGCTGGTTCGAAGGTGCAGGTTTCTCAAAAAACAACTCTCTGAAGATCACAGTCCACGTGCATCACACTATTAGGAGAAGATGAATCCTTCCAATCACGACTCATTGTGTAAGAGCGACTTCGACTTATAGCGCCTGCCCAGAAATTTTGCAGGGAGGCTTCCTTTAGCTGTAAACACGTCACGTAAAGCAAATCGCTTCAGGCTGCACTGCAAAAACGTTCTCTCGAAAGCTGCTACGGTGTGTCAAGGATCAGAATCATCTTTATATGCCATGCATGTGTTCGTATATGATATGAGGAATTTCACTTGCAGAACATAATAAAGCTTCAGACACCATCTTAGAGGCCTCATCGCAAAGGCTCGGTCACCTTTACGTAGATACCTAACAACCAGGAATGACGTGAGGATCTCAGGGAGTAAGAAGGGCACTAAATGATCCACTTAATAACTCGAGGCAAGGCCTTTCAGTGATCAATAAAATCAGTGCTATGCGATCGTTAAAATCCTGGCAGCAGAGTTTTGGATGAGCTGGAAACAAGACGGGAGCGGTTAAGAATGCACGTGTGACAGTTTCCATGTAGCTCTCTCTATATATAGTGGCATGATGCAGAGTGCAAAGGGTGCTGCAATAAATACAGTCTATGTAGCAGGTTGTCTGATGTAGGAAGGTGGTGTGGCAGTATATAAAGTACGAACAGCATGCGTTAACTGTGTATAAGTGCTAATATTTACATGTTTAAAGAACAATGCTTATCTCTCACCTTCCACTTCAGCAGCCCACACCTCAGACTACATCGGATGAGGCGTTCAGTCCCCATTTTCCCGCACTAGCCGACGATGCTCATCAGTAAAGGTCAAATCCTACGTGACCTTTTCAACCATCCACTGTGCTACTAAACTGAACGCGGCTGACCTTTCGTTCAACTTCCCGTGACCTCTCGGGCAGCAGAGCAACACAAATGAAAAGCCTGCTTTAGTCAAACACCGCAAACTACAGAAGCAAACGCTCACCTGACCTTCTGTAACATTTGGTGTCCTTTGAATAAACCCTTAATTAACCTTAATTTTTCCAAATTACTTACATCCAGAAAAAGGGAGGGACTGTGTCCTCTCGGGGATTTTAGCTCCCTGGACGGTAACAGCAGCATCACACAATAATCACACATTTAGGAATTCAATCACAGTACAGACGGATCATCACTCGCACAATTTATAGGTGCCGAAAATGAAAAATGCCCGTTGTGCCCTTGTGTCCCTGAGTGTTTTGTTCTGCTATCGATCCGTATGACAAATACATGTCAGGAAAAGCTTCTTTTTTAATATATATAGACTCAAATTTGAGCCATTTTTCTTACTGTGAGTGTCTTTTTGCTGAGTCAGAGGCACACACACAAAAAAAAAAATCCAATAAAATATGATTTTGAGCCAACTCAGCCAACGTCTCCGCTCGACTAAAAGTTGCAGCTCTTTTTGTTTAGTCTGACAGTATATTTAATTTAATTTGTGTAGGCACAGGGGAAGTGGATGATTTGTAAATCAAAATGAATAGTCAGTGTAAAGCAGAAACTATAGTTGATTAATTGTGTTTCTCTGATTTCAAGGATTTGGTACTTTTCTTTGTTTTCTATGACAGTAAACTGAATATTCTCACTGTTGTTTTATTTTGGCACGGCTGTATGGATGGCATTGATTGGTAAGTCAACTACTATAGGATGGATTGTCAGGAAACTTGGTACAGACATTCAGGATGCCTTTTTCTGACATTTTATGACACTGGCATTGCTGTATTTTTGTTATCCGCTAAACCAGTGTTTCCCAACCTGTTTACACCGCATACCACCTCAGAAAATATCAAAAAATACACGTACCACCGATATGATAGATGTAAAAAACAGAAGCATAGAACAACCACATTTGGTGGCAAAGGGTCTGCGCTTCTCTTCCCATTTGGCGCCACGATTGGAAACTTTTTCAATCATTCATTTGAGCTCTTCTTATTATCTTACTGTCACATTTTAGCAGGTGTATGATACACAAATGTGTAAATGTGTAAACTATGTAGCAGAGTAATATTGGCAATGAATATTGGATATGAATAACGAAGGAATGAATGAATATGCGACAATTCAAAGCTTGACTATCTTGAGTGTCCTTTTTGTTTGAATAGTTAACCCTATGACTCAGTGTTGACGTCAGTCCTTCTGATATATTCAGTACCCACTAGGGTCAAACCATTTGCTGTCTCAGCCCAATAATGTTCCGCAGTTATTTCCAGAGTAAATTTCCTCCTTTCCCCCCTCAATGAATTTTTCTGTGCTGCACCTATAGCCTAAATATGAAATGGGATTTTTCACAAAACTGGGCCTGCAAATCACTTGCAAATGTTCAATGAAGTCAGAAGACTTGGCTGCATTGCAACCTGAATTGTCCTCGCTTTAATATAACTCCATATTTCCTTCATGTTTTTGGGGAACCTTATGAGTCATGTCTGCTCCTCGCAAGCCCATCTCGCCTGTGTACACAAATAAAGTAACGCTCCTGGCGCTGCATACAGGTACCAGAAAAGAAAAGATGTACATTACGAAATATCATATGCGTGATTACAAGCTGGACATAAACCTTTTGTGTGATAAATGTGCACAGATCCAGAAAACTGATGTATTCTACACACATTCACAGAAGGAGAACTACTCTGCCCTTTTCTATTACATCCCATTAAATTCACACATGACACAAGGGCAGAAAGTCATGAGGTGTGTTACCCAATAAGTCTGGAGCATTAATGTATTATGACCTTCTCTCTCTATTCCAGTAGAGTACTTTAACCTACACTTATACATTATGATGCACAGAGTCACGGGCCTGATGAAATATTCATTTGGGGCGTCTGAAAGAGGGATCAGGTCCCCGCTGATTTGGAACATTGTCAGTTGATGATTTATGTGTATAAATCAATCATGAAATACATCATGAGGAGTTTGACCTCCTGTTTAGGGAGCAATCATTTATAGCCAGCCGAGCGCCGAGAATCACGGCTGCTCCTTGCTGGTGGTCAAAGGGTTACCATGGGGACAGAGGAGAGTGTCAGGAGCTACGGGGGGAGTTGTCTTATTGTTGAATGGTGTCCTGATCATTTCTGATTGGAGCAATGAAGGAGGAAGACCTGTAAGGTAAGCTGACAGTATGGTGTTATGTTGTGCCTGAGTAAGAAAGAGCTGCTGCCATGAATGGATTATGAGACAACAGGCCCCTGGGTATGGATATGTAGTCGCCACCCCCACTACTGCATAGGATGATGAAGATACTAAAATAGACATAAAATAGCGAGAAAGAGACTAGATTTTCTTACTTTGCAGACATTTTGCACCTTTTTATAGTTCTTTTATGTATGTTTTGCATCTCATGTAGTAATTTTGTGTCTCTTTGTAGTTGTTTTGAATCTCTGTGTAGTCTCTTTGTGGTTATTTTGTGTTTCTTTGTGGTTGTTTTGAATCTCTTTGTTGTTGTTTTGCATCTCTCTGTAGTCCTTTTGTGTCTCTTTGAAGTTGCATCTCTTTGTGATTATTTTGTGTCACTTTTGTAGTTCCTGTTGTCCTTTTTCTATACTTTATGTTTATGTTTCTGGATCAAGTCTGTCTTGTTAGATTTCCAAAAACAAATATCACAAACTGAAGCTCCCCGAGGGGTCAGGTGGCTCCCAGTAAATGCCCGACCTGATAAATTATCCATCTATTGTTGTGGCTACCGCAATACCTTGTAGAATCAGTGATTTAAGCCTTCAACACATCACGGACACTTGCCTCTCAAAGTGACAAATACTAGCACTTTCTCACTCCCGTAAAGACTCTGGATGCTGTGCTCTGACAACACCATCCCTCACTGATAAAACCCTTCTCTAGCCATCATTTCCTCCACGATAACACCCCCACTGCACCTTACACTGCTGATTTTATGAGACTTTCTGTTGTTTTGGGAGAGCAGCTGAGCTCATTCCTTTTTCATGTTGTGCTGCCACGACAGCAGATAGCAATCTGGCTGCCATGTGAAGTGTGAGATAAATGTGAGGCTTGGCTAACACTGCAAACTTGTCCAGGAGAGTGGAGAGACAGAAAAGAAACTTGTAGCGATCCACTCTGAATAGTGTTCTCCATCTGTATAATTGGTTGAAATGAGCTATGAGGGCCACCTGCTGACTGTGTCATTCAGAGGTCTTTTAGATGTAAATTGTGTCCAATGTCAGTCAGCAGAGAAAGGGGAACAGAGAGAGAGAAGGAGCATGCGCATAACCATCAGCTCCAGTCTCTCTCAGAAATGTTAGATGGACTAGATTTGGACACATTTTCATTATTATATAAGTTTTTTTTTCAGTTCATCCATGAAAATATCCATCCATCCATTTTCTGTATCCACTTATCCATATCAGGGTTGCCTGGGGCCTGGAGCTGAGCCCATCTGGCATTGGGACGAGAGGCAGAGTACACCCTGGACAAGCCACCAGTTCATCACAGGGCTCCAATGAAAATATCTAATTACTTGACCCAACAATAGAGATGTTCAATGAACATAACTTTGAGATAATAGCGGCATTATATACTTGCAAACCGTAAACTCATAGTGACAAATCCAGAACAGAAACTGCAGTTCAGCTCTAAGGAAAGTCTTTCTGCTCATTGTTTTTGTTTCATGGTGCAAAACTTTACTGTTTCTGTTCTTGGCGCTGAATAATTGTTTGCATTTAATCATGTCAGTGACAGCAGGCAGCTTTGATGAATCCACCGTAAAAGCTCCAGCAGACAGACACAGTTAGCAAAACTAGCATGTAGACACGGAGAAGCATTACGCAGCGCCTGAAGAGCCAGATATTCCCTTCATGGGTAGGCTCGGATACGCCAGACGTCCAGAAACTTGGCTTCATATGAATGAATCAAATTAGCTGACGGGGTAAACTTTGTAGTGATTGTGTCAATGCTGTGCCTACAGCTTGTTCAAATGTGTCTAGGCCACCAAAAAAAGAAAATCAATCCTAGAACACAGACTCAGAAGTTTAACCAAAAGAACTAAACTTGCATTGTTTCATCAAACCTTTTTGCTTTTAATTTCCTTGACTCATCTTTGAAAACTTATATAACTAGAAACTTTTCATCCGTGTATATTTGAGAAATGCTCAAAACGTGTGAACCTGTCAGTGTAAACCATATGATGTCCTCTAAATGCACATTTTCGTTTACATTCCTCTCACCCTCGTTTTAAGACTACTAAAGAGGCAGTGTGTGTCTATATTCTATTTCACAATGCTTTATCTTCTTCTTATTATTATTATTGCAAGCACGTATGTTCAACTTTATCTATACAGTTGAAGGTTATAAACTTGCTAAATGTACGTCAAAATGAATAATCATCTCGAGCCCGCTAGTCTAGACTTATTAGGAGTGGTTTCATTCAACAGTCATTAGCAGCAGCTTCAAAGGAGCCTAAGTATTGAAACACCCCGGCAGTGCACATTTACCAAGGGCAGAATCACCGAGCATGCTTTTGTACAGAGCTTTTGTCACCGAGTCACCATTTTTTTGATAGGTGACGACGGTTTCGGAGTATGATATCAATCCAGGGAAAGGAGGGCGGCCCATTAACTACCTATTCTATTTTCACTTCTTAATCTGGGGGATTGACTTCACAACCTTCTCAGCACCGACTTCTGTCCACTGCCATCCCATTACATCTTAAAATAAGCATAGTGTAGAGGTCATTGCTTGATTTAGCTTTCACCCATTTTCCCTACAGGAATTTAGAGTTCCATTTTTTCCCCCCAACCCAGAAGTATTTATGCACAGCGCCCACCTATTGACGACAGCAAATCCTCCAGCCGGCTCCTTTATAATGCTCAGTGTGGTTAAGCTAACCCCGAAGTTTGACAGAAATCCCCATTGCTGTTCCATAAATCTGTCACACTCGCCTCTCTCTCGGCTGGTACCCTGTCCCCCTACAGACATCTGCACGGTCTGGCAGTCAATTATATCTCTTCACCTTCAAAAAGCCTGCATGGGAGGCAGTAGAGACCCATATCTTTATCTGATCTTTATCCTTCCACAGCAGCAGGAATGGTGGAGCTGTCAGCTCAAACCTTCAGTTAACCTCCCAGAAACCCACAAGAGACCACCACCACCGCATCTGTGTGTTGGAGAGCGACGCACTTAATGCAAAACACGCTCTCATCATACATGCCGGTTAGTCGGTGGGTTTGAAAACTAATTGAAGTCAATCTATATTTGTCTGACAAGCTGATCGCATGGAGTTATCCGGGTGAAACATTAAAAATATTCATGGAGCACATAGAGAAATGACAAATGTGTAATGGAGAAATGCAAATATCATATCAAATGACACTCAAGGAAATCTTATTACACGTGAGTTTTTTTTAATATAAAAACAGGAGAATCGGGTGATCTATTTTCATTTTTCCCCTTGAACAACTGGTCGCCAAGTTGGTTTTCCCTCTGCTCTATGCTGACATTTCTGAGTGCAGACGATATTAGTCATCCGCTGACCTGCAATCAGACCACAGCAGGAAGCACACTGGAATTCATAGCGGACAATCGACCACCCTCCATCCTCACATTTCTTTCTTTATGCAGATTCCTCTTCGCCTCCTATGGAGCTCCTCCTTTTCCATCTTCAGCCTTCAACTCTGTCTCCTTGCCATCAGCTCAGATCGATACACGAGCTTAAGGAGTGGTCCTCCTCTTCCTCGTGTGAAACCGGGACACAAACCCGAAAGGGATAAAGATCAGACGGGTGTCTTTATGTGCTCTGTTCTCTTTTCATCCTCGTCTTTTAAAAAAACGTGCTTGAGAGACGTGACTTTTGCAACATATGTAATGACTGAAGTCTAAAAGGTCTCTGCAGTATCACAGTTATCACATCTTCTGAACTGAACGGGGAAGAGCGAGGTCTTTGCTGAGCTTTGATTGCCTCTGGCCGAGTCAGTCCAGTGATCCTTTAGAGGAGAAAGCAAGATCAATCCCACTCCTATCTCTCCGATTTATCAGTCTTAGTCCTTTCTTTCTGTCTGCCTGCCTCCCTCTCTAAGTACTCGTCTCTTGAGGAGGTCCAGTTTATCGCCGGCCAGAGCTTCTCTCAGGGCGCGGAAGAAGCCGAGATAGTGGGCTGCGTTGTGGATCATGAGCAGCACTCCAGCCAGCAGCTCATTGGTCACCAGCAGGTGGTGCAGGTACGCCCTCTGGTGGTTCTTACAGCAGTAGCAGCCACACCCCTCCACCAGGGGCCTGAAGTCGTCCTGGTACCTGTATAGAAGTTTAGCAGGATCATAAAGTGTTCGACAAATATATGAAAGCAAAGATCGGGGGTCTTATTACAGCTGCTACAAACTTCTTGTCTTTGAGATTGATCTCAAACGATGTCATCTGTGTCCGATCAGCCAGATTGAGATCTCCGTTCTGTTGAGTCACCACCGCTGTCTCCCCGTCGTCTCCCAGCTCCAGCACTGCCAAAATGTACATACATCTTATTAATCACACCCCGCATTCACGCCATAATCTCATCTCATTTGGCAGTTTCCTATATGCAGAACCACGGCGCTCCATCAGCCCCGCGGCGGAAATAAAACGAGTATGCATACTGTAGCTTGACCCCTTTTAGACACTGCTGTGTCCTATATCCTATCCACCATTAAACATAATTACTTTTGGATATGTTCCGACGTCCAGCGTCCATCTCACATGGATGGGTTCACTGAAAGGCGACTTCACTTAATTTAATCAAAACGGAGAAAAGTAACCAGGGCCGATAAAAAAAACGTCTTTTCTCGATAAACGTGTTGTTGTTGTTTGCGGGAGGGTACGCCAAAATATCTGTCTGGTTACAGACACACAGCATGTGAGGACAGGGCCGAGCTTAAAAGGCAACAAAAGAGGAAAATGGGTTTAGCGCAAAGTGAAACACGCGAAGCAGAGAGCAGGCAAGTGTACGAATGAAGCATAAAAAGGAAATTATTATGGGTCTGCGTGTAGCTTAAGGACAGGGTGATAAGCAAGTGAATAAAAAAGGGACAAAATGAGGCTTGACCAAAGCTAATAAGATGTAAAGGAGAGGGAGGTAACTCGCGTTGAAGTCAATTCTGCCGTACAAAGGCGGAAAGCGGGAAGCGTGTTTGAGGAGGACAGGTAGCTGTAAATCTTGATTTCATGCCTTTAGGCTTTATTAAAAATCATACTGCATACTGCTGGACATCCAAAACATTACAGGGAAAACACGCACGCACACACAATGAACTCTAATTTCAAATATAATACATTTTTCAATCATCATCATCAGAGACACTGGTTACTGCTTCTCTGATAAGCTAGGCTAGTTCATTTAACAGGACTAGTTAAGGGCCTAATTACAATAATATTACGCAACTGCCTTATTTATATGGTATAACATCCATACAGGAAAAAGAAAAAATGGAGAATGATCTCACCTGCCAGCTATAACTAGCTGGACTGCTGCAGTTTGGTGTTTTAGTTGCAAAATATTTAATGTGTAACTGTTAATCTGTGTCTGTTACTGTGTTTAGAGAAGAATAATTGGACAGAGTGCAGTAAGGGGGGAAAAGAAAGACTGGAGAAGGATGAAGAAATGAAAATTTGGGGTGAGAAGGAAGGAAGGGGGTGAATTAGCATATGGTCTGCTGTGTCAAAAAGGACCTTAGCTGGCATGTGAGGGTGTCGAAACCAACCCCCCCCCCCCCCCCCCCCCCCCCTCCCCATGGGGGCTTGTAATTGGCTGAGAGGGGAATTAGAATTTCTCTTCGGGTTTGACACCATCGCTGCTCTCACCTCCGATGAACTCCATTACGTTCCCTGTGCAGAATCGATTAGTGCTGTCTGACACTAGATGCTGCCGGATACCAAACTCCACTCTGTCTGTCATCCGAGTTTAACGCAACTTTTTTTTAATGAAGCACAAAGTTCTCCTCGAGTCGAGTCGGTACATTTCCAACCGTTCTTGTCAAAACACTTCCTCGGCTTTTCACATGGGACAACAATCAGAACGACGGGCCCGGCCTTAATTGTTACCTTACTGGAGCTGCTATGAGACACAACATTGATTTCATCTCACCTGCTGAATTTCTTTTCCACCCAATTATTTCAACTGACCCGGGGCTAGAAAATACACCAGCCACTACAGACAAACAAACAAGCTCACGCACATAATTTCAATAGCAATTACGCTCATCTCTGATTTCAATGCAAAATAAATGCTTCATCTGCAAGGCAGACACACCGCATGCATCCAAAGAGGGTCGCACTTTGTCTCCTCGTCAATATGAAAGTAGATGAATTACACAGAAGTTTGGTTAAGATGCTGTAATTAGACCGAATCTTCTGCTGTGAGACCAATGCCCCCCTTTCAACTCTACATCACATGCTCCTCCTATAGAAATTAGCATAAGCCTGCTAGGCTGACGGATTGTACATCTTTAATCATCAGTTCAGTGCTTTTATCAGTGAGCTGCGACTGCTGCCCCGGCTGCACTTTCTAACTTTCATTCTCCGTTCATGGCGCCTCCACATATAGTGCGCAGAAATTATGTGAATTAAACTATTATGTTAAGAGTGGCCCACGCCCACAACAATCACATTTCATTCTCATCCGAATGCATCAAGTGAGACGGACCCCCTGCCCAAACTCCTAAATTACGCAGTGACATGTCAGTTTGCTCGAGGCGTATTTTGAACTCTTGAACGGGAGCGCTGGTGTTTTTCCATTTTTGGGGGTGATTTCCTTCATCACACTTGCATTTAAAAAAAAAGTCATTTTGTGGCTGTGGGCAAGGTTGCTTTACCTTGAAAGGTCATTTTGGTTTGACAAGAGTAGAAAACGATAAAGGGCTGCCAAATTCTGAAATGACTCATTCCTCCCCCCGCCTCCCCGTTTGTCCCATTTTACATTCAGATTTAAACCTCCGTGTGCCTTGATTTAAATGCCACATGTCTAAAAACACAGAGACAGTTACATAAATTACTGTCCGAGAAGAACGAGAAAAGCTCGAGAAAAGAATATGAGCACCGCCGAGTGTGAAGCAATGCATTTGTAATTGGGATCCTTCAGAGCTAAGTGAGCGAGGGCGATGAAATTTAAATGGAAAAGTTGGAGCAGCTGAAAGTTAACAAGCTTGATCTACATCTCCTGATATGTTCGATACATGTTACAAAGAGAGACGGACAATAGAAGAAAAATCATTAACAATAAAACATTGTAGATTATTATTGGGGTTTGGAGCTGAGGCACCATATATATAAATTAATAATCAATACCTTTTAAGGTAAACTTTCTCTCATTACTTTGGTTTAGCTTCGTTTGAGATATTGATTCAACCTCTAAATGGTGAAACCTGAAATCAGAAAGCTGTAACAAAACTGCTCTTCGAGTCGCAGCTAATCACCACACCTGCAGGGGGCGCTCTACCTGCGCGCTCCGGGTCCGGGGAGACGTCGTAGTCGAAGCACAGAGCGCAGCCTCGCTCCGTCACCTGGAAGGGGAAGAAGCTCTCGAACAGGTCCACGCCGGCCTCCACGCACGCCAGCACCTCATCAGGTCGCCCGACGCCCTGGAGCAGTCTGAGTCACGCAAACAAACGGGACAATACTGAGGACTGGAATAAAAATTAAATAAACCCTAAACATGAATGTAACACACACGAACATCTATAACATGTTATTGCTAGAAGAGGCGCCAGCAGCATTCCTCTACCCTCCAACAACACGTGCTCCCATGTGTGTTTGTGTTTTCCCTCTTCCTGGGTTTTCAGTTAACTGGCTCCCTCTGACTCTCTGCCTGCAGGCATCAAGGTCAAGCCCAATTTAGCATTTGATAATGACTCCACTGCACTTTCCAGTAGGAAGCAGCATCTCCTAACAGCCAGAACTACCAGCGGGAACGGCGTCTCACAGTCTTCGAGATGTGCATGTCCACAAGCGAACCTAGCGAAGCTTGTGGATAGAGGCTGCCGGTGAACGCTGCTCCTTTCTTCCAAACCCAGAGCCGGTGTTGGAGCTCCTCCATCACCTCCAGGAGAGGAGCGCTCACGAGGGACAATCGCCAGCGAAAATCCTCCTGAAAGCCTACAGGCTACGCAGGCAGGAACCAGCAACTTCTTGAGAAAGTTGCGCCTTGAAATACACTGCCAGCGTGGTCAATGTGGTTGGCACTTTTTAATATCTTCAGAAGAAGCCGTTTGTTATTGTAAGATTCGGCCTATTGTGTCTGAGCCTGCAGCTAACAATCATTTCCATTAATCTGTCAATTATTATTGTACAATTATGAGATGATTTTTTCTGAAAAACACAAAATGAGTCCATCACGAGCTCCCAGAACTCTTGACGTCTTCAAAATGACGTGTTTTGTTCGGCCAAAACCCGAAGAAATCAAATTCATAACGACATAAAACAGAAAGAAGCAGCAAATCTTCACAGTGAAGAAACTGGAAACAGAGAATTAAACAATTAAACTGATCATCAAAATAGCTGCTTCACTTCAATTAAACCAGCTAATCCTTTCAGCTCTGACTCAATTAATAATGCAAAATGGAAGAAAGCAGCAAACTCTACATTCAGTTTATTCAAAATTTGTTAAAATGAGCTAACTTATCCTATATTGTTCTTTCCTGTCTGTCAGTGTTGTGACAGGAGAAATTACAAAATGACACTGTACATTTTGCAGTTTAAAAGTGACAGAGGTTGACAAAAACAATCACTGTCTGCAGACAATGCTACATTAGTATTGACACTCTCCTTTAAGGTCGAGCTGAGGTAATGACTGATGACGGAGGGTGGGGGAGCACTGGCAGAGCTGCTGGGTTCTCGATTGTAATCAATCACGCGGGATAATTAACTGACTGAGCAGGACCCACCAACTGGGTCCGCTCAGTCTCTGACTCATTGTTTAGCACACAAACAGTACGAGTCAGTGCGCTTTAGACCCGCGCTGCTGCACGGGTTTGTTTACAAAAAAAAGGATCAAATCAATTCAACAGTTCATTTTTCATCGATTCATCGTAAAATATTGAGCGGCTGCTTGTTCGTGGGTTCACAAATGCGTTGCTCTGATTACATTAATTGAATGAGAGCTGAAACAATTAGTCAACCAATTGGTTCTTTGATCACCAGAAAATTAATCGGCGACATCTTTTTAGTCACTTTTCAAGCAAACGACTCCAGCAAGAGCAGTCGCTGCTTTTATTATTAGAATATTATTAGAATATTGTAAATGAAATCACTTTGGATATTTCCAACATTTTCTGATGTTTTAGAAGTAATTCATTCAGTAAAATAATCAATTCTGAAAATAAATGAATAACTGACACTATAAATACTACTAAAACATCACTTTAAACACATACTATATGTCCTGTGGGGCATCTACAGGCTGCAGGCACACCAGTGTGTCACATCTGGCTGGTTGATGTCAATATAATGAATAACACAGATTGCACTCTCTTTCCACCTGGCCTCTGTGCCTCCTTTTGTTTGGCTGCAGTTGACCCAACGTCTTTAGTGACTACTTTCCAACTAAACACGGGGGGAGAGTGTATGATTAGTGGGAGAGAAATCTCCCCTTCCAACTGTAATCAATAAACGCATTCATTTTTCACACACTGACAAGTAGTGCTGACCTGGGTTTGTCCTCGGGCAGCTCCTTGCTCACAGCGGTGATGAGCTGGGTCCTCAGGGCCTGCTCCATGCAGCCCGTCTGGAGGCCGTCCAGGCAGAATCCTGCCACGGGCCTCTTAGCTGTCTCCTTGGCTGAGCGTACCCTCTCTTCCAGGATGTCTCCTCCCTCCACCACCCCGAACACCTCCACTCCCTCCAACTCCTGACAACGACAGTGTGGTGATTAAAGATTTGACAGAAAGAAACCCTGAAAGATAGAAAAAAAAAGAGCAAGAAATAGAAGGAGAAAGAGGAAAAGAATCATACCGGGACCTGACAAAACATAGATGTTTGAGATGACGGCTTCTTTTTCTAACCACTCATGGCGCGTGATCGGATTTGCAAGGTGAAATAAAAGAGAAAAAAAAAGGAAAAAGAAGTGTTTTATTCTTGCCAGAGCCCATCTGGATTCTGATGACTCAACATGAAGTTGACTGCACATCACGAGGAGGAGAAAAGATGCAGTGGCGGGGGGGTGTGGAGGAGCGGAGCTTGGTAGCAATCAAGCAGCTCACTCAGTATAATGTGGATGTCAAGAATTACCTGCAGCGCGCCGTCGCTTCTGTTCGGCTTTTTGCTCAACATCATTCTATGCTTAACATTTATTGTCCCGAGGGAAATTTGGTTTGCAGCCAGGCAATAAAATATACAGAAGGGCACATAAACGCTGAATTTAGCAAAGATGCACAGGCTGGGGGAAAAAAATGACACTCTGAGATTAATACAAGCAAGAGAAATAATACAATGAACCACTTCCTATAAATTAAGCTACAGCTCTACAAGGACTGGAGCAATACAGTTAGAAATTATATTATCTCCCCTGAAGCGTAACTGAGTTACTGAGTCATCTGAATAACTAAATGTAAGAGCCTCGCTCTGTTCTCTCTATCATGAGACGAGCCAGCGTTTCCCTGCTTTTAAAAAAATAAAAGCGTTTATTAGTGATGCTGGATGCCGAGTACCCGCACACCTACTGATAATGTATGTACCCGCTGATAAAGTATTCGTCCTAATCTCTCTGTGTCTCGCTGTCCAGCCGTATCACAGCTGCACAGCGGCTCCCGAGACGACAAAAATATCACACATCAATCCTTGTCCCGCGTGCTTGTGCCTTGCATGACTGATTCCCAAATGCAGCGAGGTGTTTGTTTAGACTGCTAATTTATTTATCTATTTTTAAAAAGGGCTGATCTGAGTTTAATGCTGCTTTGCAAGTTACCTTTCCCACAGCTATGGGATACTTTTAGTCACTTATGCAAGCATGCACAGGAAGCAAGCAATAACTCCTGGAATATGATGTCATTTGAATGTTGGATCCAGAGGAGCCACAGTGGTACATTTTCAGGCAGAGGGAAGAATCTGAAATGGTTTAAATTAGTATTCTGGCTGCGTTCTACGCTCGTGGCACTCACTTTGCCATAAAAGCCTCTTTTTCAGCTTGGTCCATAAAAAAAAAACAGCAACTACATTCTTCTTAACAGGATACAGAACACTTTGGATGCTCACACAGTGTGCAGTAAGATGTAGAAAAACAAAGAGTGTGCTGACAATTTTCCTATCAAGGCCACTTGGACAGCGCTAAAAAGACTTGAATTGAATTGACTGAACAATGGTTACAAAAGATTTTTTTTTAAAAGCACACAGTGGTAGAAGGACGTTTGTGTGCCCCCAACTTTTACAAAATAATACACAAGGCAAAGGACATTTGTTAAAAAGAAAAACTGAATGACCATTGTTGTAAGAAAAAACAGAGGAGCTGATCTTTTCAAAAACAAAACAGCCATGTGTCCACTAGCCTTGTTAGAAGGACAAAGTGTGGATGTATTTCACATGTGGTCCACACATGGAGAAGCTTTCGTTTCCCCACAACTACCTTTACTTTGTTGTTGTTGACAACTAATGGTACCTGTGATTTTTGGTGCTCCAGCAGACACTCGTCCAGGTGTGCGAGAGTCCGATCCACCGACTTTCGAACCCTTTTGCGAGAGGTGTTGCTCTGCCACGTCTCTCCGTCTGCCATGCTCTGGTACCAGTCCGGCTGTACGGTCTTCTGGAGAGCCATGAACTTGGCCACCGTCAGCTCTATCCGGCCACCGCTGCCCCACACCGACACCGTCTAATGACATTCCAGAGAGGGCATTTTGATGTAAACTCTTGAGAGAAAATAAACTTCAGTGATGCTGTCTCTTTAAAAGTAATAGTTTGGAATTTGAGGGGAAAAAAAAACACTTATTAACTTTCTCGGCATGAGTTTGATGAAAAGATGGACACTAATCTCACAGCAGCTGATTAGCTTAGCATAAAGACTGGAAACAGGATTAAACATCTTATCTGGCTCACAGCAACAAAAAATACACCACGAAAGAATGTGTTTAAAAGATAACGATGTTTAATGAGGGGTTATGTGTGTTGGTCTAAAATAACACAGCACTTAACCCCTTCATTATTTTTACACACAGGTGCGAGGAGGCCGATTTTGTTATCTTTGGAAAGAGCCAAGAGTTTCCCGGTTTCCACTCTTTATGCTAAGCTAAGCTAACATTTCTGCTGTATACTGATGACACTCTGTTACTCTTTCTTTGAGCAGGAGCTTAATCTCACCTTGTTTGTGGTATACCCCGTCGGGCAGGCGGCTGCAGGGTCATGAAGTGCGCAGTACAGCACAGTATCATGGAGACCTACACAAAAAAAAAAAAAAAAAAAAAAATCAATGCGCATCGCTCAGAGAAAACAAAACCAGACAAAGGGTTCCAGTCAGCAAAGGGCGAGCTTGAAGCAAGTTGACGGAGTGAGACGCTACATTAGTGCATGTTAATGTGACCAGCGAGTCTGGAGGGAAGAACGAGGTGTGGTCTTATCAGCGCACCCAGCTGCAGCCGATAATCAAAAGGTGAGAAAACAAAAGGCTTAATGGGAGCAAATGCTGTCATTACTTCTAATTATTCAATCATTGGCCCTCCCTTCTGGGACTTATGAGACAGCACTGTAGTAATCCCCTGACACTTTACAACAAGAGACGTTACAGTGATTACTTTTCTAATTTCAAATGTGGTCGCTTGAGGCCGGGTAAAGCTCACCACCACAGATACTGCTGTACGGCAAAGCTGAATGAGGTCACTTTTCTGGGGCATTTATATAAATATTACTTGGAACAGCACTACTTTTTCTACTTTTTAGTCAGGCTCATGGAGCTAATCAGCTTTTTAATATTGAACCCAACATATCGTATATTTAGAAGCAATTTGCTCCATCTTTCCAATTTGGCCAGTGGTAATACGGTTTAGACACACTAATCTCAGAGTGAATTTGTGCATCGTGCATGTGTGACATTTACATCAATCAACTGGTCACACTCGCACAGGCTTCCTGTGATATTGTTGTTATTTGAGACGTGACTGATGCAGAGGGTTAAATAGCAATCACAGTGGAGCACAGCAGCAACAAGGTTAATTCAAAACGGTCCCTTTCCTCCTCTACAGCCTCTCAGTCTCTGACATGACATGAGATGACTGATTCAGATCAGATTTTAGTTGTTGCTCTGATAGACGGATGTGGTTTAAAGGACTGCCAAAGCTACTTCAGTCAAAAGGACAGATGGCGTGTGAACACAACACAGTTCAAATGGCATGTTACACAGCAGAGACATATGACCAGTGTAATAAAGGAGAGGAAATTGAGAAATATGTTTACACTGACCTCTTTCAAGATCTGAAACATGGCAATTCAAAAAAAACATGTACAGTATGTGAGCGTGTTCAGTGTGAAGGATTTATATTCCCAGTATCCCAACTCGATTTATCTGCTAATAGACGCCCAAATCAAATGCCAGTTTCTCTTTTAAACACATGAAAAGATGATGGCAAAAATAACACAACACAAAGTCCTCTTAGAAGCCGTTGCAGAGTTTTTGACACATTGAAAAGACTTCTCATCCGTGCTGAGACTGAATGAAAAGAACAGTTGCTGGGCGAACCTCGTGACGAGACAGTTTTTGTCATCTGTTGTTTTCAAGGTCCAGAGGGAACTTCAAATCTCAAAAACAAAACAAAACAAAAAGCTGGTGCGAACACACTTTGCTTAAAATAGCGTTTCAGCACCCAGCAGCTTCTCTTGTCATATGACATACTGTACGCTGCTACTTGTTCTATTACTCTAATATTCATTTTCTAATATCTGATCCAATGTTGAGTATAAGATTACAAACATCTCCCCATACTAATATGCAATTGATTACCTTTACCTGTGCATTAAAGTGATGTGTCTGATTATAGCTGATTCATTTGATGAATTTATTACGTGGCTGTGTGTGCAGTTGGGCTGCTTTAATGTGAATACTGATTTTCAGTTATAAAAAAATCAGGTGATAGATTACCTTTTCATCGATACGGAATAAATCTGAATACATTAGATGCCATAATCAATGCTGGCTAGAACTTATCCACTTCACTCCTGTCTCCTTCTGATTACTCTCTTGAAGACGAGTGGCAATCAGGGAGGGGAAAAAAGAGGAAGTAATGATGGAGGGGGAAAAATGTGATTGAACAAAATTACCTGCAAACTTCCTGAATCCATCCTTAAACTCCTCCAACACCTCCTGGTGCTCTGCTCTTGAGGGGAAAGAAAAAGTCATAGAGCGTTAGATTTCATGGATTTCAGGAAGTGTGTGTGTGTGTGTGTGTGTTGAGTTTAGCTTACACGTGAGACAGGGTAACCTGAGTGACAGAGGGGAGGTTGCTCAGGGTGTGCAGCGTGTCCTGGGTAAGGTGGGGCACTGTGCCAAAGTGTGTGTAAAGCAGACACCCTGGCACTTCCAGAGAGTGCTGCCCCGTCCTCCCGAGCCCTGTCAGGACACCCAGCCGACTCCTTCCCTGAACCACACGGGACAGCTCCAGCTTCATCCTGCTGCCAGCCATACGAGCAGTCGATGTGCTAAACCAGACTCACTAAGCTACACTAATTTGAACGACAGCGGTGCCACTTGGCTAACTGTTGACAGCATGTGATTTAGCCACGTTGCTAACTAGCCTAATTGCTCGCGTGTCAGTGGCGCTAACTCCGCCGGGATGAGACGTTTACTTCTCTTTAATGCCGCACGTTAAAAGAAACGACACATTCATAAGTGTGCTGGTTTGTACACGATTATACACGCTTTAAATATAAGAATATCTCCCATTCGCTTGCAAATAAAACTCACCGCCCGGCAGGAACTACAAGTCGTGGAAATATGTCGTCATCACCGGCCGCGGCGCCGCTCGAAAAACTACAAATACCCCTAACGGCCTTTTCTTTTTTGATGAAAACACAAGTTAGTCGTGTTACGGTTCATAAAAACCATCACACGCGTATAGTTATCTAGTTTCTTGCATTTCAAACTCACGTTTCAGTACATTTTAAACGCCATTTTGGAGAGAAGTAGAAAAAAGGGTTGCTATGGTTACCAGACAGACGCCCGAACTACAAACAAAGTCTAGTGGGACACGTAGTCCTCTAAGTCTTGTAGGCTTCGACAATTAGCCTAAAAGAAACGTGAATTCACTACATTACCCAGAATCCTGTGTCAGCCAACTCGATGGCAGTTAGGTGTACAGGTCTTGTGTTTTTCGAGGGCTCTTTGTAGAGACTTCTGAACACTTTTTGTTGATATAAACTTGAAATGGTTGGCGTTTGTGGTTAGCGTATGGCGTTGATACGGAGAGGGCTGGGATTACATTACAGGAGCAGTGGTAAAGGTCCATGACTAAACAGATGATGGCGTCCTCAGGTCACAATCCTCACCTGTTTAAGTGGAGGAGGCTCAGCAGGAGTGCAACATCTGGAGACAAGGTATGTTTAGTCTTTGAATTGAGATGTTCACTGCTTCTATGATGATGTTTTCTGGCAAATGGGACAATAAATAGACAATAGACAATAAATCCAAGGTGCTCACCTCTTATCTCGAGGGAAAACATTAAATATTTTTTCAATTTTCACTTTCCACACCTTTCCTCCAGGATTATCAAATCCCCTAGAGAGGTATAAAATATTTGTGTAAAGGTTCCCCTTTAGATGCATGAGTGAAGGAACAGCACATCAGGGTTAACACCATATATGAAGGCATGGCTCATGTCAGGGACGTTTAGAAATGTTATACAGATGGCCTTTCTTAGATACTCACATGCCGGCAGCCCGAGAAGGCGATAGCTGCTCGTAAAGCACCGATTTATGGACGCATGGGAAATGATTTTGAAGTAATCTGCTGATTTAAGGCACAGGCTAAGCTCTCCTGTTAAGTAATCCACAGATAACAGGCACGGGCTCAGCCCTCAATTTGCACAATGTGCAATGGTACACGATGTGGTCACGGCTCAAGGTGTCTTTAAGCTTGGCTGGGCATTTTTAAGCAGGCAAGGGAAGACGTGACACCAGCAGTTTCATGGGCCCTACGGCATTTTTTGCAGACAGTATCCGCTTAAACTTGAAATTGTTTTTCTTTTTCATGAACAGGCACATGTGAAGAACGGTGATATCGATCAGTGGAGGAAGGTGAGAAGGACTCACGCGCTGGTGCTTTCATGACGCATGTATTTGTACCATTGTAAATGATTTGGGGGGGACTTTGGACTGTTGGTGGACAAAACAAATAATGTGAACATGTTACCTTGACAATGCAACTGAATGGTCATCACATTAACTGATTAATTGCTAATTACAGCGCGTGGAGATGGCTTCTGAGTTCGCTGTGTCTAAAGTTTTCCCCCACAAGAAACCTCACTCGGGATCCAACAACCTATCTGTACCATTGCAAAGCTCTGACCAGCTAAGAGATCATGATGACGCTTACAGTGAAGGTAGGTCAGCCCATGAAAAAAGCTGTCTCTAGAGGAGCGTTACCTATATAATATTTAGTTGAGCCAGTGACGCATTAGGCTGAACAATCGCACTCATGTGGTCGCTTCTTGCAGCTCAGGCTCTTCTTGGGGATTGGCTGGGCAGCAAGTTGCGTCTGGAGCTGGAGATGGACGAAGAAGATGACCCGATGTGCTCCGATGAGAGGACAAGCCCCGCAAGTCCTCAGCCTGCTGGCCTGAACTACAGCAACTTTGATGGTACAAAGCAAGAAGGAAAACTGTGTAGCCTATATCTAACTAACCTGAAGCTGGTGATCTTAACTTTACTGAGACCAGTTCAGATTTTCCTGACCACACTGGGGAGTGAGAGATTTGACAGCAGAAGCAAAAATAAATAATAAGACTAGTTCATTAAAAATAGGGTTTGTAATTAAATAGTGCAAATGCCGGCTTTTTTAACCTTTTATTTTGATAGTCACAGCAAGGTAGGGCAAGAGAGGGGAGAGTGTGGGGCACATGCAGCAAAGGGCAGCAGGTCAGAATTGAACCCCGGGCAACAAGGCCTGAGCCCTTGTACACGGAGTGCATGCTTAACAGGGCGCCCCCAATCGGAGTCATATTGATGAAGTCATGTAAATCAACATGCAGAGTTTTTAACCTCATTGAGATTAGAAATGCATCACAGTTTGCATTTTTTAGCAGACGTATTATTAGTGTAGTAATGCAGGGCTGTTTTCTTCTTTACTTGTGCGTTCAAAATTCCAGACCTTTAGTGTTGAATAACCAACTTCAATCTTCTGAAACTAAAAGGCTACGAGATATTCCGTCTTTTCATATTCCTGCTTCATAAAATGTGAAGTCAGTGATTTTCAGCAAGTGGAGTTCTAAAAACAAATTTATATCTTCCACTAAACTACAATAGATTTGAAAATATAATATAATGTTTATGGTTAGCTTACTGTAATAGATTGTTTATCTCAAGCAAGTGTTGTGTCTCAGCACATTGGTTTTCACACCGTGGTGAAATGGACTGAAACCAGTAGCCGCCTACAGGGAAAGAAATCAATCTAAAATCGTATTTTATGCTTTGCAAAACAGTCAGCAGTAATTTGAAGTACAAATGACTTGAGTTAATGGAATAAAACATAACAAAATCACAAGTACTGTCCTCTTTAAAAACCCATCAGTTTGTGACATAAAACCTCTCTTAGATCTGTACAACCGCCTGGCTGAGGAGGAAGAGCACAGCGCTGTTAACAGCTTCCTGCAAGACCTAATGGAGCAAGAGGTGTTAGACTCCGGGGTGATGGAGGAACTGGCGCTGGATGTTGGACATACAAGGAGGAAGCTCAGAGACCCTGTCGTCACGATGGAAGCACGACACCTGCAGGTATGTTACCAAAGTGAGCGAATCAGCAGGAACTATGGTTACCCAAGTTGCTTGAATTATTACTGATTGCCACTGAAGGTGCGGGAGAACAGGGCCAGGCGGGAAGCCGAGAGACAGAGGCGACAGAGAGAGAAAGAGGGTCAGCGGGTTGCCAGAGAGGAGGCAAAGAGGAGAGACCAAGGGGAGGTGACGAGGAAGAGGCAGGAGGCGCAGAGGCAGGAGAAGATGGTGCAACAGGAGATGGTGAGGCTGCGACGTCAGATGGAGGAGAGGAGAAACCTGGAACGACTGGTTCGGCAGAGGTATGGTATCCACAGCAACCACTCACCTGTGCTGAAGTGGGCGCCCGTATTTGAAATGACCCTCCTGTCTGATTGCAGTGTGTGTTCTGTCTGTGTGGCGGATTGAATGGATTAATGGTAACCCATTGAAAAGTCAGCTGGGGATGCTTCCGGGCCCAAACAACTACTGCAGAAGTGTCCTTGTGGAGGATAGTACAGCATGATGAAACTACCATGTAATCTCTCACAATGTGTATAGTAGCCAAGGCAGAGAAGGCAAAAATACATTAAAAAAACATTAATATATTAAACTTCTTTACTCAAGCAAAAGTGGAAACAGGCTCTGAAGTGTGCTCACAGTAGACAATAAAATAAATAATTCAATTCTAATTAAAAATACTCGATTTATCTGAAGGACATTTCTACAGCTTGTTTTTGCAGAAAGATAACCTCAAACCTCAAACACAGTCAGGCATCCCTCTCATCTCTTCCTACCTGCCCGTCCTTTACATTGTTCTTGTTATCTTATGTCTGTCGTGCATGAAATTCAAATGCATTGAAACTAAAGTGACTAAGTAGAATAAGTAGAAAGTAAAGTACAGATGTACTTGAAAAAAACAATGTATTTCCTACCTCAGATGATGTTTAACAAGTATAAAAATGCTTATTTAGCATGTTAGCATGCTAACATTTACTTTTTACTGTAGCGCTAAGGTTGATGGGACTGCCATCAGCTTTGCAGGTATTTGGTTTTGTACCTAAAGTTTTGGACAAATAAAAAAATCTCTCTGTCTGTACAAAACTTAGTCTATCAGTCTATCTAAAAGTTGTTGTGAACCAAAGTAGCCATAGAGCCATATGCTGCTAATGTAGCTAAAATGTTTTAGGTCTGTAGTTTTCAGTCTTTAAGGCAGTCTTATTGATGGATTATTAGCACCAAAAATACAATATCTGAGGGCATGAAAATCAAAGTGAGGTTATCAAGAGAAACATTTTACCAGTTTGGTCGATTCCAGGACATATGGTGCACACAGATGGTGCTCAGAGTGTTCACTTATGTTTTTTAGTGTGTCTTTTTTTGTTTCATGTAGCATTTACTGTGTGTTTGATATATAATTGTGTGAGATATATAATCTAATAGTTTATTTCCATTCATATAAAAAATATCTTTTTACCTGCATCTTTTGAGGATGTCTGCAATTCTTTATGTTGCTCCGGTGGACTAAACAGTATCTGTATGTTAATTCCACAGGGAGAGGGAGACGGAGGAAGGGCAGAAGGCAGCCAGAAGCCTCCAGTCAGCTCCTCCACTTCTTACAAAACAACAGCAGCAGGACACAGCCAGATTATATAAAGAACAGAAAATCCAAACCATGGTTCATATGCGTAACCTGAAGGTACCAGTGTGTGGGTGTTTGCGTCTTGGTACACTATCATTGTGTCAATGTACACTCTCTAAGTTTTGGTCCTGCATGTTTGTATGTATGTCTGTAGTGTCTGCAGAGGCATTTCTCAGGATGGTATTCAGTCGTGTTGGCCCAAAGGCTACGTATGGGTAAGGCCATGGCCCTCTGTGACTGGAAAAGGCAGCTGAGAGCTTGGCGAGCATGGCGGGCAGTGGTGTGGGCAGAACAAAGGCAGCGAGAGGTCACAAAAACAGAGCAGGAGCTACGGACTGAAAACAGGCAAGAACTAAAAAGAAATCACGTTAAAAAAGGCCTTAAAATCCACAAATAGCACAATGTAAAACTGGACTGTTATATCCTGTTAGTCTGATCAAGCAGTAATTGAGGGTTAAAAATATAATCACATCTGTTACCTCCTCTAGACTAAGCCAGCTGGCTGTGGAGAGCGACCGAAGGCGGCTGCTACGGCGGTATCTGAGTGAGTGGCAGCTATGGTGTCGGACGGAGAAGGAACAACGAGAGCTTTTAGCCCAGCAGCAGGAGACCAGGCGCAAGATGGCTGCCTTAATCAGCGCAGCATCAACAGGCAAACTCAAGACCGCTGTAGCCTATCAAACACTAATGGCCGCACCTGAGGCGCCTGACCAATCAGAGAGCACGGAGAAGGTGAGCCTGAGAAATCCTCATATCAGCAGCCACATTGCACAGGGATTTATTTGAACCACCGAAAACAACCTGACAAATCAAAATTTTAAGTGAAACCATGACTAAAACATCAGCCGTATCCTTGGCAGCTGATGCTACAGGCCTCATTACCGAGGCAATAAATAAGTTTGGGACTAAACTGACTAAAAGTTTTGTTTTCTAAATCATCTCTTTGACCTGAACCCTTCTCAGTACGGCAGTCGGGGAGGAAAACTTTTTCTTGCTGAAATATTCACTACTCAGGAGAGCGTGAGAGGGGAAAAGAAGGAGAGGTGTAAATGTAGAGGAAAGGAAGGTATAGAGCAGATGGAAAGAGGAATAGGAGGTGTAGGATAGTAGAACAGAGCTCAGGGGACGGAGGAAATGGAACAGGAGATGAAGTTGCAGGAGTTCATGGCGGAGGGGTCAGTAAAGAGGCCATACTCCCTGTCAAGCCCCTGCTGCCTATATATCAGGATTCCTGGATCTCAGTGAAGATTAGGGAGCTTTATACTAGTCTGTCATCCCCCTCAAGCCTTTTGGAGACCTTGACCTAAGGGCAAGTTTGATTTTATTCATATATAATACCGGCTTCATCTCCATTTTCCACTCTGTAGGAAGATCACCATAGGTCATGCACTTTAGCCTCCGACACCTCTACAGTACATAAGATCAAGACCCCCGTGGGCACGGTGACACAGCCCACTCAGCCATGGCAGGTGAACCGACATCATGCAGCACCAACTGCCGCCGAGGTCCGCGAGGCCCGGCACAGAGGCGAGGGCGTTGGCTTCACGTGTCCAAAAGGGGCAACGTCGTCAGGCAGCAGGTTTGAGAACAGACACGCCGTCCAGCAGCAGATCATCGCGCAGCAGAGGAAGCTGATGAAGGAGCAGCAAGAGCAAATAGCGCGGCTGAAGGAGGAGCAGAGCATGAAGGAGCTGGAGCTGGAAATGGAGAAAGCCGCGCAGCTCACCCAGCTATCAATGCTGGGAGGCTCGAGGCCAAAGAGTCACAAGTTTGACCCCACAGAGCAGAGGTAGGCTCACCACACTCACTGCGAGTCATTAGTAAATGATTTTTGATACATGATATGATACATGTTCATAAGTCATTAATTATGGGTAATAAACAAATAATTCTTCAGCTCTGTGTGTTAATAAAGATATTAGGGTCATGAGTTTCAGATAATCCATCAACAAAAGGCTAGTAAATAATCTGCAGTTCTAAATGTTAATGACGGTTTATTTAAAGATTTGCAAGATAATCCATGAAGTCTGCGGTTATAAATGTGAATAAATAGTTAATAAACAGGTGTCCTTTCAAAAATATGATTATTTCACAACCTGGCAACCCAAAAGTTGCCCTCAATTACGGCTTCGGTTTATTTACGGGTTTATTAGCCATCAGGAAATAACATTTTAATTTCACTTTTAATAAAATGTATTAACCTTTTTATAAAGGGTTAATAAGCACAACACGTGAAGCTCTGCGCCTTTAATGTTGATTAGTCACACAAGCGTATGTGTGTATACTTGAGCGTGTTGCGTGTAGCTTGGCCTCCTGTTCAACCGTCTCACTGTAACCCCCTGGACAATACATTAAGACTGTAAGACTCTAAAACTCTATAGAGATTATGAATAATAACTTTTGGAGAACTCACTTCTCTTGCCAAAAGGGAGCCGGTCATTGCCTGTGGACACCTCAGTGTCTAATCATTTAGACTAATGTCTAGAATAGTACAGACTTATTGTTTTCAGGACCTAGAGCTGAGGTGAATTGTGGTAAAATTCATTATCTATTAATAGCTTTCCATATAAAATACAAATTACATAGGAGTAGATACAAAGAAACCTATCAGCTACAGAAAGACCTTGAAGCTCAGAGGGAAGAGAGGAGCAGGAGGTCGAACAGAAGTGAATATTTTGCACATTCATGGCTCGTGTAATTACATATTCATGTAATTACAGATGAAATATGCTTTCTGAGGAGACCTTGGACAGAGTTTGTAACATGAGTAAATCAGAAATTCACTCGCAGATTTATGCGGTTGAGTTTCCCTTCAGTCGATACCGGTGTGAGCTAAATTTGCCTGTCAAGGAATCAGGAAGATGCGAATGTGCAGATAGTGTTACAGCCTGCCTTCATTTTGGTGCTTTTGGCTGTGATTGCCGCTGTTGCAGGGCACAAAGAGTTACCGGAAAACCCGACAGTCTCTGTAAACCCCCGAAGAAAGCTGACGCACGGCAGACGTCCCCCCATCCAATCGTCACCGGTCAGTCCGCAAGTCCAGCAAGCATAACAGGAGAGGACGACATACACAAATTTACATATCCATAAAAACATACATAACAGGGTTCATATCTTCTTCCAAACATATGGACACAGAATGCTGTAGCTCTTTTGTCAAGAAGATTGAATGACCCTGAGTCACACATATGGAAACTTTTGAATAGAAAATCCTATAGATCTATAGTACAAGAGTAGTACTCATAGTTGACTTGACTTCCAGAAACGTGTTTAGATTATGAAACATACATAAACATCCACATGTATATACACCCCTAAGACTCAGTTCTCCTTGTCTCTTCTCCTCTTCTTATCCTCAACTCACCCCTCTCCCGCTCCCTGAAGCCATGGAAGCCCGTGCACGTCAACGCGCCGAGCGAAAGAAGGAAATTGAGGAAATCAAGAGAAAGAAGGAAGAGCAAAAACTGGTAAAGGATTGAGAAGTTGTTTTCTGGGCCCACCAAGCTGTTGTGTGTGATAAGTGGGAAGTTGTAATTGTGAGAAGTATATAAAAAAAGAAAAAATGCAACTTTTCAGGCTGACATGAAAGCCGCCGAGGAGCAGAGGCAACGGGAGGAGGAAGAGGAGAAACGCCAAGCAGCAGAAAAGAAGAAGGAGGAGAAAAGGCTGGAAAGAAAGGTGAGACGCATTTCATATTTTATGGATGTTCACAAAGACATGAGTCAGAATAGAGGAAGCGCTTGTCTCCCGTGAGTAACACTCGGGCGACATGCAGCAACACTGTATACCCGGGTGCCACGTTGCAGAATTTTAAAATAATGTTTGTGAGCAGAGGGAAGAGGAAAAACAGAGGGAGTTGAAAAGGCAGCAGGAGCTCCTGAAGCTGGCCGGTCAACACTATCACAAAAACTTGCTGCTACGCCGAGGTCTGGCGCCATGGATACGCCTCATTCAGCTCAGACAAGCCAACATGCAGGTAAAATCACCCGTCTTGTCCATCTCAGCTGTCATCTACAGCAACGTACAGTGTTTTCAGCCGGATTCAGACGCGCCCCCCAGTCCTGCATCTCAACATTTTAAAAACCCAGGAGGCGATCTTGATTCTGGCCTTAGCTTTGAAGAGTGGACTAAAAATCCAATTTGAACAGGAAACTGTGCAGCGCTTCAGGCTTTCCATTATCACACATGCTCCTACAACAGAATAACAATAAGCAAAAGGGAAAAATTTTGACCTTCAACGGTACATCCAAGTCCAGGTACACACGCCACAGATTTGAATATAAAAAAGGCTGCCTGCCCGGTTATAGACTTGCTTGAACATTAAAAAGAGCACATCCAGGACTGCATCTGCTATCTGGCTTGGAGGCAGTCACTTAAAGGCAGTGTGTGTCTGTTAAAGGCTTTTTATAATTCAAAACTTTACAAGCGTCTGGATGTTTTTTTTTTTTTTTGCCTCACAGACCATTGGATGGAAATAATGCTACCCAATTTTCTCACACTAAGAAGCTTGTTTGGTTATTTATTTTTCCTTTTGAGGAAGATTATAAATCTAATCTGTCTGAATTTTTTTTGCAATATAAAGAGGATTATATGTGCTTTTGTTCTCACAGCATTGCCTTAACTGAAGAGATAGGAACAGCTTGGGAAGGTTCAAACACTGGAAAAGCCTTTTAACAAATAAGATTTTAAATCACTTCATAATATAGAATCATATCAACCGTACAATCTTTTATCTATTTCTCTCATGTGTCTTAGCTGACTGTTATTTTTTTATGTGATAATATTATTTATTATATTTACTATATTTATTACCTCTGTTGCTGGGATGGTTTTTCTAAGTTCTATATAAAGTTGATTAGTAAGTACCACAAAACACACGCTGTGCATCCACAGGCAAACCGATTTAACACATTTAATAGACTGATAATTGTGAGCAATGAGCAAACTGCTCAAGTAAAAATACTCATTTAGCAGCAACATTACACACCCCGAGTGAAAGGCACACCTACGAAAAACACAACCTAACAGTATCGCTGTTTATTCTTCGAAATGTTCCTGCCTTTGCCCAGAACGACACAACACGCGTAGATGTTGCCAGCTAGATACAAATCCTCTTAAATGCGAGATTCACATGAAGATAGTAGCTTCATCGCTTGACACACGCTCCATTGTTTCAACCTGGCACATATGATGGAGTTTGGATGCATTCATCAGCGTGCATCAGCTCTTTTTTTTTCTTTTCAATCTCCGCCAGCTGGCTGAGAGTCACCACAATCTCTTCCTCCTGAGGCGGTGCACACTGGGCTGGCAGCAATCAGCAAGTGAGTCCCTGTCTGAGAAAAGAGCTTCTGCAGACCAACTGTACCAGCACTTTTTGCTTCGGAGGAGCTTAAGCTGCTGGAAAAGGGTGTGTATACACAAGTGCACACCCACACACACACATACAGTCACTCAATCAGTGCAGTCTCCCCATCTTCAGGCAGTGACTTAGAGTAACACCTTTTCCTAATCTCCTTTTCTACCTGCACTCAATTATGTTTAAGGTACCCAGCCTTTAGATTAAAAAAAAAAAGTTTGGACCATCTTTTCTTTTTTCTTTTCTTGCTTAAGCTTAAACTTACTGAGCAGCTTGGGCGTTTTATGGTGGATCTTACACCTAAAGGCTGGGTTGAATGCCAATAAGCAGCTTTCCAAAGCATCACAAATCATTTGTTTTACTTCAGCGCAGTGAGACACTTTTTAAACCTTGACAGCAGACAGCGTGTACCTAACAGGTGAGTGTTGTCTGTCTCAGCTTAAGGACTGGCGGACGATTCAAGAGGAGAGAGCCGAGCGTCTCTATCGCAATCACACTCTGAGGAGGTTTCTGCTGGCAATGTTGGACCATGTGACCCAGGAGAGGGTGATGGAGTGGGACCGTGAGGTGTTGGCTCAGGAGCACAATAACAGGTCTGCTACCCGTGACTTTCCCATATGTTCCCTGTGTGGTGGCCGCAGTGTGGTCCCCGAGAAACATAACCATCTAACTGGGTGTCAAATTAAATGTAACAGCTTGTGAAACTTTAATTATGAGTTGAAATGTAATATCAGAGCAATTTGGTTACGGTCTGCCAAAAGAAAACCACAACAGCATGAATTTATATGGGAGATAAAATTATCTTTACTGTATTCTACAAAAAAAGTTAAAGACTTTCAAGATTCAGTCACAAAAAAGTTGCTTAATTTGTGATCATAAAGGTTAGACACTGGAACATGCGTCTTTGAGCAGAAGCAGTTTAACAATATGAAATATAAGACGCTCAGCAGTGCATTGTCTTTTCCACTGCAGCTGCCTGTGCCTCCAGCGAGAGCTTTATACAGTATTCTCTGTTAGCTGTAAATGTCTCTACACATTATGATTAATGGAGTCAGTTATGGAGTTTTTCTGCTTAGGTAGAAACTTCAATATGGCCAAAGTAGCTGGAATAGCATAATGTTTATACACTGCTCCCTAACCCTGAGTAATTTCTGCATTAATAATCTTTTTGCTGCCTCGTACTCAATTCATTTGGTTATTTTGGTTAGAAAAAAGAAGTGGCTCACTGAGCGACTCTAAATCTACATTAGCGCGCTCACTGTCAATGCTAATGATAGCTGGTAACGTTTACCATGTTCACCGGGTTGGTTTAGCATGTCAGCATGCTAACATTTGCTAATTAGCACTAAAGACGAACTACAGCTGAGGCTGATGGGAATGTTATTAGTTTTGCAGGTATTTGGTCATCAACTAAATATTAGTAACATTTATGTTTTTACCTACTGGTGGTGCAAATGTTGACCTGGATATGAGAATAATAACCATAAGGCCCAAACTCATTCACCAGGCTGCATTGCAGTAACCACAGTGATGATGTAAACGTGATGTTTAGCACGTAAAACATTCACCATGTTCAAGATCTGAGTTTAGCATGTTAGCTTGCTAACTTTAGCTAATTAGCTTTAACATTGACTTTACAGATCATAATTAGTCACACAATGGACAAATTAAAAATTTGACCTATTGGTGTTGGCAAGTGAAATGTCAGGGGAATCACCAAAGTCACAATAATTCATCCTCAGGGGAACATGAATGTAGAAAAGTTCATGCCAATCTTGAAATCACACATGGCACTAGAGGAACACTGAGACAGTGAAAACCTTTACCTGCTGGAGGTAAGTCAGATGGCCCAGACTAAAGTTATTTTGATTCATCCTCTGATCACTATGGATATATGAATGAAATATAATGGAAATAGTTTTGTGTTTTTTTTGTAACACACACTGAATTTGATTATGCTAACTAACTGATTATTATATGTTCTTCAGTTTCCCCATTGTGGCCAAAATTTATGATTTCTGTAGCATTAGCCTAACTTAATGATGTCACTGTCTTTGCCAGTTTCTCAGGAGAGGTCAGGTAAATGACCACAGCCTGCAGGTGAATTCCCACCGGCTGCCCAGCTGCCATTGTCAATGAGCCCCCAGTAACATCATGTGAAAACTCATTAGGTGTTGTCAACCCACAGGTCCCTATAATTCAGTTTCTTATTGCTCACTTGCTCTGTTCCCTTCTGTCCCTCCATCTGCCTGCATTTCAGACGGGTACTGCGGCAATGTTTCCTGGCCTGGAGGCAGCTTCCATGTCTGTTGCACAAGGAAAGAGAGAAGGAGGAGAGGCGGGAGAAGCTGGGGCGGAAAGTGGCAGCGGTCCTGCCTGATTTCCACTCCTATCCACTGTAAAGCCTCTAGGAGAAACTGTCACTGTAGGAGACTAACTGCATTCCCATGCAGCCGATATACAAACATCTCAATAACTCTGGAGAGGACACGTGTACATTTGTCACATTCATTTAATATAAATAAATAAAATTTATCTCATACAAACACAACTGGACGCCCAGAAATTGCACACTGTATAACTTAAATTAGTCTGATTACATGGCTTGTGCTGAGATGTTTCATTATCTGTGATAAATATCCATAACACATTTCACAAGGTCATCAGGTAAGTGTTTGTGGAGGACAAAAGATGTGTAGAGTGCAAAGACACCATCCTTGAAATAATGTTCAGCCTTAGTCTGACTAATTCCGGAGATGTCATCTTGTTGCCGATGCTGTGCTTGGAGACAATGTCCCTACGAGGTTCAGCGGATTACTCACTCTCGCGTTGTTCTTGTGTGTGCTGACTCCCATGAAGGCACTAGAATGTAGAGGAGACATTAAGACAAAGTTCAAGTCCAGGGAAGACAGTTAGTGTGAAGGAAACTGTGACATCTGTTTGGCAGAGAGAATGATGTAGAGGGAGCAGGAGGTTAAAGGTCAGTGAATGGATACGGCTGCATAGAGGAGATGCCAGTTGTCAGTGACGTTAAGCATTAGGCAGTGAGTTTCTTAGTGGGGGTTGCAGTTGTTATTGCTGTGTGTCAAAGTCAGGGCAACTCAGGTGGCAACTCAATAGGTGCAGTAACCTGGTGATATCAGTCAGGTCCGACAGCCAGCAAAGTGAAATCAGAGTGAAAAGAGACATGCTGCCATCCAGTGGACATCAACAGAAGAGCAGCCACCGTCAGGGTTGCGTAACAGTCTCTTAAACCAGGTCTGTTGGGGCGGGAGAGGGAAGATTCATTTTTTCGCCCATGGTCATGAACTCTGCCCAGTTGCCACGGAAACCTCGAGAGTAGACACCGGTATCCACGACGAGTCCGCAGTAGGCGCTGCGAGCCGTTTTGTCTCGCAGGGCGATGCGCGCCTCACGCTCGGTCACGTTGTAGCTGACGTTGATCGCCTGCACCACCAGCAGGTGTAGCAGCCCACCGGTCACGATGCTGCTGTACCACGCGCAGGTAAAGCAAAGTGCAGTGCTGGAAAGCAGACAATGAGAAAAGCTAGTAAAACACAGCACGGACAATTACTGTTCATATACACCATCAGTAATTTGGTGTTTCTTGGCATTGGGGGTGTAAAACATGCCCATCACTTGATTAAAACCACACACAATTCAGGCTAATCAGACACTGAAAAACTAATGTAGAGGAGCTTTCATCTAATATTATTTATATTTGTCTCAATGAATCTAAGGTTCAGTACTGACGCCCACTGCAGCGCCAGAACAGATCATTTAAACCACCCAAGATCTGCTGTCTCGCTGCTCGGAACAAAAGCAGCCGGTCTTTCTACCAACAGCTTGAGACAAAACACTGCAAGGTGTTCTGTGAAACTGATTAACACTACACCGAAGGAAGCCTTATGTCCAATATGCACGAGCCTCACGCAAACCCGCTTGGTCTTCATTTTATAGTGAATTCTGGGAGAGATGTCAAAACGCCTCGCAGTGCTTCAGTTCAAAGAGGGCAATTTTCCTCTTGATTGCTGCTAAAAGGCCATCTGCCAGTTCCCGTTTCTATGGATGCCACCTGAACTGTGGGTGCACACGTATGCAGAGTTGGTGTTTTTGTATTCATTTACTGTTAATTACTGGGTTTGTCTTCGCACAGTTAAGCAGATGTTTGTGCTGTGTTGAAAGGCTTGAAAGAAAGTTAAAGATCTATATTACTGTTAATGTGTTAATGTGTGTTCTGAAACTTCCTCTGTCCAAAGGTAACAAAACCTGACGACCAGCAACATCTTAAACTCACTTAATTAACACATAATATCTTGTTTTGTTTTGTTTTGAATCTGTACACGAACAAAGTGTAAAAACAATTAGGGAGGGATTTTCTCCGTTTCCATTCTTTGTGCTAAGCTTAGCGAAGCAGCTGCTGGTGCTAGCTTCATATTTATCATCAGATTGGGATTGATCCATCTTCAAGTATTTCTCAGCAAGAAAGTCAAAAATATTAAAATAATATTACATTTTAACATAAATGTAGTGACATTAACAAATTCAAAATCTGTAAATGTTGTTAATAGAGAATTACTGACTGTGATATATACTTTAACAAAGCATATTTAACAAAGTTGAAAAATACTCTTGTCAGTGCTCTCTGGTGCACAAACTATGTAATAGTTTCAGAATTATTGTAAACGAACTATCTATTGTTTCTGTACTGCAGGTTCTTGTTACTTGTTGACTGACATTGATATATCTGTAATACATTCATGCTAACTGCTAATATTAGTACAGATTTATAAGTCAGACTCAAGTTGATTCAGACCTGATATACATTTTTATGAGCTTTTTTTTTTTTTCTCATCTTCACATTTTAAAACGGTGTTGGTTTAAAAAGAAAAATCAAATCAAAATAATTTGAGCTCATTATGATCACATAAAAAGGTTACCCACTCCCGAGTGTCTATGTCTCTCAGTACCTGTACTGGTTGTAGACCCCCGGGCAGTAGAACAGGGCGGTGAAGAGGTGTTGTTTCGGACACACGCTCTGCAGCACCAGGCTGATCCCGTACAGGGACGTCAACAGGAAGAAGACCAGTGTAAGCAGGAAGCTGCGGTGATTGGCCTGTCCCACACAGTTGTTTATCCTACCGGCGCACCAACGGAGGGGAACGCACAAACACACAAGTACACACACACACAGGCAGACAAAACATTGTACTGAGACTCCAGGGTTACACTACACACATGCAGGAACACACACGTGTATGTACAGGTGGATGACAGTGAGGAACTTGTAGCTGTAATTAATGAGGTGACGTCTCAACGTATAAATATACACGATAGAAATTTATTGAGTAGAAAAGACAAGCAGATGACGAACACGACAGCTTCAGTGTTTGAGATGTGAGATAAGGTGGAAGAAACAGCGAGGACAGACCGAGTGAGAGGCATTTTAATGGAACCCACCAGACACAGTGGTGGTCGAGACGCAGCACGCAAACACCACAGATCCGACAATGTCCCGCCCTCGGTGGCCGCACCACCCTGCACGCCGGGCACCAATTCCTTCGGCTGCTTTCCTTCGGCTCCACCCCCGCCTGCTCCGACGATCCCGCCCGGTTGGACACTGTCATCGTCACATCCTGCCTCCCCCCGTTGAGGGCAGGGTCTCTGTCCGGCAGGGGGCTGTAATACGTCACCGTGCTATGGACGGATGCTTGGTTTGGCTGCACGATGCCAGGTTCTCTCTTGGTCTGGACAAGGGCTGCCAGGGTGAGGATGACACCTACAGTTACCGCAGCTACCTGAACATGGCCGACATCCCCACTGGGAAGCACCTCTGTGAGGAACAAGTAGTACATGTATCCCAGGGAGAAGAGGGCCAGGCTGAGGAAGAAGAGCGTCCTTCCCTTCTTGCGGTGCGTGAAGTAGTAGTACCACAAAACCAGAACGGGCAGAGCTGTCAGAACCACCATGCCCAGCAGGAAATGCAGAGCAGCGAGGTGTAGCAAGGCAGGAAGGAGGACAAGAGGAGGGATGATGGACAGGTCCACTTTTCGGGCTCCACCCCACAGCCAGGGCACACGAAGCCGATCGGTGAAAACTTCAGTCACCTTTGACAAGGATCCAGATTTCTGAGGCTCCCTCTTCAGGAACCTAACAAAAGTTTAAAAAAGACTTTTACTTCAAGCTATCAATGTCTTCACAAACCTTTGCAGTAACATGTTTTGAAGAACATGGGACAGCTGGTAGAGCACAGGTGTACTCAATAACAGTTCCCAGTATACAAAAAGGAGTGCAGCTAACATGTTCTTCAAAGATGACTCCAGCTATGTCTCCCTTTCAAATCACCATTTGTTTGTGGTGTTGACGGGTCAGTCAAACTTTTCCCACAGTAAAATGACTTTATTTGCATCGCCACTGTCTCTGAAATGCCTGTGCATATGTTATATACAACCAAAGGCTGGGAACTGTCATTAGATTTCATTCTGAGGGGAACGTGAATGCCTGTATGCAAACAGTTTGATCTGGGAAATCACCAAACTAAGTAGGATTCATCCTCTGGGGCACATGAATGTACAAAATCTCATGGCAATCCATCAAACAGTTGCTGACACAGAGTCTTGAACAGGGCATTTTCTGCTGTTTTCTCTCATTGTAACTTAAATATCTATAGGTTTGAGACGCCCTAAAGGTGCCACCTCAGGCTCCATTAACTCGGTCCCTCACATTTTAAAGATAATAACCAACAGATCAATCAATTTTCAACACTTAAGAGAATCATTGCGGGGCCGTAACTAGTTATTCAGTTTAGGTCTCTCACCTGTCACAGGCATCATCCAGCTCCTCACAGTCACAGCAGCAGGCCGCTACATGGCTTCGCTCCCCGACCCTGTTCACATACTCACAGCAGCACAACGTCTCGTCCTCCTCCGGCGCCTTGTTGGCTCGCTTCTTCATGACGGACAGCCTATCAGAAAAGTCTATTAGTGCCATTATTTACTGAACTCGTGTGAGCATTTGTGTTAGTTATACATAAGAAGCTTAGTGACGGGGAAAAGTAAAAGACTGTAAATACCTCTAATACCACTTTGCTGAGATTTGCATAGATGCTGGAGTGCTTCCAAACAGATTTTCACAACATAACACTGCAAAGCAGATCCTGCTCATTTGACCCTGCCCGGTCCACCTCCTGCCCTCACATCTGCCGCACACATCTGTTGTGATTTAATGATTCAGAGCAACCAAACCGTGCAGCCTGCCGGCTCATTTGGCCCGCACAGGTTGAGGTGAGACAGTGGCAGCGTTTGTACTAATCATAGTGTCTTCAGCGTCCCCTTCATCACAGAAAGCAGGACTGACGACACCCCTGTGAACCACTACGTGGGATTAATCCTTCGGCTTGTTTAAACCTCTCCCGGGAGAGGATCTGGGCCCGTTGGCCTGAATGAGCCTCTGATTAGCAATAAATCAAAGCATGGCATGGCGTGTTTTTATTATTAGCCAGGAACTGATCAAACGAGCATGGTAAAGAGGACATCGGGGTCAGAAAAGGTCAGCCAGCGTCTAACTTGTGAGCGCTCTCAGGCAGCTTCGAATTAAAGTCTCAGAGGGAGTAAAGAGAAGACAGATTGGGTTACATGTAACGATTAATGGGTGAGTGGTGGCACCAACTGGCACATCTGCTCGCTGACAAAAAAATAAAACAGATATTGCTGCAAGGAATCATAGAGTGACTGTGGTGCTCAGCAGTTTTACGTCCCGCGCGCGGTATGTTTGACTTGCAACGTCTGCAGGACAGAAAATATAACGCAGTCAGTGATAAAATGTAATTTGAAAGACGAATTAACACCTTTTTTTAATAAGAAGGAAGAAACACTGGCTCAAAACATGCTTGGTTATGTACTGGACTATTTCTGGCAGTGACTTCCTGGGCCCTTGTCACCCACCAAATAAATAGTACCCCCCTGTATTTATGTGTAACGCTTAGTTAACCAGCTGTACCTTCATATTTAACAAGCTGATATGAAAATGGCAAGTGTTTAACAGTGTTTTTGGACAAATTATTAAAATAACCATGATGGCATGATGACAAAACAACAAAAACCTCCTCCCTAATCAGTTATTTGGGCTTTATAACAAGAAGGATTATACTTCAACTACACACTAGGCAAACAAATGAAATAATTGGGATTTGGAAACAGATGATAAAGGGATCAAGTTGAGGGGTGTCTTGTTAGTTTAGGGCAGCTAAAAAAATAAAGTCTTGATTGGCGTGAACGATGACATACCGGAGCTTACTCGCCTCGTGCAGGTCAGATTTTCACCTGTCGTACCTGTCAGCACGCCGCTGAGTAATACACCGCGTCAAGCAAAGCGCCAACAAATGTTAAAACACGGCGTCAACATACCTCAACGCTGAGCCTCTACATGCCGGCGCTCTCGAGTAAATATCGACGAGCAACGACTCTCCCACCTCCGGGCTCCTCGGCGGAAGTCTTTCTCCTGTCTGACGGCTGTCGTATCCGGTGTGTGTCTCGGATCTACTTAACGCCGCGGAAGTCGCCAGAATAAACAGCGCCAGGCGCTACACCCGTCTGGGTTTGAGTTACCAAGGCGACAGAGGGGGGTCTGATCACCTGGTTGAGTCTCGTCAGTCCGGGTTCGGGTTTTGCGGGTTGAGGGAGACGTCCTGAGGCTGTGCCCCGAAACAGAGCACACAGCCCCCCCCCCCCCCCCCCCCCCCCCCCCCTGACGTCAAATGTCCCCGCCCAGGACACCTACAGGACAGCCATGTACACAGCGGGTCTCTGGATAATTTATGTACAGTTATGAAGTCCAGTCTTACTTATAAATACTTATATCCAAATTTTATTCAAATAAACATGTCCCAGTTGAAGTGCTTTATTTGTGTTGTTTTTGGACATGTTTATTTGAATTAAAATGACCATATTGGATTGTACCAGCGTACCAAATGAAGTGGTCAGTCGGTGTATTGTAGAACATTGAGATCATATTACTTGAATAGGTGTACTTATTTTGCATCACTGGATGTTACAATAAAACTTTATTTACCATGCAGTATACAGCATGAGACAGGCTCATCTCAACATAAACTAATCTTACTGCAGATTATAATTTCAACTATCATATATCATAAAGACACTCTAAGAGGAAATAAGGACAGAGTACTGGTCAATAATTAAAGACAGTCTCAATAGTCTTGTATTTCACCTGTCACAAAGCAACAAAGACACATTTGGCTTTACTCCCAATTAGTTTTCTGCTCTGTTTCCAGCAGCAGTGTGCAGTACACCGTGTGCAGCTACACCAGCATCGTCCACAACAAAACTGACATAATAGAATAAACTGTAGCAATTTTAGTCCAGTCAGATTATTTAATTTTGTTGAGGCAGTTCAGATTTTAATAATGAACAGTTATGAACAGTATTTGTATAATAATGACAATCACATTTTCATTTCATAGAAAAAAATTTATTGACCTTTTTTCAGATAATGATTAATCAGGAAAATAACTGGCAGACTAATTAGTAATGAAAATGATAGAGTGTGGCAATATTAAGGATTCTATCAGGACATCTTGTTGGTCACCAACTTTGGGAGGTATATAATATACAGGACATTGCTTAAATCAGTCCAGGAGAGAGCTGGAAGATAGATATACATCAAATATTTATGTGGTTTGAAAAAGAGACACCAGTTTTTTTCTATTTACAGTTTAATGCACAGTTAATGTTGCAGCCATTCCTGCAGATTACAAACACACACATACACAAAAAAAGATGATTTATCATGATCAAAGTTTCATATTTGACTTACCGATTCTACAATGTTTATTAGAAAACACAAAAATCCAAAAAAGGTATGTAAAACATGGCCTAATCTACAAGGCACTTGTGCAAAAATTATGTGTGCAAACATGTAAATAAAGAAAATGTTTGTTTTAAATAATATTGATTCACTTCCTTGAATAAAACAAAACTAAAAGTATTTACAGTAGCTCATCTGGTGTGACATTAGGCTCGTCTGAAGGCACATCAGGAAAGAGTTTTCTGAAATCCAATGCCACTATTAAAAGAAAAAAAGAAGCCAGCCAAAGGAGCTGACAATAGCACCCTACAGAAATATAAACCCGCTGCTCCGTGTGTGGCCGACTCAGATTTGACTTTGTCCTTGCAGCAGTCAGTCCACAGCTTTAAAAAAAAACAACATGTTGGCATCTGATGCCCCACCACATGTAACATGGGACATGTAACCCCAGGCAACACATTGCATGTCAGGGGTCTGGGGATGTCTACATGGCAACGTCACTGGATACCAGAGATTTCCTCAGAGGTACTTCACCGCTGCGGTTTCCTCCACGTGGAGCGTCACTGTGGTGCTGCTGTGCGATTAGCCAAAGCAAAGTTCTGCTGCAACACCACCAGAGAGCTACGGAGCTGTGAGGAGAAGAAGAGCTGACTCAGTGGCTAATATGATGTATGTAAATATAAATAATATGTATCACACATGAGCACACTGAGGTGTTTTAGTGAGTTTGGAGTGTCCCAGTGACCAAAGACGTCAGGACATATGGCCATACAGACTCAGAGACTTCAACTCTGCCAGCTACAGCTAAAATACATAAAGTAACTGCAATTACTGTCATGTGCAGTGACATATATAGGCCATTCGTACAACAGGATGTGTGGTCTAGTTGTATACAGAAAGCTTTATCTAATTTTAGAGTTTTGAAAGTACTGTGCTCTCCTGGCCTTGATTCTCCATTTACAACAGTATCAAGAGGAGTCTTATATGAACGGGCACATTGAGGATTAAATAAACTTCGGTAGATCTGTGTTTTTTTTATATGCAAAAGCAGCGAATGCCGCACAGCAATTTGTGTGACGTCATTAAACAGACTAAGTCTCTCTCAGCACCCCCAACTCTGACTAATTTCAAATCTCCCTGGCTACAACCAACAGCCGATTAGCTTAGTTCAGCATAAAACTGGTTGCCTATGCCGATTACAGGAAGTAACCATTCTCAAGCCAAGACCAGTGACTTCCTGGAAAAATTAATTCAGTAAATAACCAACCTGTAAATAGGACAATTCACCATGAATTATTTATACCCAAAGCACCAAGATAAGGTGTGCAAAAGTCCATGACGAACAGCACCGTTTCACACAAACCACTGCAGAGCATCTCTACAGTTATAGACAGATTGAAGATACAATCAGATTCTTATTTATGCAGTGTATTAAACAGCCCGTCCTACCTGTTCTAAAAGGTTGATGGAGTCCTGCAGTACAGTTTTTAGCAGCTGCATATCCTCTCCGGTCCTAAACCCCGGCCCCTGCCTGGCATTATACTCCGAGGCCAAGCTGCTGAACAACAGAAAGAAAGTGATTAATCTCATGTGCAAAATATAATGATCCCATTTGCTATATAAAGGCAGCAGAAGACACAAAAGTGGAGACAGACACAAAGTGAAGGGTAGAGGACTGATGCAAGACTGAGAAAACAGGCACTTTCAACATTGTGAGTCATTAGGATAAGAGCTCTCCTGCAAAAAGGAGGAGAGCTAACCTCCTTCCCCCTCTTCATCCACACTCAGACTTCTGCTTTCTGAGTAATCATGGCAGCTGCTGATACAGTTACTGTCTGACAGACGAGGAAAGATCTAAATATGCATGTTGCAAAGGAGCAGATAGTTATCCGACCTGGCCTCACTCCTCTCCCTCAGCCGTTGCTTCGTGCTCAGGTACATGCGGTGGGCGACGTCCTCCATGGCCCACAACTTTAAAAACAGACCCAGATTCATCAACGTCAGAATCAGCAAACTGAAAGAGATGGAAAGGCTCCAGGTTTTAATCTGACCGCTGATGCACACAGCGGCACAAAAAGAGGCGAAAAGGTTTGGGGAACCATGGCAACGACATAATGACTTTCAGTTTGTCAGACTGGATAACAAAAGGCATCCAGAAGGTACGGGTGCGATTTGCCCTCCGTACACAGTACAAACCACATGGTTTCACAGTGGTATGTTTCCACATCGACTTACATGACGCTCATCCCAGCCACTATTGTTGTGGGGTTCCATCTGTGCGGGCCTTTCATTTCTATTGGGCCTGAAATACACACATACATAAATTATTGATTTAAAAAACAAACTCATTGACGGCAAACCAGCCATGCTGTTTTAACACTGCTTTGAAACATTTTGCAACAGCTTGAGGTATTAACATACTGAAATGACGCCTCTGATTTTCAGCAGCTTAGAGGGATAGTTCAATATTTTAGTTCAAAATATGCTCAGACACTTTTTATATTAAGGAATTAAAAGAAAAGATCAATTTTATATGAAACCAGAAGGCAATTAGCTTAGCTTAGCATAACGACTGGAGGCTCGGGGAAACCCCTCGATCCGTTCAGTACAATAACATTATTCATTCATCATATACATATAATGTCAGGTACCTATGTTGCCATCTCTGTGCTGTTCAGGGTCTGGCCCGTACTGCTTGTTGGGCTTCATGTGCTCTGGCACAGTCCGGCTATAAGTCCGCCTCCTTCTTCGGAGTCCGCTCATCTTTCCGGTGTCCCCACCTCCTTGATTCATCTCGGCTTCCTCCTCTAGCAGTTCAGCTTCTGTTCAGTATCAACACAAGGCCAGAGAGTCCACAACAGATATAGTGTACGGTCGTGTGTAGTCGTACCAGTGTCCATGTATGTAGACGCTGATTTATTAAACAAATATTGAAAAAGTGAAAAACATGGCTGCTTAATAAATAACTATGGAGACAAGAAACATAAATGATGAAGGGTTTCTGCACAAACTCAGCACACGGGGCGCTTAAAACGGCTGATAAATGCAGATGCAAGCCAAACTGTCCATTATATTCCTCTTGTACATCCTTAATGCAGCTGTAACATGATTCAGCCCGGCCGGATGTGTGTTGGGAGGAAAACTGTTTATAACAGATCAGAGATAAAATAAACCACAGGCTGAGGAAAGAAGACAGGAGCGTGCTCTTCTCTGCCTCCGCATCGTGTGAACAGAGCTTTCTACTTACCCAGCTGCCTGAAATAATCTTCTATGCCGCTCCAGGAGTTTTTGGTGATAAAGGATTTGACCAGACCCCATGGCTGCTTCTTGTACTTCACGTCGGTATACACCCTGGCAGCACAACAGACCTTTTAGACGGCGCTATCGCAAATATTAAAGCCAGGCTGGTACAGTCGTGACAGCTTACTTTAGTCGGCACTTCCGCTTCGAGTTACGCGTGATGCAGTACCGATTTTGAGTGTAGAAGTAGTCGTGATAGGGAACGTCGTGGGTGTACACCTCAGAGTCCACAAGGTAATACTGACCATCCCTGGACTCTTTGTACAGCGTCTGAGAGGTAATTAGAGTACAAATTAGCCACAATTCATAGATTCAAATGTGCACACACAGATGAGGTGAGAGGTGAACGCACCTGGTACTCTGTAGCAGTGGAGAACTTGCCAATCAGAGGGTTGCTGATTGTTATTGTGTAGTTGAGATTCCTCTTCATGTTGCCCGAGGCGTCTTTTTGCCAAGCAGTAAAGCTAGCATCTGATAACAGAGCAACATGAATGCTTTTATTAGCTAGACCTGGTAGATGAGTTAGTCTCAGGAGTGGCTGACAATACTTTGATTTATTCTGTGGTTTATGTGGCGTCCATAAAGATTAACGTCATCACGTGCAGATAAGCAATAAGCAAAAACCTACTGGTGATCTTCCTGATGTTCATGAACCTGCGGATGAAGCTGGAGTCGTTAAAGAGCAGGTCAAACATCTTGTTGGCGCTGATGTGGAAGACCTTGTTTAGATAAAGTCGACCCTGGCCCTCAGAAGAACCCACTCGCTCCTCTATTGAGGAAGAAGAAAAAAAAAGAGGAACATATCAAACCACCAACTATAAAAACACATGAGCACGAGCATCCTCCTCTTGTGCCTTGAACTGTGTCCTCTTACCGTCCTCGACGCTTTCGGAACCGCTCTGCTCAGACACGCCATTCTCATTGGCGTTGAGGTCAAGAGAAAGCGAGGAGCGCTTGGAAACCCGTTCTGGGGCTTGGCGGTCCAGCGAGGGAACGGGACTGCGTCTCGGAGTCGGGGTGTTACGAGACTCCTCCTGTAGGAGGGCATTGCAAAAACATGGAGGTGTAAGTTTTTTTTACACAAGCACAGAAAATGCAATGAAATAAAAAATAAAATTAAAAAAAATACCATGACAGCAGAGCTCTGTGAGCCGAGAGGGGAAGGCAAGTCCTCCCCTTGAGGCGTGGAGACCTCTATGGGCCCATGCTCCAACCCAGGGAGGCGAAGGGAGGGGTTTCGCTCCAGCCTCCCGAGACCATCGTCACCGCCGGCTCTCACAGTCAGGCTGCAAACAAACAAGACAAATGGTATCAAATTACATCCCACTGTGATTACCTGTGAGGATGGCCGAGGTGCATGTGGTGGAGACTTCCTACCCGCTCTGCATGCTTGATTCGGTTGATATCTGTAAGCTCTCCATCTCTTCATTGCTCAGCCCCAGGTCATACCCATAATGCTGTTTAACCATCTGAAACAACTCCGGGTTGGTCATAGGCTGAAAGCAGAAAAGGAAACAGAAGAGGAGAGGAGAAGACACATGAACCGCAGGACGTTTGGAAATCGGCTCGTCTTCCTCTTGTCTCTTTGACAGACAGACACCAGAATGTGAACAAACTTGACTTGTTGCAGGTAACCTGGAAACCTGTAGCCTCCACACTGTATAATTTAACCTCAGTGGGTGACAACCAACCTGCAAAGCTCATTGTTTGGAGGTTTAACCCCTGACAGCCAGGAGGAGCTCAATCTTAGAAATAACCCCAAAAATAATGAATATCTGAAAGAGGGGGAATGAACACATCTGCGGGCACCTGTGCTCAGAGGAAATAAGCAGTTTTGACACGAAACAAGATCAAAAAGTCTTAAAATAAGTTGGCCTGTTTATTCTAAAGGGGATATTAAGACGGTATGTTGGTAAATGGCACCGCGCACGATGATCTAGCGCATTTAAAACCGAAAAAAATAAAGAATTTAGTAATCCATTGGCAAAGACTTCACTTACTTGTGAGAGGACATTTCCCCGCTGCTGTGAGCTTTAACCAGATGTCAGACAGTGATCTATAACCTGGACGCACCGCGCACTCACATTCAGGAAGTCCTGGATTTGAGCGAGTTCACGGGCGTAAAGACGCGCCGCCCACATTTACGCCGTAATAAAAAAAAAAAAAAAAAAAAAGATAAATAAAAGCTCCTACGTGTCGAAAGTCCGGTTCACCGACGGCTCGGACTCGCTCGGGCTTCGTTTCGGAGCGGTTTCGTCCGCAGTTTTAAGCGCCGAGACGAGCGCGGCGACAAGTGCGCTCCGTGCTATCAGGAGCGGCACGTAAATGAGCCCTCGCTGCCACACCTGGAGAGGTCAATGAACTTTTGACGGTGATGTTTTCATACAGGTGTTTGTGCTCCGGATCCCAGGAGAGTCAGCCCCCTGCGGGTAGGCTGCCATAGCGCCTGTCTAAAAGAAGCGTTGGGGTGTTTGATGTTATTTGCTGCTTCAGTGTTTCTGATGTAAAGAGTCTGCGTACCCAAAAAAAGTGCTTATAAATAACATGTATTATTATTATTATTAAAAACTAGAAATACAAGTTTATATAGAAATAAGAAAAATTTAATTAACCTGTGGAAAATCTATGAAAGTTGTGACAAAATGTCCAGAGATCAGTGCAACTGAGTGTCCTACCTGCCTTTTTATGTGAGCCTGTTTGCAGTTTGCACTCACAGCTTCTTCAGAAAATGACACTTTTCTAGTCTATTATCTATTTATAGTACAACAGGTTGAGTATAGACTACTGTTAAAATGGTGTCTGAGCTGAGCTGAGCTCTGGGGAGTTTATTTTTAACGTAACATGACGTACGGCGTCGGTAAATTATTCCAAACACAGCGCCTCAGTATGTGGAACAATGAACAAGAGTAATCCGTTAGACTCAATGACCAAACCTGCTGCGCCGCTTTGTGCAGCTCTTTAACCTACATGCAGTGACAGTGCAGCACTGATAACCTCAGAAGGAAAGACTGACTGAGGCCGGGGCAGTTTGATTGAACTCTGGACTGATTAGATAAGTGCTGCAGGAATTGGGGTAAAGTCACAGTGTGTGTTTGTGGTACATATGATTCTTGTGAACATTTTTTTTTTTTTAGATACCCAACTATTGTTGAACCATGAACACCGGTTACTCCCGCATGAAGAATTAGGTGACAGGTAAATGGAGCAGGGCCTCACCTTGTCCAACAGTGTGTTTTGCCACATGCGGAAAATGCCCTGGTAACTTTTCTCTCTCGCAGAGAAGGAAGTGAAGAAGAGCTGAGGGTGAAGATACAAAAGGACGTACAGTAAATATAACGATTATGTGTTCATCAAATATCAAAGCTCAGCTCTCTTCTAACACAGCATACCTTATCTGAGCTGGTGCAGATCTGGATGGCGTTGGGAATCAGCCGAGCTGTTTTCTCTCTGGTCATGGTGATAATGTCTTTAAGAGTCAGTGTGATCTGCGAGGAAGGTTGCAATAGTTGTTAAGAAATAAATCCATTACGTCATCAGACAGATCCTCCTCCAGTCTGTGGAGTTATTCTGGGACAACATTTTGCAATGACTTTTAACAACTGCCAAGAAGAGGTGTAAACATACTGCTCGCACAACGTTATCCCTGAAGCTGCCGCAAATGTCGCAATTAGTGTTCATCCTTCCTGATGTAGCTTCTCTAAAATTGTTGCACATGATTGCAAACTAGGATTTCTTGACATTCTTTAGGAACTCTTTGACTTATTTGGGGTATATTTTGTTTCTTTGTTTGTGGGAATACCTAAAATCTTGTGTTTTGAGGTGGATTTTTGCTTTATGCACGCTTTGGCCACAAGCATACCTAAATGCATTATACGCGGTAAATGGTTAACCAAAAATAATAAACCATTAAAGAAGGGAAGAATGTAAATGGTTAGCTATATGAAAACATAATCCTGCACTATGTTTTGTTTTGCTATGCTACACCTCCCTCTTCAACTGTGCCCCGTTCCACTGCCTCGTTACCTTTGTACCCCGAAACACGTTGCTGTAGAAGCAGAGCCAGTTCTCTGAGAGGTAGAGGCGTCCCTGAAGGAGGATGTCCCGCTGGAGGGCACACGGGTAGTCTGAGCGAAAACCATACGTACAAGTTCAGGCAAGATACAGACAATATGTAACCACTTATAGCTCAGTTTTTATTATCAGTATAACCTGATTTTTAATTTCTAGTTTCTAATTTCTCGGCAAAAATTGGATCAAGAGATTCAGTCTCCGTTTGTGAGTCTGCCATGTTAAAGAGCTGCTCAACCTGTACCGATTCCTTTAATATAGTTGTGACTTGTGTCGTTCGTTAGTTTAAATGCTTTTTCCAGAGGCGTTTCCACGTTGAAAGAACAAAATTTAACATGACTATTGTGTTTTTATGAATTAAAAAAAAAAAATAGTCAAGCGGTTCAAAAAAATTGGAAAATTAAAAAGCTATCATCAACCTAAATAATCAAATAAATATCTGGATCATGGACTCTCATCATCACTATGAGAAGCAGCCTTTGTAACTCACCCAGTATGAATCTCTCTGTCTCTGGCACTTCTTTGAACAGCTTCTTAAATTCATCAAGCCTCTGTTTGTAAGTCGGCAGAGGAGTTTGAGGTGCCGCGAGACACTGTCCCTGTGGGTCAGAGCTCTGATGGAGAAGATGCGAACATTACTTCTTGAATAAGTGGCAGACGTTAATGCAGTTTTTGTCAAAAAAAAAAAAAAAAATCACAACAGATTTGTTTCTGTCTTTGTGCAAGGAAGAATAAATGATAACTGGCCTACTTCTGAGGTTAAAAGAAGTAGACAGACTAAGACAGAGAGAAGAGGCATCTCCTTTGAGTCTGAGCAGATGATAAACAGCATTGTAGGCCTTTCGGGCTTTGCATCAGAGACAGCAGTAATCCCACTTGTGTGAGGTTAAACATAGTGTAATGGATCTGACCCACAAGAGGGCAGTCGAACATTTTCCACCTCATATTTTATGATATAAAACACAGCAGGACTTCTTCTTCTTCTATGAGAAATCATTTTTCTTTCTTTACCTCGTCTTCATCAGTGCTCCACCTGACATCCGCCAGGGATGTTGACTCATCTGTGATATCATCACTGCCCACTCCGGACCGGGTGGATACCTGGTCCATCTGCTCTTCTCCACGGCTCAAATAAAAAGACATGCTACAGTGAAACTCCGTAAACTCTGCTGCAGACTGACATTATAAACATCACAACCTTTCACTAGAGAGACTTTAATAATAAAAAAAAATATATATATATATAAAAATAAAAAAAACGAATTAACTTGTGGGTCTTTTGAGAGCTGAACTTTAAGAACATGATCTGAACATCGGCGGTAAATGTCATCAAACACGGATATCCAGCAGCGCCACAAGGGAGGTTATTATCACTGCAACAGAACTGGTTTGACGAGGAGAACGACGCTGGGGGAAGTGTAGTCATGCCGATGAACAGAAACCTTAATGCCTTTAAACTGTCTTGCTTTTGTTAAGTGGGGAAGTATCGTGAATAGGACGCATCTGTGTCACAAATCTAAAAACATCTACGGACAGTTTAAGAAATGTGCGTACCCAGTTCCATCATGGCACAGGTTTCTAAGCTATGTCAGATTATGTTGGCTGATATGAACTGCCAGTCGGCACTGGCGTCAAGCCTTGTTCAACAAAATCAAGATGGTGAAAGCTCCCTGTCAGATTTTGTAAAGCAGTCCGACATGTGCCTCTGTACTTTTACGCACGGCGACACGAGCGCGGAGGTGTGCTGCTGCGCCTCTCTGGCGTGTCTCCACACGCGGGTCACCTGAGACAAAAATTGTTGCTTGTCAGCCACTTACCTGGCACGGAGTGGACCCAGGATGTCTGTCCTCTCTGAACACGAACTGAGACTGAGTTAATAAAAAAACGAGTTGAGCATAAAAAAAAAACACCCGGCGCGCACCTCCAGAGCTCTGCTCAGGTGTGAAACGCTCTGCTAACGCGCCTTGTTGCAGGTGCATCATACCTTAAGGGAGTTGTCATCTGATTGATGACGCTCATTGGTCTCCACATAATTAGTTAAGGCTTCCGAAGTGACCTCTCCTTTCATGTATTCACGATTTATTCATGTTGGTTCTAGTTATAGTCCTGAACTTTTACATTTCAAGCACTCGGCCGAGAAGACTGCTGCACTGTTGTTTTCTGTCATGGAGTTTAACGTTTGTTTTATTAAAGTAACAACAGTTCATAGTCACTTTTATTAAAAGCATTTGCTAAATTAGGCTGTGACCTTTAAAAATAACATTGATTAGTAATTAAAGGTAATCAAGTGGCTAAAATAATTTCTATGTGCAAAGCATCCTCGGGGCATGGTGCAGAAGAGTATGAGTGGCATGCAGAGAGACCTGTTCTGCAGCTCTGATGGCATCAGAGGCAAAGCCAGAGGTCAGACAGACAGACAGACGCGCACGCGGCATTATTCCTTTTTCCCCATGTTTTAATTCTTTGGGAGTAACATGATGAACGTATTGGACAGCAGAGCATCAGAGTCTGACTCTTACACATTCACACAGCAAAGTACACGACACTGCACAGCGTGAAACACAACCATGAGAACCAAAAAAAAAAAAAAGAAAGAACAACAAAGCCTTCACGTCAAAAATGCTGGCAATAAATAGACTGATCTTATTAAATTTATATTCAATACTCTTCTGTACAGATGGTTTATGAATTACAATACATCAACCAAACAATCCTCTTTTAGGAAGAGCAACACGGCTACACAGAAATTATGTAAACAGAGAAAGGAAGAACCGGGGGAAGAGGTCCCGCTTTCATACACACACATTAAATCCACGCACGCGTGCACGATCGGCGACCATGCAGAGGATCCAGAGTATGCCGATATGGGGCGACAAATAATAATGAATACAGTACATCTTTCTCTTTTCCCCTCCACATGAAAAATGAGTACGCACACACTCACACAACCACTCACAAAAAAGGAGCACAGGGGAGCACGTGGGGTTGGTTTTTTTTTTTTTTTTCGGGGAGGGGGAAATACGAGGAGATGGAATGTGATTCTGCAGTGGAGGGCTCAGAGATGAAAACCGGAAAGGTTGTGAGAGGTGGGAGCCTATTCTTCCAATGTGCGGAAGGCGTTCTGCATGTCCTCCAGGAGCTGAGCGTACTCGCCCTTGATCTTAGCCTCGCCGTCCTTCACTGGGTCCTGTAGCAACAAAGAAATACAATCTTACAAAACGTAAAGAGTGAACAGGAGGCTTAAGCAAACTGTGCATGATCTGTGGTGCTTGAGCTCCGGCCGTCATCCTCATAGTGTCATACAGATGCCACCTCCTGGAACAATGTACACACTTTATCGCATTACCTTTGTTTCTGTATCTGGACGCTGTTCTAAGTTTATCGCTTTCACTTTGTTTTGTTGCTCATGCTTCTCATCTGGATCATGCCTATACTCTCTTGTAGCATGCAAACAAGTTGTTTTAGCCTGTTCACTGTGTTCTAACAATGTTTTTATGTAACCCTTTCAGCTGAAACCTCACGCAGCAGTAAGTAAGTAAAGTATAGACCTCCTACCACACTTAACAAATATACTGTATGTTGATAAAGCAAAAGTCAAATATGTCAAATATTTAAACAGTGGCTCTCTTTGATTAGGAGTCTTTTGCTATTCTGTGAACTTAAATGACCCCGAGAACCACAAAATAACACACACAGACACACACAGGAGATGTAGATTTTTTTTTTTCCCCAGGGATACACACACACCTTGAATTTCATTGAGCTGATCCTGTAGAGGATTTCGCCCATGTGCTCTCTGATCATGGCCCAAGTGATCTTGTTGTCGCTCTGAGCCGTGGTCTCCACTGCGTGTCGTGCCATGTCGTAGAAGGAAATCATGTTGGAGAGAATGCCCACCGTCTTATAGAAGGGACAGAACCTGAGGGGTGAGGGGTCAGATAAAGAAATGATCAGTAATCAGTAGATTAGATGTGTAATCTCCCATTTCACCTTCACTTTTTTGCAACATTTTGAACTCCGATTAGTGGCCGAGTGTACCTGTCATACGGAGTATAACCATTCTGCTGCAGGAAGTCGTCTTTGATCAGTTTGGCCACCTCCAGGGTGATTTTATCTGTTTCTGCCAGTGATGCCTGTTAAAAAATAAATTAACTTCAGAAACCTGAACAAGTAGACTAAATTTGTGTTTCTGACGAGAGAAGAGGGAAAAAAGGAGATCAATGTTTAGGCTGAATTACCTTTCCGACGAGCTGCACAATCTCAGCCAGGTCCTCCTCCTCCTGCAGGATCTCCTTGGCCTTGGTACGCAGGGGCACAAACTCAGGGAAGTGCTTGTCATAATACTCATCCAGAGCACGAGTGTATTTGCTGTAGCTGATCAGCCAGTTCACAGAGGGGAAGTGCTTCCTCTGAGCCAGCTTCTTATCCAAACCCCAGAACACCTGAGAGCAAACAACAAAGTGACGAACTGAGCACCTTTAATCAACAAAGCTAAATTGGACATTGGACAAGGGCTCTGAATTTGATCATTTACCTGTACAATACCAAGAGTAGCTGAGGTAACAGGGTCAGAGAAGTCACCACCAGGAGGCGATACACTGAGAAAAGAACACACATTTAAATTAGTTATGTTAGACAAACAGTCCTGAGAAGACGTGCAGGGTAAGGTCTCCCTCTAGTGGTAGAAAATAAAGCTGTACTCACGCTCCCACGATACTGACACTGCCCTCCCTCTCAGGGTTGCCCAGACACTTCACCCGTCCAGCGCGCTCATAGAAGGAGGCGAGACGGGCACCCAGGTAGGCTGGATAACCGCTGTCTGTGGGCAGATAACAGAAAGATAACAGAAAACAAATGTTACACACAGGCAGACTGGCATTAAACTTTCTACTAGATGCCACAAAAGATGCTGAAGAAAATCCTCATTTAGGAAAAAGTTTTTCATTATTTTCCTGATTAAATCTCTTAATGCTTTAGAGTGTAAATAAAAGAAAATTCTTTGTGGTACCTTCAGATGACTTGTTTTGTGTGACCAACAGTCCAAAAGAAACCACAAAAAACATAATATTCCAAACTGTGACCAGAACTTTCTTTAGTTTACAGAATAAATATTAGTTTCTTCTGAAGTCGAGTCAAAGGCAGACTTGTGAGCATTTTTTTTGTTTGCGCAAGCAGAAGCTTGCGTTAGTTTTGTGAAATTCACAGATTCAGTAGATTCCTACTTCCTTTTCTGAAGTAGATACTGATCATAACAAAAGAACTGATTTATAGAAAAGAAGAAGAAATTAGTTTTTTTGTTAACTAGTGCTAGAAACACCGTCTGAATCCATCTGTGGCATTCGCGATAATCTCCAGGAGACTCCAAACTTACCAGCAGGCATCTCAGCCAGACGACCAGAAATCTCCCTGAGAGCCTCGGCCCAACGGGAGGTAGAGTCGGCCATCATGCTCACGTTGTATCCCATGTCTCTGAAGTACTCAGACAGCGTGATTCCTGATAAAATAAGTCAGCGTGTAATCACAGGAAGAAGGTGAATCAACCTCTTTGAGATTTGAAGATATTCCTTGGGAGTTTTGTTGACATACCTGTGTAGATGGAGGCTTCTCTGGCAGCTACGGGCATGTTGGAGGTGTTGGCCACCAGTGCCGTTCTCTTCATGATGCTCTCCGTCTTTCCATCCACCTCCATGGTCAGCTGTTGGCCAGACAAAGCCGTCAGAACACACATCAGAGTCACTCGAGTTCAAATACAATGCCACGCTACCTACCTCGGGGAAGTCTCGCAGTACTTCTGACATCTCGTTACCACGCTCTCCGCAGCCTACGTAGATGATGACGTCACTGTTGGAGTACTTGGACAGGGACTGTGAGATGACAGTCTTTCCGCAGCCAAAGGCTCCTGGGATGGCTGTGGTTCCTCCCTGCACACATCTTCACGCAGAGATCAGAGGAGAAAGTCAAAAAGAAACTCCAGTACAGGAAAAGCTCAGCACATCTTGAGTGAAAGGGGTTAAAAAGAGGATGTGGGACTCACGGGAAAAGGGCGTCCAGCACCCTCTGTCCGGTCAGCAGTGGGTGATTAGCGGGCAGCTTCTCTGTGACGGGTCGCACTTGTCTGACGGGCCACACCTGCACCATGGTGAACTTCTCCTTCACCCCCTCAAACTCCAGCTCCATCACCACGTCCTGACAGAAAGACAGACACACACGCACCATCAACACAAAGCAACATCTAACAGTTGCTTCACAGCTGTAGCTGTGGAGGTGTGGAGGACTCACGTTGACGTCGTAGTTTCCAGGCGGAGCCACGTAGGTGACAGTGCCTCTGTTTCTGGGAGGCAGCATGATCTTGTGCTTGATGAGGGAGTTCTCGAACACCATACCATAGATGTCTCCCCCTGTGATGTGACTGCCAGCCTAACAGGATTATAAGAAAAGGTGTTAATTCATTGGTGATTTTCAGACTTGTCAGGCTAAAGGTTTAAAACCTGCACAGACACACACCCGCAGGCTCTTGCTGGGATTGAACTCCCACTTGAGGTCTCGGTTGAGGGCTCCGATGTTCACGCCTCTGGGGATGTAGATGCTCTGTGTGAGGTCGTTGATGTCCTTTAGTGGTCGCTGGATACCGTCAAAGATGGACCCCATGATTCCTGGACCCAACTCCACGGAGAGAGGTTTCCCCGTCCGCAGCACGGGATCTCCGACGCACACACCGGCTTTATCGAAGCTCAGGAAAAAAAAGAGTTTGGACGAGAATGCGAGGACATTTGAAACAAGTCGAATTAAGATTTCATGAGACCAGTGGAGGAGATCCATTCTTGAATCAAGATGTTACACAGATTAACCTGGTCCAAATAAAAACTTAGTATTCCTAAATACCTTTCAGGAGATGTTATAACTATTAGGAAAGTTAGATTTAGACCCTTTGACCAAGATCAAGCTGCCTTGTTATCAACACACTTTTCTCAGTTTTCTTTTTGCTTATAATGTCTATGCTTAATTATGAACTTTGATTTGAAAAGTATTATTTGCTGATATGGGTTAGAACACATTGATATGTTGTGTTTAACAGTACTGAAAGATATACAGTACATTGTCCATTTCAGATCCTGCACAGCTGTGTTTTCCATGCTGTACTGTGTTAATGAATTCTTTAGTATCAGGTGTCACTCTTTCCCACTGTGTGTTATGTTTTGCCTCTGTATGAATCTATGTGATCCTGACAGCAGCCACACAGCGGATCAATATGAAACTAAAACCAAAAGCACAGCAGACAGTTAAGTGGTCAAAAGGATACATGTCTCCTCGTAGACCTGGATGGTGGCCATGTCTCCCTCCAGCCTGATGATCTCTCCCACCAGCTCACTGTGGCCGACGCGGACCAGCTCGTACATGGCTGCTCCCGCCATGGCTGTAGCTGTCACCACTGCGAAAACAAACGAGGCGAACGCTCAGACTGAATGCAGTTAAATAGAAAATCGTCAGGACAACAAGTCTGCCCCCTGTCTTTGTTTGTTCGTGCAGTGTGTGTGCACATGCAAATCACTATCATTTTAAAAGGCTTTGATAGCGATGATGCAGGTGAGGTAGCCAACCTGGTCCGGAGACTCCATGAACGTATCCAAACTGGCTCTCTCTCTCCTCATCCCTGATCTTGGGCAGCTTGGACATGTCCATCTTCACAGGTTTATTCGTCTGACTGGAAGGAGAGCAGAGCGGAGAGGAACAGTGTGAGGAAAAGGAAAGGATGAAGTTATCCAGGGGACAGCACGAGAGGCCCTTCACTCCTCTGCACCGGTCACTTTCAACCACATAACTCCTGTGTCTCCACTTTAATTATTCTGAACTTTTTTTAGCAGCCATAAGCTGTGGACGAGAGTGCGTTGATTACCGTTGTCAGAATTAATTACATTTGAGACCACTGAGTGTTACCAAGCTGTTTCAGAACCGGGCCAAAATTGACCTGATTAATGTGAAGAAATCTTTCTATTTAATCACAACAGGGAGAGAAACGAAACATGACACGAAGCAAGCAGCTCAGGCTGGATTCAAACACAACGGACTATAAGTGTACGCAGGACGAAGCATCACCTTTTGTCACTCTTGGCAGGCATGATATTTAAGTGAATTTTCTCAAAGTAAGATGCAGGAAAAAAAATAAGAATTGATAGAAAATTAAAGAGATTATTGTCAGAATCCACAAATTCACAGAGCAACTATTTGCCTGGCCCTGTGCTGGTACCGCCTTTCTTGCAGTAACCATGGAAACCGCCATGGAAATACAGCAACATCGCAGCAGCTCACGACTCTATATTTCCCAGCATCACTGAGGCTGATCTAGGCCACCTCCCTCCTCGGCCGCACATGCTCCAGGTCCAGTAGTACAGTCAGTATGACGCATCAGGCTAACATTAGAGGGGAATCCCACAGAGCAGCACATTTCTCTTCATGTACAGACAGTACATGTATGTAAACACGGGATGCACCTTTTTCATACAGACACAGGCGTCGGGGTGCACGTCTGCTGGACTCTACCCTAACTCCACTCGGCTGAAGGCAAGATTAGCACAAACGCAAGCTGTCATCAGTCGTGACATAAACCCATCCCCACAGAGCCCTGACTGCAGATGCTCTTCCTCACACACATACACACACCAAACAGCAGATCTTTCTGCTTTATACTGCAGGCATCGGACATCACTCGAACACGCTCATACTTCTGAAATGTGGTGCCTCGTCTGTCGTTCTCTATCTGACAATAAGAGCACACATGCAGCACTATACATCCATGCCCTTTCTTGTCCTTCCCACTGATGTGCAGATCCTTCCTGTTTACGCTAGGCTGCTTAGCCCATCTGTGCAGCTATAGGGCAGCTCCACCAACGGGCCAATGCAGGAATTACAAGAATGACACCTCACATGGCTAAACACACACATTTCTCTTGCTTTCAAACATGCAAACATGTCTTCATGAGTGCAAAATGAACGTGCGCCTGATGAAGAGCCCTCACAGGGCAGCATACAGTGGGATGATAAGCCCTATTGTTCCAATGATTACTTTAAGATCACACGTAACTCGCTGCCTGCTTGATTAATTCTAACTCTGCAAATTGAAGTAGAATCACTACAAGCATTTTATGACACACAAGATTTGTTACAAGCCTCTTTACAGGCAGTTAAGGTTCAAATTCTCTGGTCATAATCCTGGCTACAACAGACATGACACTTGATCATATGATCCAGGCACATGACTGGCTGGTCTAGCTGTAAGGAAGTGGAAAACTAGCATGGTGCAAAACTGGGAAGTACAAATCATGACTGTGTGTGTGGAAAGATTGGAGAAACCGTCTGACTATGATCCTCCAAAAAACACACAAAAAGAAATGTGCACGAGGCGGACTAAAGATAATTTCACCCTTCATCACTACACTAATGACCTTACAGATGTTATGCTGCCTAATTTGTGATGGGCAGTAAAAGGAAAAGAAAAAGGTCAAACTAGCACAATAAAAGTGTAAGATGAGGGAGGGTGACAAATGAGCTGTGCCTGCATTATATTTTCTATAAGGTTTGGCTCATTGCTGGACATTTGAGCTGTTACAATACTGAGAAGATGCGTGTGGGTGCTGCTGTCTGTGCAGAAATAAGCTCAGAAATGTTACATGTAAGTGGAAAAACATCCTGACACGCCGGTGTTAATTGCAACCTCCTTGAACACAGGTAAGATGGTCGCCTGGAAGTCAGTTAAATATGTCGTTTTAACGGAGGACTCCATACAAATAATGGAGGATTAAATTGAAATTAAATGAATAAAGCGGTGGGCTGTGTGTCTCATGTATGATGACCGAGGCTCCGTGCCATCGCTTTGAAACTGATCCCAGTGCAGGTTATTCGGCTTGATAGCATTCCTCCAGCTAACTGACACAGCAGAGATAATCTCTAAACCGGTCGATGGTTTATGAAACAACATGTCCGTGTTTCACACTCAATCGCACCTTTATTTTAACGGTAAAACCGGTTAGCTAGCTCCGGATTATTCGGTGTTATGAAAACGATAGCGAGCCTGGTCTCTCGGCCTGGTTGCAAATCGCTGGCTCTACGGTTTTGGCGCAACGTAGCGACTAAATTATTTCACTAGCGACACAAAAACAGTCCGTTAATAATGTTGAAACCGCGCGGCAACGTCAAACAAGAATGTAATAGTTACCGTCTGGTTGTGAAGTGGTGGTTTACTGTCTTGCCTCGAGAGAGAAACGATGGTTGCTGCGATGCGTGACAGCGGTCTGAGATCAGCTGACTTCATTCACTCGCTGCTCGGTTTTACTGCTGGGCCCCTGCAACTGACGCCATTTTGGATCCGCCCCCCCCCAAGACTACATCCGGGGCTGGCGCAAAGATTTTCAAGTCGTGAGCGTTTAGAGATCGATCTCTCTAGATCAGCGATCAGTCTGCAGCAAGCAGCAAAAGTTTTTTATAGAATGCATATCGATTTTAATAATTACAAATATTTACATTAAGAAGAAGAAGAAGAAGAAATCTATAGAGACAGACATAGAAATGTGTCCTATGTTTAGCCTGTGCAAGGTGTGCATACATACAACTGCAATATATAATATGCACACATGTATAAATATGTACAAGATATGATATATATTATATAATGTTTTATATCTATGATTCACAATAATTCATTAAGACTATCATCAGCCGCATCTATCAGATTGTGTCAGACATTTTAAATGACCGACCTAGTGTTTTGTTCTAAAATATTGCCCTTTCCAGTATACATAAACAACAATTACATCTGTGGACAGAATAAAGATCTGGTATTAGTGCAAAGGATGCTGAAAAAATACAGTTTGACTGTATTATGTACATGAAGTGGGTAGATTACAGTTTATACAGTTTACACAGTTTACATATTAAAAGGATAATCATTTATAATTTAGAGATCAAGGCATAGGGAGTGTTGCTGACACTGTAGTTTTGAGTGTAACAAACTATTCTTGTCTAAGTGCACTTCTAATAACTATGTAAGCATTTTTGTATGTCATGCTCACATTGTGCACTGTCCTTAATAAATCAGTACTTAAAGTGAATAGAACAGGAGCCAACAGCTACTTTTGCTCGTACTTTACTTCTGATAGGTAATGTTTAGACCTAATACACTCACACTAGACACACACTAGAATATAGTTGTCACAACCTTGTCACTTGTACAGTATATAGAACATCCATACATATTTTTTATATTTTATTTTAGTGATTTTAGTTCATTTTTTGTATGTATTGTATTTTACTTCTTAGGTTATTTCTATTTTTTATGTGTAGTGCTGTTAAACAATTATTGTTCTCTAACGCTGAGTTAACCGGTTAATCTTGTCCAACACGTTTCATTCTACTGTTTACCCTCTATTTACCTGCATATAACAAATAAACCTGAAGCATGAACTTGAGCGACCAGGCCACGACCAAGAGCATGCGCCGCTTATCTCTTACAAGCTAAATATCTTTACAGCTTTGAGCCAAAATGGAGGCGCAAATGCAAAGTGCCGTGTTAATTATTTACTCTATCCAAGTCTCCCTCCCTCTTTCTCTCTCTCTCTCTCACTCTCTCAAAACATAATCTAAATAATTTTATGTTTTTAAATAATAATTTTTATTACCTTTTTAAAGATCTAAAGCCGACTAGTTATGTGTATTTGTGGCTGATTTTTTTTTTTTTTTTTTTTTGTGAGATTACACTAAAACACATTTGTTTGTTTTTTTGTTTCATTTTACAAAACTACAAAAATAAATATATTAATAAATAAAATGAAAGTAGTTGTAACATGCATAAATGCGGGAAATAAATTGCCCTGAGTTTAGCCTGACAGGCTCAGGCTGCGCCTCCGTTCGGGTTTCGTACAAATCCCACCTGGTAAACTATGTATAGCAGTTTTTTTTAATCCCAGCTAAATAACTTTAGCTTTCTAAAAAAACATATCGCATGTCAAAAGTATCCCATATGGCTGTTTTAAACTTCTGATAACAGTTAACCTTTTTGTATGCTCATTAACGGTCACAGTTAGAGATCCTGACAGACAAAACTCAGGGCGTCAGATTTACCCCCAACATGCAGCAGTGCTTGTGCGCATGCGGGGGTCAGGGTTGACAGTCTCCACACAGTCGTGGAAGGAGTGCGGCGGCGGCGGCGGCTAAGCTAACAGCAACTACCGCAACTAGCTACATGTGGAGGGTAAAACGGGAGGCATCCCCGACCCTAACTCTGTCAAAATTCCTCCTTTCTACCCAAAACAACTCTAAAGTTCAGCCGCATCGAAAATAAGGGATAATATCTGTTTACAATGAAAGGGTGAGTGTAAGCTTTTGAGCCGCGAATAAGTAGGTTAGCACGAGTAAAGTTTTTTTTTTCTACAAGGGGAGGCGGGGAGGAGACGATGAGGCTAGCTAGCTCGCTAAGCTACTTTTATTTATGGTGTCGGGACGAAAATACATCCGACAGCACAGCCACCACAGCGGGTCTGACACCGGATATTCTCGCTCACTTAAGCCGCTTGTCGGTTCGCTCAGGTCGCGCACAAGTGAAGCTAACTAGCTAGCTGTGTGCTAGTGGGGAGCTGAGTCAGTAAACCTACTTCAGCTAAGCTAAACAGGCAGACCCTGAATCTCAGGTCACTTGTATCGGCGTCAAAATCGACAACAGCTCAACTGGACTTCAGCTTTAGTCTGTTCACCAAGTTAGCTGCTTGACAAGTTATTGGCACGGCGAGCTGATGCTGGTCAGTTACCGTATTAACGTTACACCCGACATCAACTTCAGCGTGTGCCAGCCTACTCAGTGTAACTTGACATGTCAGTGTAACACACTAACATTTTTGGCTTTTATGCCATGCCTCTCAGATTGCACGAGGGCGATTAAGACTGAACTGTATTAATTATTGAGATAGGATTTCACAAACGTGTGAACGGATGCTGGCACTGTATATATCCTGATGAACAACACACGTGACCAGCAGCTGTTTTTTTTTTTTGGGGATGTGTAGTCTCCTATAAATACTACAGTGAACTCCTGAACCACACAAGCTGCTGTCCTGTGTGTGGGTCACTCAGTCAAGACACTATAACACCCATAATCCCAGGTTATCTCAAGGGTCATCTCCATTTTCTCTGTAAATATAAGACAAGTTGTTTTTCAATTAGTTTCAGCTGTTGGTGTTTTGTTGAAAGAGTGATTTAGGTGGATTGTGCCTGGTACCAGAAAATAGTGTGCAGCATCCCACTAGGCTGTGTGTGACTTGTGAGTCAGTGGCTCAGCTTCTGTCATTTGATTTTTTTTTTTAGCTAAGGAAGGCAACTTTATGATCAAAACTAACAATTATTCTGGCAGTTATCTTTTTTCAAATTAGTTCAATCGTCATTGGGTCTATAAAATGTAAGATCGTGGTGAAAAACGTTTCCCAAAACAGAAGAAGACAGCTTCACATGGCTTGTTTGTACAATCGTCAGTCCTCAGTCATATTTGATGAAGTTATCCAGATGCTGCAGTGGTCCTTAATTGTATATGAGTTTCCTGTATGTAACAGTGTAACCATTTTCAGCTATTTGACCGTTTTGCTCTTGTTCCAGTAGCCGGATCGAGCTGGGGGATGTTACGCCCCACAACATTAAGCAACTGAAACGTCTGAACCAGGTCATCTTCCCTGTCAGCTACAACGACAAGTTTTACAAAGATGTACTGGAAGTTGGAGAGCTTGCAAAGCTAGGTAAGAAACAGACACATTAGCAACCACTGCTTCTCAGGTTAGAAGTAAGTATTCACTGTCTGTTGGTGACGTTACTAACCTCTTTTTCTTGCAGCATACTTCAATGACATTGCAGTGGGTGCTGTGTGCTGCAGAGTGGACCACTCTCAGAACCAGAAGAGACTGTACATCATGACGCTCGGCTGTCTAGCACCCTACCGTAGACTTGGAATTGGTAAGGAGCTCCACATCTCTAGACAACGCTGCAGTTGCACTTTGTGATCTTGGCTTTTGTTTTTCCAACTGTCTCTTCTTTGCTTATTCAACAGGTACAAAGATGCTGAATCATGTGCTAAACATCTGTGAGAAGGATGGCACTTTTGACAACATTTACCTGTGAGTGTCCAAAAGATTTTTTTTCCTAGTGTGAGCAAACGATAAATTGGATTTATTTTACTGAAACTGCAGCCCTGGCATTAAAAACAAAAAGTATCCCATTGTTTTGAGCAATTCCTATAACGCTAACTAAATTTGTTCTTTCCCTCCCCAGTCATGTGCAGATCAGCAATGAGTCAGCCATTCACTTTTACCAGAAGTTTGGCTTTGAGATCATCGAAACAAAAAAGAATTACTACAAAAGGATAGAGCCCGCAGATGCCCATGTGTTGCAGAAGAGTCTGCGCAGCCCATGTGCACAGCCCACCGGAGAGCTTCAGAAGGCAGAGTAGGGGCACAGCGTTTGGAAAGAGCACAGATGTGCCCGCCTCCACAGAAACAGAACTGTGACAAGTGCCCCAGGGTCGACACATTCAACACTTTCTTCAAAGGACGCTAAAAAGAGAAAACAAATTTAAAGTACAAAAAATGCTGCATTTATTTTGCAAAGGGGTCCCCTTTGATTTTTTGCATATTTTATTTCTCCCCTTTCCTCATTCAGATGATTGAAAATGACAAAAAGCTCAGTATCCAAAAGTGCTCCTATTGACAAAGTTGCCAACTTCAGACAGTTTTAGACTCGGTGAAGGGGGGGAGGGTGTGGTGTTTGCTAATTATACTGTTTGTGTTTGAGTGTTTTTTATGCGGTTGTAAAGCTAGTGGGGGGCATATCTATACTGTTGTGCAAAAGGAAACAGTTGGTTTGAAGCTGCAAAAAAAAAAGTGTTTGAAAGACCATCACTGACACACACAAGTCCCAGCTGGTCAGCTTGGAGTGATGCTTTGAGTTGTTACGTGGAACCGTCACGACTCTATTCCCTCTTGCCACCTGAACCCTGGGATTTATTGGAACTGTGTCGGACCAGTTTGTTGATAGGACGTGTCCAGAGGGCGAAATCAGAAATGTATCCGGTGTTTAAAAAAAAATAAAAAAAAAGGCTGAACGGTTTTGAGGTGAAGACGTGGTCACCACTCATTGGTCACATTTTCCGGCCTGTTAATTTAATTCCCCTTCAACTGTTATTATTTTTTACATCGAGATGGCAAATGGTTCAGAGGTTCTCCTGGGTTTACTACAAAGAGTGAAAACATTAAGGAGGGAGAGAAAATCACTGTATTGAATGTGTTTCTAAGAAGGACACTCCTTGTGTCTTGTGAGGGGAGTTAGAATAACAACAGATTGGCTGTTTGGGATTAGATTTGGGCATTATTATCAGTAGTAAGAAAAAAAAAAGGTGTGTGAGGATGTGTGTCTCTAAATACATGGAAGTGTTTTGAGATATCTTACCTTTAACACCTTTTGGCACCTTATGTAGCCACCTTCGCAGAAACGGTCTTCTCAAACTTAACTGCCTCAATCAGCTTCAGTTAATACACACACACACCGTCATTAGGTTTTTTTGAAGCTCTGCAGACAGTTTGGAAATTTTTTGGTATGGTCTTTTGAACAGTGTTTTACCCCGAGGAAGCTCTGACCCCTCTGCATGCAAGGAGAGTTGTGTCCTCTCCACTGTAGTATAAGCATGTTTTTCCTTTCTTTGAAGAATTTTATCTTTTCTGGAGCTCTATATTGTAAGACTTTTTAACGTCTAAATAAAGGAATTACTATTTGCAGTAACTTTGTTGCCGACTGTCTTATTCTGCCGCTGGAAAAAACGGCTAAACACGAAAAAGCATTTAAAACACTGCATATGAAGATGTACAGCATAAATGTCTGTTCCGTCCCTGAATGCCCTTTGTGCGCCACGATTGGTTGAAACCTCCCAGATCTGGAATGCTATTGGCTGTCAGCTCCCCTCGAGCCCTCCCTCTGTTGCACTAAGTTAGGTGTATCTAGATTGTTTTGAGAGATGAGTTGAGTTGAATGCTCTGCTGGCTAACAGTTAGCATCCAATCTCAGAAGTTCTCGCTGGGGCGGACAGTCTCCAACATGCCGAGGCTTGAGGTGAGCGGAAACTACCGACAATTACAAGCCCTTTGTCAGCAGGGACGCGAAGAAACGCGCCGTTAATTTGCGGGATAATTACGTCGGTAACGGCTAAGATTAGCTAGCTGTTAGCCGGCGAGCTAACAGAAGGCTAGCTGAATAGGTAATTGCTCAGGTTAGGCTAATTATCTGAACATCGCTCACTATCTGCCTAAGTCAGGACGTGCGTTGTGTTAAAGCGTCTGTTATTATGTTGTAATATATAGATACATGTGTAGGTTAGCTGTAAAGCTAGGTTCATCTTAGCATCTTATAGTTGTAGTAGAGGCTCAGTGTAGCCTAACAAGCTCCTTTGACTGTCTGCTGTATCAACTTATATGACGACATTATTGCTGGCGAAGTGTGTGTGAATGTATCTCTGGTGTTCTACAGTTATCTGGTGTCATCACACTTCAATTAAAATACATGCATGTGTCCGGATGCTTCATGTTTTGTTTTATTACAGGACGGGCACGGAAGGGATTTAAGGACCAGCTGTTAAATGTGTTGACTGGTACCTCATCAAGACAGGCAACTGTTAGTACAGGATGCCAGAGATGACTGAAACTCAGACACCTGGTCGTAAACCCAAGTAAGGATGTTTGTTTTTGGTTTTAACCAAATTCTGAGCACAGGCATTTGGATAAAGATGTATGTCGTTGTAATAAAACATGTTTGTTTTTTTGCAGAAAGAAGAAAAACAAAGAGTCTCACAATGCAGGTGAAATAATACCTCCTTGCCTCTTTATAAATAAAGATTTATATGAACTGGTGATCACCTATATTTAACTGGATATTAAACTTGACTCTCTCCTTTATATAGTTGAGAGACATAGAAAAGAGAAGATCAATGCTGGGATTAACCGCATTGGTAATCTCCTGCCCTGTTCCCAGGCACTTAAACAGGTAAGAGGCACACTGAGTTGTTCCTCAACGACACATTATGTCTGTGTCAGCCAGTTAATTATTGTTCTTTTATTATCTGTAGAGTAAGAACATGATCTTGGACCAGGCATTTCGATACATCACTGAACTGAAGAAACAAAATGATACAATGCTTCTGGAAGGAGGAGATAAAGTCCAAGGTGAAGTTTAACAATTGCACACATCACACATTGCTTCTACAGTAGTGCACCCCTTGATTTCTGCTGTTGTTATCTATGGCTAATTAACATATGATTAAATATACTTAATGTACTCTGTGTGTGCTTGGTCTCTGTGCAGCTGAAGAGATCCGTCGACTGCGGCGTCAGTTGGACGAGCTGAGGAGGGAGAGCACCCACTACATCGAGCTCCTCAAAGCCCATGATATTAACCTTCTAGAAGACCCCACTATTCACTGGAAGGGCAAGCAGCGCTGCGCCAAGGTGGCAAAGGTGACCCCCACTCACCAACTCCCAAAGGGGATCATCGTCTATTCCAACGACAATGTGGTGTGTCCAGCAGGAAAGGAGACTAGCCCAGCGAAACAACCTTCTGAAACGTTAATTCTTCAGCCACCTTCTGAGGTCAGTGCCAGGTTGAGCGTCAATGGAGCCCTGCTGCAGGTTAATACCTCTTCTTCGACCCCTGCACTTCTCCCTGGGTCAGCTGCGGCTCCCACCCAGTCCACACCAGGCCTGAGAATGATAGAGCAATGTGTGGTGGAGACACCGGCTGCAGCCCCCACTCTGCCACCCTCTGTGTCTTACATCACCCTTCAGATCCCTGCAGCCACCTCAGCCCTGCCACTGCAACCACAGCCTGCCGCTCCAGCCCCGACCCTCACCATAGCAGCCACTTCATCCTCACAGCTCCCCAGTGAAAGCCCAGCTCAGTCCAATCTCACCACGCTTACCCAGGCAATAACCACATCCAGAGCAGCAGCAGCAGCTTCAGAGGTTTGCTCTTGGGTTACACAGGACACTGCCATCAGGACTGTGGGTTACACTGCTGTCCCCAACAGCCAAGCCCTTCTCAGGGCTGGGGCAGCTGGCAGCACACAGACTACCTGGACAACGCTGCAGATGGCAGGGAACACAGTTCAGCCAGTTTGCCAGAGTCTCCCAACCTCAGAGGTCATCAACACCACCCAGGCAGTCCAGCAGGTGACTGTGTGTCCAGTGGGCAACAAATCTTCTGTTCAGCCCATTCAAATACAGATGCAACCACATGTGCCTGTACAGCAAGCACCCATTACGGCCCACATTCAAGCACAACCCTTTCAGAGACCAGCCCAGCTACGGCCAACAATCCTGAACCAGGCACAGCCTCAACCTGTCCTAGCCCCCCAACCTCAATGTGCTGTTCTCCCACAGGCAGCAATAGTACCCCAGCCAGCTGTGGTGGCTCACCCTGCCATCGTGTCACAGCCCCAGCCCCAGCCCGCTGTACTCCAGCCAGCGTCATTGGTTCCCCATCCTCCAACAGCTCTCATTCCTCAGACTCAGCCCACCCTGGTGCCCCAGCCCCAGGCCACCGTGCTTCCCCTCCTTCAGACTATGCAGGTGCTGCAGGTCAACCCAACCGGAGGGACGGCTTCAGGTGTAACAGCACCACAGAACACTAACAACCCAAGTGTGGTCATCCTACAGCAGGCAAGTACTTGCCCAACCCAGTCAGTCGTAAGGGAGGAAATACCCAATCAGACACCTTGTCAACACATTGTAATCATCCAGGCACCCAATCAGGCTGTACCTGCCCCTCAGAATCCTCAGGTGGGCATGGTGCCTGCACCTGTGCCTGCTGCAGTACCCGTTGTGTCCACTCAAATACCCGCAACCAGCAGTTCAGCATCTGTCACTTCCCTACAGAGTGTTGGGGGAAAGCAGCTGGTGCACATTCTCCCTCGCCCTGTTCAGCCTCAAATGAACCATCCCCTTCAGGCCAGCCAGGCCTCCTCTTCCCCTCCAGTTCCGCCAGCTCCACAGACTATCACTGTGAACGGCCAGGTGTTTGCCTTGCAGCCCATGAAGACTTCTGACAAACCAAGCTCCCAGGGTGGCCAGAGTACACTCCAGCTGGTCCAGCCCACCACCACTGAGGAACCAACTACTAATGTGGCCCTCAACAGTTTAGGGGCACTTAGCAGTCTCAATCAGAGCATCTCTCAGGGTCTTCCACTTACCATTTCTAACCAGAACAACGGCCAACCTCCTGCTCCTCCATCGTCAGTAGTCCAGCAGAAGCAGCCGATTGCTCCAGCATCCGTCCCCGGAACCACACTTGCTCTACCTGCTCGGCAGCTTCAGGTTCCCCTTCCAGTCAGATCTGGGTTGGTGGTTACTGCCTCTAAGCCCACAGGAAAGAGACTTCGAACAAGGGCAACAGCTAAAAGGACTAAACCAGCTAAGAAGAAGGAACTCAGTCAGGCACAGCCTGCTGCTGTTGTTGTTTCAGCTAAGCCAGTGGCTGCTGCAGAAGAAACCCAGACAGTCCAACATACAGTGTCTGAGGTTTTACAGTCCTCAACCGTAAAAGTCACAGACATTCCCCCTACATGTACCGCAACTGTTACAACAACAGAGTCTAGTGAAGCTATCGCAAATGTCACCTCGACACAAAACAATCAGGTAATGATTGCGTCTAGTTCATCTAACGAGTCAACTGTACTGAGTCAGTCCCATCTGCCGAGCAAAAGCTCGGTCAGTGCAACTCCGACTGATGTCATATTGAGTCATACTAACACTAGTGGTGTGGCAACGGCAGTGACAGCTAATAGTACCACATCGGTCAAGCCACCGGTTAGTGCAGCTGTGGTCGCTGAGAGTAAACAGGCTGCAGCGTCTGGCAACCACTCAACTGTAGCCAGGCACTCCGTTCCAGAGGTTAAACAGGCAACCACCAGTTCAGCGACTGGCACGACACAAAGTAAGTCAGCTGCCACCGCTGCTGTTTCTAGACCGAGCAAATCTGCCGTCAGTTCTGCAGGTACCGCTGAGACCCGGTACACTTCCACTACTGTTTCTGCAGCATGCCTGACCGCAGTCTGCACCAGCAGTATCGCAGCAACCACACCGGCATCTTTAAATCAGGTGACGCAGCCAACTTCAGTATGTCACACCCAAGCTCCTCTGCCCTGTAATAAACCTTTATCTCAGACCACTACTTCTCCCTTGGTGTCCGCGACTGTGGCACTTTCGTCACCTGCCGCAACTCTCTCTACAGCACACAGCTCTGTCACAGCTCCCACAACCAGTTCAGAGTTTAGGAAACGGGTCACTACCAGCAGAGCTCCAACACAGCAGACAGACGTGAATATGCCCAACCCCTCCCCCTGCCATCCCACTGAAGTCAAACCACCCCAGCCCCCTAGAAGAGACAGGGAGGCTCAGGTAGAGAGGCACTCCACAGTAGCAGAGAAGGAGGGCTTGGTGGCGGCGACTTCTGACACTCCCTCTAGAAAGGATTTTGCCCTATCTCAACAGGTGTACACTAACCTTGACGATCAAACCATTGAGCACTCGATGACATCCAGCAGACAGACAGATTCTCCCATGTCTACAGGGGCTGGGGGAGGCAGAGGGTTCTCTGTGGCATCCATGCTTCCCCAGGGCCACAGTATTAGTGCATCATCTGGCTCCTTTGGAACATTTACGTTCACGTCTGAGCAGGCTGAAATGCTTGCCTTGGCCATGCTTGAACAGGACAGTCCAGGAAGGCGGAGTGGAGGTTGCTCTGGGGACAATACCGCTTCAGCAAACCCCACCACAGCCACCTGGGAGCCCCCCAAAACTCCACCAGTGTCCAGCAGTAAAGAAAGGGCCTCAGCTGGACAACAAACAAAAGTGACTAAACCCATGGACACAGTAACGGTTAAACCCTCTGTGCAGGTGTCTGTCAGAGGACAGGCCGGGGAGGGGTCTGTCAGTGGGCCAAATGGAAGCAGACATCCACAAAACATCACATACTCCCAGTCTCATTCTCTTCCCCAGGTCCAGTCTCAGAGCTCATCCCAGAGCACGGTGGCTAGTCTTAGTGTCAACAATCTAATCAGGCCCAGCTCCACGCAGCAACCCTACCCTGGCTCTCCCAGTCTAGCTGGACAACAGGGCTCCGTTCCCTCACCTGCGGGTACATCAGCCCACATACCCCAACCCTCAAACAATGCCCTCTCACCCTGCTCAGGGGCAGGCCAATTGAATGAGTACACCCCAAGTGCATTGATGAGGGCTCAGGCTGGAGTTGGTGTGGGCGAGCGACAAGTTAAGATCATCTCCAAGAGGCAGGCCCAGGAGGAGGTGATGCTAAACACTGGAAAACGTCCCAAGCCTTGCGCTCCATCAGCTACCACCGTTAGCCATATGGAGGTGAAAGCACCCGACCACAGCCAGATGATGGTGGGACAGCTGCCTCCTACATCTGTAGCTGTCATGGCCAGGATCAATCCAGAAAGTGCAGGTCCCCTCTTTTCAACAAACTCTTTCATGAGCCCGGTAGTTCGGCCCACAGATGGACACTGCCCTCCTCAAGGACCTCCTGAGCAAAACCAGCCAGGTGTGCTTCATCTACCCCAGGGTCATCCACAGCATGCTGCGACCCAGCCTGGCCAGCACCTGGGTGGAAACCTTTATATGAAACAACAGCAACAAGAGCAACAGAGACACCATTTATATCATCTGCAGCACCACCTGACACAGCCTGACCCTGCACAGCGGCACTCACTACACCAGAGGGCGCTCCAGGAGCAGCAGCAGCATGTCCAGAAGAAGCGAACGCTTGTCCGAGGCAGTCAAACTGGTTCACCTGCTGGCCTGCAACAAAAGCAGCATCACCTGGAAAAGTCTGGAGTTCAGCAGCAGCCGCACTCGCATCAACAACAACAACAGGCACAGCATCAACAGCACACGCAGCAGCAGCAGTCACAGCAGCATCAACAACAATCACACCAACAATCGCAGCAGCATCAACAGCCGACACAGCACCAACAGTCTCATCACCAACAGCAGACACATCAACAGCCGCCACAGACGCAGCATCAACAACACCAACAACAACAACAACAGCAGCAGCAGTTACAGCAGCAGCAGCAGAGCTCTCACTCCAGACACCAGCAGCATCTGCAGCAGCAGATCCAACAGCAGCAGCAGCAGCAACAGCAGCACTTTAGACACCAGGAGAAGAGCTGTGAAGCGCAGGCAGCAGGATCCAGGGCCCATCACAGCAGCCACCTGGCCCAACAGGAGCACCTTAAGGTCGGTGATTTAACAAGACGGGGGAAATAAATTACGTGTGACATTTTTATTGGTGCAGTCAGACGAGTTAAAACAGGTTAAAACTGGTATGCTAGTATTTTTATTTTTTTTTTTTGACACTGGTTGGTGAATCTGTCCAACCTATTTGACACTGTGGCCAACAACAGTGTTCCCTTTTACAAAGACCCAACTGTAGCAATCCACCGCAGTAGACCATATTTACACAACCACAGCAAAAAAAAAAAAATCCTAAAAACAAAAACAGAATGCTTGCCTGGGAGCTTTTTCTGTCCCAGGCCTCCAGTGAAAGAACAGCCCTGCCCCCCTTAGCCGCAGAGACAGAGGAATGAAAATTCAAGGTTGAAAGTCATTTCAAGTGAAACGCAATTAAATTATCGTGCTATCTTGCCAGTTGTCAGTATTTTCAGTTTATACTGTGTCTGTCTGTCTGTGAGGAAAAAATGCTTAACCTATGGTTTTGGGTGACTGTTTATCATTTATTTTGCTGATAATCCAGCTAAAAGTTGTGAAAATAACATTTTGACCTTCTCTTTCCCTCAGCCTGGTCAGGACCATAACGCTATGCAGAGGTTGATGAGCTCTAGGACTCTGGAGCAGCAGCTCATCTCTCCTCCCAGCAATCCCGTGTCGCGGTCATCTGACCTGGCCTGCGCTCCGTCGCGTCAGGAACGCCACCGCGTTTCCAACTACTCTGCCGAGGCGCTCATCGGGAAAAGCTCCACCAGTGGTGAACAGCAACAGCGCATGGGTCTCCACCTTCAACCTGGCCGCGGTGCCACGCAGGAGCAGCAAGACCTCCGCGGTTACCTGGACACGTCACGAGGCAAGGCCAACATTGCACACAACCCACAGAATCGCCTGCCCTCTGACCATCCAGGGTCCGCCGATGTTCAGCGGGTCTCAGAGTGTCCGCCGTTCAAAGCCATGGGAGTCGGGGGAGCACATCAACTCGGTGGTTTTGAGGCCCAGGTGTCTCGTGGGAGTGACATGGCCCCCAAGTCAGTGCCGCCCTCCCAGAGGGGGCCTCAGGGGCAGCAGCAGGGAGGATTCAGGATGGCTGTTGGTCCTCCAGCAGATGGCAGGAACCGTGGCGGCTACAGTGCAGCTCATCCCGGCTCACAGGGGATACAGGTTGGGCCAGCCCTGCCGCGGGAGCAGGAAGGTTGTCACCAGAGTTTCATGCAAAGCCTCCTTTCTCCACACCTGCCTGAGCAGAGCAACCACCAGCGAGTGCAGTGCTGTCCCCCAGTCAGCATGGAGTACAGCTGCGTGCCTGGAAGCTCTTCAGGAGACATACAGGCCAAGTCCTCCAGCCCCAGTGTTCCCCAGACACAGAAGGCCCCAGCTATGAGACTTGGAGAGGGCAACAAGGGCCATATTTCTCAGGTCAGCAGTAATATGCATGGAGGCCCAGGTGTGCGCACAGGTCTCCCCCACCCTCCAACCCCACACAGCAGTTCTGAGCCAGGCCGCTCCTCCGCCCCCTCCAGACCTCCCACCGCTGTCAGCCAGCACTCTCGCCACATCGCCAGAGAAACTCAGCCCACCAAGCTGAGGCCTGGTGACCGGGCTCGATCGGGTACTCTGAGACACAGCAACCCCTTTGAGCCCGAGGGCCACCTGTCTCTGCCCTCTGGAGGCGGGGTGCTGCTGAGCAGGCCACAGTCTGGAGGAGAGGCCCGACGCAGCACTATCGTTCGCTTTATGGCAGATAGTGCTCAAGTTCCCAGTGACAACAACCTGGTTCCCGACCAACACCTCACACAAAACTTTGGTTTCCCCTTTATACCCGAAGGAGGGATGAATCCACCACCTCCCATCAATGCTAACTCCACTTTCATCCCGCCAGTCAGCCAGCCCAATGCCTCCCGTACGCCATCCCTTCTCCCCGTGGAGCCGCAGAACACTTTACCCTCCTTCTACCCTTCCTATTCTCCAGCTGCTCACCCCAGCCTTCCCAGCGACGTCACCCTTCAATACTTCCCCAACCAAATGTTTACCAGCCCAAGTGCCGACAAAGGCAGCGCTCCTCCACTCAATAACCGCTTTGGCTCCATCCTCTCTCCGCCTCGCCCTGTGGGTTTTGGCCAGGCCAGCTTCCCTTTGCTTCCAGATATGCCCCCTATGCCAATTGCCAACTCATCTGGAATCACCCCTCACATATCCAACTTCAGCCTCACCTCATTGTTCCCCGAGATCGCCACAGGCATGCCCACGGACGGTTCCGCCATGCCGATGTCTCCCCTGCTCTCCCTCTCGAACACGTCGTCTGCCGACTCTGGCAAGCAGCCAAATCGTCCTGCCCACAACATCAGTCACATTCTGGGCCATGACGGCAGCTCAGCTGTGTGAGGAAGAAGTCCTGCTGCATTTTAATGAACTGATGTTCTGAAGCAAAGAGTTTCATTTTCAGTTGGAAATGTGTTTCTTTTAAATGTTCAGGAAGTCGTGGTGTCCCGGTGACGCACCTGATGAACGGTTTCTAGGGTGAAATGACATCACGTCCGTCTGGTGATTTTTCGTTGTTTACATGTTCGGTTTCAGTCTCGAATCGGTTCCTTCTGGCATATCTATGAGGTCAAAGTTAATATTTCAAAAATCTTGATTTATTTTTTTTTAAGCAAGATGTGGTCCTTTTTTTTAAGCTCTCTGTTTTAAATGTTTTGATCATAAGACAAAATGAAATGTAGGTTTAGAACATGAATTCAGTGAAACCTTCTGCACAGTTAGCTACCAATGTAATTTACTAACTTATATCAGGTTATACTGTACAGAATCTTTTTTTTTCTTTCCCAAGAGCTATTTTGTAAATACCAATGTTTCATATCAGAACTGTTAGATTATGTATGTATTTGTAAATACAAAATTGATTAATAAAGTTTATAAGGAGACATTTGTATTTGCTACTGAAGGATTGTGTGTTTCTTGCTCCACTAGAGGGCACCTGAACTCATCACTAAATGTTGTTTTGTAGCTCTGGGTGGTGCTGCTGAATCCAGAATCCAACAGTGGGAGAAACAATGAAAATTAGTGGTGGTAGTTGTGGCGAGAGTAGATTTAAGTTGACACATCTGTAGAGGGGAAATTACACAGAAAATAATTTGTTTTCACTGTAAAACAAAAGCATTTCAATCACAGGGCACAGACGCATAAATATCCCCCAAATTGAAAAGACGCACTGAACACAAGTCAAATTTCATAAGCTTTTTATTTACATGCAATAGTGCTCCAGCATTGTGCAGCCACAGAACAGCTACACTTATAAAAGAAAAAGAGGGGGCAGGGGGGGGAGTGTAGATTCAGGATCTCCTTCATATTGATCGCGGACGTCTCTGGCAAAGACTTAATACTTATGCACCAACCTGTGAGGGAGGAATAATACTGACACACCTGTCACAGCGCCCTCACCTGGCAGCCATTTTGGTAACCAGCGAATGAGTAAACACAGAAGTGGTTGCAGTATAGAGTTCAGCTTATCGGTGACTGAGTTTAAGATATTTTCCAGAATCTCTCCCATTCAGTGATTTAAAAAAAAAAAAATCAAAAAAATAAATAAACTATACAATATATAATCTCTTGTACACTACTGAAACAGAATGATTTATGTTGCATACACTTGTTAATAGTTTGTTAATGATGAACAATGCATAATACATTTGTGTTACTGCTATACAAAATGACAGAGGTTGTACTTTGAAAACATGACAAAGCAACGGAACTAGACGGCGACGAAGCGCCTCGTAATTACAGCATCAGACTGGTTTGAATGGTCCCTTTGTTTGTGTCGGACGTAAAGCTAAAGTACCTAAAAAGGTCCAGACATTCAGGATGGAGGATATCTGTGAGGAATGACACGAGGAGTGAGGAGGGTCTAGACATGAAGTGCTGAACTGAGAGGAATCCCCTGCAGATATAAAAAGGTCTGACTGATGACCTTCACATGTAGAATAACGTCTCACTTCCCTCCCCTGGAAACGCAGACAGCATCTCAACATGGTACTACTGTTCTCCATGATGTAGTAAGAAGGGAGTGTATGAATAGAGTCCTTTTTTTTCAATATGAAAATAACCTTATATACAGTATAATCAGACATTTATGTACAAAAGCATAAATATATAAATATCTGTGATACAAAAATAAATATTTTCTTTTGTTTTCTTCTGTTTTAACAGTCTCTTATGCATCTGTTGTGTTGGCTGTCCCTTTGTCCTCAGGGTACGCTTCATTTGGGAGGATGTTCACTTCCTGTATCGTTGTATCTTGGGATTGTGGCGTCGTGGCTGCTGAAGACGATGTGGTGAAAATCCCTTCGTCTTCCAGAGAGAGAAGAGGAAAGGACGCTGGCTCTGCAGAAAGGAAAGGGGACTGGTTAGAAGATGTGGAGCTGATTTTGGAGAGTTGAAATGAGGATGTTAAGAATCTTGTGTCCTGGTAGGTAGCTTTGAATTAATGTGTCAGTGTTTGAAAGCTCTAAAAAAAAACAAAGATCTTTGGATGTCTGACTTGCAAGATGCAAAACTACGTTCTAACAGAGTATTTCAGTTAGCAGTAGACATACTGTGAGTGATGCCATCCTCTGCTTTATCTCCTCCACGGAAGTCTCCATCGCCTCCCAGTTCCTGTGAACTGAGGTGCTGATGAGAAGAGTCGAGGAGCTGAAGCGTGGAGTCATCAGGAGGACAGCAGCTCTGTTCATGATCATCTGAGCCACTACAGAAGACGAGAAAGAACAGTTTATATTAAGGCTGCTACTTCCAGAATCCATTCATACGTCCAAAGTAACATATTCTTTTGTATTTTTACCCTTACAGTCATTATTTAGCACACTGCGTATGAGTTTTATATGTACCTGGTAGAGTAGTGATAAACAGGCAGATGTCCATTTGACACCGTCTGTGGCAACAACGTGTCGCACTCCATATCACAGTCCACCTCCTCCTGCAAGACATAAGTGCATATATTCAACACTATTGGACTTTCATAGCTTTTCATAGCTTATGAACAACCTATATTGAATTGTTTTTGTACCTGCTGTAGCCCTGGCAGGCAGTGTGTGGGGTGGTGAGGTTTGCCGTTCGGTGTGTATTCTCCGTTAGCAGGGTAGACGCCATGTGGAGCCGCCATGTGGCCGTCCAGCGGGCAGTGGCCAACTAGGGCAAGTCCCTGAAGGGGAACCATGGTGTACTGGCATGACGACACAGGGGCGGCCACAGCAGGGAAACACAAATCTGTTGTTTGCTCTGAAATAAGCACAAAAAGAGGATTACACAGATGCAAAGGCAAATAGTTTTAACGGCTGCAAAGGACTTGAGGAACCGTGAAGGGTTCTTACTCTGTTTGGCCCAAGCCCTCCAAAGACAGAAGGGGATGAAGGCGACAATGATGAAGACGAAGGCTCCCAGGACGATACCAACTATGAGGTAGGGGAGGTCGCCGGGCCGGGGCACGAGTCCGGGACCGGGGCCCACCACATGGTCTGGGGTCCCTGTTGGAATAGGCCGCTGGTTATTAGGACGAGCTGGAGAGACAGAAAGTGGAAATAAGCGTTAAAAAAGACCTCGCAGATAATTTACTACATCAGCCTGAGTGGTAAAAGCGAGCGCTCGAATGACCTCACCTTTCGTTTCAAGGATCACCACGTTGCCAAAGTCACTCTCTCCCTTCTCGTTGAAGCTCTGCATCTTGATGTCGTAGGCCGTCTCAGGCTGGAGGTCAGTGATAGAATGCCAGTATCTGTCTCCCTCCACCACATCCTTCTTATAGTCACTGTCATTATCGCTGTCTGTTGGCCGGTAGTAGATGTAGAAACCGTAGATGGGCGTGTTGTTTACAGGGGTGTACTGTTGAGAGGGCAATAAATTACGTTACTATCACAACGAAAAATGCGCCGCACCGCAAGACACTAATTTTAGTAGACAAAAACACAAATTCTTCCTGCCACTGACCGTCCATTTGAGAATGATGGTAGTCTCATTGATGGCTTCATTGTAGGTAATGTAGGGTCCATCAACCGGGCGCTCATGGGTTCTCCCACCGACCACGGTGTATGCCTTTGAGGCAGCACTGGGAGGACTGGAACCGATTACATTCACCGCCACGACACGAAACTTATAGGACGTACCTACAGGGAGAGGGATAGCCATTACCAATCTGTCTCTGGAGGGCCACAAGCTGCCAAGAATGAAGCTCTGTACTGTGTTGACTAATGATGTTTGTTTTCACATTACTTTATGTTTTCCTTTTAAGAGCAAACACAATGTTGATTGTGTTTCGGTTATGGATTTGATTGATGGCAGCAATTACTGAAATGACTGTAACAACACTCATTATGCTGATGAATTTACTGGCCGTGGGAGTGTAATTATGCAGGACGTCATCATTGTAATTATATGGTACGACGTACGACATCCTCCACCCCCTCCACCCCCCCCACCCCCAACTCCACAAAGTCAGAACAAAAACTGCTGGTGAATAATAACAACGCTGTTTTTTTTAAAAGTGCGTGTGAAGATGGCCGACCTTTCTCCAGGCCCGTGATCTCCACGGAGAGACGCGACGGGGGGATGTTTTCCACCGCCGTCACCCAGTCCTCTCCTGCCTTCTTCACCTTCTTGTACTCCACCTGGAACGACTGGATGGGGAAGCCGCGATTACCGCGAGGAATCCAAGTCACGTATGCCGACGTCTCCGTCGCCGTGGAGACCGTGGGCTTGTCAGGGGCTTCGGGAGCTGCAGAAGGAGGAAGAACGGTGTCAGATAGAGGGCAAGAAAAGGCATAAACGTCCCAGACAACACTCTGTAATTATGACAGTGAAGGCAAAACACATTACATTTAGCACTTACTGAGAGTTCATCCTTCAGAGACAGAAAGGAGAAAAAAAAAAAGAGATTGAGAAATGTTAGTCAGAAAGGAGAATGGTTAGAAGTTCGGGGTCTTGCTGCTGAACGGTATCTCCTTACAGTTATCATGGCAGACGTGATTTTATTAAAGTTAGTATGGTTAATAGGAGGTGGAGTTGGAGGAAGAATGACGCGCAGGATCGGAGGGATACTTACGAGAGAGGCTCGGCGAAGGAACGGCAGTTTTCGGTGGATCGATTTGCCCTTTACGACCTGAGGCCAGAAAAACACACAACAGCTGGATTAGACTTTGAATTAAGGAATTTAAATCTCTTCTAACACTTGCACAAAACTAAAGTCTAAAGCCACATAATACCAACTGATGTTCAGTAGGTATAATCCACATTTACCAGCTTAGTTCAGCATGTTAGCATCCTAACATTTGCTAATTAGTGCCAACACAAACCACAGATGTGAACCTTAAACTGATGCTAAGGGCAAACCCTCCGGGGTGACCACAACAGTTTGCTCCCATTTAACCAGTAACCCTTCCAAAATAAAGTGGTTGACCCACGTTGCCATCCACTATAGCCACACTGCTGCGATCGCTAAAAAGAGGCAACATATCCATCTTTAAAAAGAGCTCCATGACTGCTCCGACAGCAATGTACCTTTGCCAGTTCTGAAGGTCATCATAGCAGGTTGCCCCAAGCCCGCACAGTTCTTGGCAGCCATCTCCACCTCATACAGGCTGTCCGGCTGCAGCTTGGCCAGGGTCAGCTTGTGGAGGGAGCCTGAGATACTCCTGGAGGTCCACTCTGCTAAAGGGACTCCCACCTGAGACAGAGACAGAGGAGTGACTTAGTGACAAAGAAAGTGTGCATGTCTGAGAAAATATAAATCATTAATGCATTTTAACTTGGAATGCAGCTTAGTGGTTGAGGTACCTTTCGGTATTTGACCATGTACTCCAGCACAGGGACTCCTCGCTCATGCCGCGGCCTCCAGGTGAGTTCATAGTAGTCAGCCTTGCCCGTGCGTGGCTGGCTCAGGATGATGGGGGCTTCTGCAGGCAAGATCTGTCCTGGCAGCTCAGAGCAGTCAAGAGGCAACGTGGCGCCCACGACCCCAGGCCTCACAGGCGGCTGCTCTCTCAGCACCTTGTCTGGGCTGAGCGGCCGATAGGTGGAGGGCAGCTTCCCCCTGGATGTAATCCCTGGAAAGAAAAGACACACATCATGAAATCAAAAGGCCGTGAAGTAAAAGAATCGGTGAAATCGACCAGCTAGCTGACTTACCGGTTGATACTGTGATGAGGCGAGCGGAGGCCTGCGAGCTGCCTACCCCGTTCTCAGCCATGCATTGGTACAGTCCGTCATCTTGAGGGCCCACGTTGGAGACGCGCAGCACCCGAGAGGTGACTCGGTGGCGGGGAGACGGGGCCAGCGGACGGGCGTTGTGAAGCCACATCACCGAGGGAGTGGGTTTACCGCGGGCCTGGCAGGCGATGCGCACCGTCTCTCCATACACGACCTCCTGCTGCTGCAGCTCCACGGTCACCTGGGGAGGCTCTGCAGGAGACAGGCACAGAGTCAAGAGTCTGGAGTCTGGTCTGAAGCTCTTAGCAGCCTGGATGTTTGTGTGTGCACGGGCGTGCATGTGGCTGAAACCAACGAATGTTTGGCATCTTCTGACTTACAAATTACTAACAAATAATCAGTTATTGAAATTGTTTAAGCTTTAACAATGTCACGTGTGTGTGAATAAAATCTAATCATGCAGACTCATGTGCATGTGCAGGTGTGTGTGTGTAAAGGCTGTATGACAGAGAGTGTATAGAGCCAGGCAGGCGGGGCCAGGCCAGCTAGTTGATGGTTGGTTGCTTTTGAATCAGGGAAAGACAGAGCTCATTACAGCCACAGCAGCTCTCTGGCTTTAATTAAAGCCAGCTGCAGAGAGACAAGCCCACAGCACAGACACACACAAACACATACGCATGCACACACACACAGAAAATCACTGTAAAAACAGTCATCCATAACCTAGACACATTCAATCAAGTCCTGCTACAGAATAGAGAGCTCTGTCTCCACAACTCTTACGGAGCACTGCCCGGGCTTACATACTCCTAACACACATGACTGCGCGCACACATACAGACCCCTGTCTTCTCTGTCCGCCAAACAGGAGTCAGACTAATTATTAAATCCAAGACACAGACAAAACTCCACTCATAAAAATCTGCGTTTAATGTAGAAGCCTTTATAAAAGACTGTCAACACAAATCATGTAAAAGCAACACGCAAATTTCTAAAAACAACTTTACTGCACTCACCAAACACTTGCACATCGTAAAGCACCGTCGCAGAGCTGGCCGAGCCGATCCCGTTAACCGCCCGGCAGACGTAAGTGCCCGAATCGGTTTCGCCCACCGCGTCGATGAGCAGGTTGCTGAGCAGGAAGCGCGTGTTGTTGTGGGAACGCAGATCCTGGCCGTCTTTTGCCCATATGACCTGCGGAGTGGGGATGCCACTGGCGACACACTCCAACACCAGCCGCTGGCCCTTAGTCACCATGATGGAGCGAGACGCCGGCGGGTAAATGATACGAGCCGCTTCTGAGGTGGAGCCTGGAAAAGATGAGGACAGTCGGAGGAGGAATACTGTGAAAAAGTCTGTGCACGTTTTCCCACCCTTCTCTATTTCTTGTGTGTGTGCGGCGTAGCTTAAATTACATCCAGAATGCAAAAAGGATTTAAATCACAACGTGAATCGTCGCCGCTTTTGAAGATGCGAAAGCCTGAATCGGGGACATCGTCACCTGTGACTAAATGTGTCCTGGCAAGATCGGATGGTAAAAGTCACACTGAGCTGACGAGCCCTCCACATGTGCGCCACATGTGCCTACAGTAACAGTTACAAACTCTTTTCTGATGTGGTTACTCAATGAATGCCCAGTAAATACTTCAGTAATGTTTCATGAATTAATTAACACAGATAAAAAAACCCAGTAACTCACGGCGTATGCGCAGGCGGTCAGCGGAGATGGATGTTTTGACCTCCTGAGTGACGGGGTTGTAGGCGGCACACTTGTACGGCCCTTCGTCGTCCTGCGTCGCGTTGGCTATTTGCAGGTTCCCTGACGGCATGATGAGGTAGTTCCCTGCAGGAAAGAGAAACAAACAAATGTCAGAATGTACTGTTTAGGCCTAACAAAGCCATGAATGAATTAAAACAAGCTTCTGCAGGGGCTGTTATCGCTTTCGATGCACATATATGCGCAGTGACATGCAGGGGTGAAATACCTGAGGCCGTGCCACAAAGGTTACAAAAACAAGAGGAAAAATGAAATAAAAGATAACATTAGATCTGATTCTTATATACTTATTTTCCACTTAAAAGCAAGAGGATATAAAGAAATAGATGAATGTGACCAAGACAAAGAGCGACCGCAGATGAATCAAGTCCATATTGTGAGTGTAATCCGAGTACTATGTGCCATTACAGTGCATGTGTGCACTGCCAGCAGAGACCACAAGGTGGCGGCCCAGAATCTGACCGAGAGTCAGCGAACGCTCGCCAATGTGGTGTTCATTTCCTCAGAGATAAGCTGCAGATATCAGTACCTACAGCTTCCAGGCATCATCAGCATACCAGTCACAAACCACTGGAGCTTTTCTTCTCTTCCAGGCAACTTAGAAGTAAATAGTTTGAAAAATAAACAACTGCATTCCCATGTTTCAACATTCTTGAGATAATACCCTTATCACCGGTTTTATGATGGGCCAGATAGCTGGATTATAGCATTATGGTAAATTATGAAGATAGCATGGGAATCAAGAAGGAAGCGGGGAGAGAGATTATGTGAAGTCCTAATGAAGTGAAGCATCTCCTGGTACCTTTGGATGTTTCCAGCCACTCCTGTTTGACACTGTAGCGGACCTGAGCCTTGGGCTGGCTTTCGGGGAGATGGCATTCAATAACAGCGGTGTTGCCTTCGTCGACTTCGATCTCCTGCTGGTCATCTGGTTCGAAGTCGCGCAGTTCTGAAACACACAAGCGAAAGAAAAAAAATAAATCAGTGCTGCAACACGGTTCAGCCTGCTTTCATCATCTTAATGCACGGTGTAAATCACATGTAACTGCACATGTATACAGTCAATCCTCGGCTTTAGAAGTAGAAAACCACACTATTCGGAGCAATAATAAACGCTGTAATAACTATGCTGTTTCCATATTGGGTGTCTGACATCAGCTTATCCCCATTGTATCGTAACCACATTCCCACAGCGTCTCTAATGCACCCTCTCTTTGAAACAGAAACCTCTTCTACCTCCATTTAGTCATTTCTTTCCCTGCTGCTTGTCTTAACATGATCTGACTTCACTCACAGGAATTTTATATCGGGCACTCCAGCTAAATTTTCTGTTTTTAATCATTTCAAGTCACTTCGGATAAGTCAAAAGCCCAAAAGTGGTGTCTGTAACATTCGAGTAGGTGTCATTAATCCTGTCAAACATTATACTGGGGACCGGAGCCGGTTCAGATTCTGTGGGAAATGAGGGAGTGGGATTACTGGGGCCATGTGCTGCGACTGTGTCCCGCAGACACACAGTCTGCACAGCGCAGACACTCAAGAGACCTCTGACCTCCTAAAACCCCCTGCCTGAGCGGCCCGGAGGCTTGGCCACGGGGTCAAAGGTGAGAGGTGTCCGTCCTATAGAGTTTCAAAGAAAGATATCCAGTTTGGGTTTGGGGAGGAAACGGCACCCAAAAAAAAATTTGCTCTTTAGAAGTCGGACAAAAAAAGAAAAAGGCCACAAAAATCTTAGCGGGGGGATACTGCCATTTTATAGATTTGAAGCAGAGGGAAACTAAAATGAGACGCAGAAGAAGAAAAAAAGGGGGGAAAAAAGAAAGCAACAACTGGAGAAATTTGTCATGAAGGAGTCCAGAAGTGAAATGAAAGATAAATAGAACTTCTCCAGGAACGTAATTAAACGTCTACCAGCCTTTGTTGATTTATTCTTAACAAACATGGCCTCGCTCCATTCTTTCCAGAGGTGCTATAACTGGTGTGTTTTTCTTGGACCAGACGCTCTCTCGCTCTCTCTCTCTGGCAGGGAGACGAAGCCGCTGGTATATACAGTCAGCTGATGAGACTTTGTGTACAGCTCTAATTCAATAAGTGAAGTTTAGTTAAGGCCACGGTATCTACTAGATAGGGCATCACAGTGATTTACTCAAAGCACTGAACAAACACCGTCACTGCAGGTAACTGATTTATTCGCCGCGCATGTCGGAGCTGTCCCTCCTGTCTGTGTCTGGGGGAGCGCTTAATGGGACAAATGGGGGATGTCAGAGTCTACGCACACACACACACACACCGCAAGCACAACTCCATCTCCGACTCTGCTTCAAGGCTCTTATTCTGAAAGATGAGAATCCCAGCCAGGACATGTCAAGCTAAGTTGTGTGTGTGTGTGTGTTGGGGGGGCTTTAAAGAGAAGCCGTGTGGCGCTCCATTTGCTAAATCAATCAGGTGCTGTTTTTACAGCCACCACCCCCCCCCCACCACCTCTCTCCTCCTGCCTCCCCCCACCTCCTTCATATCTACCCATCCCACCTTCCTCCTGCCTGCCTGCTTCTCCCAAATTCCTCCACTTACACCTTTTAACCCCCCCGCCCCCCCCCCAACACAACTCTACGGCCCCGCATTCTTCACAGGAAGAACCCCGCATGGGTGCCTCTCAGGTGTGTGTGCGTGCTTGACTTGTGTGTTCTTCTGTGTGTGTGTGTGTGTGTGCGTGTGCATCCTGCAGGGATGGAGGATTGATGGTATTCATAAAGGGAAGCAGACCTCCCGTACCAGGGCTGCTTTGCAAAGCAGACTTAAATATTTCTAGAGAGACAGTGCATTCATCATCTTTATGTGTAGCAGTAGGAGGCCTGTGCGTCTGAATTACAACATGTTTGTGCAACGTGTTGTGCGTTCACGTTGTGCAGATACATGTCTCTGTTTTCTGCAGCAAAGAAAAGGAGGGGGGCTGGGGGGAGGGGGGGGGGGGGGGGGGGGAGGGTGATTGTCTGCACAAGAATTCAAGCGAGGAGCTTTTAACTTATGCCAAAAAAAGAGCAGATTCTCCAGAGTCGGATAGCGAGGAGGGTCTGGAATCAACCTATCCTGATCACAAAAAACATGTGCGTACAACTAAGAGGGCTCACATGGAAAGGCAGGCACGTACACACTCCCAATGGAGCAATTCCTTAGGCGGTTTCGGGGTGGCCGAGGAGAGACCGTTATTAAATTAGAGCAGTTTTTTCGGGGAAGAGGCGGGGTGAACAGTCTGGCTCCACATGTAGTTATCTCAAAACGATTCATCCACTATTGGAGCTATCAATAACTTTTTACTGCCTTTGTACTCGTACTCTGCAGAAATGTAAAAAAAAAACAAAAAAAAAAAAACACGAGAGGGTGAGAAGATGACAAAAAAGAGGAGGGAAAGTGGAAGATAATGAAAGGAGGGGAAGAGGAGAGAAAGTGACAGGGCGAGGAGTGAAAAATGTGCAGAGGAAGACAAATACGTGTGTGTGTGTGTGTGTGTGTGAGTGTGTAAGGTTATAGAGGGCTCCGAGGAGACAGAGAATGTGACATCACGTCTCATCTTGTGTGAGGATCTTGTCTCGACTGGCCTAAAACACTTCCAGTTTCTCCAGCTATGGCAGCCTCATACATCACATCACTACATGTAAAACAATACAGTTAACAGCTCACTTCTTTTCACCTAATGGCGTGTTCTAGTGAGGCATACACGCATAACCTTTATCCTAACACACACACGCACACATACAAAACACCCTAAGCCCCCCCCTCAGACCTCTAACCAATTACGGGGTCATAATTTTTGGCGAGCCCTGCTGTCGGGCCCTGTGGAGAGGAATGTGGTGTTGTGGGGAGCAGAGGGGCCGATGGAAGCAGGAGGGAGGGCCCCCAGCCTGAGTCCTGGTCCCTTCTTCCCCACTCTGACCGGCCCCAGGCCCCTAGGTCCCCTCCATTCCTCCAGCTCAGGTTACACAGCTTCAGGCCCCCCTCTCGGTCCCATGATACATATCAAATATAACACCCCACACTCAGACCAGCTCTGCACTAAAAATGTCAGCAGTGAGAATAATTCACTTTAACTCCATTAGATCAATATGACACTGCATGCAAGCAGCTGTTGCCGAAGGACTCTGAACATATACCGCCCGACTATCTGGAGCTGTTTTCACTAATCAATGATGTGCAGCAGTTTCTCACCGTGAGCAGTTGGACCGGAGTAAGGATTAAGAGTCACAGCAGTGGAAAAATACAAGGTTTACAGTGTATTGGTGAGGATTTTAGGCAAACAAATGCCGCCCCTTCACTGTTTTTGTTCTACTAGGAGAAAATTAAGCCAAAGGCGTTCTTTGGATACTCAGACAAACCAAAAAGGGGCCAAAAAGGGGGCTTGTGTGTTTGTGTTTATTTGTCTCAGCTTTGTGTGGGTGGCTACTCACTGGCAGCAGTGACGTTAGCAGGCACACTAGCCAGGGCTCCCGCGCTGGTGCTGGCCACACACTGGTATCTGCCGAGAGTCAGGTTGGAGAGCACGGGGATGTACAGGCTGTTGGGCCCCAGCACTACGCCCATATCTCCATCCAGGAACTCCCGTCCATTGAGGCGCCAGCTGATGTTGGCGGAGGACGGCCGGGCGCTGCAGCGCAGATTCACGCTGCCTCCCAGCTTCTGCACCACGGACATGGGCTCCTCAGTGAACACTGGCACCTCATCTGAAGAAAAGATTATACAAAGCAGTCAGGAGCTAATTAGAAAGAGCACATAAATACATGTCCCACTGATTACATGTCAAACAATGTGGCCAGCAGTGGAATTTCTTTTGACGTACAAGCAATTAATTTGGGCTGCAACTAACAATTACTCACATTGTCTATTAATCTGCAGACTATTTTCTCGATGAAGCATTTGGGCTGTACAAACAGAAATGGTCAAATCCAAAACACGATAACATACTATAATGCTAGTCCTAGTTAGTCCTTTTCCAGCACTAAATATCAAAATAGTTGGAGATTAATTTCCTTTTGACTGCCGAATCAATTAAAGACTTACTGTTGCAGCTCAGCACACAATACTTCTTTTATGTCTCACTTATGGCTCGTACGGCTCATGCAAACTACACCACTTCTTCAGGTGGCCATTCCAAATAAACTGCTGTTGCTGCTCCCAGACACGCACAACACCTCCCTCTCTGTGACTGAGCCAGAATATTTTGTCCCTGGCAAGACTTCTCCTGCACCAGGTGTTTGGAAAAACTAATGTAAAGGCATTCACACAGCGAGCATAGATCGAGTCAGCAGTGTGTTTGTTGAAGACGAAAGGTACAGAAATGGAAACTTTTATTTTGTTTCTGCAGGTTGTTACGCCGGGATTCAGCTTCTCTCGGTTTGTCCACTCACCGGGGAGAGAGGCACCGCTCTGCAGGCAGCATAACAGTACTGCACCGAGAGCGCACAACACTGGAGCCCTTCTCTTTTTCATCCACGGAGTCCAGTCTCGCTTTCCAGACATCTTCCATACACTGACCCCTGAAATGCACACACAGACAGAGGAAGGTCAGAGGGTCATTTACAGACATGGTTCACTCAAAACAAACAGCACAAGCCACTTTTTTGTGACTGAAACAAACATACACACAGAGAAAGAAAGAAGTGCACAGAAAAGAAAGCAGCTAAAACTCAACTTGGAAACATGCATCATCCGTCTCAACAGTCAGTCGTGATTCATACATAAGCTGCTCCATCTCACTCGCCTACACACACGTACGCAAACAGGCAGCCATTAACGAAACGCAACCCAGGCGAGGCGGTGCACTCTGCACTACCTTCGGCAGCCAAACTTCAGACACAAATAAAGCCTTTCTTTTCTGTCAGCCCCCATCTCACCGCTGACCCCATCTCCTCCGCCCGTGCCCGCACCCAACCCAACCTACACTCATCAAAGGGGCGCCCTCATTCTGCGGGCCGTAACCCGACCCCTCCACCTTCCCGCTCAGGTGTAACCGATACAGGTAGAAGGTCCAGGAGGAGGAAGGAGGAGGGAGGGGGAAGGAGGGAAGGGAGAAGGGAAAACACACAGGCTGCATTCAGGAGTCGGGACAAAGAACAACTAATGAGAGGCAGGACGGGGGGCTGGGGGTGGGGATGTATATCAGAGCAGCGAGGAGCATGTACGAGATGGAGGAGAGGAGGGGTCTTTTAAACTTCAGTTCAATACGTATTGGGAGGAAAATGGAGAAGACGATGGTAATGGTCAGTCTATTAACAGTTAAAGTAGAGAGGGGAGCTTTTCTCTCTCTCTCTCTCCCTTGTCGCCTGCTGCCAAGTTTCCCGAATTCTTTCCTGTCAGGTTAAACTAACAACTTCCCGTCAGGATGAGGAGGGTGGTCCTGCAAAACTGACTCTCTATTACACCCCCCACCCACCCCCCTTTCTCTCTCTCTCTCTCTCTCTCTCTCTCTCTCTCTCGCTCATATACATACATGTCGCTGAACATGCACATACTCAAGGGCATACACTGTCCTGCGTCGATATAGTAAAAATGGAAGCGCACAACTTTCTCATACATATTTGTCCTGATCTTATTATGGCAAGAGGATGATTAATGAGGCTCAGGGACTGGGGACTACACACACACACACACACACACACACACACACACACACACATATTTAAGGGGCCAAAGAAGGACAGTAAGAGAATGGAAACTCTTACAGTGCACCTTCATCATCTAATGGCGGCAGTGAAAATGTTTATCTGCCTGGCACATTTATTGAAAATGAGCAAAGCAGCAGGCCGATGGAAAAAAACAGCGCGTTAACTGCGCCAACTGTCACACCAGGCCACACATCACACTCACTGCATTTTAATTGCTTATTATAAAATGTGTGTAAAAAATTAAATTGTTATTTCTCACGGCATGAACAGCAACGGAGGATTACTCTATAAAGTTCTGCAAAACAATGTAGACTGAATTGAAGTCTCTTTTTTTTTTGCTTTTGCTTTTCTGGCCACTAGGCGAGAGCAAAACAAGTTGTCAGCGACGCGAATATCATTTTTTATGTTGCTATAGCAAACTGTTGGTTATTTATTTGGTTATTTGTATGGTAGCAGCATGGTAATTCATCTGGAGTCATGTTCCTAATAATTCTTCTTCTTCTTTTTTAGGACTATTTAGCTGAAAAGAGCTGCCTGTTGTGGCCAAAAGAAGCTGACGTGAGTGGCCACATGGGTCAACGATGAGCGAGCTTAAGGGGGCTAAAATGCACTGCAGAGCTCAGGAGACCTGCAGAGGTGGATGATAATTAACATTGAGATGTTTCAGTGAGCTTAGGGTCTCCACGCAAAGATCTCGGGACACGTGATCAGACAGATAGTTCAACTCAGCCAGCTACATCTAGAGTACATAAGGTAACTGCAATTACTGTTGCATTACTGCTGCAATTACGGGTTATAGATCTAAGAATTACATATATAGTAACTAGAGCTTGCTCTAATTATTTGAGGTTTAAACGTACTGTGCTGCCCCGGCCTTGATTTTCCATTTACAGCCGGTTCTCTGTTAACAGCAAACAGCGACAGGTGTCTCATATGGACGGGTACATTGATGATTAAATGAGCTTCAGTTGACGGGTGTATTTCTGACTGCTTTAATATGCAGTATGCTGGTGTTCATGTTTGCTGTCTGCTTGTAAGACACTTTAAAATTATTATATATCTATATAGTATATATGCAAAGGCATCATTAAATAAAGTTTCACTTCTGATGTCCACGCTCTAACTTGCTTGCAAACTGAATAACTTTGCTTTTGGAGTGTCAGTCAGACTAATGAAGCATTCTGAAGGTGTCACCACGGACGGAGAAACTGCGGCAGGCATTTTTCCATACTGAAAATAGTCCTCAGTTGCAGCCCGACATACATGTACACTTTCATTTACTCACTCGTCCATTCGGAGTGGCCCATCAGTAGTGGGCTCGCTCAGTAAACAAACAGCAAGCTACTGTGGAACCAGGAGGGAGTAAAGCTGAAGGCCTGTGGCTTCTGTGGCCGGTTGCCGTATGGACACAACCCGGGACAGCTGCCCATAAAAGACACATACATCTGTATCGAGCACCTGTCCCAACTGTGAGAGTCACTAACCGTAAACCACAGTAGTCAATCTGCCAACTGGACACAGAGCAGGACACACCGCCTCGCCAGAGAGAGCCTCTTACCTGTCCAATGTCTGTGTATCACACATAAATAAAAAAATTATGACAGGAGACAGGAGGAGGGATAGAAACGGAGATAAGGTTTTGTTATAATAGCGGTATGAGAAGGCCCCTCCTACACCACGACTCCCTAAAAACAGCCTTACTCCTCAGAGCCTGTCTGTCTGATTCATTAGCTGGGTCCTGTGTTTGCTTAGCGGATACCCTGCTTTAAGATGAAAAGTTGGCCTGACATCTATGTCCAACTTTTTCCATCCATCCTTCCCAGAGAAGTCACAGACAAAGAGCGAGCGAGCGAGAGAGAGAGAGAGGCAGAAGAGCCTCCTACGCATCAGCAAGACTGATAAAAACCAGAGCGCACACACACACAGACAGCTCCCCTAAATCAAGAACCGAGAGAATGCGCGTGTTAATGTGTGCCTGCGACTGTTTTGTTTCAGCTTCACCAGTGAGGAACAAACGCTGCATGGCAAACACTTTGTGGGAGCAGCTTCGCGGTATTAAAACATACTTCAGTGACAGCGCAGTGAGGAGGACTGTGCGAACTCCCCAAATCTGCCAGATCCAGTGCAGAAGTATGATTACAGGAGGCAAAGCTATTTCTGTAATCACGTCGACAAACTGACACTTGACTACTGTGAGACCTGATATACTCAGAATATAGAATCGGCTCTCACGGCATTTGACTTTTTGAGGTCACGTCTTTTGACTTGATTAAAAAATCCTGGAGCAATTTAAAAAAAAAAAAAAAACACGAGGCAGTCGCAGGTAGGGCTGATACTAATCGAAATGTGTCGGCCGCCGTGGAAAGTTGGGAATGAATGTCTGGTCCAATTTGTGATTTTCCAATTTAAGTAAAATGTTGCTATCAGTACAGAAACTTTATTACACAGGTATGAAAATACTTTAAACGACTCAGCCCCTGCAACAGGTTCCATGGTCGCACGTTATTCGTCCATTTATTAGATATATGCACTGAAATAAAAACTATTACTGACAGATATCTTGCAGATACTGACCTGCTAACGTGGATCAGACAAGATCGACATTAAGTACAGATTCTGTTTCCGCTGAATCAGAGATTCAGAGAGCGAAAGGCAACTTGTATTTTGGTTCTGTGACTTCTCGGGGGTTTAATACTTGACTGGTGTTGAATAACGTGTGATTTTTACTTGGATCCAGGTCAAAACACCTCTGAATGCACAGGTGTGATCCATGCTGGGTGTATAAACCGTGGAGAGGACTCGAGAGTGAGTGAGTGAGGGAGCTCCAGGTCGTGGCGATGGTGTGCAGGCACGCATCGCGAGGAGTGTAGGTATGCGAGTGCCTTATATGTCGTTGTGGGAGAGAGTCACTTGACAGAAGTTCATTGTGAGCGTGCTAAGTAAAGACACCGGGGCCCCTGTTCTCCCGGGCCACTGCCAGTCCCATTGTCCCCGTGCCTCCGTGGATAAATTCATTTTGACAACCCTGCTAATTGGATAAAACCAGACTGGAGCCTCCTCCCTGAGCTCTCACATTCCATCTGCTTTCTGGCATGAAGAGGACACACAGGAGAGGAGGTGGCGGCGGAGGGGTAGCAGGGTAGTAACTCCTTCTGAGGAGCTGAGCTGTTGAATATTTATCACCTCCCCAAACTCCCCTCTTGCCCTCCCCCAGTTTTACGTCTTTTTACACCCAGCGGCCAACCCCCCCCCTCCCTCGAGGTTCTCCAAACTCCACAAAGCCCCCCCTTTAGATAAACACATGCGGTGTCAAGTGTGAGGAGTGCCGGGGGTTCAACTGCCCCGCTCGGGCCCGCGGCCCACAATGCCATGCCGCATAGCTGCCATGCGGGAGGCCGGTTGCCCCTGGCGACGCTAACAGGCAGAACGCACCTTAATAGAGTGGAGAGTCATTGTAAAGCAGTGAGCCGGTGCACGGACAAAGACCCTGCGGACCCCTGGAGAAAGGGGAGACGCTACTCTGAAGGGCCCGGGGAAGAGCTGATGGGCCCTGCTCAATGACCAAAGAGAAGGAGGGAGGGGGGCTCAATGACCAAGAGGTTTGAGAGTAGTGTGTAGAGAGTTTGGGGAGGCGAGGAGGAGGAGGAGGAGGAGGGAGGGGGGGGGGGGGGGGGGGGTTCAATGCCTTTATGGATTGATGTGAGATGGGTGAAGGGGGTTTATGGAGCCAGTAGGGGGGTGGAGAGGTTGACTGAGAAAGCAGAACGGCTACTCAAATTAATAGAGAGGATGTCAACTGGCGGGCGAGCAGGAGGAGAGAGCAGGGCCTCGTCAATGAGAGGGTGTGTTTGAGAGAGCGTGTGTGAGAGCTTCGTTGAATGTCCCAACATATTTTCCCCTCACTCTGTCAATGTGTTTGCTGGTCTCTTGGTTTGGCCCGGGTTTGTGCTGAGTGGAGGAAGGTGAGGAGGGCCCAGGGGTCGCTTAACACAACAGCAACACACCTGGTTTACGATCAGACCATCACCCAAGGGGAGGGCCACAAGGAGATGGAAGACTTTTTTGGAAAGTTTATCAGGGATACGTCGATTATTTTCATGCTTTTAAGCGCATGAGACAAAGATGATATTTTTTTTGGCCAACCAACAATCCAAAACCTAAAAATATCCAGTCTCTGGCTGTAAGTAATAAATTATTTGTTAAAAAAATCCCTTGAAATGTCCCAATGCCCAAGTTGACAACTCGCTTTGTTCAACCAAAATTTTGAATGTTCAGTTTAACATCATAGAAGACCAGGAAAACCAGCCAATGTTTACAAAAGTAGAGAACTTCACTTACAATTAATCACTTCAGCTCTAATTAAAGCTACAATGGTAAAGCGATAAAAGTAATGAATAGTCAACACTGATGATTGATTTATAAATCAATACAATTTATAGCCTATTTGTTTCAGCACTTCAAAGCATACATGGAAACGATTGATGCCGTCATCAGCCTCAAAAACGCAGACACGGCCTGGTCTGTTGTGGGCCTTTAATCATCAAGTACACAAATGTAGGCAATCGTTGATGAATTACAATAGTTATCAATATGTCATTACTTTGTACAAGATGAATAGAGGATATAAAGTGTCTACCATGTGTCAAAAATAAGAAAACTATTAAAAAAATATATATAGTGAGGTCATGTTACTGGACGCGGCTGTCTCTGCTTTAAAGCACCATGGATAACACAAACTGAAGTGGAGACCCTCCGCACTTCTCTGTTGTACTTTACATAAGCAAAAACTTGGCAGAGAGCAAATCTGAAATCTGTTCCCATCTATCTCTCTGGCTTTCTCAGACACAAGCGAACCTTCTGGAGTCTTATCCTGGCATGAAAACTTGGCCCAACAGGTGGAGAGAGGGCCGGTCCAAATCCTCTACTCGAGACGTCGCTCGTTCTCATGCCATAAAATTACACATCAAAAGCATCTAAGCATCCCTAACGAGGTTGAGAATTCACCCCCCCACCCCCCTCCCCCACATAATGCTCTCACACGCGCACACTCACACACGCTTCACAAAGTATTAACGAGCTATATGCCCCCCTCCTCCACCGACACTAACGAGCTACAGAGCGTCTTGAGGATTAACGAGAGAGTTCTGGACAGGCCCGCCGTGTAGAGGGGGGGGCGTCCTAATCAATTAGGCACCGAAGCATTTGCATAATTTAGATAACGAAGCAGAATTAACCACAGAGAGCTAATTACTGTGCCACGGCGAACACACCCACCCGCATTCCTCTGCCTGGTGCGGGATGCCAGCGTGCCCACCGGGGCCATGGGAACAGGATCGGATCATCACTGCCGTTTTGGGGGGAGGGAGGGAGTTCGAGCCAGAGCGATGGACCAAACAGGGACGTAGGTAGCCAACGAAATCCAGAGGGGAGAGGGAGAAGGAGGGATGAATAAAAGAAAGAGAGATGGAGGGATGGACAGAAAGAAGGAAGGACAGATGCCAAGATGGGTGGATGAGAGGACGTAGGGAAGGAAAGGTAGAGGGATAGTGGATAGAGGAGACGATGGCTGTATGGAGAGTCTGTTGGTTGGTTGTAGGGAACTAGACAGATGGATGGATGGAAGAAAGGGGAGAGGTGGATGACAGAAGGGAAGAAATGTGGATGGATGGATAGATGACAGAGGGAAAGCAGCAAAGCAGAAAATGTGGGGGGTGAAGGAAAGAAGGAAGCTTTGGATGGATTGATGGAAGGAACCATAGCTAGCTTCAGCCTACAAACTCCAAACTAAAATCTTCATGGATGGACGGAGAGAAAGAAAACTCTAAAGGTGTGATAAAAACCGGTTGTTTGCATCCGTTATCGTGAAAATATGTTGATGAATCAGTTACTTCATCATGAAAAATAACACAATAAACGGTTTACAGCTTCTCAAATAAGACTCGGACAAATCGAGATAGAAGACGTCTCTACACAAGAAATATACAGTGTGTGTGTGTGTGTCTCTGGTGGAGCAGCTTTAATTGAATAGTCTCAGTGCATGGATCAAACACACACACACATAATCATTCCCATACAGTACTGGGAAAACTAACTAATACCCAGGATTTCACAGTACTCATCACATAAACACACACACACACACACACACACACACACACACACACACACACACACACACACACACACACACACACACACACACTGGTGCATGCAGTTACATATTTCATTTACCCGCAGCCATTCTTTCCCCGCACGCGCGCACACACACACAATTGATGACACATAAGCAAGCAATCACACAAACTCCTATTACATGGTAAAAGTATACTCACAGAGGCACATAAATATGTAGACCTCAGGAAGTTTTTCCAACACCAAATGTCAACACGCAAAAAAACAGGCTACCACTTATCCCCGGCCCGACAGATAAACTACATACACGCCACGGCATTCAGGCATGCTAATATAGACTTTCATAGCTGTACATATATGCAGCCTGCCTCGGTGTGTGTTCCTGCATGGCAGCGAGGGAGGGAAGCGGGGAGGGAAGGAGGGACGCGAGGGGGGGAAAAAAAGGGGCCCCCCAACTCCTTTGGCAGCTCATGCATCAGAGTGAATGGAACCAATTATAAATCAAGAGCAATTTCTCCCCATTATTCAGCAGGAACCAGGAGGGGGAAAAAAAGAAAGAGAGAGCGAGACAGAGGGAGAGAAGGAGAGACTGGCCCTACAACTCTCAGTGGGAGACGAAGGAAGGAAGAGAAAAGCAGAGGGAGTGAAATATTATATGAAAAACAGATATGAGGAGGCATTATGAAATTGAGATAAGACAGAAAAAAGGCGGAAAGAGAGATGAGGGAATGCAGAGAGGCCGTAAAGTTATAGGAAAACAACTGGAGGAGAAATGTTATAGGAAAAACAGATACAGGGAGGAATTAGAAAACGGAGAAGAGGCAGGAAATTAAATAGAAAGCGAGGGAGTCGGGGCGTCGACTGTGCCGGGGAGATGGTGCAACCGACTTTGACTGCTCGCTCCACGGTTGTAGAGTGAGAGCCGCTGGGCTGAAAGAGTTTCTTAAGAGGAGAAACAGCTGGAGGAGGCGCGTTTCAAAGAGAGCTCTCGGTGTCAGAAGCTGGATTTGTGTGCGAGTGTGTGTGTGTGTGTGTGAGAGACGCGGTAAAGCACAGCTACCATTTGTCCTGTCACTCACAGCTCACGGATGTGCATTATCCTAAGCTCTGAAATATAAAATAAAACCTCACGCACACACACACACGAGTTGGGCAGAAGACAGAGGAGCGCTGTCGATGGAAAATTCCAGTTGTGATAACCTCAGGGGCCCAATAACTAACTAATCTGGTGCCCAGTGATTTATTCTGTTGAATCATGTCTTCTCCTGCCAGTTTGACATTCTTCAATGATGAGTTTTTTCTCTCTGGGGCAACACTTTAAATCTGATTATTGGTTAAAGCCCTGGAACACAACCCAGATTCCTTGACGTTTTTGTCTTTCTGCTGCTTTTATTGTTTCGTTCACACATGCTGGAGACAGAAATACGGAACGCAGTTAATATTACAAGAAGCCGTCGCGCACCGCAGCTCAGATGAAGGTTACCAAAATGAGGCAAACGTGTGCAGCGGAGAGAGAAAGGGGAAAAACGTGTGTCCGAGGCTTACGTCGAGTCCCAGTCAGAGTGCAATCTTGTGCCTGTGTGTGAATGATCTATTAGAGTGTCTGGGTTGCTTTTGGCTCGTAATAACACCCCCTAATCTTTGTCCAAATATCTGCTTTGCACACACAGGGCTATTTGTCTACACACACACACACTCTGCTTTCTTACCCAAGTCTGGAGTTGATCAATGATCTAACAGCACTCACACCAGCCTCACAATGTGTGTGTTTGTGTTTGCGTGTGTGTAAAGGAGAGAGAGAGGGAGAGAGTGAGAGTATGGCCTGCGTAACTTCATTATCCAATCAAGGCCTGCTTGACTTTTACTTTAAGTAGTGGAACAAATCAACTCAGCTGGTTTAAAGGCTTTGGATAATCCCCATTAGGCTGTTAAAACAACTAATGGAAGCATGATTATATATATGATATAGATGTAAACTGGGCGTACATCCACATATGGCTTCTGAATATTATTTCTGAAAGAAAAAAACTGTGTTTTGAATAGGACAGTTTCATCTCTTTTCTCTTTCTTTCTCCTGTCTCCTATTCATCCTCAATAATCTAACTCTGTTTGATCGCGGCCTGTTTAATTAGCCTCTCCACTTCTCTGTCAGAACTTTCTCCTTCACCCTTCCCCTTTTTTTAAGCTCACATTCCTCCTTCTCTCTCCCTCTCTCTCCCTCTCTCTCTGTGGTCCTGGCTGACAGGGAGGATCAGGAGGAGAGAGGTATGCAACCCCAGGGGAGGGGCCTGGACCCAGGCCACCTGCCGGTCCAGGTGTCCCTCTCTGGTTATCCAATGTCTTATTGGACACAGAAACCCTCCCGGGGGCACGGGGCCTGAGCCCTGAGCCCCCAATCTGTCTGCGCCGGAGGACTAATGCATCATATGTCAACACGCCAATAACGTCCAGTTCTGGGAAATGAGGCAGCCTTATTTGGCGCCCGAGTGTGTTCCTAGCTAGTTTATGAAAAGTACATTAACCCAGAAAAACTCTTGTTGAAATTATAAAGTGTGAACTTTTTTTTCTCACACGCACACACACTCTTTTTCTCGTTCCTCTAATGCGGCAATCTCAAAATGACCACGCAGGTGAGGCCAGCTGACGACCGCAGTGACAAGCAACACATTCCAGTGCACACACACACACACACACACACACACACACACACACACACGTGTGGAGCAAAGGCCCACAGATTCTGCCTGCAGGCTGTTATGACTGCATGAGTGTACCCGCTGTCATAGAGATGAAAGCGTGCCCTCAGGAAGGATTTTTTCCTCCTTTGTCAATTAACGCCAATGTTACACCCTCTACAATAACACTGCTGCTATCCAGCACCGCAGTCAAAACTGGGGAACTATGGCTCACAAGCACGCGATCGGAGCAGCAACAGCAGTCCCGATTGAACCGCTGGGGCTGTTTGTAATCTCCAAATGCATCTTTAGATCCATCTCCATCTAAAGGCTTTGATTTGCATCCAGATGTAAAAACACAGCAGGCTGCACAAGGCGAGAGTCAAACAAGTTTAATCCCATCCATCCACTCATATCTTGCATCATAGATCAATACGGCACCAAGATAGGAGCAGGAAACTCTACTGCCATTGGCCGAATACCTAAATCCACACTGTAACTTTTCTTTACAAGCTATAAACACATGTGAAAACTCAGCTCCTATAGGCTGAGTGAAAGACTAGCCGCACGTTTTTGGACAAATGGCTGGAAAACTGCCGTCTTTTGTCTCTGCTACATGTCTGTTTGGCAGGTTACCAAGATCAATCAAATGTAATTTCAAGTTCCAGCTTCAGTGTAAAAGATCCAGCTGGTAACAGCGAGACAAAAATGTGCCTCCACAAATATCAGGATCTGTAAACGAAAGACAATAAAGTTAGCTTCCTGTCCTGAAACTAGAGATTTCTCTTTCACCGACAGATATGCTCATTTTCAGTCCCAAATGTAAAAACCATGTAGGATTTAAGGAGACACCTCTAAGGCTGTAGCTGTTGTTCTGCTGGGACTGGGGCCTGAAAGAAAAACCATGATATTATATATATACACTCCTATAGGGAAGTGAAGTGTGCTTATGATACTCAGTAATGGAGATGAGGAGGTCTACTTTAGAGATGAAACTCAACAATTATTCTCATTATGAATTAGTCTGACAATATCTCTGTTTCGCTTCAGTCACAGCTGAACCTCCAACTGAATCAGATCTGAGATTTTGGCTCGAACACCAACGCAAATTCCAGAGATATTCAAGTTTCGCTGAAAGAAAACGAAGAGAAGCAGCAAATCCTCACATTTGAGAAGCTAGAATATTGCTCAAAAATGACTTAGACAATTAACTGATGATCAAAATAGTTGCTGTACTCTGTATTAGATGAAAAATACTGTACTTCCAGGTAATAGTCGTTGTTTTGGCCATGTACTCCTTGCTGGTTTAAAAAAAAATGATAGTACCATGATAGGAATGTGAAATGTGCCTGTGGTGCCCAGTTCAAGAATTAAGTCTACTTAACTGTATTCTTTTATCCCCTACAGTATGATTTCAAATATCATAGGTCAGACTTTAAATATTCTTAGTAAGATGGACTATGGACGCCCAGACTTGTGTTTTTCCAGGCTCCACATACGTAACCAAAACGAGCAAACAGTGTGAGAAAGAGGCAGATAATCAGACTGGAATCAATTAGTCCAACTTTGATCCACCCGACTGCCAGAGATGATCAACAACAAACCCTGCGACCGAACAACAAGAGGCTCCTTTTTACTGAGACCAATTAATTCCCTTATAAGCTGTGGGCCTAATTGGAGGAGGCTAGGCCATTCGTTTCGACTTTTAATCCAAGTGACATGGATTCATGGGGAACAATCGGGCCCTCTTGTCTGATGCCATGTCTGTCACTGAATTGCGGAGGTTCCTCCATGCGAGGAGGCACTGGAGGCTAAATGTAATCCAAACAACAAAACGACACCTGGGGTTGGAAACTTGAGCCCCTGCGGCTGTTCCTGCAGGCAATCCTCCATGTCCATGTACCCCCCTCCTCCTCCCCTCCGCTCTCCCACCAACACAACCACCACCACCCCACTCCCCTCTTGTCTCTCTCTCACTCTACCAGGCCCCCATAGTGAGTGACACCCCGGCCAACAACTCATTAGAAGCCCGGGGGGATTAAGACAAACATTTTCTCATTAAAATCAGACCTTGAATGTGAGGATGGCATCAGGAGAGACTCTCCTGACAACAGAGGCAGGATGCTGCATTCCTGGCTGCTCCGAGCAGCTGTCAGTTTATTGGAGGCTTTAATTAGGTTATTCTGACACCAGACTTTGGTTTTGGGGGGTGAAGGGGGGGAGTGGGACTATAGAAACGCACCCAGGTATGGTTGTTGTGTTTTTTCTGTATGCACACAATAAAACTTGTGTAAGCCCTTTGGCACATTAGCAAGATGATACGGAAAATACGGGGTGTGAGGTCATGTAAAATGGGTTATATGGTAAAAGTGCATTCATTAAGAAACTGCACGATGCTTTCCAGAGGACGTCATTCATTTCTGCAGCGTTTTTCCCTGTTGTTCACCGTTCCCCATACTACCTCTACATTGCTGCACTCCCCGTGGATGATATGGGGGGTAAATCTGGCACAGCTCACCATGTCTGTTTTCTGTTACCCTATGGGAGAGACTATAGGCTGCGGCCTTCAAAACGCAGACGCATTTTCCCTTGAAAAAAGCGCACATACGTCCAAAAACACAACGGAGACCTTCCGCAACGTGTCACACGAGGCTGATTCCCCCTCCACATACATGTATCGAGCTGTAATAGTCGGCATATACGAGCAGAAAACTGAGGAAAACGTTGGCAAATACGGACGCAGAGAGCTCCTCCAATCAACAACAGGCTAGGTCCGGAGGAAAAAGTTCACGTTTTCTTATTAAAAAGTAACCCGAAAACCGAGCGTAAATACGCACGCGTCCACCCAAATGAAGGAGATTCGTGATTCGGAAAGTTAGTAGCCAAGTTTATCCGCGTCAATAAGCGGAAAAAAAACAAAACAGACGCGGCTATCAAAGTAGTCACCAGCATGAAGTGCTGATCTAACTTCTAAATCGCAGCTTTCTCTAAATAAAAGGAACACACGGGTGCGTAAAGGCTTACGTCAGGCTGCAAAAACGCGCAGAAGCTGTACATTTGTCTGTAAAAACCTAAAACACGTTGATACGAAGCGTAACAGCGCAAAAACATGGACCGCATGAAGGGATCAAACTCACCCAAAGTGCTGTATTTGGTGCTCACACCTCGCTTTAAGCAACCGATCTTCTCCTCGCCTCTCTTCTGCGGTGAGTTTTAGTCCCCAAAAACAACAAGTTTTAACTTCTTCTTTTTCCCTCTAAAGCCTCGCTGCTTTAGTAATTTACTGCGATGCCACCGACATTTTCTTCGGCTCCCCAACTTCTCACATTGAAAGGCCGTTTTTGGATGACTGAGCTCTCAAACAATTCTCCCTTTTGCGACGCCTTTTCGGGTCCTCCCACTTCCCAAGCAGGAGGAGGGATCTGAACAATAGGGACTGGCTCCCAAAATCTCAGAGCTGGGTACTGCGCCGCCGTTTCTCCAGACTACAGATCCCTACGCGCAGCACATGAGGACTTTGCAGAGGTTGTGCGCGCAATTAGAAGTCGGAATCACTATTTATAAAGTGAAAACGCGTATGTTAAATGATTAAAAAACTCACGGGAGACTAGTTTATTCACAACTATGCTGTCCTGGAGGAGAAAAGTGCGCCCCCTCCCCCTCATCCTGCTCTGTTCCCCCTGATTTGGTATGCGTTGGTCCCCACAGAGTTTGTATTGACCCCCGTCCATTGAGGCCTGCAGGCCCTCCAGTGCAGCTGTGCAGTGCTGGTGCTGTGTTGTGTTGTTGTGAACTGGAAGGGCTCGGTCAGGACTGTGCAGCACGCACACACACACACACACACACACACACACACACTACGCGCACACTCTCATACCACAGTGATCACAGCTCGAACCCCCCTCCTGCGCTCTCTCAGGAATTCTCCACTTCAATCAGCACGTTTTGAAACGAGGGGAGCCGGTCCTGTCCAGTTCATTAATAACTGACTATTCCCAGATCACAGGGTTTGATAGTGGGGTCTGTTGGTGGGAAGCCGGCCGCGTCTCGACCTCTGTGAATGCAGGAACTCCCACCATGATGTACCTGAAGGGGGTTATTGCAACCCGGCAGGGCTCCATTCACTGACAGGCTGTGGCTTTTTATGACACCTGTTGCTCTTGTTCAGGTGAAAGTGCGTTTGTGTGCGGGCAGACAGAAGAGTTGGAACGTTTTTTTATTTTATTTTATTTTTTTAGTTAATTAAGAAACCATTCCACATGAATACATCCACATCCCAGACTTTGCACGTCATACCCAGCAGGTTACTCCAGCTTCAAGATGTTTTCGAGGAGTCATTAATCGTGGGTGTTTTCCAGTGTTGTGCTGTAGTTTGCCAGCGCTTTGCGAGCTCTGCCAATGTTTTGGTGTTGTTGCTACCGAGCGCAGCTCTGTTTGTATGTGGCTCCCTCACACCAGCGCCACCCTGCATTGCACTGCGGAGAAAAGAGAGTTAGAGAGAGAGAGAGAGCAGGAGAGAGAGAGAGGGGAGTCAAAATGGGGGAGACCCAACCCCAAAAAACCCCTCCATGGTGCCCCTCCCCCCCTCTCCATCTCTCCATGCAGGGCTGGATGAATTAGCTCGGGACAAAAGCCTTTGTGGGCCGGCCATGAAAGGCCTATTAACCATACTGCATCCCCCAGAGGCCCTGCCCGCAGGACACCGCCTCCCAGAATGCCACTCTCTCAGCAGGCCGCAATCCCAGCATGCAACGCTTCCCTTCAGCACTAACCCCTGTCACCCCCGAGCTCCACTATAGAGCCCCACACAGATTGTCATGTAGATGATTATAAATGTTGTTATGAAAGTAATGGAGAGTGGGAAAGAGACACACGGGTGTGCTGATGCTTTTACCAACAAAGACGAGGCAAGAGAGCGCGGGGTGAGTTTTGGGTGTCGGCTGCCAGGTGTGAATGCGTGCAGTGTGTGTCATTATCGGAGGGATGTCCGTCGGTACGTGTGTGTGCAGAGTATGAGGTGATTTTTTCTCTCTCTCTCTCTCTCAAGGGTCTCAACCGTGTGATGCCGTCTCCTCTCTGCGACCTCCTCAGTCCCATTGTTTAGCTGGGCACCATGACAACGACCCTCTCTCTGCTTCCCTCTCTGTAGCCTGCTGACCTTAGCAGCTGTGTCACTTCCTCAGCGTGACAAAACCAGATTGAATCACACACACACTTGTGCCTTTGTGGTGCATAGGAGTACTAAATCAGCACACTTTCCCCCTCACGTTCATAAAAGCAGAGACAGAAGAGGAATCCTGTACTCTCTCGCTCTCTATTCCTCTCGTGTGCTGTTTGATTATCGATCATTTTGGGGTGTTTTTGAACAGGCCAAGAAGAAATATGGAAGGATAATTATTCCTCTTGTACTTATTGACCGTTACGTGATCCCTTCCTAGCGTGACTTCATAGTTAACTCATTCACTCCAATGGGCACGGTGGAGACATCCAGGAAAAGAAGCTGAAGCTTGCCATAATGTAGTGCGACGTCATCTGGCAAGACGCTGTGTTGGCCAATCAAATAAGCGCTCATTTGTCGAAGATTACTTTGTAACGTGTACGGGATCTACTTTTACCTCGCAAGCGTATGTCATAGCCCGCCCGATACGCCTTAAAACTCACGGATCTGTTGCTCAGACCTCCTGGATTGAGGCCGCAGTGTTTAATCTGTAACCGCACGATATCCTCCATCAGCTCCTCCTCAGCTGCACTTGAAGGCCCTTATACCTATCAGAGATGCTAACCTTTGGTCACCAGTCTGTGGTACACGTCCAACAAAGGCCAATCAAAGATCATAGCTCAGCAAAGGTGTTGGCATGCTCGAAATAAAGTCGTCTGCATCTGAAGCCAAAGCAGTTCCAGACAACTATATTCAAAGGCGGGACCGAAAAGCCAGGTGTCACAGACAGAGGCGAGACACGATAATCATTCAAGTATGGGGGATAATAGCGCACGAGGAAAATGAGATAAATGTGCGAGAGTTTAAACCCCGCTGACTTTCTCATCTCTGCACAGGTGGCTAATCGCTGCACGAGGCTGACAAGCGTGTTGAAGGACGCACCCCTCCTCCCCTCGGTTGAAACATATGGAGACCTTTAATAAACCTTCAACCAGCTAATAAGAAAATGATGCCGAATGCAATGATCGATGCCGTGAGCGCTGTTTGCATTAAGTTAAAACAGTGCCAGTATTATAAGAACACTCTCACGTCTCTGGCCAAAACTTGTTTTTTTGTTAAGCTGCATTTCAAAACATGGCCGAGGTGCAGACGGAAGATGCGGGTCGATGACGTGTTTCTACTTGCACCTTTTTGCATCACGGTGCCACGATCCACCGCGCCCTCCTTCCACAGAAACTGATATCATACAGGGTGACACAGATTATTAGACCCATCTTCCCCCACCCGGCTGCTATCTCGGGCCTCAAGCCTGAAGTTTTGCCCAAAAACGAGGCCAGTAAAAACAGGAGGAACGATAACAGCAGCAACCGTTCCGATGTACATAAGCACGGGCGGATCCGAAGCCCATTCTTTAACATGACAAACTGAATTTCCTTTGTGAAAACAACAACAACCTAAAGCTCTGTGGGAGTTTCAGGGTTCATCTGCACTGACAGGAGCAATGTGCTGCTGGTCGCTACGTAAACACCCTCAGTCATGGTTCAGAGCATTACAATAACCCAGACATTCGAACATCAGGTGTTTCTATACCAGTCCAATGTCATCCTATGAGGCCTATCCCATTCATGACACATAATACCATTACAGCATCTGAATAAGGATGAAATGAAGCATGATGAGAGGCAGAATCAACAGTACAGTGGCAGGAGTTCTACGTCTTGGCGTTTTCTTAGCGTATAGACCTAAAAATAAACCCACGCATGTCTGGGCCGTCCAGTGACGGACTCAGGCATCTGTTTTTTTTCTTCCACAGCTTCTTCTTCCTCGTCTAACTTTCATTCCTGCGCCCCTAAAATAAAATCATTAAAAAAAAAAAAATAAAAAGCTCATGGGAAAATGTCTTCATAGAGAACACTGAATGATGGTGTTTTACGACCTCTGAACTGCAGCTTCATGCACGTGATTTATGTAAAAGTACAGTGGAGGAGAAAGTTCACAAATCCTGCACTTGAATTAAGTTAACAACACTAGCTCTGCACGCTGACTGGACCCAATTCTCTTGACTTGAAATAGGAGGACCATTACATTTTTATGATGATTTTTATTTACTGCTGATCATTGTAGCGAAAACTGTCCACTCGTTTCAACCCTTGGAGGAATAATTTGACATTCTGGGAAATCTTAGCTGGGAGAAGATTGACTCTATGTACAATAAATGACTACATCTTTTAATACAGTTCAGACAACATACCTAAAGTATCACCTATTGGGAAAAAATGTGCTTATGTTTTGAGTATCAAAAAAAGCTGGACACCTGTAGGTCCAAAAGGTGGGACAAAGGTGTCAAAGTGTATCGGCATGTGTGTAGAAACTTCTCCACCACTGATCCATACGTTCACTATGGCCCAGTATTGCCTCCTCATTGCTCTAAAGCCTTACAGACTACTGTTACTTCCTTGAATCTCAGGGATACAGATAGACTGGTCCTATACATATAATATGTTTGTTAGTTTAGAGGTGCTGTTAGATGAATTGTGCTCCATTTCTTACCCAGTCCTAACATATTAAAGGAAGAACACGTCATTCTTCAGTTTATTCGATCCAGTTTCCTACTGGACAGTCAGTACTTTGAGCCCCACATATCTCACAAATATCATCGAGTCGGTAACTGAGAAATGATTTTTGGACCAGCTGGCGGTGGACTGCAGACTGAAAATGACCCAGTCAGTTGTCAAAGTTGCTCAAATCCCTGTACGCTTGCCCATTTTTACTATGTCTATCACCGACTATGAGGACAAGGTATTCAATTGCTGCCTTATGTATACTGACAGGTGCCACGATAACGAGATGATCAGTGTTATTCGCCTGTCAGTGGCCGAGGAAGAGGAACAGTTTGATGGTTGATAAATGAAGCCGTGTCATAATAACTCCGAATTGGTGACTTAACAGTACTGTAGATAATAAAAGTAATCTATCTATCTAAGTTACAGGAGAACAGTCTTGAGAACACTACAGTATATTAAGGAATCATAGTTTACGAATACCTGTGAATCAACATACTGACCACTTTCTTCATGAAGCCTTCATAATTAATAACAATGTGGCAGAAACATAGTGATTACTCATCACATACTAAGTACTAAAACATTTGTTTCGCACCCTCCGCAGGTTATTAAGTAATCCTTCATCCTTAATGACATATGAAATTTGTTTTTACATGTCATTTTTACCCCTTTTGTGCCTCCCTAAGTAAAATAAAGCATCATAGTACAAGACTAACAAGTACCTTCTAGTGGAAATGTAAAATTAGTTTCTTAATAACAAAGCAGAGACAGCAGGATCAAAAAACCTCCGATAGCGCGTCACATTTTATGTGCTTTTTGTGTGTTTTGCATACATCTTGATTGTGCAAAGTATACTTGTTGGTACAGGCATGCGTTAAATGTAATGAAGCGCAATAAGGTTGTGAAATGTATATAATAAACTTTTCCCGTTTGTTAGCTTGGCTCAGTTTTGCAGATAGATGCTGCACTGTGCCTTGGGCTTCACATGTAGACGCACAATCAAACTTCTCAGCTCAGCTCAGGGAGATTTATGGCGTCTTTTTTCTTTCAGATGTCTTCTGAAGTGCACACACACACACACACACACACAGAGACAGACAAAGAGGGTGCATCATCTACTTTTACTGTGCATTGCCGCCTCGGGAGCTTTTCATATCCGGAGATTTTATTGTTCTCTGTCATTCTCAGTAACTTAAAGCTTACTTTCTATGTGTGTGTGTGTTGGAGGGATGAGGAGGGTAATAGTCTGTTATTGGTTCTCATTCCAGTGTGATTGTGCTGTTGAGACAGAGATCCAGACTCAGGTGGGGTCAGACCCCAGGCTGAGTTACTGTGTGTGTCATGATGTGGAATGTGCTGTGCGACTGCTCTGATTAGGAGTTGTTTTTCTGAACAGACGTGCCTCGTATCTCCGCTGAGACTCCCGCAACTGTTTCTTATTGCACGGGAGTTCTTGAGCCGAGGCAGCAGCAGCGATGGCATCTGTTTGTTGAGAGTCATTCGGTTTATTTTATATTTACTCTGTTTACTTGTTTGTTCCAAGGATTTTGCAACTTGATGTTTTTCCAGCACGTCAACGCGGGTCACAGTCACTGCTCGAAGCTGAAATCCGTAATTTTTCCATTTCTGTTTAAATCTTGTTCCATCCGTTAGTTGTTTCCACAGTGCAAAAGTTTCTGATCCAATATTCATCCTCATCTTTGAGCAATTTCCATTTGGCTTCCTTGCTACCTCACTTAGACGCCGTCTCCTTTCAAATCTTTTTTTTCTTTTTTCTGAGTCCGGCGCAGAGGACTGCGACAAAGCCTGACATTTATTTAAACCATCATTACTAGAAAGGCCCGTCCTTTGACAAAAACCAGAAGAGGCTCTTCAGATGCAAAAACAGTCACATTTATTTCATATACAGAAAGTGACAAAGTGTGACAAATAAAGGCGAGAGTTTCAGTCATGAGGGCCACCGTCGGCACAGTTTACAAATATGCTGTCAGGAGGAAGGTGGTAAGAAGGGCAAGGTGTTTTTTTCATGAATTCAGTCAACTCGCTGGGGCGACGGAAAAGTCTGAAGAGCCTCTGCTCATATTGTGTTGATAAATGAATGCACTAAGTTGCAAAAAATAGCAAAGAAACCTGTTACTCACAGTGCAGGAGTTTATTAGCATTTCTAGCTACAACGGTTGTTGTTGTTGGTTAGTTTCAGACTGTTTGATTGACCTACACGCACTAGCTAGCGGAGGCTAACCTTTAGGGCAGATTTTTAGGGTAGATATCGCTGTACTTTAAATTTCAGTTCCTATAATTCTCCTCCACTTCTTTTATTCTGAATATAACATGTGGTTACAACTTTCTCCAGTTATTGTTAACATACAAACAGGGAGAAACAGCTAGCCCAGCTAGCTCTCTGTCCAAAGGTAAAACATTAAACATTAATCAGATATCTGGCTAGGGTCGCAATGGTTAATCTAAGAATATCACAGTAGACGGTATTACATAATTCTTTTTATTATCATCAGTTAAAAACCCCTAAAAGTCACAGTCACAGTTTTATATTAAATTTGGGACCAGGCAATAGCTCTTGTAATGTTGTGCATTGCAAAATAATAACACAGCTTTGCACAAACAAGTAAGTACAGTAGGAGTTGGCGTCAGGCTGCAAGTTAGGGAGAAAACATCAGCAGAAGTGTGAGTTTCTTCATTATTTAGTCTACATTAAGTCTCTTAAATCAAGCAGAATTTTTCCTGGAGCAGATTAGATTTATGGCCATTAGACTTTTAAATCAACATTCACTTAATAATGATAAATGCTATTTTTAAATCGGGTGAAGTGAATTTAAGCGAGACTCGTGTTTGCCGTGCAAATGTGAACATGGTATCAATCCCCTCAGCTAACTCTCTGCAGAAAAGCAAAAAAGCACATTTCCCTAAATGTCAAATGATTCGTTTAAGAGCATGGTTTCCCTTCATAAAAAACTGTTTTTTACATTTTGTGCTTCAAATCTGAGCTTTTCTTGGCTGCCTGGAAACCCTGGAATTTCTTGGTTCCACATAAAAAAATAAGAAATCCAAAAAACATTTGTTCTTGTCCGAATCCAACCTTTGCATGATCAATGTGTTTGTTCCACGGGTATGTCGAGAACATATCTGTGTTTCTTGGCCTGGGTCTGTACACTTAATAGACACTTGAAGGCAAGACTCCGAGCATTGTTAGTGTGGAGATCTTGATCGTGCAATTTTTCCAGTAATTGTTTGCCCTCAGTGAAACCCTCAAACATAACTAGTATGTTGCGACATGGAAAAAATCCTCTTACTGACACAATCTAACAGCAGCGTGCACGGCAGCCTGCCTCCATCTCACACTGCCGTCTCCTCTTTCAGGTTTTATCAGTGTAGCCATGTTATGACTTGGTGCCGAGCTGTAAATATTCTGTGCTCTTTGTGGTATAAAGGCTGTAGTCTAAAAGTTGTGACTTTATATCCCTGTTGGAGTAAAGTGTGAGTTTTGACTCAAACTCTAACTGTGTCCAGATGCGGCAGACAGTCCTAATTGGACCTGGAGCCAGTTAAATCCCAGACCCGCTCTGCTCAGCTCGGCTCATGTAGCTTCTTGGCCCGGGGTTGGCCTGAACTGTCCTTACAGCACTTAACTTTTTAAACAGCAAACATTAATGCGCGAGCGTACAACCCGCCTTCGCGTTGCTACATCCCCCTCTTCTTGTTTTTGCTCTCGGGGGAGTCGGATGAAGAATGGCCCATCGGAGGAGTTGGATGGTACCAGAGTTTGGATAGTAAAGTTAAGTTATAGGTGCAAGCCGGCGTTGCTGAAAGGGTCAAAAGGTCGAACGAAAGCAGAGGTCGGGGAGTGTAAGTTGTATATCAGAAGTCGGGGAGTGAACGCCAGAAGACAGAGCGGCGGCGGTGGGGAGAGAAAACATCCAAAAACCTGACATGGCTGACAGTAAAAGTAAAAAAAAGAAAAGAAAAAAGAAAAGAAATTTGACATTCCACCTTTTATCAAGCACCTGGTTTTATCATCCAAACCCTCCCTGCATATGGTTTTATTTGGATCTGTCTCTCTCTCACTCCCCCATCCTCTCCCCTCTCATACTTTTCCCTCTTTCCTCCCATCATCCATCTTGGCTTTCCCTTCTCCTCCCTTATTTTGACTCGCTTACTCCCCCCTCTCCCCTTCCCTCCCTCCCTCCTCCTTCTCCACCCTCTCCCTACTATCATCTATCTACCATTCCTCCCTCTTTCCATCTCTCCCTCTCTGACTTCCTGCTTTCCAGCCTGCCAGACGGTCATAATTAACGGGGAAAACGATAGTCCCCCTGGCCCTCGGGAGCCCTCTACACTCACTGCCCTGAGAGAGAGTGTGTGTGTGTGTGTGTGTGTGCATACACAGAACCCTGTTTCCCTTCGTACCTCCAGACTTGGCCTATGGTCCACACTCCACTCAATGCGTCTTTATGTTCAGTGTCAGCGGCGAAGCATGATCTCACCCCCTCCAAAAAACACACCAAATGACTTACAGAGACTCCCAAACACAGGCCGCAAACACAGTACGGCCTGCTATCCAAGAGCAATAACACACACACACACACACACACACACACACACACACACACACGCACGCAATATACAAGGCGTCCACTGGCAGTCACTCTCATTATGACGAATTCGTAGGAGAAAGTGAGGGAGAAAGAATCAGAGTAATAAAGCCACCTGGTTCTTTGGTTAAACAGGAACGAGACTGTGTTTTTTTATTCATCAATTTTATAATTTAATCACACACGTGGGATGAAAAAAAAAAGCTTTTTAATAATATTAATAATTTCAATATACATAATAAAACGATATATCAAACAGAGCAGGGTCTCCTTAACATAACTCTACCTGTCCATATATGTGCATAACTGTGTGTTTGTGTGCCCTCTTGCCTTGGCATGTCACCCGCCTCCTCCTCCTCCTCCTCCTCCTCCTCCTCCTCCTCTGCGCTGCAGTGCTGGGAGGCAGATCCCAGATCGGAGGGCAGGGAGCTGATAAGGAGCTGAACTGATGCTATCTGTCAGTCACAGCCAGAGGGCGGGGCTCAGTGCCAGGAGGTCAGGACTCTCACGGTCCCTCGGCTCTCCCCTCCTTCCTTATCTAAACAAACAAATGGTGCTCCTCGAGATGCTCTCACATGCAGGCAGAGTACGAACGCAGCGGGGTGGACATAATAATATGAACACCTCACAAAGTTACGTGGTACAACGTGCTTTCAATTACGGGCCAAACAACACCTGTGGCACTCCTCGATCGCCTCTCACTTCGGATTCATCCGTGTTTTTCAAGTCAATTGGCTTATAGTCTATAACATGTAAGAAAATAAAGCCACGGAGGCCAAGTGAAGGACCTGAATGTCATATAACTTTATTCCAAAGCACAGATGGTTTCTCAACATCTGACCGGCAAACCAAAATACCCAAACACTCAAAAAACAAAAAGATAGGAGCAAAATCTCACATATTTACCACTACATATAATACATTTATCCATTACTTTACATAACTTTCTCAACTAGCTCTGTAACTTTCAGCTAACTATTTCAGTTATGTACTTTTAGCTAGCTATTTCAATTGTTAAAAATAAAGATTACTTTTAGGGTTTAGCTAACTATTTATGAATGATCTATTTAACTTATAATTCAGTTATTAAAAAAACAACAAATCCAGCGATTGTCTCATCTTTTCAACATACTGTTCTTGTTGATGATGCCAAAAAAAAAAGAATGATTAATAATCAATTTAACCTGGTTAAGAAGTTTGAGACGCGAAAGTCTGAAATCACTTTATAAAGGGTGTCCATTTTGGTTTGCGTTACAGAGAAGAACAACGGGTCAAAATGCAGTCAAATCACGGTCAGCACAGACGAGTTTGGATTTTGTGTAAACGTCTACTTTGTTTTTCTACATTACAATTTTCTCAATCTACATAATCCAAACCAGCGGTTCAGACCTTTTTTTTTTTTTTTTTGCTTGGCCGATGAGTTCATGAAGCGGAGCAGTGTCTGCTTGTGACTGCGTGTCACTGGTTGAATATGGTTAGGAGCTGTCAGCACTTCAACCAAGGAATGATTTTTGTCCTACAAGTTTTTTTTAAGAAAAAAAAAGCCAGAACAAAAGGATTTAAATATGAAAAGCAGAGAAATATTTTTGCAATTAATCATTTGGGGACAGGTCAGTCATCTAAACTGCATGCTGCATGGGAAAGATTGCAGTATGCTGATTCTTACACTTGCATTTGTATTCACACTCCTGCTTCAGTAGGATATTTAAGTACTCTTTATCAAACTAAACGTAAGCCCACACGTGTATGCTCAATTGCACGTATGCACGCACAAGAAAAAAAGCTGCAATCTCTGTTGTTTGTACAACTAAAATCATGTTTCTCAAATACCACTTTCACCCTAGCACCTGCTTCCCCTCTGTGTATATGTACACATGTCCCAGTGTTTGTTCGCCCCTAAATGTGTGCAGGTATATGTGCTGGTGGAGTGCGAGTGTGTCCATGTGGATGTGTGTCGGTCCAGCAGTGTAAATATTGTGTTGTGCTCTAGTAACAGCTCTTCCTCTGGCTCTGCAGTAGCAGCAGGCCCGACTGTTTATTTTCTTTCCTGACGGACGACTTCTTATCAAATAAGCAGACGCTGCCTCCGAGCCCGCTGTCCAACCACACGCTCCCAGAGGATATCCCGCCCACTCTCCTCTGTCACACAGCGGAGCCTCCCCCTTGTCCGCGATGACTGACGGCCAAATGAGCCACTCACACTACAGGCGCTGTCATTGACAGCACTGCAATTATCTCCTTCAATGTGCCTGATGTGCGGCGCGTCTTCATAGACACTGAGACATTCACGTACAGAGCAGATGTGGCACTGTTTTTCCTCCCTGTCGCCATGGCAGCCCTCTCAGTTATGACAGAGCGATAAGGGCTGATGGCGGCTCCCACAATGGGGGCTTTTATGGCTCGATATGGGCCTGGAGAGTCGCTGCAGACACTTGAACTGGTGCTCCAGACTGAAGGAATGAATCTGAAATGTACTTCAGTGTTACACACACAAAACCGTCCATTCACTCCACGAGGGAATCTAGTTTTATTGTCTCTTTGGTTTACTCTCTGACCTCTTCAACTTCTCAATACTCCCAATACATCTCTCGTTAAACAGCTTTAAAATTAGTAAATCTGATTAAGATGGAAATGTCCAACTTCAGGACGCGGTTTTCCTTTTGATGTTCTTGATCTTGAAGTCCATTTTGAAGCAGAAAACATCTGCTGTGTGTCATAGAGAAGCAGATATGGAACTGTGCTTGAACTTTTGGTTACATCACATGATCTTCATCCTCAGATCATTGGAAATGGAGATTCAAGTTTAGGCCAACGTCGACAATAAGTCCTTGAAAAACAATAAGTCCTTAAACTTAAACTTCAATCTTTCTTTGAGTTTTCAACTTGCCACAAAGTACTATTGTACCACATTGGCCAGTATATATACATGCACACATTTAGGAGAACGCAAACACAAACACATGTGTAACCCAACACAAAAACATCATTTTAGCTGTACAAATGACAGAAACTGTTGTTGTTATAAACGTGTCCCTGTAATTCCCGCCTGGCTTAGTTAGTTGGTATCTTTGGCCAGATGTTAAATTTTGTAGTTTTTTTGTCGTGACGGATCTGTACAGCTATTTAAATTTCAGTTTAACAAACATAGAGGTCTGTCGGTGGTTCAGCCATTACAAACTCACCCTGTGCTGCCAAACATAATTTAAACCCAACTATAACTTAATTTTAAAGACGTCAAATATATCTGGGGGAACTTAGTGGTGAAATATGTGTAAAATAATGCTGATAAAGAAAGAAAAACATGAAGTGTCAGGTTAAATATTTCACAGTGTAAATGTCTCATGGCTTCGATGAAACGATGATTTCAACAACTTTAAAGCTACTTTAAAACAAAGAGGAAAACTCAATCTTAAAGGGGCACTCTGCAGATTTTAGTTCAGGAAAACAAACAGCAAACTGGGTAATGAAGCCAGTGTGGAAGTGCCAAAAACTGCACTTCCTCAAATGTCCACTAGAGGCTGGCTACAGATCGAGTCAGTCTCCATAAGTCCCTATGTTAAAAACTTCACAGCAGAAATAAACATATTTACGGCCTGGTACAAAACCTCAGTACACATGTTTATGGCAACTGTACTGAGGGTATTTTTTTAAACTCAGCCATTCAAGTTATATTAAGGCTTAAAATTATGCATAATTAACAGCGTAGCCAGTCTGATTGACAGGTAGGTGCCAGGATCCACATCTTTGCCCATTTTTAGAGCAGCCAGAGCCGTAGATTTTGAGCTTCAAAATGACTCCTCGGAAGCTGACGTCATGGATGCGCTGTGAAAACACTTGTACGGTGACATCAGTGCCTCTCGAGGGAGAGCTCTTAAGTCTGAAAAAACAATCCTGATCATGTCATAAGGCTTACCTCAGCTTGGGCTTAACAGATAGACTGAGTAACACACTTTGGAGGTTGAAAGACAAAGAATTGAATAAAGATCTAATAAAAGATGCGACCAGGCTGCATTATTATAACTGTAGGATCCCACGAGAGACAAGAAGTCTTGACCTTTCTTCTCTCTTGCAGTACTTAATCACTGGTGTAATCCTTTCAGGGCTTAAAAAGCTTTACAAAAGTACTTCTGTATCATAAAAAGAGACCTTTTGCCTGAATTTCTGCTTGAAACTTTGCTGCATACCACTTTTCTCCAGTTTTATGTCACTTTACTGTAACATATGAGAACCACCCAAGTTGAATTTCTCGGAAACTTACCTGGCCAAGAAAACTAATTCATTCTGTCTTTTTTTTTTCTCCTTCTCTTTTCTTTCATTTCTCTCAGGTAGAATACATCCTAACTAAAACCACCTGGCCATTATGAACCCCCACCCACCACCCCCACCACCTCCTCTTCATCACTCCTCCTCTCCTACCCTCATTGTGTGTGTCAGAGAGGAGTGAGAAACTGGACCATGCATGGTTGTGATTACATGTTTATGTCCATATTTGTAAGTCTCCTGGAAGGCGTCTGTGTGTGTGTATGTTTGTCTGCAGTGCTGACGACCGAGCGTGTCTACATGTGTGTGTGTGTGTGTGTGTGTGTGTGTGAGAGAGAAAGAGAGAGGGAAAGTGTGTACACTGCGAGTTGTGAGAGTAAATAAACGCTGTGCAGCGGGGACTCACGTGGCGTTATTATCAGAGCTCAGAGAAAAGACAAACTGTTTTTTCACTCCGGTTTGATTCATCCCACCCTCTGCTGCCTCCTGCCTTTCTCTCCAACCCACCGCAGTACACACACACACACACACACACCACCTTACCCCCACCACCTCAAATTCAACACATGGCTCCAATCAGGGGATTATTTTTAGCACTTTGTGTTTTCGTGGAGGAATTCTAATCAGTTGTATTGTGATTGTTTTCAGTTTGCACACTCCTGAGTGTGTGAATGAAGTTTTCTCGACCTCCCTCGCAGTGTCACAGAGGCGAGTTTGGGAGAGTTTGGGTCATTTTGGCTTCTTTTGCAGACGCCTGCTGCTTGATTGCAATCGTATCCCGGCAGCCTCGTGATTGGGGAATTCTTTTAAAATGGCCCAGATGCAATGCGAAAGCCAGCCTTCTGTGGAATCACTTACTTTGATGATCTCTGAAAAAAAAGAGAGAGAGAGAGAGAGAAAAAAAAGAAATCCACAAAATAAAGTTTGGTTTGGAAACCACAGATCAAACACACACACACACATAAGGGCTTGTACAGTATGCAAACTCACACACACACACACACACACTCACAATTTGTGGTACACTAAGGCATTCTTTCTCCCTCCTTCTCTCTCTCACATACACACTAACTTACACTCATTAATCTGGGCAGACTCAGGAAACCGCTCCAGTGAGCTGGCTAGAGGCCCTGGGAGGGGTGGAAGGGGGGAGTGGATGAGAGGGGAGGACAGGGGGGGGATCAAAGCGAGGACGAGAGCAGCAGACTCGCTGAAAAGAAACAGCAGAAGAGGGGAAGAAAAGAGAAAAGAAAGTTTAGAGAGGGAAGAAAAGAGAAAGGAAAATTTCCTTTGCTCTTGAGCGCTGAGAATACAGGAAGGAGAGGGGATCTGAAACCCCTCGATTTAATGAACTGGGAGTGGAGAGTGCGCGTGATGGCGTGCGCGTGTCCACCCGTACCTTTAGGACGCGACAACGTTGTGTATGAATGATTTTTTTTTTTTTTGAAGTCATGAATAAGAGTTGAGAGCAGAGTAAAGAAACTTTCCGCACAAAATCCCCCACACACGGATACTGTACGCACAGAAACACACACACACACACATACGTGCACACACTCACATTTCTCCCCCAAAAAGCTCTGCAGGGAGGGTCGACAGTCCTTAAGAAAATATTCCCCAAAGCACTAATTAGAAAAACGATGGTGCTCGTTAATAGCCTGCCCCACCACACACACACACACACACACATTCCCCCTCCACCTAAACTCCCCCTCCTCACCCCCCCAAAGTCTTGCAGAAGAAGAAGAAGAAGAAAAAAAAACACAAAAACAAAACAAAAAAGATTCTGGCAGAAGGAGAAGAGAGCGTTCCACTGGCAGGCCTGGGTCAGGGCCCTATTTACCTACCGCAGCACTGCTTCTCTCTCTCTCTCTCTCTCTCGCTTACAGCACCGAGCACCTCCCCTCAGCGCCGAAACCTGACCCTCACACACACACACACACACACACACACACATGCACGAACATACATACATCCACACAAACCAACCAAGAAGTGGCACATGGTCTTGGTTAAAAAGGTTCTTGGCTCCAAATGAAATCCAATCTCTCGCCGCGTTATTCCTCTCTCATTTCTTAAAAAACTTTTTCATTTCAGAAAATGTGAAAGAGGAGGAGTCATATTTTTTCCCCCTCTGTTCCCCTTCAATCATTCCCTTTTTTCTCTTCGCATCCTGATTGAGTTGCACGCTAAGAAAAAAGAAAAAAAAAAAGGGTGAGCGAAACAGCCGGAGGATTTCTCGAGTCCTTTATTAATCACTGGAGCCAGTTCAGGAAAATTGAGACAGAGCGAGGTTGGAAGGAACAATAGCTCAGCTTCAAACACAGTAAAAGTGGTTCACACACACACACACACACACACACTGCATATGAAAACACTGCTGCAAAATGTCTTCACACAAGTCTCAATCAGAGCAGATGAGGTGGCAATTTCAGGGAAATCAATTTGTTTTCTCTCCGCTCTCTTAGCTCTCTATCTGTTGCTGACATTTCCTCCCTGTGCCATAGCCGAGCCCAACCGCCCATTACCACACCGCACAGGCCCTTATTAAATGTATATATAGTCACGCTTCAGACCCGGAGACACTTTCTCACACAAAAGACGAAAAGAGCGAACACGGGGTCGTACAACAAACTCCTCTTATGAAAGAATACAGGCGCAAGGGAGGGAAGCTCAAGTCTGACCAAGATCCAAAATGGCCTCGGCCTGTGTGGGTGGATGAATACAGTCAAATCCAACATGCCTGCGTCTTGTTTCACGGTGTCCTCCCTCCCCCCCTCCCCTCCTCCCCGAAATGTGCGCGTCTCTGTCATGCTCCTCTCCAGCCCTCATTAGAAACATCTCACTTAGGGTAACTGTGTTATTTCAGTGTTTGTAGCTCGTTATGGGGGTGTTTTTCCTGCGGCGTGGCCCTCGGAGTGTGTGTGTGTGTGTGAGGAGAGAGGGAAAGGGAGGGGGGTGGGGGTGATGATGGGGGGGGGAGGTTGGAGAGGGTGGGCTTCTTAAACATGGGGTGAGAGCGTAGAGAACGTAGAGTGTGATTCCAGATGTGTTTTTTACTGCTCTGGCAGGGATGACAGGGCTGTAAAGAACCTCTCTGGAGTAGCCTGCAGGGGGAGAGAGCGAAAAAAAAGGGGGGGGGTAGGAAGAAGGAGGGAGGAGGGAGGAGTGAAATGCTCAGCGGGTTAAAGCCCTCGGGGATGAAGCCAGAGTTGGGGAACAGGAGGAGAAGGGTTGAGGGAGCGATGGTGGACATGGTGGTGTTCAGGGGTTTGGGAGAAGTTAAGTATGGGGGCAGTTTTTAGGGCCCGAGGGACTGAAAATGGAGGCAGTTTAAGGGAGAGGAGAGAGGGGGGGTGGTGAAATAGCTTTTCCTGGCATAAATGTTCCACTTTATTGGCTCAGGTGTGTCGAGCGGAGAGCCTGGGACTGTGAAATGGCGACCGGGGGATATTAGTGCGTCGTAGCAAAGGGCTGTACGAGTGTCCGTCCTTGAGGACGGCGCGCTCATGAGCTAAGAAACAGAAGGAAAGAAGGGAGAAACGACAAACTCTCAGCGAGAAAGTGAAAAAGAAGAAAGCAAAACGTATACTGAAGGCCAAACGAAGGCTTACAGTTTCCAGAAGTTACAGAAGTTTACGGATTTCTCAGTACTTGCTGTAGTTTTACTGTTAAAAGAGGATTGAACTGAAATTTCTTTCGGTTTACGTCCAAATAAGGCAGTTCAGACGCTAGATAAACTCAGGGTTTGATTTGTGATCATCTGACCTCTCGAGGGTTTTTTTTGCAGGCTTTGTTGTCGCAGTCTTTTTTTGTTGATTCAGTGTTCCCAGATCGCAGCAATTACTCCTCCGAGTAGCCTGCAATCTTATCACAACCGATAGAAAACTGTTGCCAAAACTACTAAAATAAGACCCAAGCTGAAGCTAACTGGATTTATACTTTGACACATCTTTGAAAAAAGTCAAAGAAAGATTTAAAAACAGCCCTGGTGTATATCACGCATGAAATGTGTGTGGAAAATGGAGAAAAGCTGCAACTGAAAGACCAAAAAAAAAAGAATGACATGGAGGGGGAGAAAGAAAACTATATCATGCAGAAGACATGATGTAGGAGTGTGTGTGTGTGTGTGTGTGTGTAGTGCACAGTGTGATCCAGCTCCCCAGGTCCTGCAGCTTGTTAGTCATGCTCGTTAATATGCACCTTTTTTTTTTTTTTTACGGGCTCTGTTCAAAGACTGACATGGTGTTTCATCTCAACCTTACCTTCTCCACGCAGTCAGAGACAGGGGAGAGACAGGAGGGAGGGAAGGAGGAAGAAGGGGAGAAGTGAGGGGGACATAACTGGGGGTGAGGAAGAGATATTTTCACTAGATCATGGCTTAAAAACAAAAGAGGCGCATTTCAATAGTCTTGAAAGGTTTGGAGACAAAGAAAGAGCACTGGAGAGGGAGGATGAGGTAAGACGATGCTGCCATGAGAGGAAGAAGGAGAAGACAGACACAAACTGGACAAAGAGAGAGGAGAAAATGTCGGGCGCCTGTAAGTTTCATCAAACTAAGTAAAAGTCTGTTGCTTTTAAAAAACAGAAATAGAAAGCAGATGTTGACCTATCAGACAATAGTCGACATGACGTGCGGCAGCCCTGCCAAATGGTCAGTCACTAGAAAGTCCTCCTGCGCAGCCAAACATTGTTCAGACCCACAGAGCTTTATTTTAACTTCTCAAACTTTCAAAAAGACACCAAATATGTCAGGCTGAATTTTGGTGAAATGTGTATAAAATCATACAAAAGGTGCATAAAAAAAAACCAGATCACTTCAAATAAGAGCTGGATGATACACAATAAACAGATTCTGACAACGTGTTATGACACGATTTTAAACATCTTAAAACCACAAACATTTTGGGAAATATGCTTATTTGTTTTCTTGCCCAGAGTTAGATGGGAAGATTGATATCGTTCTATGATTTATAGAGTAAAAACGTAGCTGGAGCCAGCAGGCTAGTAGCCTGGTGAAAATCCACCTGTAAACTCCCCCCACCCCGGGAGCTCACATTAGCTAACAGCAGCTACGGTTCATAGAGAGTTAAATAAAAATATATGATAAAATATGATCCAGTTACACCAAAATCAGTGAAATAGGTACTGCCATAAAGCGTTGCGTACCTCTTGTGGGTGTTCGTACCGGAGTACAAAGTTACGGACGACACCTTTCACCTGATTACAAGACAATGTAGCATCAAAATTATTTAAAATCAGTTATTTTATGGTGAAAAAGTTTCACAATGTTGCTTTAAAGAAGACATGAGCAGAAGAAAATGAGTTTCAGAGGTGCTGGAAAATATTTTGTATTTGTATTTTGGACAGAGTCAGCTGTTTCCCCCTTGTTTCCAGTCTTTATGCTAAGCTAAGCTAAGTGGCTGTTTGCTGTAGCTTATTCAAATATTACATGTACGTATATTATGTCATATATTTAACGACTTTTACAAGAGCGTGCCTACACCCAATGTAAATGTAAATGTAAAAGAGGCAGAAGTGGAAGGAAGTGGAGGAGGAGGTGGCTGTAAAAACAGGCCACATCGCACCACATCGTACCCGACACATACTGTGTGCGTGTGACCGCTCACTCGCCCTCTCCTCCCCTCCATTGCAGTCCTCCACAGGCACGCCAGCACCTCCAGGTCCGGAGAGCAAGGCTTTCTGGGGGGATCAGAAACAGATGTGCCTCCTTGCCCTTCTTCTCTTAACTCGCACAAAAACACACACGCTGGCGGCCATTCAGAACCGGCACCAGGACCCAGCCGGAGTGACGGGGCAGCGTGACCCTGAGCTTGACCCCGGCCCGCAGCACCTCAGACAGGAAAGGGACGCAATTGGCTTCAGCTGTGACCCTCCAACCCCCTCTCTCCTGCCTGGGCCCCCCCTTCTCATTAAGACAAACTGTTTTTTAAGGCAAAGCAGCTTTCACTACCACTAAAGCCAACACCCTGGAGCACGGAGAGAGGCGGGAAGGGGGGGGGGGGGCGGCGATGGAGAGAAGGTAAAAGAACGAGAAACAAATAGAGCTGGAGCTACAGGGGTACAAAGGAGGTAATAAAAAAAAACGAACAAAAGATCAAGGTGGAGGGAAAAGTTAGGGAGAAAAAGGGCAGAGTGTAAGAAAATCCAGACTGAAGGGGAGAGAGGGGAAAGTCAGGCATATCACTTGCAGCTGTTGCAGGCTCTTGTTCCCAGAATCCATTGCAACTTGGCATGGTTTTTCTAATGAGAAAGGGCGGTGTCATGGTTACATTAATATCAAAACATCCAAAACAACAGCTCTGACTTTTAGAAAGAGGAGCAAAGAGGAAGAAAAAAAAAAAGAGCGATGAAATCACTTAATAATAATGACAATCAAATCATTGTAATTATAAACAGCAGCACGACGCATTTGTCTTGGAGACAGACTGCTGAGTGTACAAACAACATATTTGTTTGTTTAGGGATGTACAGCGAAGACATATGGAAAGGATTGAACTTGTTTCACTTCCATAAAAAAAAAAGACTTATTTTGCTTGCCTCTGCTTTTGTCGTCCCTTCTAATCCATCAACCCCCCTCCGAAACACCCACATTTCTCTTCCAGTTTCTTCATAACAGCGAGCGTTGTTCGGTCTCAGTGGAAAGTGTGTGTATGCGTCTGTCATACTGCCTGTTCCAGGTCGCACAGTCTGCAGAACTGCTGAAAACATTTGCATATTTCATGTTTGGCAACCTGCAATGGCCAAAACACTTAAAAGTAAAGAAAACGAACTATACAGATCTGTGTGTGCGTTCGTGTGTGTGTGTGTGTGTGTGTGTAAGTGAGAGTGGCAGGGCATGCTGAGGTAGATTAATACCGCTGCTCAGAGGGGGGTTCCTCCATTCAAGGCTGACTGATGTGCGTCCCAAATTGATTTATGAAAACGGCCCTTAATCAATTATGTGTGGAGAAAGAGGGAGAGAGAGGAGAAAAGGGGAGAAGAAGAAAGAGAGGATCTGTGTGTGTGTGTGTGTGTGTGTGTGTGTTGGGGGGTGGGGGTCGGGGGTAGGATGGAGAGGACGAAGCGGCGGAGAGAAAAGTGTGTGAATGATGCCGCTCTGCTGAGGAATGTGTCTAATGGACGTCAGGTCATGCCACAGGTGTCCAACATGGCGGACGTGACGGTTTGCCAGGGTAACACAATGCGCCGTGGCCGATCCTGATGCGTACGGCCAACGCGCTGAGCACGCCGCATCCGTAACATTCATCTTCATCCATATAGCTTCGTAATACGTGGCGCTGAGCTATGTTTGCCCAAACGGAGAAAGGGGAAACGTTGGGCTACAAGTGGAGGGACACTAAAGGTTGTGCAGCGGTGTAAGGTGGTTTTTGTAGCCATAGTGGTCCAGTTTTTTGGGCCGGGGAGGGAGGGCAGCGGGGTAGAGTGAAGCTGCAGTTGTTTAAAAAGCCCTTCCCTGCCTTGCCCATTGTGCCTGAGACAGGGGTGTGTGGGGGGGAAGTGGGGGGTCACGCTGAGAGCTCGTTTCTCCTGCCTGTCAGAACTCTATCTGGGATCCAGCCGGAACTAATCAACTCCAATAGGCCTCCCCGTTACCCAGGGTGCAATGGGCCACGGGCCGGGGGCTGGCCGGTGGGAAACAGAGAGGAGGAGAAGGGCGAAACCCCCTCCACCACACACCACCACCAGTACCACCACTATCCCTCCACACACACACACACACACACACACACACGCACACAAAACACTCCATACTCCACCAGCCCGTGCCGCACACACACAACACTCCCACTGTTTCACACTGAAGAAATAATAAACACTTGCAATAATATTTTCACAGCAAGCAATAGCCTGCTTCAGATCAGAACCTCGCACAGCTGTGGAGTACACTCCTACGCACATGGGCACCCACTCACATGGACACACACGCGCACGCGCGAAAACACACAGTTTCCTCGTCACGCACATGTCACACCACGCTGGGTCTAAAATCTGAGACGTTTTTAAGGCACTGTTTTTTTTGGGGGGGGGAAGCTGCAGAATTTGTTCACAAAATGGCCTCCACGCAACAACAAACATCTGCATCCGAATAAACTCACTCACAAGGTTGTCCTGTATGTTTACGAGCGGCTCGTGGTGTAATCAAACAGGTGTCACAATATAATTGAATCTAATTTATTTGAATACTGCTTGTTGTTTGCGATAACAACATTTTTTGAAAGTTATGGAAATAATCCCAATTTATTCAAGCAAAACTTTATATCCTCTAAAAGAAAAAACAGTTTTGATACTGCTGCTGTTGCGTTTTACTATTTTTTCCCCCCATATTTATTTATTTAATGAATAAATAAAATAATATTACAAAAAGTTGGGGAAAATAGTTTTACATAAACTCATCAAGAGACGAAACTGAACTACTGCAGCACATTAATAGTGCCCTCTTGTGGCTTGATAACCAAACTGCAACATTACAGGGAATGTTCAATTAAATGATAAATATCATATATTATAATATTACATAGATATGTTAGACTTCTCTGAACAAACCCACAGAGTTGAGTTAAATACTCAAGACACATAACCAGGGACTTGTACTGACTTTGCCTGGAAAAAAACAAGATATAACCAAACACATTTAACGATACATTTATACCATAACAGCTCAGGATGGATTAAATGCTCAAAACTAAAATGTACTTAAAATAATTCATGTTTTTCTCTTCCTGTAAATGAACTAGGCTCTCTCTCTCTCTGGAGTCTGGACAGCTATCTGACAAAGCGTCACTGTGGACACTATCAAAGGGAGCAGGGTGTGAGTGTGTGCACAAACTTTAGTGTGTGTGTTTTTCTGAGTGACTTCAGCCTCCTTCACAGAGGTGAAGTGGGGGCAGATTTAAATGAGTAAAGAAAACTACCCCCTCTCCTGCCCTCACTGCACCCCCACATCATTGTTTATGTGTGTGACTTTGGCATGCCTCTGTCTCACCGGGTCCACTTCTCTCTTTTTATATATATATATATATATATATATATATATATATATATATATATATATATATATATATATATATATATACATTTGAAAAAAACTTCTAATTAAAATTAACATCTATCTTTTTCTTCCCTCCTCCTTTATAAATTACATGACGCATGTGTGAATATGTGTGTATGAGGAGTAAAGGAGGTGTGTTGAGGCTGTTGAGCGGCCTAGATAAAGGTGGTGGTGGTGCAAGGAGGGGGGGGGGGGGATCACATGGGAACCTTACCCAGGCCATGCAGTGAAGGGGAGGGCATTGAGAGGCACTGGGGTAGGGTTAATCCCCATTCACTCCGTCCTTCACTCAGCATGGTCGGGCACAATAAGCCCCGCCCGCCTCCCCCTGAGTCTCCATGGTGACCTCTGACCCCACATTTACGGCTGCTGTCCCTGGCCCCTTTATGCCTCCATCCTGTTATTATCTGCAATATTTACTCCTTTTGATTTCCCTGCTGGCCATTGTCGTCGCCCACACAGCACCCCTGACTGACTGGAAAACTCAAGTGCTCTCATTCCTACTCCAGCATCACCCCCTGAAAACCTTAAAACCCTCAGCAAACACTACCTGAAGTGGAAACGAGCCCGCTTACGACCACTTATTTATGGCTTTTTGATTTAGGCCACAAGGAGCAGCACAGACGAGCGGCGGCCGATGAATGGACGGAGTCAAAGAAGTGCTTTTACAGGGGCGCCTAGCGGTTCGGGTGCATTACACGCAACCACAACATCACAGGTTTGATTCCAGCTGTGGACCTCTGTCACATCTAACACCCATCTCTCCATCTACATCCTATTAGGGTCACTACAATGAATCTAAGCACAGTGCAATCAAAATATTCAACACTAGGAAACATTACAGAAAAATATTTATAGAAAAAACAGTTATAACCTACATGAAAAATGAAAGCTGAGCAAAGATATGTAATCTTTCTAAGTGGTTAAATAGTTAAATACATAAATACTATATTAATAAACAACTCCAAGTGTTAGAACAATATGTAAAATATGTCTCCTGAATACACCTTTTGTAACAGCAGTAGAAGCACAGGTGGTATTAATAACACTGGTTAATCATGGCTCAGTTCCATTACGTGTCCCAGTAAGCCATTGAAGTGCTGTAATAAATCACACCCATGCTTTTCCTGCTATAAGTCAAAATGTCTGCTGTGAAACTGAATTTTGTAGTGATGATGTTTTGTCTGAAACACGCCAGGACTCACTGTTCTCCCCGTTTGCCTTTGTTTCTGACTTCTTAGACCACAACATAAGCTGTTTACAGGACAACACTAACACACTGCCACAGCGCTCCTGTGAATTATGGCCGAATTCCATTCAGCTGCTTCAGTTTCAAGGTCCTGGTGTTGGGCATGCTGCCTTACCGTCACACTGGGCATCTTTAAGTAGTAGCACCTGTGCTTTGCCCAGTATGGCAAGCCATCTGTCGATCAGTAGACCTTTTTCACAGCAGCAAAACAAATTTCATATAAGTAGCTCACAATTTCAGTTCAATAGAATTTCTATAAGAATATTCTGAATAAAAAAATATCTCTGGATGCTGGGTGTTAAAAATTGTATTGTATTAAAATAGAAAGTCAAATTAAAACTTTCAGATCCAGTGCAACTTTTTCCACCGACTGCTGCTCCTCTCCGATGAACGACTCCACATTGCCATCTGCTGATTTTAGACTGCGGTGCACTATTTTCTCCCGCACACTCGTGATTCACTTGCCTACGACGTGAATGAAAATGCGAACGCATCGGAGCAGAGTTATAAGAGAGAGGAAGACAACACAAACAGGAAGTCAAAGAGAAAACCTGATGATGGGACGGTCCTACCGTGTATAGAAACACGTTGTCATGGCTACATTGCCTCTACTACAGATGTTCATGGTGGCTGTTGCAGACCCAGAGCCCTGCAGGCCTGTCTTATAACAAAGTGGAAAACTAGATTAGAAAATAGTAGAACATATATATTTGGAGAAAAAGTAAGTATGTCACACATTCCTCACATTAACAGAGAAAACAAGGCGTGAAAATTAGTCCAGTTTTTGGCGGATGGAGGGTGAGAGAGAAAGCGCCTATTGCTGATGGCTCCTGTTGTTATTTTGATGTATCATATGTGCGCGGCTCAGTAAATCACAGTTAGACTGTTTGTATGATTTTTCAAAGAAAAAAACAATTGTCAAGTAAAAGACAAAAAGAGAGGATTTTGGGGCAGAAAAATACCAACGGAGACCACAGAGACCAAAATAAACAGAAGACTTGAGATATGAGCGTCAGAGAAAAGAAGAAAAACAAATGTTTGTGTGCATGTGCATGTATAGTATCTCTGTGCGCCATAAATAGCCACAAAAGGCCATACTTTAGTTGAAACCACAGAGGAGAGGATAACTCTTTCTTCTTCCTCCTCCTCCCTCACTCTTACTTCTTCTTTTTCTTCATGACTTATTGTCATGCAATTTCTGTCCCCCTTTGAAAAAAAAAAAAAAAACACAAATTAAACACAAACACGCAGAAACTAAGTGATATCAAACATGCCTCAAAGACGTGGAAAAACAGACCATAACTAAACCAAACCGCAGGCGCAGAAACAAAAAGACAGACAGTCTGACCACGCTCAGTTTGGACCTTCATGCAGGATTTCATGTAGCTGAAGTCACACACCAACGCGCGCACACACACACAAACAAACTGTGTGTTTGGCCGTTACATGTTACATGTAAGCACAGTATGATGCACGCGGCCAGACATTAAACTTACTGTACACAAACAAGGAACACCGTGGAGGAAAAGGCAAACTCTTAAAGTGGGGTTTCATCGAATAAACAAACACTAGCACTGCTTTAAGTTTACATGGTAAACAAAAGGCATTGTAAAAATTGAGATTTTTTTTCTACAAGTTGGAGGGACTTCACAGAGAAAGTTATTCACAAATAACTGTAAAATGATCCCCGACCACTTCAAATAAGTGTTGGAGAAAATGCGGACCACAAAATGGAAAACCGCGCTCATATTTTCTGGTCATGTCCGAAGTTGAGTAATTTCTGGATGCATGCATTAGCCCTGAGGGAAGTGTCCCACCAAGATAGACCCGAAGGTGGTCCCGCTCGTTACAGTCGCTGAAGGCTTTGAGGGGAGAGCCAAAATCTATTCACTGCTAATGGATGTATCACAATATGACTGCTGAAAGCTGAACCGTCAACATGTAACCTAACAAGGTTAGAAGACATAAGGGAATGGTTTGAGATTGAACAAATTGCGTATTCAATAAGGCTGCAAAGACTCACATTTATAAAGAGGTGGAGTCCTGCAATGAGTCTGCTAAGCCCAGAACAAATAAAATAGAAGAAGAAATAGATTTATACGATGTGAGCATGTTAATCAATGTTAATCATTTTTATAGATTTTATAGAAACAGCGAGGACAAAAATAAAGTTATTTATAAAAACTTTAATTCAGTCATCTAAAAATACATAGATAAAATATTAAAAACAGTTTTTAAGTGTCCTTAAGTGATTTACTTCTCTTCTTGTCATCTCACGTGAGCGGACAGGGCGAACCACCCCTCTCGCTCTCTGCGTTTCTCCACCTGTGATGGAGAGAGAAACATTATTTTACGTCAAAGCGGTGAAAGTTTAAAAGCTGAGTATCTCCATGTAATCTATGCTTTGTCTGTGTTTGCGTACCTGTGTTTTGCCGTCCCTCGTTTCTCCTCCAAGACTGTGAGAAGACGGATCAGACGCAGTGTATCTGAAATAGAACAGTCATTTTTAAGATTTCACTTCTGTATCAGGCTTATTTCTTCTAATTCAAACTTGAAGAAAATATTGACTTCAATACCCAGAATTCATTTAATACTGCAGTATCATATGATGCTTTATACTAAATGAAAAAAGAACTACTGACCGTCTCTCACCACTATCAGTCCGAGACAGCAGCTGCTGTTCAGGCAGCAGTATGGACACCTCTGGACTTCCTCCACCTGGGAATAACGTGACACAGTGAAATACAATTTACAGCCTACAGAGACGTGTGAGGCTGAGCTACCATACCTGCTGATTGCGGGCTGAAGGTAGAGGGAGGGATGGGTGAATCAGAGGGAGAAACTTTGGCTGAAGCACTTTGCTTCTGTTGGTCAATGAGCTCCAGCAGTCGACCCCTCGCCGCGGCACTTTGTCTGTTTAGCTCCAGCAGGCGCTGTTCCACGCTGCTCACGCTGAAGCTGTTTGGCGATGGTGCCTGAGCGAGAAGACACAGAGAAACAAATCCTGGCTCCGGTCGAATAGTCTTGTTTGCTTAGGGTGTATTAATGTGGTAGGGGCTGCTCTTTTGGACCATTCTTTACAAAAAGAAAGGAGATAATGCCGTCCCATAATTCCTTGCTGCAGCAATTTATTTGAAGGTGTGATGCACAGTCGCAGCAGAGAGAAAACGAGCCCATGTGGAAGAGTGAGAGAAAGAGTGTGAATAAGGACAGAAGTATCCGATGTGGAGAGACTTAATCTCACCTGATTGGTCAGTTGCTCTCCTCCGGCAGATGGGACGTGCTGACTCTTCCTCCCTGTGCTGCTGGAAACCGACGGCCTCCTCTCTCCAACAGTTTCGGGCGTGACTCTCCCTGTGCTGCTGGAGCTCGCCCTTTTCTGCCCGTTGCTACTGTTGCTACTGTCAGGCGATCCTCTGACCCCTGACCCCCGGCCCATAGCCTGGCTAAGCTGGGCCTTGATCAATTCGTTCTGTCTACTCAGCTGAGCGATCTCAGCCAGCATGGCCTCTGGAGTGAGCTGCGCGCTGAGAGGGTCAGAGGTCAGCGATAACGAGGAAGTGGAGGGCAGGCTGGTGAGAGGAAGGCTGGTGAGGCTGGAGGCTGATCCGTGGGACTGGAGGTCTTCACGGGAATGTGGGACATCTAGAGGAGGAAGCTCCTGGCGCAACTGTATAGGATGAGTGACTGAAGAAGAGCAGCTGATTGAGTAAGACGGCGTGAGGGCTGAAATCAGACGACTAAAAATAATCAGGCTGTTACCAGAAATTTGTTGCCAGTTGTCGCTCTGTCGAGGGGGCGAGAGCAGCACAGCAGGAGAAACAGAGGCTCGTGGTCGCTCAGCATCTCGCTCAAGAACTGGTGCAGACCGACAACCTGTTTACGACAGGGAAAAACAAATTATGCACTATTTACTATACAAATAACCATTCACATATACACACACACACATGCCGTTTGAACCTGCAGCTTTGACATCAAAGTCTTGGTGTGGGTCAGCGTGAGCCTCCAGTAGTCCAAGTCCTCCCATCACCAATACCACTGTGTCCAATTTCTGCTCCAGCTCCGCTGTCCGCTGCTGCAACCCGGCCTGAGAGGAACCAGAGAGGAAACTTCATTAGTCCGGCTGGAATCTGGAGAGTAAACTAGTGTCAGACCATGTGGTAAGCTTTGTCTAACCTGCAGGGCAGCGGCCTCTTCTCTCAGAGTCATCGTCTCGGCGGTGAGAGCATCAATGAGCCCACGTTGCTCCCTCAACTCGTCCTCCAGTCGTCTCCTCTCCTGAGCCTCTTTCTGGGCTTCTTCTTCTCTCTAAAGACAGTTAAGTTCAAAGGATTCCATTAAATTAAGGATGTTCTCTTCTCATTTCATGACTTGAACGACTGATTTCTCTATGGCACCCCTGCCTACTCCTACCTGTTTGAGGAGGTGCACTAAACGCCCCAGAGTGGAGACCAAAGCGACAGAGAATCCAGTGAGGCTTTGTTTTCCTTGCTGTTTTTGACTCTGTGCTGAAGCTGGTTGACTGTCAGGACTCAGGGTATCCAAGTCTGCCTCCACCTGACCCAACATGGCCTGCAGCAGGCCCAGGCTGGACTGGTCTCCGCTGAGAGAAGCTACAGAGGAGCCGTTCATCTCCGAACTCTGGGAAACACATTTCCTGGTTCTTCTGGCATGACTACTGATCCTGCCTGGAAAATGCATACAAAATACCACTAATTTCTTCTGATTGTTGCAGTATTTAGCAGCTCTTATGATGAGACATTTCATATATCATTACAGACTATGAAGAACAGATACCTTCCTGATCTTACCTGACTGGTTGAGTGGGATCTCAGGGTTGAGGACCTGAGAAACCAGGACTGATGGTTCCTCCTTGCCTTCCTCTGACTGGCTTTGTCTGGACCGAACACGCTGGACAGCAACTGTGGCATTGAGAGCTGAAAAAGGGTGGAATGAGTTTACATGAGAAAGGGACACCTGGTTGACGGATGACTTTTTTAAATGTTGTTTTACTCTTTTCTTTGGAGGCACTCATCTTTTCATCCTACCTGTTTGGTCTGGTGCTGTGCCTGAAGCACAGGGGGTTACTGGAACATTATCTCTGTCTACTTGCTCAGAGTTGGGATGATGGATCTTCTGTTGCTGTATTGATCTACCCTGAGACTGTGCCTTCATTTTTCGTAGATTGGACCTGCAAAGAAAAGCATCAGTAAAAGCTTGGATTATTGTTCCAGAGTTATATTTCCCCACTAAGAAAGAACAGAAATCATTTTTTTTATCTCCATATACTGTGAGGATAGTCTCTTGAAGGTGACTGCGTTTTTTCTTTCCACCATCCTACCTTTGGATTACATGATAGTCTGAACGGCCTCTAGGACCGGTATCTTCATCGCTGTAGTCATCCTTTGAAGCTTCTACTTCATTAAGAGCCTGGAAAGAAGTATTTCACACATGTAACTATGATAATACAGACCAAAATCCTGAGTACAAAAAGTCAAAACAGGATATAAAAAGACACAGACTAACAGTACATTACTAGTATGAAAAAAAATGACACATAAATGGTTGAAAGTTGGTCAAACTTTTAAGTATGAAGCTACAAAATTATGACATTATCTTGACACAAACACACCTGCTGGTCCATCATAGACTGACTCAGCAGTGACAGCTGAGTTGGAGGATCTGGTCTCTGGAACACAGGCAACGCTGAGTCAGATTCACAGTTTGGAGCCATCGTCACACTGAGGTGTCCTGCAGAAATACACAGAGAAATACAAGTTTACATCGAACTTTCTGTGAAAAGCAAATACCTTGTTCAAAAGGGTGAAGAACGTGTCGTGTCTGCATATGCTTACAGGCAAGGAACAAGTTTTATCGACTTTTATTTATGTATTTGCATCTATGATCAAGTGAACAAGAAGTTTTCTACCAGTCTGCCTGCGTGGAGTGTCTCCAAACAAGTCTTTGACCACAGCCATGGCTCTGTCAGAGCGAGCCAGCACATCCTGCAGCAGCAGCTGGTCAGAGAACACCTGCAGCAGTACAAGCACACCGTCACCATTACCAGCAGCAAAAGCCCTGTGATACTCACACTCAGGTTTACATTTCAAATACTTTGTTTATGGACAATACACACCTCCCTAATGATGCTGAGGCTGGCCTGGTCGAGAGGTGCGGGGCTTCCGGGGTGTCTGAAACGGCGCGCGAGGGCTTTCTCTCTGAGCTCCCACTGCGCCGCAGCCTTGTTGTGGGACTTGTGAATCTCATGGCGATGGCTCTGAAGCAGAAGGACAACAATCAGACAAGCTTTCGTCACGCACGGCGTGAGATGAAATGGTTCCACGCCGCGCCGGTGAAACATCTTACCAGCTCTGCAGGCGTCAGCTTGTGCACAGACAGATCGGTGACAGTGCTCTGAAACCAACAAGAGAAGGACGTCATTACTCCAAACGTACAGATAACATTTTCTTTATTTAACACAAGATGCCTGACAGATCACTTCATGAGGGAATAACTCACTGAATAAGATCGCACAATGTACATTTTGTAGTTACTGTACAGAGTTATATGTATATTTTCTTTTGCATATTTTTACCTGGACATGGACTGATTTAAACCTCATGCCTTACATATATCGTGTGCCTGTTTTGTGTTTGTTTAACCCTAAATGGTTAAATGATATATTGCCTGTCTGGACTCAAAGTGCTTCTACATCCATTCATACACATATTTTACACACTGATGACATTTACTCATGGGTTTAAGTTATCTGTCTGTCTGAAAAGTCACTACTGGCTACCAAAAAGTACGGACACATGAGATGATGGCGGATCAGCTGTCAGTACTCACCACCCACTCTCTCCTGGGGGCTGCTGCTGCTTTCTTGGGGCGGACAGGCCTTTTTCCTTTGGGGTGTTGTTGTGGACGCCCCGCTCTCACAAACGACATCTGTTCACAGACAGGGTGAAAAAAAAAAACAGCGCCATGGCTTCACGGTTTCAGCTTATGTGAGTTAGCCAGCTCAGTCACACAAACTTCCCCACCGTTAGCACTTATTTACGCACCACTAACCAGTAGCCATTCGTTGCTCGCCAAATATCGAAACAGCACTTACGTTTCAGGTCACGAAGCCACACTCCGGTGAGCGAAGAGCACCTCGGGTTGTGTCAAACCGTGTCTCCGCAGTCTGACCGCCGTCGAAGTTCAGTATTATCGAAATCTCCTCCTCTGTTTGTTGTGTGACAGTTTTTCAACAGTTGCGCGCCACTTCCTGTGCTGGCGTTGCCACGGACACCGCTTCACGGCGGGGCATGATGGGAAATGAAGTACCGGCGAGCAAAGCGACGTGGGACAGGGACGCAACAAGCATCCTTTACATACATACAGTGCCACACCTTCTCATTCAGTGTTTTTCTTCATTTTTGTTATTTAAGTTTTGCTGCTTTGACGGCAGCTTGGCACACTCTTGGCGGTCACTCAGCCTCATGAGGTGTAGTCACCTGGAAAACTTTTCATTTAACAGTTGTGCCTTCTCAAAAGTCAATTTTTTGTCTTCTCAGTGTGTTTGAGACCATCAGTTTTTTTGTTCAGATGTGTACAGTGAATAGCTCTATTCCATTACTGTAGTAATTCATATTATGGCAAAAAACTACTCAACCAAACAATGAGAATTGATGGTCTACAATTAGTTTAAGAGATAAAAGTCAGTCAGTCAGGAAAAACATCATCGACTTTAAATTTATCATCAGATGTAGTCACAAAAAAACTTCAAATAATATTATGAGACTGGCTCTGTCCCAGCTGCTGCAGAGGAGAAGTTCATTACAGTTACCAGCCCCCGAAATCACCAATTAATGACACCTCAGATCACAGCCCACAAAAATGCTTCACAGGGTTCAAGTAGCAGACACATTTCAACATCAAGTGCTCAGAGGAGAACAGTTGAATCAGGCCTTTATGGTCAAATTACTACAAAGAAACCCGAGAAAGAACAACATAAGAAAAGAACTACGCGGGCCAAGAAACACAATGAATGGACAGAGCAGTGGAAATCTGTGCTTTGGTCTGATGAGTCAAATTTGTTCCATCTGCCTTGTCTTAGCGAGGCAGATAAGGTGAATGGATCTGCATGTGCTGCTCCCACTGCAAAGCACGGAGGACGGAAACTTTTAACTGGTAAAAAATACAATATTACAACACAATATAATTATTATAATTTGTATATATAATTATACTATAAAGCAGAACTATCTCATGACTTGCAGGTGCCTGTAGAACATGAGTAAATATAGATCAAACCACTGAGAATAACATTGGCTAATATACATTGAATGTCATCCCAAAACATGATTAGGATTTTGTATAAATTGCAGTATCACCAGAATCTACTGACTGCTTCACTGAGTCTTTATAAAACTGTTTAAGTTTTGATTCCAGATGTTTGCGCTGCAGGAGCAAGCATCTGGCAGCTCCACCAGATGGCACTGTCACCATGTAAATCCCAGCGCAGAGGTGGGATGCCAAAACAGCCAAAACTTTTCCCAGCAGAGATCTCCGCACAGAGCGAAGAATGAAGAGTTTAAATCAAGTTTGGGCAAAGTGAAGTCAGCAACAACATACGACTGGAAATAAAGTTGCTTGCACTCAAAATAAAACTCTGTTTTAGTTTATATTTTATTAGTTGTTGATGTAAAAGTTTAGGCCAGTTAAAAAGAAATAATAATTTTAAAAAAGTCTAGAAGATACTGAAAGAAGATGCTCTTTCTCTACACAGCAAATAAATTGAATTATTTTGAAAATTATAGTGTCCAAAAAAGTTATGCATAAAGTTAGAACATCCATATTTTATCCTGCGTTAAGATTTTATTTTAAAGCTTTCAACCGGAAGTTCTATTTTACTCTTTACACCTTGACACTGGTTTATTACTCTATTAAGGGAAGCGTGTTCGCGTCTGACTTTTTTTTTTTTTTTTACACGCCCCTCTCACTCTGACGCAAAGTTGGATAGACTCTGCGCGCTTTGGTTCAATCGGGCTAGACCTATCCAGACCTGGCTGCCTGATTTTCCGACGCACTTAACAATGCAGACCGAGCCACAGAAGTTTGAAAAGTTATCTTTGCGCACGGGGCTGGCGGTGAGGGGTCTCTGGAGTGACAGCAGCATGGATCAGGCTACGAGCGTTGGTTTCTCTGCGCTCCTGTGGAAAGTCATTTGAAGAGAGAGGAGACATGAACAGCCTCGCTGCGGTGCCAAAGGAGATCATCTAGTTTTTCCATATTGGATTTAGCACGAGCTCTGAGGGTTTACAACTGGAGTATCGGATCAGGTTATATAATTTCTGGGACAATTTCAATAACATCTACTTTTGTTTTGTTTCGTACAACTCTTGGATATTCACCTACACCGCGGAGTCCCTTTTGGAGACGTTGGATCTGAATTACGCACGGGATTCCCCTAACAAATGACAGCTTCTAAGTGCTTTGTTGCTCCCTCACTTGATCCCCTCGGCTCCCTGTATCACCGCACCGACCCACCGTATCACTCCCCTCACCAGGTTAGGTAGACACGGAGGAGTGAAAGCCCCTCTGTCTGTTTCAGTGCGCACAGCGTGCGGCCGCGGTCCACCTGGCCGAGGATGTGGGGAGGAGGTCTCCCGATGTATGTCACCGTGATTGTGACTCTACTCCTGGTCATTATCGACGTGAAAGCCAGCGGGGAGTATTGCCACGGCTCGCACGATTCCCAGGGCGTGTGGAAAGACGGGTTTCAGTGCCCGGAAAAGATCGACAGTGAGGACGCGATCATCTGCTGCGGGAAATGCGAGCTGCGCTACTGCTGCTCCAGCACGGACGCACGGCTGGATCAGGGCAGCTGCGATAACGACCGGCAGGCTCAGGAGCCCGGGACAGACAGCAAGGAGAACAAGGACTCTGGTGCAGGTATAAACCCATATATTTTACTGTTTCAACAACTTATACCACAAATATTGCGCATGTTGGTAGTATGAATAAGGAAAGTACGTTCACACCACGGCAAAAGCAGAATAAAAACACACTTTCACGCAATAATGATGCATAAAAAGTAGGTTTTAAAGTGTTTTTATGGTTGCCTGGATGTTGTTGAGAGGTCATTTTGGGGACTGTCACTTTAAAAGCCTTTCTACCTAACCTGTTGCTTCGGCATCAGTGTAATCTCAGCCGAACCTCTGGTTTATTCCAAATGGATTCAAGCCTATGAATAAATATAAATGCTAATAGTGTGTGGACGCCATGCCCAAGGCCCATGCACAGGATGTCTTAAATTTAATTGTAAATTGTAGACCCGTTACAAGATTCAGTTTCCTCTCATAAACCCAGCAGTCCCCACAGTATCTCCTTGTTAAGAGGTTCATCTGCTGCCTAGCTCCGGTTGGCAACGACAGCTGCACGGGAGACAGCAGCAGACTCCTCCAAAAAACAGTTAACTGCGCTCACAAATGGCAAACTGTGCCGTCCGTACTGCACTTATAAATAGCTGTGTTTGTTCTGGCCTGTAACAGTGCAAAGAGGGGGCCGGGCTCAGATCACGCTGTCCCCACGGGGATCAAGTTTGGACTTGACCGGATCTTGGACAGTGGTTCACCAAAGGCGCTGACAGCTCTGCTCATAAAAAAAAGACACAAATCGCGTTATGTATCATTTCCTACAAGCCGGCCAGGCTTGTGGAGTCCCTTTCCCATCGTGAAACTCCTTCTGTAATCCCCCTCTGCAGTCCCTCTGGTGTCTGTAGGCTTTCAAGGGATTCACACCCTGACTTGGTCCAGACATGACACTCATACACATACACAGACACTAAGTAGAGAGGCATCATCACCAACATTCAAGACAAGATATGGCACATTTTTTCCCACTTGTGTAAAAAATCAGGCAGCGATACAAACTTCTTTCTGCAAGCTGGCTCCCTATTCATCATTGCTCACATTCCCATAAATTAATCTACCATACAGCCCCTTGAAGCTGCATCACATCTTGGATAAAAGATCAACAAGTAGATAGCAGCACTCCAGTGAAATTAGCAAACACTGGACATCAGAGAAAACAGGCAGCACAGGCTTATTTCATGTTTCCCTGGAGGATATTGCCCTCTTTTGGCCCCCCCAGGCTATAATCTGTCATTGTTAATGCTATCATGCCTTATCACTGCAGGAAGAGGTATATACATTTCATTCAGTGGCCCCCAGCCAAAACGATTTAAAGAAAAGCAGCTATTTTGTGTTTTTTTTAATGCAAGGGCCTTGTTCCGTTTGAGCATTTTATTCATTTTTCAGACGCTTGCAGCCTATTAATCATCCGGGGAAAGATACACGCTGTGATGTCAATGGATAACAGGCAGGAAATTATTAATGTGCTCAACATGAAGGAACATATGGTATTTAGGAACAGGAGAATGCCCGTGGGATAACCGCAGGAGATGAGAAGGAGTCCAGCCAGCGTAGCCACAAAGACTGTGCCCAAAACAAGAGCTTAAGACAGAGAATGAGGGGGGGGGGGGGCTGTTACTGCAGCATGGCTGCCACAGCTCAGCTGCAGCAACAGGTGTGGAAGAGTGACGGGGAACAATAGGAGGATTTTCGACCAGCATGTGCACAAGATGAGAGAATCACGCATAACAAGAGGTGAAGAAATAAAGTCATATTTCTGAAGTAAAGTAGACAGCCAAGTCCTGAATTTGACAAAGTGAGAATAGTTTTGATTCATGAGTGTTCTACTAAGGTAGTTTACTTTCCATTTTATCTTACTTTATACTTCTTCACTAGAGTTAAAGGAGAAATAACATACTTTTTCCTCCACTACCTTTATTTGACAGCTGTAGTTACTAGTTACACTTGATTACTTTACATTAAATGAACATTTTAGCTTGTGACCTCTTTTAGAAAAGGCGATGTTAACTCTGAACCCCTTTTCACATTTTGCCTATGAGTTCTAGGCATTTCCCCAAAGAGAGATGATCACATGATCCAACATTTTCATTTTCATTTTTATTTTTTATCCATGCTAGACGTTTAGCTCCGATGGCACCGTTGGTTGGTCAGTCCACCACTTTATTTGAGACTCAAATGTCTATAGCAGCTGTCTATATATATTAAGATGCATTTCAATTAAATTTGGTATGCTCGTGTTCCCCAGAGGATGAATCATACAGTAATGGCTTTGGTGATCCCCTGATTATCCCTCTAGCACCACCGGCAGGTTTATGTTGTGGACTTTGAGTGAAAAGTCTCGACAACTATTGGATTTAGTGTCAAGCACCCAGAGGATGATTTGTAATAACTTTATTGATACTTTAACTTAAAGAAGTGACTAGCATTCACATTAGCCTCAGCTTTACTGATGACGGTACGCTACACATCAGCCATATAGCATTCTCATTCTGAGCGTGTTAGCGCTTAGCTCAAAGCTAAACTTCACCAAAGTGCAGCCGCGCAGCGCTGCTAGCATGGCTGTAAACTCTTCAGACTTGTTTCTCCTTCGCTGCCCCGCTCACGACCTCCCAGATTTACATGCCCTCTGGGAAGGGGGGACCTGAACCCTGGGTTAAGAACTATTGGACTAATCTACCTAACAGTACATAAAGTGGTTAAAACTAACTCCACCATGAGCAACAGTAAGGATGTATTGATGTGATATATGAATGTGTATCAATCAAAGGGGGTATTTTTTGTATAATGAGTACCTTAAGTACACTTTACTAATACTTATAATAGGACTTGTGCTTGTAATGAAGTATTTTTAGATTGCTGTAATTGTATTTATACTTAAGTAAAGGATTTGGGTAAATCCACTGTATTTGCTGAACCTTCAGTGCTGTTTTTTCTCAGCCTCCATCACTGATTTACAGCACAGTGTTTTGGAAAGGAGCTAAGCAGTGAAAAGTGGGCATGAAGTAACACAAGACGAAAGTTTTCGCAATTACTAATCCTCATCATCCATGCAGAGAAAAGGGGAGTGGAGGCAGAAATGCTGAGGTGGAGGCCATATAAGTGCAGGAAAAAAGGGGCAGTCAACGGCTCCCTGGGACATTTCTGTTCTTGTAACTTATATATGTGTTGCCATAACAGTTCCTGTTAAAACCTGTTTACAGGAAGGTGTGTAGCTGCAAGGTACATTAGCCTCTGAAGTTGACACCGCTTCTAGTCAAAGGGAAATGGGTCAAGGTCCTAGTATGTTTCATGTCACCGAGTCTTGGCCTCTTGTGCCGCTGGCCTATGTCTTTTGACACCTGGACTTACCGCATCAGCCAATGAGCGTCCTCCAGCTCATAACAGGCCTCATGCAGTAATCCTTTTTAATACCCTGCTACTTTTGATGAGCATTTTGAAAAGTTTCTCAAGGCCGTATGGATGTATTTCAAAGAGACAAAAGGAAACTGGAGCCAGTTGCCACCTCTCTCTCTTTGGCATACAGTTACACCTCATAACACATGGGCACATTCAAAGTGGAAAATAACTACACCCTTTGGGAACAATAAAACACAACTAATCACTTGTAATGTAACATGGTCGTTATTGTACTCGTAAGGTGTTTGCGCGAACGACCATGGGAATGTACAAGTTAGGGAAAACACTTCAGAAGTGATCTCATCACGTCCGTCACCCCGTCTCTGCCAGAAACATTCCCCGTGGTAAGTTAGCCGAAAAGGTGCAGAGCAAATAAAAAAAAGTTATTGTTGATCATGTTTCAATGTTGTTGTTGGAGCTTCTCCCGCTCACTGGAGCTGAGATCTTCACATATAAAAATGTCTACCTGTTTAATGACGCCTCTGCTATTTGACCCGGCAAATGACACTGTGATTGGTGTTACACAAGTGCTTTCTCACAAGCCCGGCTTGCTGTTTTCAACAAAAAAGAAAGAAAAGGTCAGTGAGAAGGAATCGACTTACTCCTTTGATTTAAAGGGCTGAATAACCTCCCATTCAACTACATTAAATCAGTCAACTTTTAATACCCTTCTTTACGCAGAAGCCAAGTACTGCAGTTGCAACTCGTGTAGCGTATTTTCAAAGGGTTGGTCATAAATAGCCGAAGAGAAAAAAAAAAAAGAAGGGTCACAAATATCTGCTGGCAGCCGCTCTGAAGAATGTCACCCATGCAAACACACACACACACACAGGTCTGCAGGGTTGAGGAGGCTGGGGACACAGCAGGGTGCTGAGGATTAAAACAGATCAAAACAAAGTTAATAACTGCTAATGAGAGCCTGGGACTCCCTGGGGACCCAATCCCAGTGTACCTCTAATTCTCCTACTCAAGTCCAAACACTCCTCCCTGCTCAGTCTTTTGTTTCACTGTCTCACCCACTCACATGTAGGAGCTTTGCCTGTGCAGGGAGGCAAGACGTGTGTGAGCCGGCATTGCTTTCTGAAGTTTAATGTTGGACTTAGATGTTAATATTTTGCCACAGAAGTAGGTGATTGCTGTGTTTTTTTTTTCAAACATTTCTTTATTCTTCTCTCTCTCTGCAGTTCCCATCTATGTGCCGTTCCTGATCGTGGGCTCCGTGTTTGTAGCGTTCATCCTTGTGGGCTCTGTGGTCGCCGTGTGCTGCTGCCGTTGCCTCCGGCCCAAGCAGGAGCTGTCGTCGACAGGAGCGTCAGGAGGCGGTGCCGGCAGTGGTCGCCTCTTGGAAACCATCCCTATGATGTCCAGTGCGGGGACCTCAAGGGGTTCATCGTCCCGCCAGTCCAGCACTGCCACCTCGTCCAGCTCCTCTGCTCCGCCTGCTGCACCGCGCCCCGCTCCCCCTGCCCTCATGCGGGCTCAAGCCTCCTGCTGCCTGCCCCCCGATGCCAGCGTCTTCGTCAACATGCCCACTAACTTCTCCGTGCTCAACTGCCAGCAGGCCACGCAAATCATGCCCCACCAGGGACAGTTTCTGCACCCGCAGTACATTGGCTACGCCCACCCCGTGTCTCCTACCACAGCCTTTCTGGACCCCACTCAGGGAGGATACAGACCCCTCCAGTCCCCCTGCCCTCCTCCCACCGGTGGGTCCAGTGTCACCAGTGACCAGAAATACCCTCCAGTGACTGTGTGATGAGGGGCCAACTTGCAGACCACTCTGCCACTTTGTTTTGAAGTTTAACCTGTGAGGGCTGTGCCAGAGACCTTTTTTGGGGGGGTGGGGGGGTGGGAGGGGTGCTGCCAGAGCGGAAAAAGAAAGGCAGGGAGTCAGACTCACATGAAGGACTCATAAAGCCATTGAGGCAACAGGGCCTGCCCTGCTATTGTGTGCGGTGTGTCTGTTTAGTGTGTCATATGATCTCTTGGCAAGTTTAAATGAGCTAAGCTCAGCCTATAGCCTATAGGCGTCACGAATGATGGGGTAAGATGGACGCATAAATTAAGTTCCTGTCTTGATGCGAAGACAAAACTGCATATTGGAGGGTTAAACAGCCCAGATGGGTGATAATGCACAGCTCACTGTAGCCTGCAGCTCAAATAAAGGACTGTGCATGTGTTTGTGTTCGCATGTATGCGAGAGCGAAAGATTTGTTGGCTTATACGTGCTGGAATGAGTGACGACTGGATGATTTATAGCGGTGAGCTGTAAGAAAAGTGGATATTCGAGCAAAAAAAACAAAACACAAAACTATGACCACATGCTGTGTTTATGCCATGTGCACATCTGCACTTGTGAATGGTTGCGAGTGGTTTATACAGTACAGTATATATTTGTTTGTGTTGAAAGTGTGCTGGGGAAAGAAAGCGTGTGAGAAGATGTTTGTACTGTTCGTGTGTGTGTGTGAGTTAGCGCGACGTGCGGAGGGATGTGGATGTATGAGTAACAGCGAGCGAGCTGCGTGTAATGGGAAATGCAGGTGGCGTGATGTGAAAGGCAGTCGCAATCTCCCTCTGGACCATTTAAACTCTAATGAAGTGAACACAGGACATAGACTGTGACGCTCCACCCTTCTATACAACCCCCCCTTCTGCCACCCAAAAAGAAAAAACACATAAGAAAAAAAAAAAAAAATCCCCAACTGCCCTGACTGGAAACACACACACACACACACACCCAGACCCAAAAGAAAAATTTAAATATTCACGCGAGGCTGGCAGTTAATGTACCCAAAACGTGTGAGTGTGTGACAGAGAGCGAGTGAAAGGCAGTTCTCTGAAGATTACGGAGTTAATTATACAGTGAGAGCTCGGCCAACAGCCCCCTTCACTTCTCTCCTGTGAGAGGTGTGTGTGTGTGTGTGTGTGTGTGTGTGTTTTTAACACTCATACAGTTCAGTGCCTTAGCGGAGGGCACGGGCAGCTCCAGGGCAGCTTTGACTCATTATTTTCCACTTAGAAACAGCAGTTATTGGTTGTTAATCTACAAAAAAAAAAAGAAAGAAAAGAAAAGAAAAGTTAAAGTTGCATTTTTTTTTTCGTGTACTGTTGTGCGGCTGAGTCACTGGTAACTCAGTAACACACAACAAGAGGAATGTGCTGCTCCACTGAGCGTGGAGTCCGAGATATCCCGTAGTACTGAAACCGGCGTGTTTGTGTACCTCATCTGTAACTCCGAGCATAATGTCTGATAAGATGCAGTCGGCAGCTTGTGTGTGACGAAACAATCTGTAAAGTTATGTATGAAAATTGGTCCAATTTGATGCAGGAGTGACTTTTTTCATATAAATGCTAAAGAAAAAAAAAAAATAAACGTTTAAACGGAAAGCAAGTGTGTCGAGAGCTTATATCACCTTCTACTGTCAAAAAACAAAACAAGCGATGCTTTGTGCTTCAAATGCTGATTTTTTTTGTTGTTGCCACTGCCCCTCTGGATAAGTAATATTTACATACACACACTTTGAAACTCGGGTTAACAGAAAACAAATGTGTGGTGAATGGATTTCGCACACAGAGCTGTCTCAGATTCTTAATCCCATTCAAACACAAACACTCTTACTTAAAACACTAATTACACCCATTCACAGACAGCTCTACCACCCACGGAGGACCGAACAAATACCTGTCACATCACCCGACTTGGAGACAGGAGGAACAATAGAGCTCAACAATGGACAGTTTGAAACTATGACTATGCGGAGGTGTAGTTTTGGCAGGTTCCTCCAGAAACTCTGCTACACGGTAATGTGGAAAGCAAAGCGGGCTGTTTCGGGGAGTCACCGGGGAGGAGTTGAAAAGCATAAATGGCTCTCTGGCTCCTGCTCGGCCGTGGCCCGATGGATTCTCCATACCGGAGCAGCTGTAGTCGGTTTGGGCTGGGCTGAATCCAGGAAGGTGGGTGGGAAAGGGATCTCCAGTTGGACTCCAGTGTGCTGAGGAGGGGGGGGGGGGGGTATTAATCGGCTAATGGTCTGTCTACACTGACTCTGACTGACTCTCTTGAGCTTAAAGAGGGAGCGTGGGAGAGGTTTGATTCTGGTTATGTATACATAAAATCATATGCATTTCATGTATGAGCCTTTTCGGTCTATTTTAAGCATCAAATGTAAACCAAACTCCCCCCAACTTGCAATCAAGAGACGGAGACGTGTAGTCAGGCCATGGATTGATTAGATTTAATGATTAGGACTCAGATGGACAACCTCCCTCTCCCACCCTTTTCAGTCTTGCATTCCTGAACCAGAGTGTCCTCAACACAGAGCACACAGACAATAGACTCTACATTCAGACAAATCCCAGAGCCAGAAAAACACATGACCCAGGCGAGTGTCTCAATCAGATCCCTTTCTGTTTGGATGTCTATTAGCACTAGTTCAAGTAAAATATTCCCTCTAAGACACGTCTCCACGTACGAGTACAAAAACAGGCATTAATGAAAAGAGAGAGAAAAAAAAAATTAACACGTACACATTAATGTCCACTTTAATAAAAAAAGAAAGAAAGAGAAAAAGAAACAGTCCAGTGAAGAGTGGAAAACCCACAGAACTGAAGGAGGAAGCTCTAATGCCAGGCTTGCTGCTTCTACGTGACGATGCTAGACAGGCGGCATCAGGAATCACAGGAGCGGTCAGAAACAACAGGAAACATAGCGGAGGTTTGCTTTTTTTTTTTTTTGTTGCTGCTGCTGTTGAAGAGAGTGATGTGCCGCAGAGGCGGAGAGACGTGGAGGCTGCAGAGCGGCTAGGCGATGGAGATGATAGGAGGGGAGAGATAAGCAAGAGGAGAGATCCTGGTGGGGTTTTGCAGCAGGGTGGCGGTCCAGTTTGGCGTGAGCGTTCTGCCTCGGTGGCATCTCTGTGGCTTTTGGCAGTGAGGCTTGGTGCTGCGACGGATGGGACAGAGATGGGGAGGGAGGTTAGGGCCTGCAGCTTGGGTGTAGAGCTCCGGCGGTTCATGGTGTTTGCTTCCCCCCTCCCTCGCAGTTTTTAAAAGGAAATTCATCAGCGCATGTGTGTTTATTTTGACGTCCCCTCCCCATCCCACGTCGGCGTGTGATGACAGATTAGCTAAAACCCACCACACGAGAGAGATGAGAGGGAACGGTGGAAGCTGACGCACACTCCGGGCCGACACACACATGCACACAAACAACAGGAGTGCCAGTGCGTGCAGACATACATGCACAGGCAGATACAGACGCACTGGAATGCACGCACGCACACCCACACATACACACACACGTAAACACACAGTGGCATGAAGCAAACCCAGTCTGTGGGGGGGGTATACAGATATGAGTAGCAGTCTCTGAGTTTGACTCGTCATGTCTGTGCGTGGATATGATTGCTCATGCTTGTGCAGCTCGAGTGACTTTGAACAATGTTTATTCCGTAAAGTCGGCCTGGTGCCTTTTTCTCTCTCAAGTCAGTCCTCCGTGAGCCATCGGCGGCCTCCACGCCTGACCGTGACCCCCCGCCTCCCCCGGCGAGGGGTCAGGTCATAGTTCCAGTAAGGCCACAGCAGGGGGTCTGTCACCCGGCGTGAGGGTGTCATGTGAGTCTGTCTCCGCTGTCGCCTTTGACAACTTGTTGCTACGGTGAGCTGAAGCCTTGGTCAGGGGTGGGGCTAGAGGCTGGGGCGTTGGCGGGTGGTGTCGTAGGAGCGCACTACCTGGGATTGGGACACCACGCCGTGCTCCTCCTGAGAGAAGGCGTAGCCGTCTGCGGAGGGAGACGAGAGCGAAGAATGAATGTGGAGTACAACGCTTCAGTTTTCGTGCAGTACTTTTGCTCATTTGCGTGCAAATTATACTTTGAGGCTGTAAAAATTACCATAAAGCCGAACAGAGTTTCACAAAAGGTGGTATTCATTACAGGACTCACATGTTGGATTGCCTAACCATGTACAGGGGTTTCTATTTTTCTGGCAAAAATATTGGCTGAATACCGGGAATCAATTTGTAGTTTCGGGGCGACATTAGATAGAAACATGGAAAACCGTGGCTCCCTCTTTCTCTATGGTTCGCCAGATATTCAAATGACACGCTTACAAGCACATGAGCAAATAAACACATCAAACAAACCAAACAAATCAGCAGACTTCACAAGTATGTCGAAAACACGGTTTTCTTCTCTCCGTCTACATCCTGAGTTTATATTGGCTGAAACGCGATCGTCCAGAAACACAATTCACTCTCCGTCTTTCCAGCGACCGATAGTGACGCTTGACAACATCTGGATCTTGCAATTCAGTCCAGAAAGCTACAATACCACAACAAAAAAAGTAAAAATATGTAAAAGTTTTAAGGCCTGTGTGTGTGTGTGCTTGATGGACACTCACGTGACACAGTCTGCTGCACCGAGTTCGAGCGTCCTACGCTTGAAGGTGTTTTCCTAAAGACTCTTGTCAGCAGATGGGCCCGTTCGTTTAGACTGCAGAGAAAGGAAAGAAATATTAATATCTCCGTGGGGACGCAGTTATTGGCAATTAAAGTCAGGATCTGGACTACTCACACTACTACACAACATTGCTAGCGTAGGGACAAGGGAAATATTTCTTTAATTAGCGTACATATTTCTAAGTGCTTTTGACACTTTTTTTACTCCCAACTTATGAGCAGTGGCAGGTTTCTGAGAAATGTCAAAATATGTTGTAACTCCTCACAGATTTAAGGCATCGGGATGATTAAAGACAGTCCTTCAACCTTCAGATATCCTTGAGCAAAAACACTGAAGAATATAAGCCAAGAGTACATTTCTCCTTCATGGATCAATGTTGAAACGCAGATCAATGAGCAAACAAACTGGATTTCAGAGCAGAAAACCGGCAGGAGGTGCATTTGATACTGACTGCTTCTGACATCCAATTTAATCCAACAGTAAGTCATAAACTGGCTGCAGGGTAAAAGGACATCCACAGTAAACTATGCCCCAGCCCCCGCTCCCACCCTTCTCCTCGCTCCTCTCTCCTCTTCTTCCCCCTCTTTCCAAGAAGAAGACTGGATCCTCTGTTCTGAGACCACACGCCGTCACGGCTGCTCTCCTCCCGTGACCAAAAATAACTAAGCCCTTTCCAGATATTGGACGCAAATGCATGCGCGCACACACACGCACTCTTATTTCGCCTCATGCGTCTCTCCAGTCTTATCGCCGACATTACAGCCATTAAAGTCATCAGGCAGAGGCGTTGGACGTGAGTGCAAGGACACTCGTATCACTGATTGCATCGGAAAGCCGCTTTTTGCCAATTTTATTTGAAAGAACGCATTTGTCTTCCAACGGAGCACTAAATTCACACAACAGGGGTTTCCCTGGCTCCTCTGCTGATCAACGAAGTAATTATGGACCGAAGCCAGCCATCCCAAGGTTAAAATTTGGATCAGGCGGTTAGGAAATTCTTAATACTGTATGTGACTGTTGGGAACCTTCACTGGAGTTTTTGTCGAAAAAAGAAAAAAGCGATTGGCCCTGAAGTTTGCTCAAGAAATCTTTGGCCAAAAAAAATGATGTCTGTTAGATAGATGACGCCGCTGAGTGAATGATAAAAGACTAAATGGTGGCGGAACAAATAAATGAAAGGCTCATGCATCAGTACGACTCGAGTTCTGTAATGTTTCTTTTTGGCTACCGTCCCATTCAGAAAGGCTCAAGGATGTGCTTCGTTTGAACTCCTCCCTCGAGATGCTCCTGTACTTTACCTTTCCCCCCCTTCCCCCATACCTACACCAGGACCTCCCCAGGAACTACAAACACAGATGTGCTCGTTTCCATTTCGCTCCATTTTGCCTACTTGCCCACAGCTACTTTAACGTTTCTTATTCTAAATGGAGAGAGCCCCAGGATCCAGGCCCGCTTCTCTGGGTTTAAAGCAGGGTCAGTCCAGGACGGGGCCCTGCGTAGGGGTCAGGAACAGCAGTGTGGTTACCCACCCTTTCCTCCCCAATCTGAAAACATACCTCTCCAGTTCTTTTCAAGGCCCATACTGCTCTGAGAAAGCAGCTTGTGCTGGTGACTCACTCACATCTGACTCTTTATTACAGTGAGTCATAACAGAAGAACATTAAAACTCTTTCTAATCCTAACTAGCAAACATTGGTGGAAAAGGTACTCTGATCATTGTCACTGTGCAAAAATACTCTTTAAGGTGTAAAGAGTATTCACAGAATTAAAGATCATACAGAATCATGAGTTCATAAGGTTAAACTTCCTCCTACCAGCCATGTTCATATTTTTATTATCATATACCTGGTGGATGCTGCTAATTTTCCACCCTGCTGGGTATATAACATATACAGTTCATTTTAATGTTGTAGCCAGAGGAGGTGGGGCTAATTTTAATGACTTTATATACTGTTTTTTATCTATGCTTCCCTCTGAAATGTTGTGAAGTAGAAGTTTAAAGCGGCATAAAATGGAAATAGTCAAGTAAAGAACATTTACCTTAAAATTTAACTTGGATACAATACTTAAGTAAATGTGTTTTGGTACTTTCCAGCACTGATTGCAAATGTTAAAACCTCTACACTCATACAAACTTACTATATCTATAACAGCTCTAAAAACACCACACACGCAGCTAAATCACAGGGAGAGCTACAGATAAATCCAGAAGACACACCAGGCTTGTACAGCAGTTCAAATTGATCCAACTATGATGCAATCCAGAGGTAGAGGAGTGGGGGAAAAAAAAATGGACACAAGGAGAGAAATTAAATTTCAAAATCTCTAAGAGGGGAACGAGTGATAGCAAACAAGAGAAGTTAATGGAAAACAAGCGAGGGTCACTCCAAAGCAGCCTGCAGTGGGGCACACGGGTCATTTGAGGTCACAGTTCACACAGTGGGATAGTGCAAACCCAGAAACTACCTCTGCGAGCATGTGACAGCTCTGACGCTACAGCGGGGCCTCAGCCTTGGCTTCGGCGCTGTGGTCGGTGCTACCGGGGGGAGTCAGAAATACCATTTACTGTCACACATACAGACACTTGCACTCATTGCCACTGACCTATACAATGTAACGCAACCTGATACAACAGCTCTGCCACATATACTTCCTTTATGAAGCTTATAATGGGAGGTCTGTTAGTGAGGTCGCAGTTAATAGCTTAATAACAATAAAGCTTTTGAATTTGTGTTAAATACTCCAGGTGTACCTAATAAAGTGGCCACTGAGTGTTACCTACGTACAGATTTATACTAATTCTGTGACAGAATAATAATATAAATACTCTTCAAGACTGTATGCAACCCTCTAAAAATCATAGAATAAATGAAGCAAAAATCAAATAAAAACAAATAAAACTGGATGAATACATGCAGGTGAGAGCCCATGGTGCTTTGTGGCATACTGTATATACCTGCGGCCACTGGCATCTCTAAGTACAGCTGCCCCGGGGTCGACGGCCCGAGCCTCCAACTCCTGCACCTCCTCCAGGAGAGACTTCCTCACAGTGCGACGTGTGCTGCAAAGCAGAAAAAAAAAAGCTCGTCGGACCCACGAAGGAACGTTTGAGTGTGCAGACACATGCGATTCATAATATAAAGTGTGCGTAAGTGTTGACACGGACTCAATATGGGTTATGTAAACGCTTCGGTTAAGTTAAATAGTCGCTGTATGGATTTCCCATGTATTTATATTAAATGTGTTCTACTTACGCGGTCCAAGCGAAGTCTTTGAGTAAACACGCAGTAGGCACCAGGACCAGACCCAGCCAGAAGTGCCAGCACTGCATCACCTTGCCAGCCTGCAATGACAACACACAGGCTCCATTTATTTCGCTCGTATATTAATTCAAATTGAGTATTAAGTCATTTTTCTCCGCGACGAGCGCAGAGAAACACATGTGGAAAAGGCAGGGAGAAATGCGATACAGAGCACATTGAAAGCCTTTCACAAAAAAAAAAAAGGAGCTGTTAGCCAAACATATTTAACAGCTTTCTCACACCACAAACTGGATTTATCGCAGCATTCCCACAGCTGAAACACAATGCGTCTATGATGCTAAAAGATAAAAATGCTAGTGAGCAACCACAGATCCCCCCTACCTGACTCTGCAGGCCAGCTGCAGCCGGCCTCATTGACCTTTCACCCTCGTCCTCGGTCTGTCTCCAGGGATTAATCTGGCATCTAACCACTGTCTGCCTGCCTGCCTGCCTCTTACTCCTACACATCTCTTTCCCCTTTGGCTCCTTCCAATCTTACTCTTTCACAACTTCCTTTCATTACTATTGTGCGTTCTGTTGCTCGTCCTCGCCTGTAACCCTAAATCCCTTCATTTTCCCTTCATTACCCAATATCTCCTCTTCGCTTATCTGCAAGAGCTCTGCAGTATTTCACAAGCCACTTCATGTGCCATAATGTCCCTAAACTTCCACCACTTTATTGCCCATATTATGTGTTTCCTGTGTGTTTGAATCCGGAGGCATAGAGACAATTTGGTTCCCAGGGGGACGGGAATCAAGGAATATTAATCGGAAAACCATTCGGAAACGTCCTCTACAGCAGCTGGAATCACAGCTAAATCACCGTACTCTGTGTCTTTCTGTGTGTGACACCACACCCACACAGAGAGGAGCACGGTTCACTTTTACAGCTCTGGACACGCAAAGCACGCTGTCTTTATAAACCCAGAGGACGGAGGCATGCTAAATGATTTTCTCCGATTTGTTATATCCATAGAAACAGACTGTTGGTCTCCCAGCGCTTTATAATCACCACAAATCACACATAGCTGGACACACACGGCGCTTTAACTCTCGTACGCGCAAACAGAAACGCGCGGCTCTTTTCCATCCTCGTCCACCGTGGACAGATGGAAATATAGATAGCGGCAGTAGAGGAAATAAGAGAGGTAATAGGGGTAGTTAGGGGTGGGGGTGATGGAGGGTTTGGGGGGGGGGTGAGTGTCTCTGACCATTCCCCAGTTAGACTGAGCAGCTGCACAGATATTTGACCGCATTCCTGATTTCTGACACAAATTGAATTAATGGGCTGAGGGGAGTTTAGACGGCCCTATTCTCTTCCCCTCCCGAGACTCTCTACCCACTCGGTGGGGCACCTCACCTCAACCCCCCTCTCGCCTGATCCCCGAACTCTAAAATGAGTCTCTCAATCAAGGGGTCCACCCTCATCACCGCTACTAGTAGCAGCGGCGGCAGCAGCCCACCCTCTTGAGTCAACACCTCCACAGAGGGCAGTAAAAGACCGGGGCTCGGGTGACACGCAGCAGGTGCAGGAAGCCTGGTGAGAGGGGCTGGCGGGGCATAAATCTCCCCTGGGGCTCCGGCAGTGGCGACGTGGAACACCCAAGAGGTGAGTCTCATAGGCGCCATGTATTGGCAACTAAGAACAAGGGAGGGGCAGGTGATGGAGGTTGCGGAAAAAGAGATGTAGAGGGAGGAAGGCTATTTTAACCCCCATCACCCCCTGTTACTGAAATGAGTGACATATGTTTATAGAGAGAGACTTGCCTGGCCCAGCATGTCGGGGGCGATGGGGATGGTGGGCCAGATGGCGGAGTAGACGGCGAAGAAGACCATCCAGAGAATCATGCTTCCCCACACCGCCAGGTGGGAAAACTATGAGAGACACACAAAGAGAGGGAGTGCAAGAGAGGATGGAGATTAAGAGACAGCGTGAGGTTGAATAGTTTACATACAGCTCATCCGAATATACACAACCTTTCCCTCCCTCTTTCCCCCCGTCTTCATCCAAGCCCTCTGTGATCTGCTGTAAGAGGACACTGTGTGAATTCCAGTGGGACCCCGCTTCATTACTGCCAGGCTGTTGTGTGGACAGCTGAACGGACAAAAGTGTCAGCGCCCTTCTGTCCATCCTGCCAATCTCTTTCTCCCTCCAACAGTAGGAAGGAGCCAAATCGTGTTGCTGTCACTGCCCCAGCCACTGGTCTTTGTTCCAACGCAGAAAGTTTGAAACACTTTCTCGGATTCTTAGCTTTGTTTCATTATTCGCAGAGTTCATGCGCAGCTGTTCAAGTTTTGCCTGCATACGGTGGCAGGATTTTTATACATGCCTACTGCATGATGGTCTGGGATACAACACCTAATTTCTCACTGCTTTTGTGTAGTCCTGGTTAGCTTTATCATTGCTAGCAGACGCCATTTCTTCCCGGAGTTTCATGCTTCACTGCCAGATGCTGTGGAAAAACAAGGACGGACGCCACATACAATTTTACATTTAAAAAGCATTCTTTAATTAACACGGCAGTTGTTTTTTTATTAACAGCGGCAATGTGGATTTACTGTATGACCATGACACGGTGGTGTCTGCGTCCTTGATGTTTGTCCTGGATGTATGCCCTGAAATTTCCATCAACAGCCTATATAATTTCAACATTGGACAGCAACCATATATAGGAGTGTAAAAATACATTTCACATGCCTCGAATAGAACATTCTTTGAAAGAAATGGGGGCATCTGGGCTTTAAGTTAACTATGTTAAATGAAATCTGCTCCGCTCTAATGTTTCTGTATGCGCTATTCGTCTAGCAGATGGCAATCTCGCTGTTTTCTGATCTGTTTTCCTCCTTTGCCGTGCTTTGTCGGAGCGACGATGACATACAGTTGTCCTTTGCAACTTTCACCTCTTAAAACAAACACAAGGTCCCCTGTGGAGATTTAGACCTCTGGTAAGCCCTATGGATCTGTTATTGTAAGAGTGTGTGTCCCCCTCATATTGATCTGTATATCGCGACCGGTGCCAAGCTATGCTGCAGTGTGCCAGCAAATGCAGGGAAGAAGAAGAAGGAGGCCGCAGCAGATTTCCAGCACTTGGAAGATCATTTTTTCATGAGGAATGAAATGGACTCGGCGTGTTTGATGCACATAATGCATTTCCTTGCCTAACATGTAAACAAAGTTCCGTTTGTTTGCATGAAAGCTCCACTCTGCAAAGTTGTTGAAAAGTGTTAATTCGTCACGTCCAGGCGGTTTTCAGAAGTGCGCGCGTTGGAAATATGCATCAGGAGCTGCTGAAAAAACATGTGACCCGCTTGGAAGAAGAGATGCAAGCGACCCGTGGTTGAAACCTCAAACCTTCACCGCAAGATCAAGGTTGGGCCGCAACTTTTCCCATGTCTTTCCCCGACTGTGAAGCATTTAGACCAGGTTATGTGAAACCCTCACACTGAAATCCTCACAGGGCGGCAGCTCCCGCCCTCCTCCTCCTCTTTATTTATCAACGGTTGAGTAAAATACAGCACATGTGGTGTGGCATATTGAGAGTGTGTTACTGTTCCTACCCTGGTCCAAGCGGTGGTCTCCATTCCAGCTTTAAGACATACTGTAACTACCACATACTACACACACACACACAGAGGAGAGGAGCAAATAAAAAGAAAAAAACAGAGAAACAGGATTAGTTTGCTGGCGAATGTGGAGATAATAAACATTAATGTTATACAGTAAACTCAGCAATGTCTGGCAAAATACTCAGCCCCCTGCAGTCCCCACACACACACACACACACCACAACAAATAAACACCGCGGACATTCACATGAGACTGGGGGGAGTAAAATGATATTGAGAGTGTGAGATGGAGAAGAGATGGATGAACGTGGAGAGGAGACAGACTGGCTAGACGAGACTAGATTGACTGGAGACTCAACGGCTCTGAGGAAGCGGCACAGCACAAACACTGCGCAAATCTGCATGCCAAGACACACAAATAAGAAAAGAACACACTCAATAAAAAGACAGAGAGTACAACTAAAGATGCTTACCGTGTAGACCATGTTCCCAGCAAACAGGTAGTCATTTCCCTGCCCGTCACTGAAGGGAGAGTCTGTGGGTAAGACACACACAGATGTAACAAAGATTTACCAGCCAGAATTATGCAAACGCAGGAGTTACTCCAGCAGGTCACTTACCATGCTCTAACATTTTGAGCGGAAACCAAAAGAGAATAATTGAATGAATCAGTGCATTGATACAGTGACCCCAAAACACCTGGAAAACAGGGAGAAGAGGAGGAAGAGGGAAGAAAAGAGTCAGTGCAAACTCATGCCAAAGCACATATATGCCCGCACACTCCCCGCACACATAAAAACAGAAATTCCTCACAGTTACATACAACTTCCACTGTGTTCTTGGCATCAAAAGTGCCCTCCTGTACTGTACACACACTCATACAGTAGGTTGGGTTGCCGGTGTACCCTCTAAAATGAAAGACTTCCTTATTCTGGCCCTATGAATCTCATTAGCGGTTGCTATGGGAACATCCCAGTCTCCAACACCGCTGGTTTACTCGCCGGCGTCCCAAACAAACAGCAGGCATCACTCGTCAGCGCCACGGACGAGCCCGCGAAGACGAATGCAGGGCGCACAAGAGAGTGACAGATGTAGCTTTGATTTATGGCGCGTGTGCGTGCGTGTGTTTGTTTGTTTTGCTGTAAACGTGCACACCTTGGTGTTGAAGCCCTCGGCGTTCTGGGTGATTCTGTAGAGCTGCGGGAAACGGAGCATGTTCTGCTGGCTGCAAGGCCGGTCGAATATGCCCAGAGTGAACGGAGGCAGTGCAGTAAAGATCTGCATTACACACACACACACACACACACACAAGATGCAACCATTAAAACACACACAACGACACTTAAAACAATCAGTGCTCATATCTGTCTGTCGCTGTTAAAAGGAATTTCATAATGTCTTAGTAACGGGGAGCCTGAAGGTACCACGGTGCACACAGCACCGTTTGAGAAAGAGCAGCGATAAGAAGACAAAGTAGAGAACGATTGAGAGATAAGTAGAGAGTGAGTGACGGCACTTGACGTCAACGGGGGAGGAGGGGTGAGGACTGAGGGAGAGAGAGCGGAGAAATGGAAAATAGTGAGACAGTTTGGAGAGGGAGCGAGGGCGCGTACTCACCACGTTGTAGAGGCCTATACACCACCGCTCAAAAAGGATCTGGCCAGAGAACCCGTTCACAAAGGCAAACCAGAGCTGGGACACAAAGAGAGGGATGAGAGGGGATGAGAGGAACAATAGCGGAGGGTAAATCTGCCTTAGGGAGGTACTGATAGTGGAAACGGCAGCCAAATTTGTGCCAGTGTTTACAAAAATGATACGGGCACGTGATAAAATAACTTCAGCAGAAAAGGGAGCAGAGGAAACCAGAAATCCTGTCTGTCACTTGTTATGACATTTCACTTGGCAGAAACTCATCAGGCACGATGAAGGTATATCATAGGACAGAGAGAGGAAATATTCTTCTTGTATAACTTCCGTGAAATGATCTCTGCTGGCAAAATCGAGTTTTAAAAGGGATGTGGAGAAAAAAAAAGTACTCATTCATTTTAAAATGTATTGTGTCATTATTTTTTTGTAGTTTTGGAAACTCACACCCGTCTGCACATCTTTACTGAGTATCATCTACACCGTTTGCCCGGTTTGTGTTGTTGTAACAGTGTTTTACTCTCTTAACAAGAGAAAGAAAACGCATGAAACGCCTGATTGAACATTGGTTAGAAAGGACGAGGGTTCATGAACACTGATGTCAAAGTAAGTCCAGGGCATAATGATTCATAATGCTGTACTCATTTTCACATATAAACTATGCTATGCTATAGTTGCTGCACTGCTTATAGCTCCTTTAAGTCTTCTGGCAAGAAAAATAAATGCATTCCTCACAGGTCGTGGAGAGGCGTGAAACCACTTTCTGACTTTATGGAAGTTAATTTACCGAAACGCGGTGTCTAAATGTGACTCTGGCCCAGGGGGAACCGTTATTAACACCTTCACAGACACACACACACACACACACAAACAGAGTAGACACAGGCTGATCTGAGTGCAGATAGAGAAAATGTTTGGGGCCGCTGGTGGGAGTTGTGGCATTCCTGGGCATACAGTGGAGCATACAGCCTAGGGGTAAGGTCAGATATACAAAAACACACACACCCACCCATCCCCCTTATTCTGTCTCCACCAAGTGGACAGAGACTGTCTCTAACCTTTGGCCTAGAGCAAGCGGCAAGGAGCCAATCATGTGAGATAATCATGGAAACACACACACATACAAGCACAGGAGCGGCGGTGTGAGCGGGACAGTACGCTACGGGCTGTGGCTCCCATGAGGACCTGCACCTGCTGGCATCCTTAATGTCAGACAGAGGGGTGAGGGAGGGTGGAGCACAGCTGACAAATACCTCTCATAACAGGCAGACCAGGGCTGCAGTGTGCCCCCTTCATCGTGCACACACACACACACACACACACACAGACACACAAAGCTGTCAACCCTTGGAGCCAACGTCTCGTCACTGCTGATCTAAACACACGTTTTTTTCTGTGCGTGTGTGCAAAGGAGACAGAAAGCAGACACCAGAAGGGCACCTCGTCCATCACTGTCAGCCATGTCGACAAACAGCTGCAAAACGTCTCTGTTAATGTAACTGTGAGTGTGTGTGGTGTGTGTGTGTGTGTGTGTGTGTGTTAAAACAGAGAGGGTGTGGTGGTGAAGCTCCTACCTCTATAATGTATAGGACTACATTCTTATAGAAACAGTAGAGGATGCACTTGGTGACACGGTTGTAGCTCCACGCCCCGTGGACCAATAGCAGCTTCTCTAAGTAGGAGAACTGCCAATCAGAGACAAGAGAGATTCATTACTATAATTAGAAGCAACGTAAAGAGTTAAAATGAACATTCGAGACAGACAAGCGGAATGGAAACAACATGAAGAATGTGGCTGGGAGACAAGAAAGTCACGCCGATGGAGATAAGTTGAAGCCTGAAGGCGAAGAGATAAAAAAAAAAAACTCGCACAGTGAAAGTGACAGAGTGTGTTTGAGTGAGACTCCTCAGTGATTAGGATAACACCGCGTTGCATTGCACCGGACAGAGCTCACATTTTGGCAAACCAACAGTGCAAAATATAGATATATGTATAAAATTTACAAAAAGCAGAAAAGCAGTAATTATTAATGCTTCAAGGTCAAATAACAAAAGATCTTTTTGGCGGGAATTGAATATAATATTCATTAGTAGGTTTTCATTACTGTTTAATCACCTGAAAATAAGATTTGTTGCCTTAAAATGAGCCCTATATACCTACAGAGAGAGCGAGTTATCCATTTTTCTACAGTAGCCTGGAGCAAACAAACCAAGCCTTTTGCTTTTTATGTGAATTTTGCAGCCAGTGTTTTTACTACATGCTTGGAAGGAGAGGGTGAGGCGTGGTAGAGCATTCATTTGGTTGCAATCTGCAACTTCACTGCTAGGTGCCACTAAATCCTACACGCTGGATCTTCAAGATTTATTGTCCTCACTAATAAATGATAACCAACAATCAATCAACAATTGCCGATTTAATCACTCCATTGAGACATTTTTGGGGGAAATGCACTCCTTGTTATTTGTTCAAGTGATTCATGTTTAAATTTGAACTTTAAATAATGATTCATTTAGGAGTTGGTTCAAAACTGCCCCTGAAAAAGAAGAAAAAGTTTCCATTTTCTTGTGATGAGCCCCTTCTTTGTCCTGATAACATGATACTTGAGTGACCCCTGTGAGTTAATTCACCTTTCTGCTGTTCCCCTTCAGGGAGGTCAAAGATCAGAATCAGCTGAACACTGAGCAGGTACGTATTCTGTGTCTCGCCTTAAGACACTTCGGGGATGGACAACCAAGCATGAATCCATTATCTCCGTTCATGTAACGTATCTGCATGACCCTAACCCGGCCTGTCTTCTCCATGTCTCCGTGCTGCCGCTGCATCCCACCTGTGCTATGGAGTAGTCAGAAGAGTTGGTGGCCTGCATGCCCTCGTTGCCGCTGATCCCCACGCCGACGTGAGCCGTCTGGATCATGCCCACGTCGTTCGCGCCGTCGCCTATCGCCAGCGTGATGGCCTTCACGTGCTTCTTCACCATATCCACGATCTCTGACTTCTGCAGCGGAGACACTCTGCAGAAACGATACAAAGAGGAGGATAGAGACGGTTGCTAGATATTGTGTATACAGCTGAAACAGTAGTAGGTTAAAGTGGGAAACAGTTACAAACACACACACACACACACACACTCTTGAGGGCTATGTTTGCTTCTCATCACCGGGTATTGGGAAACAACGATTTCCTGCTCTGTTAATAAGACTCTATATAGCTCATGTTTGATGTGATTATATCTGTGTATTGGTGTGTGTGTGTGTGTGTGTGTGTGTTCAGGGAGCTTCCAGTGGCACTCCACCCTCTTGACCTGTATCACTGATCCTCCCGTTCATAACCGGTTCTGTCTCTTCGATGACAATGGAGGCTCGATTACAGACCCCGTTTGCCTCGGGGGGCCACTGAGAGACGATAGCGAGGTGTCCTGCTGCATTTGATGCAGGTACCGCGGATATTTCTTTCATTTTTTACGCGTTGAATCTGCTGACAAATGAGACCACAGCTCCATCCAAGGCCTGCTGTTGTATTGTTGGTCTGTTTGGCTGTTGGCGAGTGTTTTTGTCCCACCAGTCCTCAGTATTTCCCACCGCCTACCTTAGAGAAAGAGGGCTTTAGATTGGTGTGTACTGTAAGTAGAAAACCAAAAGGTACAATAGGAGACTGTTGATTAATGTAAGGAGCTGTTTTTTCATTTTCAGTTCAGTTTTGACCTTGGAAAAAGCAGCACGGGTCCATTTAGTTCCCATTCTCGAGATTTTGATCCCGTCAGATTGTTAATTTCATGACACAGCGATAAAAACAGGTTTCTTTATCTTATACACCCGCGCTTTTCACATACATTTGTATTCTTGCCTTTTATTTGCATAGCTCAAAGTTGAGCTTTGGATAAGAGTTGTTTCTTAGAGAGATCTATCGGTGAATAATCTCAGGAGGTGTTTCGTGTGAGAAAAAAAATAAAAATCCAACCCCACACACTGTGTTTACGTTCTCGAAAGAGGCATTTCGAACCCAATGACTAGGCTTGAATTTGTCTTCATCTCTGTTTTCAAAACACGCTTTTGTACGAGGAGGCGTTCCCTGCTGCCTGTCAGTCTCATGTGCACAGCTTAAGTGAGCCTGCAACCTGTACAGTGAAAACAGGAGGAGGAGACAAGGGAGAAAACCGATACTCTGGTCTGGGGTTAAACTTGTATAACAAAGCATCTTATATTTCCCACAGTACAGGACGACTGTAGTGGCTTATGTACAGTATGAGACAAAAATTAAACATTTATTTACCGCAAATTCATGCATCATCAGATCAACCCAAAATCCAGATATTAAATTGATTATACTTATTACCCGAGCCTCTGTGAAGTATTAGGTGATAGTAATTTGAGTGTTAACGCAGGACAATCCACTTAAAGTGTGGACAATACTTCAAACAGTTCCTATGAAGAGGAGGAGTCGCTTTCACAATGTGTGTGTGTGTGTTAAGTACGGCTCTCGCTCTTCGGCCTAGCACTAAATCCCCACCATGTTTGTCAGTGTTCTGATAATGATATTACAAAATCTAATTACGCGCAGCTGCATGAGCCGTCACATGCAAACAGAAAACAATATGGCGCTTTGATAAAAAAGATATCGCAAAATGAAATTAGGGGCAAAATTGCGACCGTTCGCGCACGCGCGTCCGGCTGAAGCCACGGGTCATAAAGATGGTCTATCTTCTATGAATATGTAAGAAGGATCATGTGCCGGTCAAGCTGAAATCACTGAGCTGGGTGGTCTGCTTAGTATTCATACATAGGAGTGTTCAAAAACACACACATTTACGCACGCACACCCACAAACCAGGAGGATATTTCCAGGGAAAAAAACCTCAGAGAGCGCCTTGGCCTCGCTGAAGGATGGGATCAACCTTTACTCTTTGTTTTTTTTCTGTTTCTGCGTCTGAAGTGTGTGCGAGTGTGTTTGTGTGCGTGTCCCAGCCTCTGATCACAAATCTCTCTTTATCTCTCGCTCTCTCTCCCTCTCCCTCGCTCACTCCACCTTTCCTCTAAACACTGCGAGCAGTGTCTGGGATAGTGTAAAGTGGCGTTGGGGAGAGATGAAAGGCTCCCAGTGCTCTTCACGGTGGAACTGAGCAGAAAATAAGCAGCCGCTAAGTCCCCCGATAAACAAGCGCACAGTGAAGCCAGGAAGCCATGCGTGTAAGTGCACCCTGACTCTGCCGCCCCTGAGACACAAACACACATGCACATTCCCAAACTGTAAAACATCACGCACACACACACATAATGTAGGTGAAGCATTATCTCACAGGCACCTCTATGCCTACAGCGCTGGTTCCCAACATGCGGGTCGGGACCTCCCAAGGCATCGTGAGATGATTACAGGTGACGGAAACGGTACAAAACTAATTCTGCAACTTTTCTCTAATCTCCCCCCCCCCTCTCTTTTGAAATCCAGGAGACTTTTATCCCACAGAGACGCTCATAATTATTCAAATTAAAGAGTCTGTAAAAGCTTCGTATTCAGGTGTCACACACCCAGGACACGAGAGACATTTCTCAAATATTAAAAGGTCCAGTGTGTAAAATTTAGAATCAGGAACTAACTCTAACATTTGATGCCAACTTTGAGTCCTTTGTACGTTACAGTATTTGGTTCTAGGTATGAAAAAGGTCTTGATGTTCGATACCTAACCCTTGCCAGTGCAGTGAGAGAGATAGTGGAAAGGGGAGGGAGGGAGACAAGGATGGAGTGAAGGATAGAGGAGAGGAAGCTGCAGGCTGTTTGCAAGGCCTGTGAGACCCGAGTCCGGATATGGCCTGGATATGCAAGGGAGAGTCAATTACTTCCCTCCTGGCTGCGCATACACACACACACACACACACACACACACGCGCAGACACTCACACACACAGACAAAAGACGAGTTGAAACGCTTTTGTTAAACATCACAGCTGGTGCTGAGTGAAACAAGACCAAAAAAGGGAACGTGCAGTAAACACTGTATGAACAGAGTGCACTTTGTATGAATGGAAATCTATAAAGGCTGTGCCTGTGTGTGTGTGTGTGTGTTGGTGCCCATTCCAGGGGTACCGGCAGTAAGTGAGTCATGGCTTTGACATTTCCATGCAGCGTAGTGTATTACATTACTCCTGCTGTGCAGCGGGACAGCCTTTTATCATCCTTGTTCATTTGCTGACCGTAGGCAACCGTCAACCTTTGCAAGCACGTGCACGCGGGCATACAGCCCAGCACATGCACGCACATACACACTCTCTCTCTTCACAGAGTGAGAATTAATATGTGTGTAATTCGATGGTGTGCACGTTTTCTCTGTGGAGGCGCCTCCAGTTGGTGATTGGCTTACTTAAAAAGGGAGCTAAACCCTTCTCAACCTCCTCCTCCTGCCAAGACTCAATCAAGAGTTTAACGTCACCGAGATTTGAGGTCATAAATCGTATCTGATGTGTTATCACACAGTTACCTTCACTTGAGGAAGACCGCCTGTGGTCAAAACGTGCATGCAGGATAAAAGGCAGCAAACAAACGAAGAGCCATGCCTGCAGCTTTAGTGCAAATTTCAGCGTGCTGACCGCCTCCATTTCCTTTGTACAGACGGGCTTTCCCACAACAGCACAAATGATGCTGTGTATCTGAGAAAGTTTACAGGGTGTTTGTCATCCTGACAGATGAAAATTCCAGACTTGGTCTAGACTTCCTGCAGACTGAAGACTGTCTGCTGTTACTGTAATTTCTTTTGAGGTTTGCGCGTGTTTTTGTATGATTTTCACCTTTTATGGGCACAGACTACTTTTCCACGCCATATTGCAACAAGACAAACTAATTTCCTTTTCACTAATTATTCAGACTGCACAGACGATGCATTCCGATTACTATCTTGCAAAAATTTTATGTAGGCGAGGAGCCGATGACTGAAACGTGAAATCTAAACACAAATACAGATTTAAATACTGACAAGGTAGAACATTTAAATACTTTGAGCTTTGTGCAATAAACCCGGCATTTGTTGGGTTTGTGTGTGTGTGTGATGCATTAGTCTTCCCTACCGGCAGCAGATGACAGCCTTGCAGGACAATGCCAAGTCAAGGAAGGCCTGGCGGAGCTCGAAGGACAGTGCATATTTCAGCGTCTGCCCATCGATGATCAGCGCCAGCTCATTTTCCTTCCGCAGAGAGTCGCCCAGGGACGAACAGTGAGCTGTCAGTTTAGCGCGGGTAGCCTACAAGGAGACAAAGACACAGAGGAGAGGGTTTGGGTTGACTAGATATTCTTCCTCTAACCACACAATCTATTAAAAGGCCTTTATATACACAACATCTCTTCTACAGTTAGTTTAAGTCCGCAACATGCACACAACCACATCAGTGCTCCTGAGGATGTGTCAGGAAATGCCGTTGGCTTACAGTGAAACCTAACCTCTAACCCTGAGCCTCACCACTAATTGCCAACAATCTCAAATCCTAATCTGTACTCCGACTGATCATAAGTCTAAATCTCACCCTAAAATTGACTCTTCTTCTGATGCAAACCGGCAGCCATCCCTTTCAAGTGACCGCATTTCCAGGTTTTATGTTTTTGTGGCGATACCGTGGCCACGCAAAGTGGTGGAAATACAAATCACACACACATCAAAAAACACAAAGACCAATTTGTTGAAAGGTCAAAACCGCTGACGGTAAATGGAAGACATGTGCTCCTGGTTGCACAGGCTGCTTTCATCTGGGGGAAAGAATTTGCTTCTGTGTACACCAAACAATTAAAAAAGCCGGCATAAAGTTCGCAGTTAGCCTCAACACAATCACAACACACTGACGCTGCCCGGAGGACCCGGGGGCACATTTAACCATGAAATCTTAAATCTTAACTTCACTAAGCGGCAACACACCGCAGTGGGTGAAAACATGCAAACGAGACACACACACACACGCGCGCAAGAGGAAAAATGGACTCATGTCGTTGTGGGGCTAAAATGCATCATTCATTTCTGCCGGCGGAGTGTGTGTCTGTGCGAATGCCAACTCGCCTGCGGGGGCAGTAGTTTGGGGGCAGTTTTGATGGAGCTCTTGATAATAGAGGAACAGGGATTAATAGAGAAAATAAACATCCCACAGAGTTGTAATGAATTCCATGTGGAGGAGCAGGCACGCTACAAGCTACCAGTCAGGCCCACACGCACATGAACGCACACCTGGATTCCTTATTTCCACTGACTGAAATCATGATCCCAATGTTACAGAGTATTAAAATGGATCTATGAAATAAAAATCGAGCCACCCTTGGTGCAAAACTGTCTCAACCTCTAACTTTTCACATGTTTTTCAGCAAGTATTTTCCAACATATTTTATGTATTTTGAAAGAATTGCAGATTCATTTGGACCTACTCTGACTCAACAGTTCCAGCTGTGGCTTAATGTTTGCTAGGAACTCTTTACACGAAGGAGATAACCAGGTGAATTCAGATTAAAAGGCAATTATAATCACACCGGCTCTCAAGAGAGGGAACACGAATGTCTTATCCATCATGCGTCGTCCAATCCTGCAGCAGACTTGCTCGCTCACTGGGACAATTTTGCCAGCTGCGGAATTCAGCTTATACACACAACAAACAAGCGGTGACGCACGATCAAACGCTCCAAAAAAAGCAGGAATTGTTTATGGAAACGACCGAGAAGCTACGCAGGACCAAACACCGGACTACAGAAGTGCACAAACGAATTGAGAGAACCTACCCAGACTCTCACAGTGGGTTACTGGCGGCCATCGGACCTGAGAGAGTCCAGTGACCCGCAGAGAGGTGACCCCTCTGTCCACCAATCAGCATGCGCTATGAGACAACACGCTCACATGTACATGTATGCATGCGATCTCATGAACAATGCGCTCTCTCTTCTTCTTGCCAAATAGCGATGCACACATGCGTCCACACACACCCATATATACACACACACACACACACACAACTGAGGTGTCCCTCCTCTTCCTAAAAAAAATCCTTGCTCTTGTTTTCTCAGCCTGGGGCTGTGTGTTTTTCTTTGTGTGCCGGAATTCCTGTTTGCATTCACCTTTTCCCCCCCAAACAGGGTAAAGGAAAACAAAAACATAATGAAAGGATTAAAGGAGATTACAGGTTGTCAGAGTTCTGAAACTCAAAAGTGTCCGCGTGTGTGTGTGAGAGAGACGTGCGCGTGTTTTTACAGAGGAGCGAAACATGTGTATGCCTGCGCGAGTGTGTCTGTTTGCACGTGAGCGCGCGAGGCGTTGTTTGAGCGTTCGGGCGTAAGTGCGTGTGAAAGAGATGAAAATCTGACAAAAAACTCCCCTTTTTTCCCCCCGCGCCGCTTGTCCTAACGTCATCGCAGAGGAATGGACGCAAAAAGCCTCGGCGCATAACGCAAAGTAAACAGCGCATAAGTGAAAAATGATTGTATAAAAACACGGTACATGACACACATTTAGTGTGGCGGCAGCGGCGGCGGTGGTGGGTGATGCTGTAACTCGTTCTGCATGCGCTCTTTCCTGCATGAGCGGTGATGTATGACATGTGAGGGGACAGACTTCTTACTGGAATAAAATAATGGCTAAAGTTTCTATGTGCAAACAAAGGAACTGATTATCAGCTCACCCATAACCCTACAAGCATCAATAATGAAACCATTTGGAACTGTGGAGTGCATCACATACCTCGAACTCACCCTGGACTTTGCTCAACACACCACTCCACCCTCCTCCCATACTCCTGTACTGCTTATAACCTGCTTCTTCAACTAGGAACAAACTGGCATGCGCCACACACACACACCACGCATCCAAAATCATTGGTCTCCCCACCGCCCAACCTCAACAGTAAAGCCATTACACGCAGAGCAGAATAGCACACGACTCCGGCCAACCCCTCAGCTCCCATGTGGTCATAGATACAGGTCCCCGGCCAGTAAGCAGGCACGCTACGGCAGGAGTTTCGTCCTTTCTGCCATAGCATCTCTCAACAAAGCACCCTGTGTGCGAGCTACGTGGTGTTTAAATGTTTATTTCTGTGGCTATGTTGTGGTGTTTCTCTGTACCTGTGTATTTATGTATGTACGTGAGGCTTTGTGCAGACGGTGACAATGAATTTCCTCGTAAGGACAATGAAGTATCCGTCTGTCCATGTGCCACTGTGGCGTCATAAAAGGCAGGAGGGCCACGCTCGTGGGTCAATCCTCAAGTGAATGCAAACAGCTCACCAGCCTGGCAGTGAGGTGCTAATACACCACAGCGACTTGTCACAGCAGGTCCAGTCAAAGCTTTAAGATAACCCGGGATAATAACCAGGCTAAGTCTGCAGGGAGCTGCAGGAGATTAAAAAAAAGGTTACTAAGGTGCAAACACTAGTTAGCGCTTAAAGCTAACAGGCAGCCACATCCAGCAAGTCTGGACCTAAACTGAAAAGTTTGAAAAAAGGTCCACTACGATCTGTTAACACATTCTCGAAGAGAACGAACATGACACCAAAGGAAAGTCCAATACTGTGTAACTTTCTTCTTTCTCACGCTAAATGACCCGCTATTTTTGGAGACCTCGGAGGAAAGAATTGCTTAATTCTTTGATTGCACCAGTTGCGATGTGACAGATCTTATTAGCAAGCATTTTTGGGCTCCAAACTAAATGTTTATTTTTCATATGCATCTGAGCTTGAAGAAGGCGGAAACACACACACACACACACACACACACACACACACACACACACACTTTGTGAACTGTGTTCACAGGCCCTTGCTGGGAATTTTATCAGGTTTATATTTGGATCACAAAATAGGCAGGGCATTGGGGCAGTTTGAGATTTAACAGGTCACCATCTCTCATTGCATACTTCACCATAAAATGCATAAGAACAAACAAACACACACACACACACACGTATCCATCTATCTGTCTAGAATATACAGTATATAAATGAACAAAGTGAAAATGGGGAACGCCAAACATTGATCTGTTCCAGACCACCCTCTCAATTCAAAGAGAGCTCAAGCGCTTGTGCCATTGTGACAAATGTACACAGGCAAGGTATAAAATATACAAAAAAAAGCACTAAGCAAGATAGATGAGGAAGGGTACAAAGAAAAAGGCCGACCGACGAAGGACAAGGAGTGTGAACCGGAGTCGGGGGGAAAAAGGGAGAGAGAGAGCGAGCCGCTGACGGAAAAGAAGGCGGGGAGAGACATGCTCATATCTGAAGTGCAGATTCTGTCACCAGTGAGATTTAATATACCGTTTAATTATCTGACTGTGCATCTGTGCAAACACCCACATCCTCAGCTGCCCGAGCCAGAAACACGCACACACACACACACACACACACACACACACACACACACGCACACAGTCACAGACAGACATGTGGATTAACAGTTGGAGGCCGGATGTACAAAAAAACTAATATAAATTGAAAAATACCAGAACAATAGAGCAAGTTGAGACACTTAAAATGTGAGTCTGTGTGTGTGTGTGCGCGCGCGCACATAAAGATGATTAATGAGCAGAGGAGAGATGCTGTTTGTTTAAGAGTTGTACTGCGGGCAGCGTGACAGGGAGAGGGGGATTGTGGGAAAGTTAGATGTAATGTATATTCAGAACTATCAAGCTGATCAGGGTATTTATGTGCCACTGCAACTAAAGTAAACAAAGTGTGTGTGTGTGTGTGTGTGTGTGTGTGGCATATTCGGGGATAAGCAGACAAATATAAAGCCTCCTTTTTATTACATTATTTGTGTGTGTCCTTCAGTATTGACCAAACACAGGGAGACAGGGCGAAGATTTGCGTCAGTCTGTGTGTGGCATGTGATCTGAAGGTGACAGATGGTGCTTGTCACAGCTTCAGCGGTCGCAAACCGTTTACCCAGGAGGCATTGCTCACAGGGTTTGTTTTGATGAGGAGGAGCACCAAAAGGAGATCGCATTACTACTCACTCGTCGCCCTTGCATGGCTCAGCTTAAAAAAAAAAAAAAAAAAAAAAAAAAAAATCGCTCCCTTCTTCTCCAGATTTCCTTTCTCTATCCAGATTGTTCATCTCCAACATGAAGTACAATAAACACTCTCCCCCTGTTTTATTCACAAACACACTCCTGCCATTCCACTAAGATAAACACACACATATTTTGTTGCTTGTTCTTGCTCTGCATCCAACACACACACACACACACAGGCACATTTTTCCTGTCTGGGCTGTGTAGTCGCTTCCTGTGTATAGAGAAGGTGCTGACAGATGTGGAGGTAGTAGTGTGAAGGAGACATAAAGCGATGAATGGGCTCAGCTGGGGAAGAGGAGAGAGGGGTGGGGGGCGGGGGGCGGGGGGGATGCATCTGCTGGAAAGGATCGGTAGGATCGCTGCACAGACCTGCCGTCACACTGATAACAGCAGAAAGAGGGCACGGCGGAGAGAGCGAAAAGCTGGGACAAACCTCTGACAACGAAGGGAGCGAAGGGTCAACCCGGAGGTGAGATTCTGATAAGCGGCCTCTGCTTTCGCTCTCACGCAGGTTACAAAGCGCACGGGGCATGAAAAAGCCACGCCGGCGCGAGTTATTTTAAGTGTCGAGAGAAGTGTCGCTCTGAAGACAGTGTCGCTTTCATCCGCGCGCTGACCGCCGATCACAACTGGAGCCCTCTGAAGTTATCCAAGCTGACAGGCATGACGAGTGTGACACCACGTGCACTCCTGAGCACGCTACGTACATGAGAGTGCCTTACTTTACTTACATCCATAGGTCTAAATGTAAAACCAAGTTAACAATATGAAATTTATGAGGGTATCCGATCTGGGATTTGTCGGTCAGGTGTAATTACAGTAACATATGTATAAGCGGATGTGAATCAGCATATATTATTCCCATCTTAACGTTGGCTTTGGTTGCAACACTTTATCATGTTGTTTACTCTGGCTCATATTTGCTGGGTCGCATTTACACCTACTTGAAAGTGCGACACACAAGCCCCAGGCGCTAAAGGAGACTATAGATCATGCACTCGTCACATGAAAAATGCCACTCGTGATGACCCGCGGTTTACGTTTCATGTCAACCAGCTGTCCCTCTCAACTTTCCTGTCCCCGTGCGCCAAATAGAAACGCGCGAGTACAGCCACTTTGAAAGAATGTCGCTCCTGTTGAATGATAATTTTTCATCTTTCAGCAATAATAACACCCTCGCCCAGAGCTGGTGCAAATTCAAAAACATACTCATGGACACAGTGGTTATCATTACTGTGTATTAAGGTGAGGCTTTCCAGCTGAAAGATGGATATCCCACTGCACTAAGTTGCTGCTAAATGGAGTGTATTGACTGGAAAGTCTTTGTCTGGGTTTGGCAAGAGAAAGTCTAAAAGTGCAGCACGCAGCGTAGCGTTATTCTCTCGATTTAAAGCACGCATTTGTCAGAGAAACAGCTTTTATGCGACTTCCTCGTTCACCTTTATTCAATTATTTAGTCAACAGCTCAGCTACTTTCCTACGCGTTCTCACCACGGTATTTTTGTTTATACTCGTTCCATCTTCAGACAGTGCCTCAGCAATGGGCTAAATCCTTCACTGCTGCAGCACATCCCGCGTCATCTCAAGTCATTCAGCTGTGGGAGAGATTTCTTTCTCTGCCTTTAAATATTTCCACGGAAAAGGGATTAGATAGTTTTCTTTTCTGGCATGTAGGAGCAAAAAAATCTGACTCAGACCTCATGATAACAAGAAACTCTTGTGAGCTTGCGTTGGACCTATCTACTGTGCATCTATGTGCAATCTCTAGGAGGAGCTTCCCCAAGGAAGACAGGCGTAACATTCCCCATGGCTGCAATTAAAGCTTATAGACAAGAATTTCAAATATGTATAAGCAATAACGGCGGGGGACACAAGTTCTTCTTCTTCTTCTGCATTTTTTTCTGCCGTTATCAGAGCCAAATGTTCCTCCTCATCCTCCGACCCAGACAGAAATCAGACTGAACTGTTTACTGGAAGAGTACAGTATGTGATCAAACACGCTAGACAGGGAACTAACAAAATCTTGCAAATCATATTAAAAACGATCCCCCTTTCAGGGCTAACTGTATTGACGTCCACCCTCCTGTACTAAATGCATAGGCAATGCTAAAGTACCCTGACGTTAAATGTTCACCCTGTCCAACTCAATTTATTCAGCGGTTAAGTGGCCTTGCACGCTGTCTGGCTTTTGACCAGCAGTTCCCAAAGTGTGGGAGCTTCCAGACACCACTTTGATGCATGCGAATGTAACGTCACAACTATTTCTTTTACTGGAAGTTGGCATACCACGGGAAAGCAAAGCGATTATAGGTGTGAAGTTGTGCTGTTAAATTCAAAATCGTGACCGACGTTAAAATCCTTTCGCGCAGGATCCCAACTGGATGCAACTTTAACCGCGCGGAGGCCTTTAATGCCATGTTGCTATAGACCAATAAATCCCGCTAAAAGCCCGAGACATCTGCGCAGTGACTTACATGAAGCAAGAAAATTATGAATGTAAACATAGATGTCTCCCCATCAAGGTTTAACACACACTTTGGGCCCACAAACAGTGCACTCACACACAAACCCATAAACAAACACACACTCGCACAGGGCTGACGCTTAAAATTTATGAGGCATAATCTCCCCCGGTCTCACATATAAACAAACTCTGTAAAAACGCTGTGATTGTGCGTGTGTGCGCGCACGGCAGACACACACGTACATGTGTGAAAGCGTATACACGGAGACAGACACGGAGACACATGACAGTAATCAAGCCACTTAAGTTAAGCAGTCGCATATGAAACCTGAATGCAAAGAACACAGAACTGGGGCAAAAAAATCTAATCTGGGGATACAGAATGTCTCGGATCTCACTTTAAATAGCAAAAGGAACATAAATAGACTGAACACATTTACAGTGTGTGCATGGCTTCCAGGACGTGTATGTGAAAGAGACCGACGAGGAGAGAGAGAGAGAAAGAAGAAGTGATAGTTCAGCGCTCGTCTCTTTTCATCCCTTCTCTCCAAAGGGACACCAGAGACTTTAATTACCTGCACCTGTGAGCACACAAAGAGCCACACCCACCAATCTGCCTGTGGACCACACCCTAGTTCCCACGGTAACCTGCCACCCCACCACGTTACGACCCCATCCCTCCTGTATCGGCGCACACGCACACGCACGAGAGGATGTCGACGAAGGAGGCCAGAAGGAGTAAGAAGAAGGTGTACTCACGTCCAGGGAGTCCTCGTTGACGATGATGAGGGACATGCCGTGTGTCACCAGACGACAGGAGTAACCTGAGGAGCGGGAACAGATAGTGGAAGGCAGCAAACGGGGGGTGGGGGGTGGGAGGGAGATTAGATTGACTCAAAACCCAAAACACAGGTGAAAAACTGGTCTCATGTGAGACTGGATTGGGGAAAAAAAAACCTTAAAAACAAAGCACAAAGCTACCACATTCTCCTCCATCAACCTCCAGCTGTCACAGCTCTACACAACTGTTCATGATAAACACAGCAAAACGTGCAGTGTCAAGTGTCACATGAAAACAAATGGAAAATTAAAAAGACCGTCTGTGCTGCATGCTCTCCGAGGATGTCCCAGCTTTTGAACTAAGAGCGACAAGTGTCAACGCGAGGCGTTTCTATTTTCGAGTCTTGTTTTTGTGGACATCTGCTATCGGCCTCCTCCACAAAGTGCCAAAGAGGAACCAAATGCACTAATGTCATTGCTGTGCAAATTTTAGCCCATTCTCGCCGGCGTCCACTGGCACATTTCCCTTAGAGATTGGCGACACGTCTGGCATTTCGCGGCCCACACAATGCCCGCCATTCTGCTAGTGATGATTTAATTAACTCCACAATACATAAAGTTTCCCCACACAGGCTGCTGGATTTGCCTACGTCGCTAAAAGCACCCTCGTATCTGATGAGCTGCTCTCGATTTTTTCCATTTTTCGTGTGACTTAACCTCACGTTCAGCCGCACTTTACTTGAAATCCTTTTACCTATGTTAATGGCCGTCTCCTGCTTGTCTCCAGTGAGGACCCAGATCTTGATGTCGGCCCTCATCAGAGTGGCGATGGTCTCTGGCACACCAGCCTGGAGACGGTCCTCTATGGCTGTGGCGCCCAACAGCATTAAGTTCTGTTTGGTTCGACAGAGGAGCGTGACAGATGAAGAGACAGAAAGAAAGATTCAAGGAGAGAGTGGCAACAAAATGTGGGCACACGAGAGGAAAGTAGGTTATAATAAATCATATTTAGGCTACAAATTCAGCCAGACATCACCAGCCTGTATGTGAGAGCTCTTTCTCTCCAGAGAACATCATCCATATCTAATTTGAGAACGAGAACGATGCCAGAAAATTCAGTTCAGTTGGTGCAGCAGTACATTTTGGACCTCTGTAACAACTCTGTGTCTCCGTGCCAAGAAGTAACCCATTACCTTTCCTCCCCTTGCTTTAATTTGTTCAGCATTTAAATGCATGTGTACCCTCATTAGACGCACTCGGACGCACACACACAAACACTCGCACAGACACACAAGTTAACACTGCTGTGTTGTTGACTCCAGTTTTATGGGGCTTTTGGCAGGCTGGTGCAGGTAATTACCCTTGTGGTCTTCCAGTCTGAGCTCCCCTCCTCCTCCTGCTTCCTCTTTTTTTTTTTTCTTCATCTTCACTTACTTTTCTCACCTCGGCTCTCTATGCTAAAGCCTCGGCCCCCCCCCCCCGACTATCAGTCAAACTGGTCTGAATATCCTCTCGAGTGAGATTCTGGTCGCTTCTCGCCGCAACCTTTCTGACCAACTAATGCGACGTTTCTGCGGTGTCAATCTTTTTTCTGCTAAATGCAAAAGACACTTCAGAGAGTAAACTGACTGCGTGCTGAAGATTACGGGCCATCATGAATAATGAAGGAGCGCTGTGATTGAAAGGTGGGAATCAATGGAGCCACTCTGCCACCTGCTGGCAAACGCGATGTGTGCGTTTGTGTGTGTGCTTGTGCGTGTCAGGACAATAATTTTACATTACAAACATTACATTTAATCAAAGGCAAGCATGTCAAGCAGATGGGCGCGTTTACCTTTTCCAGCAGTTCGTAACACTCCTCTAGTTTCTGAGCGCGGTCTTTGAGCACAGTGCTGACGCGATTGTACTCCTTCAGCCACTCCTGGTAGGCGTCTTCCTCCAGGTCCACATAGGCGAAACACAGAGTCCTCAGGCCTGGACGGATGGGAGGAAGATAAAATGATCGATCGAGTGAAATCAAATATCTTTTAACCAGAGAGAAACTCGACTTTGGCTTCTGCTTCTTGTCTCCCGTCGTCTTTCCCCCCCCCCTCTTACCTTCAGTAGCAAACTGTTCCAGATGAGCAACAGTTAATTCTTTGTACTGGGACGTCTCAGTCAGACGCTCGAAAATGACATTATCCTGCAAACCATCAAAATGAGAAATTTGAGCGTTAAGGTTTTATAGATATTTGGAGTGCTGAATTGAAATCATAATGAGATAAACATACAGCTCCTTTGCAGTACAGCCGTAGCTTCCCATTGGGGGTTCTGACCACCACGGACATACGTTTGCGGTTACTGTAAAGGAAGCGGTGGGTTTAGATTTTTAAAAAAAAAACACTACAGTCTTAGATTACTGAGTTATTTATTGACTGAGAGAGACATTTATGGGAGTGTAACCTGGAAAACTCCAGCACGTTCAGCAGCTCATAGCTCATCTCTTTTCCTCTCTGAAACACACACAACAAAATGTCAGATCCAAAAAAAAACAGCTCTCACCGCAGCAAAACACACAGACACACACTTACAGCTTCGATTATGACTGAATGTGGAGTTCTTGCAGTGAAAACGAAGCCAAGTCCTTTGGCCCCTTTGACCAGCGCTCCTTCATCTGGCGAAGAGGCTTGGTAAATGATCTGGTTTTCCTCTCGCTCGGGGACCACCGTGTGGCACACTGCCATCATTGTCAGGAACTCACAGATTTGAGGAGACGTAGGCTGAAAAAACACACACACGCGCATAATAGATGGTGTTTTGAAACAGCTACCTTTTAGTCATTTTTGGGCATGATATTTGCTTCAGATAAATAAATAAAAATGAGAAAAGCTTCAGAGACACCTACATGGTTCTTCTCAATGTTTTGGATGAGCGCTGGGTCGTCAAACTCTGTGGAGTTATTGCTGCTGGACGGCAGATTGCTGCGAGACAAGGAAAAGCAAGCGATGACAGTTCAGAGTTATTTTAGTTTTGGACGTTTTTAAGCATCGTAGGCTCATTTTTTTGGTCTGTTGTTCAGATCAAAGCGCGCACACAGAACAGTCATTACTCAGCTAAAACATGCAGAGCCTAAAATAAAGAAGAGAATACTGGACAGGGGAAAAATGGAAGAGACGGTCAGAGGAGAAGGTGACTTACCTGAAGTCCTCCATTGAGCGATCGCAGTCAAGATCGGGGAAGTGGCTGCAGTGATGAATGAGGTTGTACGCAGAAGGAATCAATCAAGTTGATGAGTTGATTAGTTCATTTGATTAAGCGTGCAAGAGTTCAATAAACTGAATTAATAAGAGTTGGTTGAAAGTTAGTCTAACAATTTGTAATTAAAAAGGAAAGGGTGGATTTTAGTGGCATTTTTAGTGGCTCCGTTACAGATAGAGCTAAGAAAAAGAAGATGACTGACCCATATGTGATTCCCGCGATGGTACACTTCTTAAAGTGCATGACGTTACAGGTCAGAGTTCCTGTCTTGTCGGAAAAGAGATACTTCACCTGGAACAGACGGACAAAAATGGTCATTTTGGGGATTCCTACCTCCGTTCTCTAGCCACTGATTATGAGGAGGAGGATGAACTGACCTGGCCCAGTTCTTCATTGAGATTGGACGTTCGTGCCATGGCCGGTGTGTCTGTCTCAGAGTAGTACATCTCAACGTCCTGAAGGAGAAGGCAAAGTGATAGGGAATTATTTGACTGCTTAAAAGTACATTTGAAAACGTGCGTCACGAGACACGTACCCAGTTGATGAAGAGGGCCTGCGTGAACTTCACCACCTCCAGAGTGACCAGCAGGCTGATGGGGATCAGGTTGTTGTACAGGATGATGAACGTCAACAGGTTATATGCAAAGTTAGTGGAGATGTCACCTGCACAGACAAACAGTATTCGCTTATTTTCTCACCCTTAAAGTCTGTCTTAATCTCACTGTAAGGAGATTTATGTCACAGATTGTGAAATGTGGTATGTGTGCGAGTGTATTCTCACCAGCCCGGGACAGGTACCAGCACGCATCTTCAGTGTGTTCTCTGTTCCAGATGGCGGCGCCCACGGAGCTGATCAGTGCCATGACCAGCAGGATGCCAAACAAGACCAGGATCTGCATGTTGGTGACTCGCTCCACATTGGAGCGCTTCAGCGGTGCCTTGGTGGAGTTCTGGGAGGTGGACAGGTCAACGAATGCAACAAGTGAGAAACACGGAGAGACTTACTCAGTTACAATGGTTTATCTGGATAAAAAGTCCACTCGTCCAACACCTTTGCAATGTGTAATACTCAATTACAAACTTAAACATCAAATTCAAGGACTTTCCAGGCCCAGTTCCCTTAAATTCAAAGACCCAACATGACATATTTTGAGAAATGGATCAAGATAAGACAGTGAACCTTGAATGTGTGATCGCTTCTCAATTTTCTGTTATAGCAACGGCAGACAACACGGTCATTTGTCTTTAATGTCGCATAGTAATATATATATATATATATATAAATATAAATAAATAAAACAGAATATTGTGCAAGCTGAGCGATAGAGATTGTGTGAGGCACATGTGCAGACAGTGGAACATCGTCCATTTAATTTGAGTAAAAAGAAAACACATAAATTCAAGCACTTTCAATGACCCATATCTATTTTCAAAAATTTTCACTGCCTTGATTCCCCCCCCCCCCCTTCAAATTCACAATAGAATGAAGGATTTCAAGGACCCACGGGAACTGTAATTATTAAAACTTTTTCATCATTTTTGGCAGAGGAATGTATCGGCGATCCAAGCGCCGAGACAGAGGATTAAAAGTACCTCTCGACTCTTGGATGTGCTCCCAGTAATGAATTCGCCACGCACTTAATTAAAAGCTCTAGACTATTTCTGTGAAGTTCACGAGGAAAGGGGATTCGTAATTATTTTTTTAAAAAAAACAAAAAAAACAAACATATCAAACGAAAGACAAAAATTAAGACCAAGTGGTTTACTGTATTCAGAAAACAAATCGGGCTTACTTACCTGCATCAGTTTGGAGTCATGGCCGGTGTAGACAACTATTCCCACAACCCACTGTGTGTTTCTGAGCTGGGCGCCTCGCAGCAACACCTGGTCTGGACCCAGGGGAGCTGGACTGAGGACAGCACGAGAGATTATAAGTAACAAAACATGATGAATGAATGCAGATTTAGGGCGACCTGCATTTTTTTTCAGCTATTTGTCATCTCAAAGTTTCATTTTATAAAATCTGTTTTTAATGAATGAGAAACATAAATACATGAGAGGTTACACTTTCCTATCCGTCAACATAATCTATGATATATAAACAGCTTCACTCTGCTGTTTTGGCCAGATGTTTGTACCAAGACGCTACTTATAAGTAAAATAAATTAACCAAATGTAAAATAACACCGACAATACTCAATAACTGATTAGGGAGTAGAAACTGTGTGTGTGTGTGCGCGTGTGTGTGTCTTACTTCTGGTTCTCGAGCCGCAGAGTGCCAGTGAAGTCATACAGGTGTCTGTTGGGGCCTTCGCACTCCAACCGACCAGACAGTGCAATCAAATCCTCGAGTGTCTGAGCAGCAGCTGTGAGTGGGAGACCCTGGAAATTTTTTTTTTTTTAATAAAGTCAAGGAAAGTTTACTGACGTACTTTTACCAAAATAGGATCATGTCGATGTACATTATAGAAACATCTTTTATTAATTTGGAACGACTATTCGATGTTTCTGAAACAACACAAACTCTCTACTTTCCGTGTCATACCTGTCTGATCTTCAGGTTGGTTTCTCCATCCAGGTTGGAGGTCTCAGTGTAGCACATGGCCTGTGGCTCGCTGTGGAGGAGAAACATTGTAGTGATTAAAACGATGAAGCCACCAATCAACAGGAAATAAGTCAACAACAATTTTAAATAACTGATTGAATATTGAAGAATTACCTTCTAAATAACTGCTGATAATTATTAGCATTGATAAATTGACTTTTTTTGACTGCTAATCAACTTTAAGACAACGTGTTAGTTTCCTTTGATTTAAGCTGGGAAATCATAATTACATTTTACACACACTAATCGATTAATCAAAAGATTAGGCAATTGATTGACTGATAATAAAAAAAAACATTAGTAGCGGCACTAAAAAGCAGTAAAACACACAACAAATGATTGAGACAGATATATTAATAGGCAAACATGCACAAATGAGTCCACACACACACACAAACACAATGTCTGACCTGGAGGACACAATAACCATGTCAGCTGGAAGGTGCTGGCCATTCGTCACCTTCACTATGTCGCCTACCGCCACCTTGTGGCCACGCGGCAGCAGTGCGACAGCGTGCGAGAGAGAAAACAGGTGGGGGGGAGAAAAGAGAAAAAGAGGGGTGTTAGGGCAGAGAGGGATAAGGTAAGGGAGGAAGACAGAGAGAGGAAACAAGAGGCAGGTTAATTAGTGACCAATTGGGACGCAGCCAACAGAGAGAGAGAGGGAGGGAGGGAGAGGGGATGGTCTTGAGATAAAGTGACTGTGGCAGAGCAGAGTAAAACACAAAGATCACAAGCACGTGGATAAGAAGAATGAAGACAAGTTTCACAGTTCAAGGAGACATGCTGCATCAGCCGCAGCCATTCCAACTCTGTTAACCTTACGAGAGGAGAACAACTCTTTAAAACTGGGGAAACGCCTTTGTCACTTTATAGCATAAACCAAAGAAATAACTACACAAATAAGATCAAAACATGTGCAATTAACGTCACCAGGACCAGACGAGCGTAACCACAACCGACGTGCCACATGAGGTGCGGCGTAAACTATTTAATCAAGTCCTTTAGTATGCTTGTGCTCCTGAGATCTGGAGATCTGGAGCCACAAACTTGTTTTCCTAGTGAACCGGAGGGCAGATAAGGTTGATTTCAACACATATCATGAGCTGTGATCTGAGGAAGGTTTGCTGCGGCATTATCGAGTCGTAAACACCGCCTTCTGTTAGGGGACCTGTGCAAAATTAAATGTAACATGTCTCTTCAGAAAGGGGAAACACTTTTCTTCTCTCTTTAACACGAACATTACAGAGTTGGCGGGGCAGCTCTGAGCAAATCCCCTCACCTGTTCTGACCCTGAATTACACGGAGGTTACATTCCTGCTCTACGCTTTTGACACCTACATAACGAAGACTCAAATGTGATTTGATTTGACCCGCTGGAGTAAAGCTGCACGCAGCTGGGTGCTCAGCTAATGAGTACTCTCAAGATGAAGACCGTCTTTGTGGGTTCAGGTAACTTTAAGAAGCAGCTCTCTGGTTCTATATGAGCTACAGGCCAACGGAGAAAACTGATGTGCCCATGTGTGGTGGGAATATTAGACAAATCAAGCCAGACGTACAACAAACTCAATTGTTGTAAAACATCAATACTAATTGGAGGAGTGTCGTTTCACTGTCAGGGATCCAAAGCAGACAGATCCTCACCAGACTGAGCGACTACAGACTAGCCAAGAAGCAGAACGCCGCTTAAACTGTGGACTGAATATGGAACCGATGCACAACAGGTGAGAATGACACAAATGCACTTCCTTGTTTGCACATTTAAAATATTCTGCACACTGCCAGGAATACTTGCAATTCCTGCACAGCTGTACAGCTCTTTTCATGTATATATATTGATATTGTTTATATTTAACGCTTCATTTTTGAAGCTTCTTTACATTTTTTTACTGCACCAATAACACCAAGACAAAACACAACAGGGTAAGGAGAGAGAAAGCCAAAAGCACAGGACCGATGAGTGAGAGAGCAGCAAAGATGAAGCCCGCGATGATAGCGATACCTGTTTCCAGATGATCGTCTGCCAGGCTCCGTTCCGCAGCACTGAGAGACAAGGACAACACAGCCATCAGTCAGCCTATAGAGCGGCGCTCATACAGTATTCATAGCGACTAAACTTTTGTCTGGGATCTACGCTATAGTGAGTGACAGACAACAGCTATTCAGTCAGCCATGAAAGGAGAACAAAACCCGCACAAACAGACACAAGAACATCTCGTGGAAAAAGCGCGCAGACAGTCGAGGCGCGTTAACGAGCACGCATGCGGACGATACCTGTCGTCTTCTTCTTGTTTACGGTGTTGTCTGCTTTGTGTCTTTTCTGTGGAGACGCAAACAAAGATTCATTATTCAAAAGAACCACGATGTCTCCCTCCAACGCTTTAAAAGTTAAAAAGTCACAGAAAAACTCACGTAGTCCTCTATGATCTCTTTGATCCCGGCCACTGTGAGGATGAAGATGAGCGGGACCAGCGTGGTGTAGCGACCGGTCGGCGATACATCGGGGATTTGCTGATGAGAGTCAAGAGAAGTAGCACTTAGAAATCACTCCCGATAGCGAGTGTTGAGTAGCTTAAAACACCCGTAATGGACCATCACAGCGATGGCACAGATAAGCATTAGTTGTTTCTGCGTTCAGCTGTGCGCTACATTCAGAATAACCGGATACTCAAAACCGTTAGCTCAACGACCCTTTATTTCAACTCATACAAGACAGTGGAGTATAATGAGTGCACTGCATAATAAATGGGCGTACAGACAGGCAGTGAGAAGGCAGTATGACATTTCATGAGGCTCACACACAGACACACACCCCTCCTCCTACCATTCATGGGACAGATAACACTGTCAACCAATCAGCGGGCGATTATAGTGTGGGATTTGGGATCATCCCCTCGCAGTCGTCATCAAATTTCTTCTTAAATTCACTAAAATTAAGCTGCCAAAGGGCCAAACATGTTGTGAGGAAAGCAAGATGCAATATTTAATTGTAGAAATTAGAGATATATGATAAACAAGATTCATATTTATCTCTTTATTCTGTTCCTCCTGGCTTTTTGAGGACACGTACCAAACTTAGTTTTTGCCATCTTGAAAACAACTCCTGATAATCCATATAAGTATTTCAAAAATAGCTCAGCCTGTTTGAATATTGCTTTTTACTCTTCTATCATCTAAAGCCTGCGTGGGCCACAGAATAAAACCGAAACCAAACAAACAGACGGCTTTGTGGTGATTTTTGAGCGTGGGGTTTACCTGCATGAGTGCGATGAACAGGAAGAAGGCGTTGGCAGCACGCCTGATCTGCTCATACAGGAACCGGGGCAGAAAGGTGAGCACCCCATACTTGGTGGTACTGCAGAAGAAGACAAGAAGAAGAGAGGAGACTTTATTTCCTTTACATTCAGACAGATGGAGCCAGAGCCAGGTAGTGCATTAGCAAAAGTGGAAATGCATGCATATATAATGTGCTAATGATTTTTTTTTTTTTTTTTTTACCTGACACACTCAAACAGCATTACATTAAAGGCCGAATAACTCCAGGCTCCATTTGGGTTTTATTATTAGAGACACTTAATTGTGCTCAGAGTGGGCAGAGCTATTCTGGGCTGCTCACACATCACATCTATAAGTAGACCAATATGTTTAACCCAGCAATCTAAATTTAGACACAGCATCCCAGAAAAGAGGTACAAGAAACTTTGGCACCTCAACCTGTCTGTCAATCAACAGCATTGATCAGACAACTGTATTGATTAGCCTTGATATAGTGAGGAGCTACCGTAAGAGCTTTTAGAAAGGCTAAAAATAAAATGAAAACATCAACCTTCAAGTCAAGGCCGGACTTGTTTTTTCCTGTGCAGCCTGAGTGAAAAGTAAGAGCTCCTGCACTGGCTGTTGTTTAATGGATAGTGTGTGTTTGTGGGCGTGAGTGCATCAAGTGCATGGGCTGAATGGTGAAACACACGCCTCGATCACAGTGCGAAATCTCCTAGGAGATGAACCCGTACCCGCTTTTTCCGTCGGCCTCACTCGCACAGACACCAAACTACAAAGAGCAGGACATTACACACAAAACAGGGCAGCAACAGCTGTTAGTGTGTGTGTGTCTCTCTCTCACACACACACACACACACACAGACTGAATGTCCTGACCCTCATGCTCTGGATACCTCAGAGTTAGTGATACTTTACCTATGATCTAGCAGATAAAGCTGCCTTAATCTAATCAAGGACAAGTGATACCAGACTCCACACACACGCACGCACAAAGACACACACATTTCCACTGAACAAGGCTAAAAAAAAAAAAAAAAAAAAAAAAGAGGCAAAAACATCTGGCTATGTTATTTTTTCATACTATAGATGTCCAACTTGCTGGCGGTATTAACAGCTGTTAGCTGCAGGGGTGATGCTCTCCTGTTGCTGTGTGGCTCTGTCATGTTTTCTTTATTAAAAAAGGTCAGTGTTCTTCATAGGTTATAGCCCAGCAAAAAAAAAAAAAAAAGACACTTTGCTAAAGTCGGAGAGGAGTCATCCCTCTAAGTGGGATAACACAGACGTTTGTAAAACAAATTATCGAGCACTAATGCCCAAAAACAAAAAAAAACAACTGCATTCAATAAAATATGGAACTGAGGGAATGGAGAGAAGGTGAGTGTACGGATAAAAGCTGCAAGGCTTTAATCTCTGAAAAATCAATGAGGCTATTGAACCTTTAAAACATAAACTAAAGAGTTACAGGAACACAGGGACATCAGAGGGCAAACCTCTGGAGACAAACCCGCTCTTGATTGTCCAATCAGCGTACAGCAGAGGCAGATCGCCACACGTGATCCTATCATGAGCCACACAGCAACCGCCTTAATCTCATTTGTAGAGCTGAAAAAGGCTCTTTTATGAGTGAAACTCAATCTCCTGACAATAACGGCAAACCATTCAACTTCGACTGACTAACAACTTGGAGAGAAGCTGAGCTCCCTGTGGCGCCGGTTTGTACGTACGAATAGGAATAATAGAAGGTAACGACAAGGGACAGATTCAATGGGCGTCTGTCTGAATCAATCTCTAATACAGTTAAGCATTTACAACCACAAGCAACCCATAAAAATATGCCAACGACAGCTGGGATGATGTTGATAACTTGCCCACTGCAGGACATGCCATTTGGTCTTGCTCATGACCCTGACTGTGATGGATAACCACATACAAACAGGAAATTCCCTCGTAAATTCACTGTTTAAACCACAGAGTGTCACCAAGACACGCCGGCACAATGTGGAAGATTTGTTGTCCCGTGTTCGCCTCAGCTGCTGAGAAATAAGATCAGACAGCTGTGAGTGAAATCCAGTCATACCGAAATGACCCCTGACAACAACACAACCTTTGACCAGCTACGGCAGCTTTCTGTAATCCATGGAAACGTGTGGAAGTGTAGTTACTTTACTTTTATTGGCAGCCTTAAATATTTATGAGGACGTATCGACTAAGCAACGCGACCATGTAAAGTTGTTAAGCCAAGCACTTTCGGCCGAGATTCTTCGGTGGACTTCAGGCAGTGACATATGTCAGCCTCACCCAATACGACGGCCTCTGGGTTGCAAATAATTACCTAATAGGTGAGTTATTAAAAGGAGCCATGAAAACAGAGTTTCACCTGTGAAATAGTAGCAGCTGTTGCACTGAAACAAGTATAAGTTGAGGCAAAACTCAAAAAGGAAAGCATGCAACTAAAAAGAGAGAGAGAGAGAGAAATCGAAGAGGTCCAAAGTCTACTCGTCGCACATGGCATGCCAGGAAAAACACACAAATAGGCTGTAATGCCCTTCACCCTGGTGACACGGGGTTAAAACCCCTTTTGGAGGAAATAGCCACACGCTTTCCTTTAACAAGACAGCAAATCCCTACAAGTTAACCTCCCTGGAAAAGACTAAAAGGGACAAACTATTCTCATTAAAGCAAATAAAGTGAGCTATTCTGATTTGAATAGATAAACTGACTGGAGACAACCTTTTAGTTTGCATGCAGACTTTCAGTGGACATGCATCCCAGCAGAAAACATGCGGCGCCTCACCTGACATGGTTGTCGCAGAACTTGGTGTTCTGTGGCCGGTTGAGCAGCACCGTCCGCGCAGTGGCGTCTATGGGATCCGCCTGGGAAGTGGTCCCGGACATCTCATCATCTGCCTTGCGGTAACCGGCGGACGAGCAAGCAGGTCCTGCACCGTTGGATTGATGGGAGAGAGGCGAGGCTGAGTGAGTGCGAGTGAGAGACAGTGAGACAGAGATAAAGAGAGAGATAGAGAGAGAGGGGGAGAGAGAGAGACAGGCGGAAAGAAAGAGAGAGAGAGAGACAGAGACATAGACGGGAGACGTGGTTTACAGTTCAAAACCGGAGGCGACCAATTAGTACCAGAATCTACTGTATGCTGATGTATGCTGAAGCCGGTGGGGTCGATTTAATGACGTTTCCAGTTATAAACACACCCCCTTGTCTTTCAGTATTATTATGCAGGTACCGTCAATGCACACACACGCACGTTTCGCGACGCCCACGGGACCCCCCAGCGTATAATGGATGTGCTGAGGGATGCACAATGGCGAACAAACACACCGGGTTTGTCTGTTTTTATCAGCGCGTCAACTTGTCCAGAGGAGACCCGACGCACGACGCGGCTGTCATTGCGCCACATGCATTAAAATATAATAGGATAGGGGTAAAAGTGACACAAGAAGGATGCAACACGCTTCTCCTCCTCCTCCTTCTTCTGCAGACTCCCCGACTCCCCCTGCCAGCCTGGCTTTGTCATCTCCAACCATTTTAAAAGCGTCGTGATCTGCGCTCATTCACCCCCGCATGCTCTCCGAGGAGCGGGGCATTTATCACCCACGAGTGCGCATCCTAAATGCCGGTGTAAACACGTATAGCTCTTGCGGTGAGGTGAAAGCGAGAGAGCAATGCAAACAGGTCTTGCACGCCACAGTTTACTCAGCTGGTACAACAAAACGGCGAACCTGGGCGAGGACAGATGCAGCGGCAGCGGCAGCGGCAGCACGCCCGTGCCTCCTCTCTCCTCCTTCGGCTTTGCTAGAGAGGAAGCTCCCGGCCCTGGTGTAAGATACTGGCCCTCCAAGCTCCACCGCCGTGTCATCTGGCCACCAGCCTTTTTTTTCTCTCTCTTTCGGGCGCGATTTTGGACGGATCTCCTCCCTCCAAAATTTCTGATGCTGAGCGGCTCACTGCTGCAAGTCCAGACAACAAGAGGAAGCCATATGGAGCTCCTTCGGTGCTGCGGAGGGGCAAAGCCGGGGCTCCGCTTTTAAAGGGCCAGAAGCCTGATATCGCCTTGAGGTCTTGTGGTCAGGCACAGATGGGTCAAATGACATCCTCAAGGCAGGAACCATGCATCAGGAGATCACTTCATGTCGCTTCCCGTCGGCTGTGATGTCTGTGCAGCAGCAGTGATCACCTACAGGTTTCTGCCTCACATTTTTATATTGAGTTTGCGTAGAATAGATGCGCACGGACTCCCTGTATCTCCAGTAATGAAAGCTATAATTAGAAAGAATGCATTCATCTAGAAAGTCCTAATTATCTGGTGATATTATTTTCACAAACCCTTAAACTGTGCCTGTGCTTTATCACTAAACATCCCCACAACTCCTGAAATATTGCTACATTTAACTCTTCTTAAAACATCTTCGGGGATTGTATTTCTTATTTGAATATCTGTATAATTTCTTGGGTTATGCGTGCTGTGTGTGTGTGCGCGAGTGTGTCTGTACGGGAAAACAACAACAGGCTAATTGCATGAATAATTTAGAAAAGAATAAGCGCTGCCAGGCTTTAGCAGATTAGATTTCCGCAGTCCTGAAACCCTCTTTCTGCACCACAATAGACGGGGTAATTCTCTCCCCTCATCAATAACCAAAATTAGGTTACTATCATTATATTCCACTCAAGCTCGTGGTTCTAAAGTAGGTGGGGAATTGTAAAATGACCTGCAGAGACCATACCCAGTCAGTCTTATCTACTGGACGTGCACTATTAACACATGAGACCACTTTTCTATAGAAAAGACATTATGTGTTTTTAGAGTGCAGCCGAGTGTTGACTGAAAGGGAGGCACTTCTTACTTTCAGTTTTTATTCGAGTACGCTCCGTTGCCATTCTACCCTCGCAGAAGAGGCCGGCTCGACCTTTTAAGAGGCTCGAACGCTGTTAAAATTCCAACCTTATAGTGTCAGGCTATTCCGCCCTAGCCCCACAAAGTGTCCGCACGAGGCAGAGCGGGAGCAAGGGTCAAAGTCTGTCCAAGCAAAATGATAATAACCAGCCTATCTCTCATCTCTATATCTCTGACCAGGCTATTACCTCCGGACCTAACAGAGATATAAGTCACAATCACAGCTCAGCATGCTGGAAACGGCACAGGGGTCAATCAAGATAACGAGTGATTGTAAGGAAATGATTGAGGATGATACAAGGTTAAAAGGTAGTGAAGGGCAATGCATAGCGTGAACTGTAATGTCATCTTTTGCTTCACCGTCAGGATGCAAATCTCTTTCCTTCTGATGCCCTTCTCCCTCTCTCCATCCGCTCTTTCTTCCTGTTGCTTATTTCTTTTCTTGTGGAATTATTTATTGTGCCGCTCGCCGCCCCATACCTCTACTCTTTAACCCATCGAGACCCCACCTTTTCGAAAGCAAGATCAATATGTCTTTCTCAGCAGCCCACTTCGGCTCTGATTCACTTCTGAGGAGATCAATGCCACCGTTACTCATCTCTGATGGAGTAGAGACGCAGTCACCTCTGTAACTCATTACTGATGCATCTCCGATGAGTCAGCAGCAAAACCCCGGCAGAGCGCGACCAGGTCTGTTACATATGAAGCACCCGGGCTGGCCGAACAGGTACCACTGGTCTGATATCCTGCTGCCAGAACAGGTAAGACTAGACTGATCCAACCTCAGCAAAACACACCGATCTCGTACCCTGCCGGCAAGTTAGCCGTTTGGTTGGTGAGGCTTGAACAATTGCATCTATCATGTAGCACAGCCTTTTTCTCTACCTGTGCGATTAGACCTCTATTAAGCCAAACACATCTACACACAATTACCCACTGTTGTGAGCAGAACAAGGGTAATGTACAGTTAAATCCATCACATACATCATTTGCAGAAGTCATCACTCAACACAAGCTTTATAATATCCTTAAATGGAGTAACAACTTTGTTTTTTGGGCTGAGCCCAAGCTGCCCTGGCCTTTAGCCAAACTTTTAACTGATAAAAAGCAGACTAGGCTACTGAATAATGGATAGCGACAGGCTGCATAATTCATCTACATTTTCCAGTATGTCCAGAACATATTTCACTAGACACTCTGCCTTGATGCCGCGCTCCAAACATGTCAGCCGCTGTCACGCTGTCTCCCTCAGCTATTGTGTCAATAAGTGCGACTGCCACGTTCGTGTTTTAAATGCCACAAACACGACTTCTGAGATGTGTTTCATTCAATCAGTTCTAATAGAGACGCGCCAGCTTCCAAACACCCGGCTCAGAGATGAAATGAGCCAGAAAAGAAATAGCTACTAATCATAACAGCAGTTATAGTAGAATGGCTACAATTATCCGCAGCTGTCGAGGCGCTCCCACCCCCAGAAGGCGCGCTGAAGACAGATACGCTGGTTGTTTTTTTTTTCCTTGAAATCTGTCAAAACATTTTAGATGCATATGCACTTGTGTGGCTGGATGTGCATGGCAAATCACATAAATATCACATAAAAGGTTGCATTATTTATCCCGGCATGTTTGAAAGCTTTTAAAACCACTGCCTGAATACAGCAAAGCAGCCACACCCCGTGTTAAAGTGTACTTGGGCCGAACGCCGAACCACAACCACAACATCCCTCGTTCATCAACCTCCCCGTATTCTCCAGTCCAGCCCTCAGTCATTACCAACAGAGCTTCTTCTGCCTTGGCGACCCCTACGTCCCATTGCCGTCCTGGTCTCCTAGGTGACCTGCAGGCCCTATTCACAGGTCGTGGTCGACCTAGCCCGCAAGCATTCCCAGTGGGTCCATTTGCTACCGCAACGGAGTAGGAAGTAAGGCGAGAAAGCCTCTTACGGACCAAGTGAGCTAGCATGATAATCCCCTCTGTGTCTGCTCTGCAACTTCACCTGCTGTTAATCCGTAACCTGATAATCCTACAGGTGAGACTGGCACTGGCATGTTACACTAATGTGTGCATATGAACATAGACACATTGACACTGTTTTATGGACACACTCTTTCCCTCTCTCTCTCTCACACACACACAGTTGAACATATCTTTTAATGCCAGATAACATGCAAGCCAACCCCCCACATGCAGCTACTCCCCTGCTAGCTGTCTAAATCCAGCTCTCAGTCACTTATGTGTCATACATGCATGCAGCAGTGTTCATGTGCATGCTCACTTTAGGCATGCCATGGCCATACATGCATGAGTTCTCCTCTACAGCATGCATATGTATTCTTATTGAACGTTTTTCCTGATGGACCCCGGTGCATATTGATCTGTCCTCATCAGCATGGTCTGACATGTGTGACTGAGTGGTTGGGTCAACCTACTATCTACAAGCACATGCAGTGAGAGGGTTAATTCCTGTTCAGCATTCATCGCTCCAGGCCCCAAGGAGCTACAGATTATTTGGGTCCACAGCAGAAGTATCATGTGTTAACCTTTGCAGACACCAACCAGAGACACTCTCGTGTAAGTAAGCGTTGTAGCTCTTGAGGGCCGGAGGGTTGGAAGACACCTGCTCTTAGCCGTTTGCGCATGGCTGCATGCACTTTAGGACACTCCCGGACACAAATGGGGTCGTCATCCAGTCTAATTCGAGCAAACTCACTTTTGTCAAACCTGTCTGTGAGGCAGGCACGCATGGTAGCGCCGGCGCCTTGGCCTTGGCCTGGGTCCTGCAGTTCAGAAGCCTCCTGCCTAATGGTGGTCAACACTAACTGCTCTGTGGGCACCAGAGAGGCCGCGGCGGGAGAAAACAACACACACAAGACAACAAGTAAATATACACATACCGCACACAACACATCATCCATGTGCCAGTGACTGGACTGTAAATGTGTTTGCATTTGTCTGACACTAATAGTGAGAGAGGACTCATGCAAGCAGAGACTGACTTTATTAAACCTTGTAGCTTGCCCAGGAGTGCCCCCTTGTGTCCGATTTATGTCAATACCTCCATGCTGCTGCTATATATTGGGCCTCTCTCTATCTCCCCAATGGCATCTTCGGTAGCTTGGCAGCCATGGCGACCAGTCATTATCTTGCCAAAACAGATGTATTGTTGACAGTTGGCTGAGCGGCATGACTCGCATAAACTAGAAGCACTGACACTAGGGACAAAATATACCCTTACATTTGAATACAAATGCAGAGGGACGTTCAAGACACTCATAAAAAAACTGCAAGACACGTTCAGTACAGTTTGTTTAATGTGACCTAAAGCTAGAATACATTTTGCCTACAGCATAATGTGCTTTCTAAACCAATGTGAGAAGTGCTGTGTGTGAGGACTCGTGTAAAAGGTGCTATTAGAAACATGACAAATGGCTCAAATGTCATATAATTGGGGTTGGTCATCAATTATGGTCTTACTTGGTGTGTGTGACTGCGTCTGAGATTGTGTGAGCAAATGTGACAGATTGGTAGCAGCAGACGTCATCGCCAGGGATGTGCAGCCCGCTAATTGGAAAGAGGTCAAGCTCCAAGAGATTACAGTAAAGGCAGCGTGGAGAATCCAGGAGGGAACACATGTACATACTGACTGACACTCTGAATGCTGAAGTTCCATCAGGTCCATCCTGTGCTTTAAATACAGCAGCGGTAAACACTCTTACACAACGCTGAAACAAAAAAAAAAGTCTCCACTACTTAGTGGAAGTCCTGTATTAGCTGCTCTTATACAACCAAGAAGAAAACAAGTGAATCTTGGAGCTCGTCCGCATGGCTCGGTCAACATGGCATAATATGGCAGCAGTGCGAGTCATGTGTGAGGCCATCTGGTATTCTGCTTGAACGAGAATTACTAATATGAGGAGCAAAAGTGAGCCTTTTTTTTAAAATCTCTATACCGTCAAAACTGTAAACGTCACCCTTTTGACACTTTTGCTGCCCCAGGGTAAAAAGATACAGTGGCGTATTTTTTTTTTTTTAAACAACAAATAAATATCTGGGGAAACTCTGGGCATGAAGACAGCGTGGCCCAGTTGGCGCTCATCTCTGCTCACAAATTGCCCTGCTTTCTATTTCTGGAAGCTGCATAAGGCGTGCAGCCACAGACATGTATATACACACAGACACACACACACACAACAGCAAAGCAGCCAACAATATGTGCTAGTCACTATTACAAGCCCCCAATGGATGAACCAAACACATGCTCCTGTTTTCCAGGACAATCTAATCCGATGCCAGTTTGTCATAAGTGAAATCATCCCCAACCTCTCTCCAGCTCTGAGGAGACTGTGAGCCACTTTCCTCCCTAAAAAAGTGAGACTAAAGCCCCCACTATACAGCTTGCAAGTCATTTATTTAAATTAACACCCTTGATTCATACAAGCCCAGTGTGCAACACCTGAGTCGAGATGTGAATACAGCCTGTGGATGTAAGGATTTAAGGTGAGATGACACTCTGAGAAAAATGTGGCCCACTGTACAGTTAACCAATCATTTATTTAAACGAACATCCTCTCTAGCAGACACAGGTCATGTGTGCAACGCCTGAGTGTCACGTTTGTACAGCCTGTGGATGTGACCTGAGGTGAGGTGAGATCCATTTCCGGACGGGATCAGAATAAAGAGCGCTCTTTAGAGGGTCACGTGACTTCTTTTTTTTTTTTTAAGTCGGCGAGTTAATTGGCTGTTCTTGGATTGATCGACAGTTGAATGCTTTAAATATATCTTAAATATCACATGTAATATTTAGACGTCAAGGCCGATCATCATATTTAGGCGGGTCAACCATGCGAAAATACCCCATATGATGCGACTCAGGAGCTCCAGATACAAGAGGCTGTTGCAACAACATTATATAATACCACACAGAGCATTGCATAATTGTGCATGTAAAATTACTGATAAGGTCACACAATAGACTCCTATTTATCATCTCAAGAATAAACACGCTGTATCTGTCATGTTAAGGCACAGCACGGGTCCCTACATGTATCTATATTGAAATACCAGCTCATGCAGAGGGCACAGTGCTACCTGGAGCAGGTGCCTGCAGTCCGCTTGCCCTTGCATCCCCGAACCGGTGCCAAAAAATGACCGAGGCTGGAGGATAAATACCGGTACAGCAAGTCACCCCACATGCATGCCGCAGTCCCGGACAGCACCGATCTCCGTTATTATGCCAGGCACATATCAAATACGCAGGCCGCTGTATCCTATATAATAAACGGGCCTGTTATTATTATTATTAACACTTACATAAACACGGTTTTACAGTCACGAATCACACGGCAGGCGGGCGGACCCCCATCGAGTACAGGTTTAATCGTGTTTTTGAAGCTTACCTCCCTCGCTGTGTATCTTCTTGGCTCTCCGGTTGAAATACATCTTGCTGGTGGTGAACGAGAGTCGGTGAGGCTGGGACGAGGAGGCCGGAGAGGTTGCATGCTCATGGCTCACCGACAGAGCGAGGAGTCGGTGCTCCGGGCCCGGGCTGAGGCCGTCGCTGCTGTCGCTGCCGCTGCCGCTCGGTGGATCATTATTTCATGGATGGACCACGGAGGTAATGTTGTGAAGGGCAGCTTCAGCCAGAGTCAAGTCAAACAGAATAGAGGCTGCGCTGCTTCCGGTTACTGCTTTCAAAATAAAAGTACGCTAGCGTAAAATCATCTATGCGAAGGATTACGCTTCAACCGTTTCCCATTTTAATCATGTAATAGTACATTTAAATATGGATTTAGGTTTATTAGATTAATGCTATATATGTTTCAAGTTTCAGGTTTGTTTATCATGTGCAGGTTAACGCAATGCAATGAAAGACGAAGCATTAAGAGCACTAAACAGTGTAACAGCAGCACTTCACATAAGAAGAATAAGAAGAAAAATAAACTAAATAAGTAACATACAATACTATAAAGTTTTATGTAAAAAAAAAAGAACAACATAGAAATACAAAATATAAAAGAAAGTGAGTATTGCACAAATATTAAGTCTATGTAGACAGGCTACTATTAAATCAGTGAAGACTACTTAAAAACGTAATGTTTTACAGTAAAATGCGGTGTATTCTTCAGATTAATCTACCAACCAAATGAACTGACCCACTGAGTAAATAAGTAGCAGATTCATAGACCTTTTTCACAGCAGCCATTTTGAAATAGTCAGATCAACACAGGTGTTACCAATGACACTAATTAAGTTATCGCAGCAGCAAGCAGCTAGTATGGGTGCCAACACCTGTGTTGATCTGACTGTTTCGTGTCAAAATGGCTGCTCTGAAAAGGGGACTGCTGATGATATATTTGACACAGTGTGACCCGAATGAGAAAATGCTCTACAAACCTTTATTTTGAAGGCCGACCGTCGCGCGCTTGCTTCTGTCCTCGCTTTACATCAGTCTGCTGCCCGTCTGTGTTGAATCTCGGGGGCGCGCATCATATAAGGGGGGGGTACGTGCGCGCACCGGCCTCCGGTTGCAAAACATAAAAATTCAACCACAACTAAGAGCTTTTTAAGGTTGTCATTCTACCATTTTAGCTATATTAAAGAGCCAGTTTAGATTACACCTGCTAATTACTTACTCAAAGGAAATGTAAAAGTCATTAGTCATATATTTAACTTTTGCAAATATTGGTGTTAGCATATACAAGCTACTGGCAAAACGAGGGCTGAGTACTAAATTGGTGCCGTGATTATAAATACATGTGATGTGATTTATTTATTTTTTGCTTCAGAAATTTAGTAGTTAACCTAAAGTTGGTATTTAAAGGTACAGTGTGCAGGATTGGTGATTAAGTTCTAGATTATAACAACTAAAGACTTCTTGCCTCACCCTCCAGCTTTAAACATGAAGAAGACACTTATAAAAAACACAAAAGGTCCTATCTAGAGTCTGTGTTTGATTTGTCTGTTATGGTTTTGTAGAAACACAATGGTTCAAAATGGCAGCCACCCTAGAAGAGGACCCTCGTCCTCTGTAGATATAAAATGGTCATTCTAAGTTAACAAAAACATAACAATTATTAAATTCAGGTTAAAATACACTAATGAAAACATAGCTATGTTTATTGGATTCCCCATAAATGTTAACGCTGGACCTTTAAGTATTTAACGTTACCTAACTTGAACGTCTGTTTCGTGCAGATTTAGAGCTACCAAAATGCACTTACTTTCGCCACAATGTGGCTAAAAAGAAACTCTATTGGTAGCTAGCAAGGCTGGCAGTTGAAGCGTTAGTGGTAGGTGCACACACACGTACGGTATATACCCATATACACCAGATCTCCAGGCATAACAAAGCTGCATTTTATTCCATTGTTAAGGAGCAGAGAAGAAAACCCATGTCTTCATTTTATTACATAGTAACATATTTATCTTAACGGTTTCATTTACTCTCATCACATTGTAACATAATACATATTCATATTTCAAAAGTTGATTTCCATCTTATTAAATAGGAACAGAATAAATATTCACTTCTTAACCAAGTGGCCACAGCCTTCTCTAACTCCCCGAGGTGGACACTAGCTGAACAGAAGCTTTCTGTGAACCAGGTTTACTGGGACCATTCCTTCAAGCATCCCCCATTCCCCACAAACACACACACACGCACTCACATGCACACACAATTCAACCATACACACTTACCCCACATTCACACACATTGACATATTATACTGCATCTTTCCTGCAGTTTATTAGTGACATGTTAACTGCAGAGGTGTTGTAGCTCCTGTGTACTGCTGTCGATGCACAAAGTGACCCTGGCGGCAACACACTTGACTAGGTGGCTAAATAATCCACCTATGCTACACTAAAAATGGCCAATATCTGTGCGTGTAATGTTAAAACAAACTATAAAAAGCATACAGGAATATCATATTACTAACACTGCCTCGTTCAGGTGTTACACTGGTACTTGAAATAGACTGCAAACATTGCACTGTGACAGACCCAATTAGAAAGAGATGTGTTAACAGATTCTCATTAGCAGAAGCTGTAGTTTCAAATTGTCATATCGTGTGAAGAGTTAGCTGGACAACTTTAAAATCACTGTATGTATTTTATTATTTTCCTAATTCCAGGTTTTTGCTGAGCAGATGTATCAGGCTAACTACTCAATGCAACTTCATGACACAGATCCTGGGGCACGGGTGGGTCTGTCAGGTACGGATCCAAAACAGCAACAGGAAACGATGATTTCAGGGTAAACAAGACTTTTTTTTTTTTAAAGTGGAGATGATAATCAGGCATTACAATGTAAACAACAATGAACAGCAAAACAAACAATACTGTCTTTTCTCTCCATATTGCACAACTCATACTTAATTACAACTCTGTATTCCTGATTATCACATGCCTTTCATTTAAATTGTGCTGCTGTGGGTGATGTCATGTTTTCTAGGTGGATGAATTTCGTGGATGAATTCTGTATTGCAATAACATGGGACAAATGTATGGAGAGGGCTTAACAAACAAATACTACTAGACGCACAGAATAAAACTCAATTCAAACTTAAATACATAGCTCATACATATCCCCAATAAATCATACATCTCTTAACCAACTTTAAAGGGACACTTAAAAACCGATGTCGAAGCTTTAAAATGGTGAATGTAAAAAAAAAAAAGAAAAAAAAGAAGATTTAAGGTTTCCTGCTTTCATTCTAAACATGTGAGGAGTGTCTTGCCGTTTCAAAACCCTTAAATATAAGCAGTGGTGAGTTATTTACAGCTTATACTGAATAAATCAAGCCTAGAAGTGATCTGTGTAGTCCAGTTGTGACAAAGAGACGTCACATGTATCAGACGCTAGAGCTAAAAGTGAGACTAGAGTCAGCAGCGGCTACAGGAGCTCCGTAAGCATTAATGCCATCCATTAACATGGGGCTCTGAAGCTTTGTGACACAGACCAGTGAAACGGATCACAGGAGGAAAATAAAACAAGAAGTTGCTGAAAACAAAGAGTCTAAAAAAATAAAGTTTTGTTAATTCTCTGCATTTATAGTTTTCTTTTTTTTCCTCTCCCCGTACTTTTGGTTCAACCTTCTTCAACTTCAACACAATGGATATTTTCAAAGAAATTTTAACCATGAAAGCGCTATGTACATGCAAAGCCCACTTGGATCTGCTCAGTTCAGCCAGCCAGGAGCATGATAGTTGTGTTTGTGAGCAAATAGGTCAGTCATGATGCACTGTGAGTATGGGCTGCCTGCAGATGGGGCAGGTGTTGTTTTCAGAGAGCCAGCGGTCGATGCAGTGGATGTGGAATTCGTGGGAGCAGGGCAGGCGACGGAGCTTGTTGCCCTGGGCGTACTCGTTGATGCAGACGCTGCATGCGCGACCCATCTCCCCCTCGAGGCTGGCCTGACCATAGGTACGTGTGGATAGATTGTCAATCTGCTCTTTAGTCAGGCCCCTAGGGTGTTCATCATCCTCCTCATCATTGAGCAAGAAGAAGTGTGCCAGCCGCAGAATGGGTAGAGTGCCATTTTCTACCAGGTTGTTGGTGTCTCTGCTGGTGGCCCGTCCCTCCGTGGTGCTCACTACACCTCCTCCGAGCCTGGCCTGTCCACCCTGGTCCTCTTCACTTCCCACCAGTCCCACCCTCTCCTGATCGGCCACACCTGTACCAACCTGGCTGGCTGCACTTTCGTTTGTATGCAGGCGACTGGTTGGGCTGGTATTACTATTTGTACCACTAGCATCTGTGTTGCTAGGTGCAACAGTTTCAGAATCAGCCTCTGTCTCCATCAGGGAGCTCAGCTCCCCAAATCCAGTCATGATCTGCCGCAAAATGGAGCGCAGGGCGGTGGAATTGGGTTCCCCCAGGCCCGTCTCGCTAATGCGCCTCAGTGGAATCCGGATAGTGCTCACATAGGTGCGGATCCCGGCTCGCTCAGAGCGGGAAATGGTGCGTCTGAATCCACCACTGTCACTTTCAAATGTGACGGTATTCTCAGCGACGCGGGCACGAGAACGCGTTCTACTGGCGATGCTGTCCCGATCGCGGTTTTCCCCAGGTCGAATCCTTCTCACCTGTAGGTCCAACATGATGGTTGGGTGCCGTCGCACCGCTGAACTTCCTGATCCTATTACGTGGGATTCACTCTCGCGCTCTCCTGCCTCTACAGCTGGCTCTGTTACAGCTACAGGTTCTGCCACAGCCTCTCTTGTTTCCATGGAAACGGAGCTTGTGCCACTGCCTGGCTCAACAGTGTGAATGCTTGAGCCACTGACGCCGCTGCTTGATGGTGTAGTGGCACTGGCCACAGGTATTCTGTGCAAGGGCGAACGGCTTCGCCTTGACAAACGGGATGAAACCCCACCCCCAGACGCAGCCCTGCGTGCACGACCGCGTGATCGAGTCCTACTGCCCCGCAATTCATGTCCCACTGACGGGGCCTGAGATACAGACTGGGGTGACACACGAGGACAGTCTATAGAAGCAGACATATGATCACTGCCCTGCTCTACTTCTGCATTCAGGGCTTGCTGTTGCAAAGGTGTAGTTTGATCCAGGGGAGGGTTGGGAAGAGTCGGAGGAGGTGCTAAAGAGTGCAAAGTAGCACCTCTCCGCTGAGCGGCAGCTGGGGCGGCCACTGGTGCGGGAAGTGCGGGTGGGCTCATAGAAAGAGTTGTAGTGCTGCTGCGTGTACGCCGCGTCTGCATCCTCCTACTGAGTGCCGGGCGGGGGGTTGGGTACGGGGCAGGCCTTGGCGTGGCTGAAGGGCGGGGGTTGGAGAAAGAGGACGCGGTGCGTATGGAGGATGAAGTCGTGTTCGGGGCAGTCACTGGCAGCTCTGCAGTGTCCGCAGTGTCATTATGCTCCCCTGGCTCTGGCTGATCGTGGTTGATGTTGATTTCGAGACTAAAGCGAAATTCTCCACTGTTAGGATTGGTCCGGCTGACAGCGCGCCATGTCTGGTTGCCACTCTGCCCACTGCGAGTGGCATTGCCAGTACGTCTGAAAGTGTTAAGCCACTCCAGTAATGAGTCACCATTAGAAGTTTCGGCTCCAGGCTCTGTGCCCCCTGTAAAAACAAAACATATGGGTAAGACTGTAAACTAATATGTAAGCACCCCAATATTCTCTTGTAGTTTAACTAGACTGTTACTCAAAGCTAGCACTTCTACTGTATTTACTGCCACGCTAAACCAGACTCACAGTCAAAGAAACTGTGTTGCAACCTGGTTTAAGTCTTCCCAAAGCTGATTTCAAACTAAAATTAAAGATTAATTGAAATTTGTCCTAGTTAATAGATATTTTAAAAAGTGTTTCAGGAGCACTTATTTTTTATTAGTACGTGCTTTGTCCAGTCCTAAAACATTGTGCTTATATAAAGTGACGTATTAAGTGAAGTAACCCAAGACACTGGACATCATGACTAGGGAACACCAGATTTGAAACGACAGAAACAAGTCCTTCCCCTTTCTTCCCTACCTGCCCCTCGTCTCCCTCCAGCCCCTCTCTCCTCTCCCTCACCGCTGCTGCCCTGCTGTTCTCCAGAATCAGCAGTCTGCAAGCGCTGCTCGGTACGGGGCTGAGATGACATGCGCTCCTTTGCTCCATCGAGACGCTGCCGAAGCTCCTCAGCAGTCACCTCCCCTGTGAAACATACAGACAGCGGGAGTGGGTCAAGCAAATACTACCCCTACCCCAGAACTACCCACTGCATATCCTTAAAATATCTGTAAGGAGTGCGTTAACACCGGAAGATGTTTCCGTCCTCACCAGGGGTGCCGAGCAGGTTGCTGTCTCTCATTAGACGATACTCCTCTTCACTTAATTCATTAATGAAGTGATAGTATGCCTCCTCCCGTCGAAGACGCTCTGCCTGCCTCCGCCGTTCGTCTCCCCCACCAGGAGGGTCCATCACCGTGAAAAGTGCTGGCAGAGAGATGAATGAGGGTGTCAGCCAGGGGGGGTGAAGTGTTACCTACCTGCCTGCTGTAGCTTTACAGTGAGCATTCAGGAAAATAAGGGCTACTCTACCGTTCAAGTGGAAATATATGTCAGTACAATATGTTGCTCAAGAGCAGAACAGGCTGATGGCTATTTGTCTCTCTTATGGAAAGATACAGAGACTGTGGATGTCTTAAAACAAGAGCTAAATACAATTTGGTTAAGAGTTGTTTGATTACATTAATCTAGCAGTGACTAATCTCTAACCAAGGACGACAGTTAAGGCAACGCCATCCATTTTCTATCGAAAAGACTCAACCAGTGAGAGGCTCAGTGAAGCTACAGTACCGTTGCTAACGACGTCGAGCGCAGTGAATGGATCTAATTTAACATGTGGATAAACGCTCCGTTCATCCACAACGAGGAAGACACCCTGATAACAACGTAGTCTTCATGTGAGCTAATATTAGCCAAGTTACAACCGAAGCTACGGAAGGCCATGTTGAAGGCAGGGGGGAATAAAGCAACAAAACTGGCGTTGTCATCCTGGTTAGCTACCAATCAGTGGCCTACTCTTAATGACGGACACGCCGGCCGTCCAATCACCGCTCTACAAAGGCGGGTCACGATGGCGATAAACTAAACGGAGGTCTCCTCCATGTAAACGCAGGGCAAAGAGAGGAAAGACAAAGAATCTCGTTAAGCTTTATGACACATTCAGATATATAATCCAGATGTCCGTGCCTGGCAGCGAATAACCGCGCTGCTGCCCGAACACAACAGTCAGTTTTGCGGGATATTAAATGACGCCAAGTGTCATTTTGAATGCGCAACGCCGAGCACTAGCACGTTAGCACGTCTAACGTTAGCGGATAGCAGTCCGTCGACACTAGCTGACTCGCCAGTGAGCAGCGAGGCTGAATAACTCTCCGGATATCAATGCCACGAAAGGTTTTATGAAGCAGACAGCGTGTACGGAGCTTAACACTCAACCCCAGCATACTTTTATAAGAGATGACAATGACGTTAAAAGGATTATACTACCTGACAAAGCAGCGGTAATATGGACGGTTTGCTCTGCTCTCCCTTCTCTCACAAACCAAGATGGGACCAGTGGTGCTACATTACACGCTCCGTCAAAAACAACCACCCTGGGCTACAATAGTTCCTAGGTAGCACAAGCGTCTGCAAAGCTCAGTTTGTGAGGTGTGTCTCATCAACAAAATGAAGAATTAACACGGTTATATATTTATCTTCTATGCAGATGTTTAATTTTGCTACAAATAATTTAATCTCTCTGTACATATTTAAATTTAGATTTATTTATAAATGTCTGTTTGCAAGACTAGACCACCTACAACATCTTTACATAGATCTTAAGTAATGAGACCGATCCATGTGTCACTTTAGTCCTACTATCAACATTTTAAGTATTGTAGTATATCTTATTTATATAGTATGTCATATCTGTTCATCTGTGTAATATGACAAATAAAACCTGACAGGGTTTGAGTGCTTTTAGACCCAAACTGATGAGCTCATGTCTAAAACCAAATGATAAAACAGCCTTGCCATTGACCTCCAACCTAAAGTAATGAAAAGATAAAAGACGATAAGAAGTTATCACACATAATATGAGTTGATATTACAAGATATGTCTCATACAATATGGCTAAGCAGCATTAGAGTGTATTATACAGTGTATTTTCACTATATCTGTATCATTTCATTTTATTTCATTTAAATTAATTCATATATTCATTTATATTGTGTTTTAAATGTTGTTCTTTGACCCAATAAACACTTGCCTCAACAACTGCCTCTGTGTTTGAAATGTGCGAATAATTATCACACCTAACATAAAAGGTAAACATCTCTGAAGGCAGCAGACATGTCATACAACTAGTTTCTGGAGTTGCCCAACAATAGAGCCATTTCAGGGAAAGAATAAATGAATTTTTGAATGAGGTACTAGGTTAAGTAGTAATAATTTCCTAGCCAAAGTTATACACAGCCAATAGGAAGGCCATCATGAGAAAATGTCTTGATATGGACCCAGAGGTCAGTGGTTTGATATAATACAAGAGATATTCATGATAACATAAATAGTACTGTAAAATCTATTTATGTATGTTGTCATATTTTTGTTTTATGGAATATCTTTATTGTCATTGTTCAATGCATAACGAAATTTAAGTGGCATCTTCAGTGTAGGAGTACAAAAAAACATAGTATGAAACATAAATAAAACATAGATAAAAGGGATAAAAACATGGGAAAGAACAGTGCATACATCCACATACATACAGTATATACAGAGCACCAGTCCATGAATTATTTCATGTGGTCATTTAGGGTAGTTATGGCCTTAGCATAGAAGCTGTTTTTGTGGGTTTTGCTTGTGTATGTATAAAAACAAATATTAAAAAAGGTTTTGCAAATAAACTTGTTTTTTCTCATAATTGCTTAGCAGAGCAGAGCCAAATATAATCGCTTTATTCGCTTTAATTTAAGACAAGTGGATTTATATTCTCTGTTATACTAAGGTATAAATAAAGAAATAAGCATGCGCATGTATTGTATCATTAAAATATGTTGCATTTTGTCATGCAGCTGCTATGAATGAATGAACATATACATCAGCTGTAATCTTTACGTGTCCACGTGGTGTAATCTGTCCACCTCCTTTCTTCAGCTCTTTCTCTGCTGCAGGGGCTGTCTTCACGACGCTTTACGACAGTGCCGTGCGCGAATACGCCGTCGTTACCCGAGTGAAGTGCGTCTCTTTGGAGCAGATACCGGCTGAGAGAAACGCAGCAACAAGAGAAAGGACTACATTTACGGGCTCGTTTTCCACCTGGACTACCACCGAGCACCGCGCATCCCCCTCCGGCACGAACAATTTAAGCCGAAAACTCGATGTGGAAGCTGGGCTGAGGGAAGAAAGGGCCACGCTGGGGGAAGGCAACTAGCCGAATTACCAAACCGAGCTTCGTTGGAGTAGCTTAGTTGCCTCCCAAAGCGACGCTTTAAAAAGAAAGAAGAAGAAGAAGAAGAAGAAGAAGGAAGGAGCGGGTACATTTGGCCCAAACAGTGGTGAAAATGGACTATGATTTTAAAGTGAAGCTGACCGGCGAAAGAGAGCGTGTCGAGGACCTGTTTGAGTACGAAGGATGCAAAGTGGGAAGAGGCACATACGGTCATGTATACAAGGCGAAGAGAAAAGATGGGTGAGTTGATGACCAGCAAGGCCTCTAGCCAGTGAACCCTTCACCAGCCTCCCCCTCTCTCCCTCCCTCTCCCCTGCTCTCCTCTCTCCCAAATACATTTTAATTACTTCTCCCTGTTTTTATCCCCCCTCCTCCTCCTCATCGAGGCTGGACTCTTGGAGACCTGTGAGATTTATAATAGGAGCACACCAACGTGAAAGGGCAGTGGACTGAGATTACCTGTGCTGTCAGGATGCTGGGTGACGGGTTTCAAAGCTGTCATGTGGCTCACAGTTTTGGGGAGGGGAGGGGGTGGATGTGGCTTGTTGTTTTGTGTTAAACGATTTCTCTGACCCATCCAGGTAGGAAGGTATTATTTTTATTCAGTCAAATTAGGTGTAGGTGATGCAGCAGGTGCATCTCAATGGAAATATCTCTGCGCCGACTTATTTGAATTTTTGCCATCGCTCCGAGGGCTCAGAAACTGTTCATTTCTGCATTAATCGAGCGCGCTTGCACTTGTTTTTTTTGTAGTGTTTTTGTCAAAAACAACCAAAGCGAAACTGTTTTTGTGTCACACTGTGCGTGTGCTGTAATTTAACATAACATGCTCACTTTTTTGGTGTTTTCTTTCGCTCTTTTTGTCCTCCTTTTCTACTAACATCATCCAACTTTTACCTCCTTAAGCATTTTTTTAGCTTTTTCGAGATGGCATTAAAAATGAGGAATGAAATGCAACAAATGTCCCCGTCTTGACGTGAACCGCAGGCGCTGTGGTCCACGTTCAGCACCTCAGACCCTCAGGACACCACAGTGCCACCCACCATTTCTAAGCCTCTTATTTATTCCTTTTTCTCCCGACTGTTTCTAATGCGATCTTTATAGCATCATGGACCAGAGCTGGGCAAAAACTGAAGGCAGCTTGAGGCTCATACTAGACCCATTATCACAGCCCGGACATACTGGCAGCCGGAACCACAGAAAACAGCCCTAAAGTGTTTAAAGATGTTTGTGTTCACTTTAGGAGGCTGCTGTTTATGAGACTCTAAGCTAATTTGTGCTGCAGCAGTTGGATGAGGCCTGAGGAGGCACAAAGCATGGGTTTATGAGATGATTTAGGCCAGGGTGAGGGAGGGGTTGTACCCAATTCATTCAAGTGAGAGCCAGTCCCAGTGCTCTGTTTGTCCCTCGCCAGCTGCCAGACAGGGCCTGTTTCCTCTCCCCCGCTATTGTTTTGAGCCTCAGAGGTGAGCTTGATTACACAAATCTGGAGGTAATGCAACTCGGCCTCTTCTCAGAGTCCCTGTGCCAGCTGCCAAGTGCCCCTCTTTATGTTTCTGTGCAGACAGCTCTCAGGGGGCCCGCAGTCTGGTCTGGTGTTGATGTTGCTCTGCCTCTTTCTGTTTGTAGGAAGGATGATAAGGACTACGCCCTCAAGCAGATTGAAGGCACTGGCATCTCCATGTCAGCCTGCAGAGAGATTGCAGTAAGAACCGCTTGGCTTACTGTATCACTTTTTGTTTTGGTCTGTGTTAAACACCCTCATGCCATTCCAAGGTGGTTTATGTAATGTCCAATTCACCTTCACAAAGTAGCTTTTGTTAAGTAAGCAACAGACACACAACTCGAGAGCTGGAGAGAAGACAAATTCGAAAATAAAATAAACAATAATGTAATGCGTGCAGAGGGTAGACACAATATAAACTATGTCCCCAGTGCTTCTAAGATGTGTGTTGTCACACGTCCTTTTTTTTAATGCATTGTACAGCTCTATTGTGTCCACCTCCTGTTTGTGTTATTTATAGTAATCTGCACGGCACATTCCTCACTTCTAGCAATTAATACATCCATCAATTGGCACAAATTGGCTGTTTGTCAATCACGATTTCTGCCATGACGCCGTGTGGTCGCTCCTCTGATTGGCGTCCGTGTGTTGCAGCTGCTGCGGGAGCTGAAGCACCCCAATGTCATCTCGCTGCAGAAGGTTTTCCTGTCACATGCAGACCGTAAAGTATGGCTGCTCTTTGACTACGCTGAACATGATCTCTGGGTAAAATGCACACACACACACACACACACACACATTTGACCTGCATGGCATAGCTTATCAAACACAATCTAGTCGACTGAATATGGCGATTTAAGCGTGAAGGCATGCAGATATTTCCTGTATAATTCATTTTTAATCATTTCCTTATTAGTTTAAACACACATATACACACACTGCAGATTCCAGCTCATACGTATAAGCAGTAAGGTTTTTATATATATATATATATATATATATATATATATATATATATATATATATATATATATATATATATATATATATATATAAAATCTGCTGTTTCTTTGCACATTTGCCAAATTACTCACAGTGCTGATGCATATACACACACTCACCATCAGCCATTTGTAAGGAAGGAGACAAGGGAAAATGGTGCTAATTATGCATTACAAAGTCTCATTAAAATATACACATTCACCCAGACGTACTCAGCATTTGGTAGTCAAACCACTGCTGCGTTACAGTTGGCCGTTTATCAGAACTGAGTTTAAAATGCTGTTTTCTGCCACAAAGCTGCAACACGCACATTCCCTTCCCAAGGAAGTGGAAACACATGCCGCAAACATCAGCCTTACCCATCTTGCCTGTAGCATAAACTTACATTTGCGACCGTACGAATGTAGGAAAGGACACACAGTGCTGCATTTTTTTCAGTCACCGTATTGTGCGCGCACGCCACCACAATTGCTATTATCTTGTCTTTCCGTAGCACATTATTAAGTTCCACAGAGCGTCCAAGGCCAACAAGAAGCCACTTCAGCTGCCTAGAGGAATGGTCAAGTCTCTGCTCTACCAGATCCTGGATGGCATCCATTACCTCCACGCCAACTGGGTCCTCCACAGAGACCTTGTAAGAGGATTGGGGCAGGAAGGGGAGGAGAGGAGAGAAGAGGAGGGGGAGGGAGAAAATATTTAGGTAGAAGGGGAAACAAGGCAACAGTTGATGAGAGATCGGAAGATTGTTATTGGGCAGGGAATCAAGTCAGAGGCATGTGAAGCTGTCGGTCCGCATGTGTTTAGTTACGGGTGAAATCTGCCTGTTTTCACCCGTTTAAAATGATTTTTTTGTTTTGCATCGATTTTGTATCGATAAGCTAGAACCAGTTTAAGTCAAACTTGTGTACATTTGTTCTACAATGTTCAAGCACTTAAAAGCTGACCTTTTAATTTAATGTAATTATAGTTATTGTGATCTGAAGGAAGCGTTCCTGTGTTGCAAATGGTTCTTTGAAGTAAGGAACCATAGAATGCTCTCAAAGTTACAGGTTTTCACAGTTTAATTTGAATACCAAATTACCTGTCAGTAACACTGACTCACAAAATGTCATAATGGTAGACCTTCTCATGTGAGCTGTATTAGATTTATTTGTCCACTAGAGGGCAGCAGCAAAGTTTTCATTACAAACAATGCGCAGGACTGTAGGTCAGCAGACTCATCTGAAACAATCTCAGTTGATTTGTTGTCGTTTTTAATATGATAACATGATAATATTTGAATTGTGGTAATATGTTTTACATTTATTTGTGTGTCTCTTGTCCTCCCTCAGAAACCAGCAAACATTTTAGTGATGGGGGAAGGGCCAGAGAGGGGTAGAGTAAAGATTGGTATGTATGCTGTCTCCCTTTTTAAAATGTACTGTTTAATTCTGCTATTTCTTTTTACTGACTGTATTGTGTATCCTACAGCGGACATGGGGTTTGCCCGTCTCTTCAATTCACCGCTGAAGCCTTTAGCCGATCTCGACCCCGTGGTGGTGACCTTTTGGTACAGAGCACCTGAACTACTGCTTGGGGCTCGGCACTACACCAAAGCCATCGGTGAGAATTGTGCAGCACCATCTGTGTTGTCTGTGCAGCTACCCAATGTGTGCAACCAGTTCTGCTGACTTTCATTTTCATTTCTTTCTTTCTTTCTTTCTTTCTTTCTTTCTTTCTTTCTTTCTTTCTTTCTTCCATTCAGACATCTGGGCGATTGGCTGCATCTTTGCAGAGCTGCTGACGTCTGAGCCCATATTCCACTGTCGCCAGGAGGATATCAAGACCAGTAACCCTTACCACCACGACCAACTGGACCGCATCTTTAACGTCATGGGCTTCCCTGCTGGTGAGAACAAAGTGCTGTCAGACTTTGGGCCAAAATCTGATTAGTTTTGTTAATCATGTACCTGAATTGCTTCAAAAAGGGATGTATTACTACTCTGATATTATGGGAAATAAGTACTTCTGATTTTCTAAACAGTGTTATACTGCTGTTATATCATAAGTGCCACAGTTGCCGTGTTGCCTTTTCAATGGAAAATGGCACGGAAGGATAAGCACTTTCCATTCCTCATCTTTTTCTTTAGGCAGTAATATGATCTGTGTGCTTTGACACGATAGATGGAGCCAAGTCACAAACATAGAAACTTTTACTTGCAGGGCTACATTTGGGCCTGTATTTTCCAGTTCACTTAAGATGCTTCTGATCTTTCTTTTTTTTCTGCATCTACCATCTCTGCTGCTCTAGTTATGTGACTCACCAGTCTGTGTGATGGATTTTGTTTTGATTCTGCAGGAAACCAAGCCCTGCAAATTTTGCTTTGGGGGCAAATTTTTAAGTTCCTTTTTGATGTTTGGCTTGTGGAGGAAACCATAGAGATAATTAATGAGCAAGTCATTTTCAGTTGTATTAAAAAAAAACAGATGTTAACCTGTAAACACGCAGAGCTCATTACGTTCTTGTTGTCAACAAGGGGAACTCTTGAGCTTAAAAAGATTGTAATCCAGACCCTACAACCTAAATAATCTGTTCTTGAAGGGAGGGAGGGTGTGATGTGACGTAATCCTGTCTTCCCCTCATTTGACAGATAAAGACTGGGAGGACATCAAAAAGATGCCAGAACACTCCACGCTGATGAAAGACTTTAGGAGGAACACGTGAGTCCGCAGAGCTCTGATGTCCCAGATTTCTTAAAGATCAGAAACAAAGTTAGAGCAAAGCAAAGTGCTGGCAAAAAAGATATTCAAATACTTAATCGTGTAATAACTTTGCATGTTCTCGTGATTTTATATCTGTTTCTTCTCTGTCGCAGATACACAAACTGCAGCCTTATAAAGTACATGGAAAAACATAAAGTCAAACCAGACAGCAAAGCATTCCACTTGGTGAGTTAAACGGCCACAAAAGTATAACTTATAAACATTAGAGTGCTATTAAGATGGCATTATGCCACTTCTTGTTTGAGGCTAACTCTGTCTGTTATTCATTAAAGCTGCAGAAGCTGTTGACCATGGACCCCATCCGTAGAATCACATCCGAGCAGGCCATGCAGGACCCTTACTTTTTGGAGGAGCCCTTGCCAACCTCTGAGTAAGCCTTTATTCAGTTTATCTGTCTTCTGCTGTTCCTTTGCTTCAGATACGTGAAGTTGGGATCTCTAACCATATTTAACAGTTCCCTTAGCTACTAATAAGATGAAAGTCAGACGAGTTGATGAACATTTTTTTGTTTTGTTTTGGGGTTTTTTTCTCCAGTGTGTTCGCAGGCTGCCAGATTCCCTACCCCAAGAGGGAGTTCTTGACAGAGGAGGAGCCAGAGGACAAGGCAGACAAAGTAAGAAATCCACATACTGTCTCACTATAGCATGAATATATACAAAAAGGTGAAGATAATCAAATACCCAATAGGGCTGAGCAACATATGGATTTTTTTCCTTTTGTAAATATTAGAAGAACCAGCAGCAGCAACAGGGAAACAACCACACAAACGGGGCAGGGCACACTGGCAACCCTGACAACAGCCATGCCCAGGGTCCGCCTCTGAAGAAAGTGCGAGTTGTCCCACCCACCACTACCTCAGGTGGCCTCATCATGACCTCAGACTACCAGGTAGATCTCTTTCTCTGTTTCTTTCTGCTGTTGTGTCCACACAAAGCACAGTCCCCAGACAGTATGTAAGACTGTAACTTTTGTGGGAAAAAAAAAGTAAAACTATGATAATTGGGTAATTCATAACATTGTGACACTGCCTTGATGCATTATTTTTAGGTCTACATCTAGTTCATGTGATTAAGCTGCTGTCATCCACTGTAATGGTGTGTTACTGTGCCTCCTAAAGTACGCAACGTTTGCCTTCCTGTATGCACTCAATCCAGCAATCAGACCTCATTTCTTCCCTGTTTCCTTTTATGTATATTCATAAAAGTTTGTTCCTGTCTCACTTATCTTAAACCTTTAAACCAAGACGGCACAAGTTTAGTTAATTAGGGTTTAATGAATCTTGTTTTCCTCCTCCTCCCTGCAGCGCTCCAATCCACATGCTGCCTACCAGAACCCTGGACCAAGCACATCACTGCCCCAAAGCAGCATGGGATACTCCTCTACCTCCCAACAGCCGCCCCAGTACTCCCACCAGACCCACCGCTACTGAGACCCACAGACACACTTCGCACACATACGTACATCCTTATACATAACACGCATATAGACACACACACAGCCCTCACCACGCCCACCTGAACGAATGTACTGAGGGATGTGGGGATGTCAAAGGCAACAAACCTCCCCGACCCCACACCACAGAGGGCACTTTGTCTGCAGCAGTCTGCTAGGTCAGAATGACAACAACCTACACTTCAAGATAACACACTGTAACCCCAGTATTAGAAACACCGCTATAGAGCAAAGCCTGATGGGTGAAACACGAGGCGGGAGGATGAGAAAACTGGATGCTGTGGCGGAATCCAGAATCCTGTTTCTGTTACTCAGACGTGATCGAACCAGCCAAGAGAAGATGGCTCGGTTTGGGAGGACACATGTCAATCTGTTGTGTCATCTCCTCCCCTCTTCTTCTTCTTCTCCGCCCGTCTCCACACCTCCACCCAACCCTCTTCCCGTCAAAGTTTGGATGAGACTGAAAGCTGCTATGTGACTGCCAGCGGTGACAGATTCCCTGTCCGACTGTCCTCCTGTCTGTCCGTCTGTCTGTTCGTTTATTTTGTGTGTGTGTGCGCGGCCCTGCGAGGGCCTCGGCCAAGGACTGAACTGAGCTGCTGTGAAGCATGCCGGGAGGATGTGGAGCCCCCCCTCACCCAACCCCACCCCTACCCCCACCCCCCACAGCTGTGGCATTGAGGGTTTTCAGAAAGGACAAAAAAAGATGACAAAAAAGATTTTAGTAGTTTATAATTTAATCTGTTTTCATGGTTTTGTTTTCATGGCGAGAGTGGCAAAGCGGCTCGCGCTGGCTGAGCGCTCGGCTGCTGTATGCTGTGGGAAAGCCTTACAACATGATGACAAAACCAACCAATCGCATGGAGGATGGCAGACGGAACATGCATTGTACTGTATTGTATTGAAATATTTTACATGAAGCAAGTATCCTGACAATAAAAGTGGAAACATCGACATTGTCGGTATTATGTGCGAGCGTCCGGTGAGCGATGCAGCAGTTGTTCACCTTTTGCATCTTTAATGATGTCTGTCTTTTCTTTCAGCATTTTCTGCTTCACAAAAGTAGCGCTCTTATCTATTTCACAAGAGTTTAGCTGGCAGGAAACGCGTGGAAAAATTGCTGAAAGAATCAATTTTCATGGTGACTTTGCGCTTCTGACAGCATCCTCTCATTGTTCTTTACTCATCGCGATCCTTTGATGTGGTGTTTAAGATGTCAGACTTTAATCTAAAGTCTGACATCTTAGATTAGGCTCTACAAAAAATGATTTTATTAATGATTAATCTGACAATTGTTTTGGCAATATGTCTCTAAAACATCAATTAATGTCAAACTGGCAAATATTCACCTTTGAGAATCATCTAACTACAGAATTTTTGCCATTTTTGCATGAAAAGCAACAATTCATCGTGAAATCTTTTGTCTCCCATGCATAGGATCTCAAACTTGGAACAAAAAGTAAGGCCCAACACGTTCTTTTCTAAACTGCCCCACTTTACAGTCGCACACACGTGTGCTCTGGTATTCATGGCTAAATCAATTATATATGTTAAACTGACAGCTGTATAACAAATGCAAGCTGCGGCTTCTCTCCCACTTGTTCGGGAGCAGAACTGCTTTTTCAATAATGAAACTTCCTTTTCCCTTTTTCTAATGGTCCAAACAGCCTCCGCTCCCTCTCGCTGCTCTGATGACTGTCATCTCCTGCAGACTGTTTTTGTCTGCAGACACACCTGGGAAAGAAAGCAAAGCTCAGATCTAAGTATAGCAAGTCCTCTCCATGAACCTCTTCCTGCAGGATGCTGGCCCATCTATTTCAGTCTGTTATACAATACTATCCCAGCATCACTGCCTGAAGCATGTTATAAACCCCCTATAAGCCTGTCTAACTCACAGGGGGTGTGGTGTCTTTTTGCTATTACTCCTTACTTAAATAGGTCTGCGTGTGTACAAAGTCCCCACTGGCCTTCAGGTGAATTTATAATCATTTTGACAAGGAATGGGACCCAGTTGCGTTAAATAATAATAAAAAGCTGTTAAGCTCTTCAGCAACGCCCAACCACAGCCCCGCCTCCTCCATTCGCAACACCGCTTACGAGCTGGGGAGTATCCCTGTCAATCATCCTATTTGAGCGACTCTATTGGCTTACGAGGACGCCCGTCACGTGTTAAAGCCCCTGTTTGGGGCTCTGATTGGTGGATGTGGCCGGCGGGCGTGGCCACGTCCTCAAAGGATTTTTTCCCCGGAGTGGCCAGACGGGCTGGGGGGACACAGGATGGAAGAGCTAATAGGAGTATCTAACGGGACATGCGGACGGGCTGATTTCTTCTAATATTTCAAGTGCTGGTGAGGGTGTTATTATACTTTTATACTTATACACATTTTATCTAACTGGAATAATTTCTGGAATCATTTCTGTTGACTGTAGTCTAATTTGTCCAAACTAAGTACTCGACCACTGGACATAAGCTAGCTAACCAAGTGGTCAGTTGGAGCGGACCCCCCCCCCCCCCCGCCAGTTGAGGATAATAAACGGAGCCTCGGTTTGCCGAAACCCGCTTTAAAAATGTAATATTTTCACCTCTGCTGGGTAACTTTGACCTCGTAATTGATGTCTGGTTGTACGCCGGCGTGTTAATCAGTTTATCGGGCACCTAGACGTGAAAACAGGAGGTTAAATTTGGGGTTAAAACCGGAGGGGGGGGGCGAGTATTCACGGGAACCGAGGTAGATGAACAGATGTGGGTCAGTCCATCAGTAACGGGAAGCGACGGTGCGGAACAGTGATTGATCGCGGTTGCCATTAGTTTACGCCTGTGTGTGTGTGTGTGTGTGTGTGTCAGCCAGAGAAAGGGAGAGTGAGTGTGGGAAAAATCAGGAATTTTCAGGCATGAAACATCAATATAAGACAGTTGTATTGACTTTAGCACGGGGTTTATGTGATTAGTCAACCTGTAATCCAGGTGAATGTGTTGAATAATGACAAATAAACAGTGGCAACTGCATTGTAATGCTATTATAATGATCCTATTTCAGATTAATTAATTATTGATATATGATTATATGATCTAATGTGTAAAATAGCTAAAGAAATGCAGAATGTGGAACTTAACATCGCTTATTTAACTGATTAACAGACAACATAACTTCAATTTCAGTCAAAAAGATTAAAGACAACAACATCTGCAGTTGATTGATTACCTGATTGAACTTCAGAATGACTCAGCTGTTTAGCTTGCTGTATCATCTTTAGGATTATGGCAGTTTGGGGTGTCGTGTTTGCATTAAAAAGCCAACTATATGAGCGCGAATAATCCTGCAGATTTACCCGAAAGATTAAAGCTGGCTGGTGTGGCTGAAGATGTTGCACGTGAAGTATCAGGACATCACATAGCCGAATTGATGCTCAAACTCCTCGCAGTCACACAGTTTGCCAGTTTATGATCGCACTTAACCTCTGAGTCATTACATTCCTCTAATCACAGGACGCTCCGATTATGTCATCATGTTATATTTCCACCATTCACTTGATACTTTTGCCCAAAGTTCCTCACAGGCTGCCCTCCTGAGTGATAATTGGGACATTCTTGGACAGGCACGGTGTCACGGCAGATTTCTTTATATTTACGTCATATTTGGGGCAGTGAGACCTGACGTAATCCAGACTGCATTATTCATAACATCAGAACAAGCAAGCAAAACACAGCCCGCAACGCAAGAAGCTGTACTCAGCTCATAAATTGATAATGGCTCCCCTTTCACATCTTAATGGAGTTCTCACATCTGTAGTAAAGACCTCTTCGGTCTGTGTGTCGGTGTGGAGATGTTACTGGATTCACGGGGAGGGGAGGTGTGTGTTTCTTTTCCCCTGAATGCAGCTTGAATGTCACCCTTCTAAGGATCAGAGACTTTTTTTTGGTGGTATGGGACTATTTATATGCTGCTAATGGGTTAGTTGAGAGGCTACCTGCTGTGTTTGTGTGTGTTTGTTCGTGTTTATATGCTCGAATGCCTTCGCATGCATGTCGGGCTGTAACAAATGGAGCATCCAAACACGAGAGTGAGAATTTATGTTTGAAAGCTAACGCGCTGTGTTGTTGTGGGTGTTTTTTTTGGGGGGGGGGGCTTTACTCTCCCTATTTTTCTCCCAATGTGAGCGGAGGATGAAGGAGGAGGAGCACCCGCTTGCTTTGCTTTCATTGCAAGAGTAGAGGGGGCCTTAAAGAAGGTCGAAGAGGAGGAGGAGGAGGAGGAGGAGGAGGATGCATGGGAGAGCTAGCGCTGTTGCCGTGTGAACGGAGCTCTATTGTCCCGGGAACCTTTCAGTGGCTTCCCCGAGGTCCCTGTTCATACCCCTCCCCCACCAAATACACTCTTTCTCCCTCACACACACACACACACACACACTGATACACACATACATTGTCCACCTCTAAATGTTACACACAACCTTTTCTCACTTTCTCACACACTGTCCCATTCACGCTCTCTTTTCTGTCTTATCCCACTTGCTGTCTCTCTCTCTCTCTCTCATGAGCCTCTACTTTCTCCTCATTTCTCACAAGCAGGCGAGGCCCGTCCCCCTCCTCCTCCTCCTCCGTCCTCCCTCCTCCCTCCCCCCCGGTCGCTCATTATTTCGCCTCATTGATGTGATTGTCATGCCAGCCAGACAGTAACAGCAAAAACATGCAATCTTCTCATTTGCATCACCTCTTTCCATCCCCGTTTCCCAAAAATGTTCAATCCAAGCAGCTCTTTTGCCCCAAAGCGGACCTCGGTGTGACTGCACTCAGTGTCCTTTGTGGCAGCAGATGATAGGGTGTAATTTTACCCTTTGTTTTCTCTTATTGGGAGCGAGGCTGTTTGGGGCTGTTAGGTGAGAAAACGGGGCCACGTGAGAAGCTGAACAGAAGTGTCTTTTTTTTTTTTGGAGCAGCTGTAATGACACAGTCTGTAATTACAGGAGTTTCCTGCGGTGACACTGACAGCACGGCACCGCTTCTCACTTTTGTCGGTGATTTATTGCAGTGAAGATGCAACCTCACCTTTTCGTTTGGCTAATTAGTCACAAAGAATAAAAGACAAACATTTTGACCTACTTAGAAAAGCCTATGTTTTGTTGCTACGCGGCCGCCCAATCAAATTTCTTGTGATCCCAAAAAAGGTCCAACGATTGTGTTTCTAGTACCTGTCAGCTATTATTAGCCTTCTCCAACCTGCTTTCCTCTGTTTTCTCCGATTGTTTGAATTTTGGCTCTGGAAATGCAATCAAGGAGTGAGTAACTTGACAGACGAATCTAAAAATTGTGTGGGACAGTTTTGAAAAGGCCGTAAAGCTTTTTTCCACCCGTCTCCCTGTCTTCTTGAGCCATGGCTGTATTGTTCTGGCCAAGTGTTTGGACAGGAAGCAGAGATGTGACACAGGGAGGACCAGGAAACAGGAGCGAGGTTTGAGTCTACAAAAACAGGAAGCAGGAAGAAGCTCCGATAAGATGGCCGCCTCCGATGCATCCTGGGATTTCTCCTGCTCTGAGAAATGGCCTGTAGTTCTTTTGAACTACTGAGAGTTTATAACGTCTGATCAGAGCCGACGCAGGGTTTGTTGAGTCCAGAGTTTCTAACGGGGGAAAGTGGTGGGCGTTTGTCCCGTTCAGCAACAGGGCGTTCATTTATGTAAATTCCCATTTGACTTTGGCACACTCGGCATCTTTGCTGTTTATACGACCACGTCCATGAATCTGTTTGTGTCAGGACTCCAGCTGGGCCAGTGACAAGCCGGCCTGGGATTAGCTGGCACCCTGTATCTTCCCATCGCTAATGCTTTAATCTCTCTGCTGGTCGTCACAAGTCTTCTGGCTTTGGGACTCTGCTGGTCATCGCTGTCAGTTCTCTCTTTTGTTTTTACATACAACATACTGTATATACAGACGGTGGCCTTAGAATAATAAATAAATGATGTTTCTATATATTCATTTGTAATGAGGACATGACCTGAAACAGGAAAGTAATATTTATTGCATGTTTATTTATTTTGACTCAGTACTTTGGGATGAATAATGATTCAAACTATATTTTGAATATGATTGTTGGCGCTATCGTACAATATTTAACCTTTCCTGTGAGCATGTTAATACGATGACCAAGCAGCAGGATGATTTTGTTGTTTTTAGGCTTTAAGATCCAGAAAAGATGACGTTTAAACTATGGAAACAAATTATAGATCAACTGTAAATTATTTCTGAATTATTTTAATAATTGTTTAACCTATTTTTTAGCAGAAATGCCAAAAAAATTGCTAATGTTTTATCTTCTATGATAGTAAATCGACTACCTTTGAGTTTTGGACTGCTCTTTGGAGTCAAATTGAGCTCTTTGAAATTGATTAATTAAGAAAATCATCAGCAAATTAATTGACGTGAAAATTATTGTACAATGATAATCAGAGTCTCACTCGCACATACTGTATCTAGCCCTGTGTCACAGTCTCTCTTACATATTGATGTGTCCTTGTTTGTCAGATTTCTCCTTCACAGACGGTCTCTCTAACCGGGATATCAGTGTCTAAAACACTGTGTGCTTGTTCTCTTTGTTTTCTCCCTGCAGTTTGTGTCGGTGTGAGGCCTCGCCATGCCGCTGGTGAAGAGGAACATCGAGCCCCGTCACCTCTGCCGAGGGGAGCTCCCCGAGGGCATCGGCAGCGAGCTGGAGTGTGTGATGAACAACACGCTCTCTGCCATCATCCGTCAGCTCAGCAGCCTGAGTAAGACACACACACACACACACTCCGCGCACAGATGTAGCCTTTGCGCCAAAAAAAGGAAGCAGCTGCCAAAAGCATTAAATTTAGCAGAAGGGGAAAAAAAACAAGAGGTTTTTGTGTGTCATTAAAAACAGACTGAAACTGCACCATCCGCGGGCTACGACCCCACAAACTTCAGCGCGTCGACTGTCTGCACCGTGTGTAGCCTCTTTGTGGCGGGACAAGATCACATGCTTTCATCATTAATCCCGAAGCTGTGATTGATTTGGGGTTGTCATGGTTACAGGGCCTGCGGGGGTCACTGGGCTAGCAGCGGACTTACAGCGGGCCTCGTACTGGAACACGGAGGGTTGAAATGTAATCCTTTTAGAAAGCTCCGCAGAAATGAACTTATGCGGACAGCTGTGTGTGTAGATGCGCTGCGTGTGTGTGTGCCTGCGTGCGTGTATTTCAGCTGGGTATTTGTGCACAGAACTGTTTTATATTGATTGTTACGCCCTCTGTAAATGTATTAAGCAGAGTTACGGCAGCCATTCCCATGTCCTTGTTTTATAACCCATCAACAGTGTGACGTAGGTTGTCATTCGGCGGTTACCCTCCTCGCCTGCATCCATTTCCCCTCCTTCACACTACCTCAGCCGCGTGGACCTAAACCCGCTCTTTCTGCTGTTAACATATTGACCCAGTCGTATCCACCCTCTGTCTGCCTGTTATTGTGTCAAGTTCCTGCGTTGGGAGTGGGGCTTTTCAGCAACAGCTGCCGGAGCTATATATAAATGCCCACGGCAGGCCTGGAGTGGTAGTGTATCTACAGACTACATACACTCTGCATGTCCGTGTGCACACGTATGTGTGTAGGGGAACCATAGGAATCCTCAGGAGAGGTCAGAGTTGACCGGGCTCAGCATGCCGGATGTGTGATTCTTCCTTCCTCTAAATATTTTTCCTGCAGCCCATCCTGTCAGCAGGAGGGACACAAATAGCCCTCAGCGTCTGTTTGTGTGCGTTTGCCATACCACCTTTTTACACATTGTTCTATTATTAAACAATGTTAGAGCCGTGTGGAAACGACTCTGTTTCTTTATCCTAGCATTTCTATTTCAGTGTTGCCCAGTTTAGTTTGTAGTAAAACGTATTTACCGCACATTAGCCCCGGGCTAAGACCCTCACAACCTACAGTTTATAGCTCCATTAACCCTGAGTTAACAGTTATTTTTCACTGCCAACGTTTAACTTGAGTTACTTCCTCCTTTGGCCCTTATTTCAGAGCAGGGGGGTTAAGAACTTTATTATTTAGTCACTGAACATACAGCTGTACACAACAGCTTTGTAAACATGATGGATGCAGATGACAGAAACGATCGGTGAATGGAAATGAAACATTTCCAGGTGGAACTTGAAGCCTTCAAGCCTGAAATATGTATGTAAAGCACCTGCACAGCCTCTCAGACCTGATTCTAGATGCTAACTTAGCTTAGATTCACATTAGCATGTCGCGTCTGTGTGTGAACGTCACAGGGGTTAATAAATATGGAAGTTTGATGTGTTTAGGAGTGTCAAATTTACCCATATTCTACTTTTAGTCTCTAAACACCAACACTTGAATAGCGGCGAGAGGCTCTCGTGTAGCAGGATTCCTGCAGTCAGTGCCTATTAATTTATTCATGAGGAATGTTGCTATATGGAGCTGCATGAGATGCCATTTCCTGCACACACCCAGGACCTCACATTGTGTCACATTACCATTGTATTGATTGGACCCGAGTCTCTGTGGGGTCTCGGCTCCAGATAATGATTACTAAGTCTCCTTCTTTCGCTCAAATTTCCCGTCCCTGCCTCTTTCTGCTGTTCATTTCCAGGTAAACACGCGGAGGACATATTTGGCGAGCTGTTCAACGAGGCCAATACCTTCTATCTGCGTGCCAACTCTCTCCAGGACCGCATCGACCGGCTGGCCGTCAAGGTCACGCAGCTGGACTCCACCGTGGAAGAAGGTGGGTCAGATGGTCGCTTCTATGATCGGAAAAGCGCAACAAATCATCGCCCGTTCTCCGGTGTTTATTTCTTTCGTTCTTTTTTTTTTTTCAGTTGCCCAATCATTTGTCCTCTCTTCCTCCTTTTATGTTCTCAGTTTCCCTGCAAGATATCAACATGAGGAAAGCTTTCAAGAGCTCCACCACTCAGGACCAGCAGGTGGTGTCCAAGAGCAGCGTGCCCAATCCTGTCCGAGAGATGTACAATCTGAGCGACAAGCCTCCGCCTCTCAACATCCTCTCATCCTACAGGTTAGTGTCGTTGATACACGCACACATTCACCAAACACTCAGACCTCCACACAGCCATGTTTTCTAGTTATCAAGTGCACAGACAAACTTGCTGCAAGTTGTCTGTGGATATCATATGAAAGTGTATGAAACAATGATGTCAAAAAGTATTAGTAGCATGGTGCAAGCGATCCCATATGTACCCAGATGTCAATCTCTGTTGTGACAAATGTAAGAGAGGTGAGGTATGTCCCAGCCTGGAAACGTTTTCCAAAGCTTGCCCCTCATTCTTAGTTTGGAACTAGAGCCCTCATCTGCCCTTTTTTGGATACGTTGGAGAGGATGACATGCGGCCTAACTCCAATCAAAGGCCGCGCACTGTTCTTCGCCTCTCTTTTGGCTAGGCATGTGACAGTACTAAGATGGAGCGACGCTGCCCTGTCTACCCACACTCGGCGGTTAAGTGACATTATGTCCTGTCTAGACCTTGAAAAGATCCGTTACTCACTGTGTAACTCAAGCGAGGTTTCAGACAGTGTGGGGCGATGCTCTACTCTGTAAAATAGTTTTATGTGTCTTGCACTCTGCAAAAATGTGCACATTGTTTTTTTGTTTTGTTTTTTTGGCTCCTTGCTTCTGACCTACATTCATGGTGAACCAGCACATTTGGTGCTATATCCTACTGCGATTTGGTCGCTGCTTTTATCCGGTGTGCTTTCCAGTACTTTGGGTGCATTACATATTTAGCATGGCTGGTTCCAGTGGGAATCCAACTCCTAACCCTGACTACACAGCGCACTTTTCTCCCTTCACACTCGTCTTCTGTCCCTCTGGCTTTTCACTCTCCCATCATTTCCAGCGTGATAAAAAAAATGCAGCTTAATTTCACGCTGTTCTCACTTTTACAATGTTCATAGCCTCGCATGTTTTATACCCAACTGACTTGAGTCAGTTTCTCTATCTTGTCATTCTAACCAAACAACGACAAAGCTTTGGTTTCGTGCACAAAGACATTTGTGCACCTGAGTAACCGTCTTGTTTTTCCTCAGGGATGACCACAAGGAAGCACTTAAATTCTACACGGATCCGTCCTACTTCTTCGACCTGTGGAAGGAGAAGATGCTGCAGGACACGGAGGATAAGAGGAAAGAGAAGAGGAAGCAGAAGGTACAAGCCCGTCCATAAATTCATGCTAGGGCTTACTATACATTAGAGTTTATTTGGGTCAAATTCTGAGATTACTTGCCTGCAAGTAGTCCACTTTCCCAACCCTTATTATCAGGCGTACATGGCACACAAAATTTGTTACTCCTTAGTGAAACTAAGTCTATTCTCCATAGAAAAACAGATAATGAAGGCCCACAAACAGTGCTTAAACAAGATAATGAATGCTCTCTTTCGCTCCCAGGAGCAGAGACGCTGTGTGGATGGGACGTTACAGAGGGAGGTGAAGAAGGTCCGAAAGGCAAGGAACCGTCGGCAGGAGTGGAACATGATGGCTCTGGATAAAGAGCTGAGGCCGGACCATCGACACACCATACACAGAGACAGAGGGGCTTCCTCTGAGGGCTCAATGTCACCGGAGAACAGGTGGGTCACTTCAATTTCCTGATTCTTCTAAGAAGCATATGATGTTGATTATTTCCTCAGTTCACTGATGAATCATTTGTTGTTCTGAAACCAGAAATGTGCAGTATTTTTTCAACATCCTCCTTCTGACTATCTCTATCAGGGGTCACGGTCTTGATCAGCACCATTACCCCAACTCCATGAACCACGCCGGCCACGCCCACACTTACTCCGGCCCGCCGCCCAGCGTCCTGGCTGCCCAGATGGCGGCAGGGCACGGCCCCCGCGGAGGAGGTGAACACGACGGTAGAGGAAGGTCTATGATGGCCTATCAGGGTGGGACACTGGGACGTTCTCACCACCAACAAGTCCCGCTGCCTCCTCCACCCACCGAGGCTATGAACGGTGGCTCCATGTCCCTTCCACCTATGGACTACAGGTAAACATGCAAGCAAGGGTCGATGGGACACTCGATGTTAAGGTTGAAACGAACTTTTTCCACATTAAAGTGGCTCCATTTGCACGTTTTTTATGTACGATCTTCTGATTTTCCCACGACAAAGAGCTAAAAAAGATGACATGTATATATTTGAGCATTCATCAGAAGCATTGCATATACAATATAAGAGAGTTGGGGGTTTAGGAAGGTGGCACACTGTCCATTATTCCTAAATAAAATCATACTTGCGCTCATGCTTGAATCCACTCACAAACTGTGTGCTACTGCTGCCACCTAGTGGATCACTCTCAGACCCTGATGACTGTACCTGAGTACAGACTGCTTGTTTGTTAACTCGACTTCAGGCCTTCTCAACTAAACACTTTTTTTTTCTCTTTCTTGCAGCATGGACGGCTATGCCAACACCGGTCCACCTCCCCCACCCCCAGCCCCCCTCATTCCTTCTGCCCAAACTGCGTTCGCGTCACCGCCCGGAGGTCCGATGTCTCCCGGGCCAATGGCCGGCGCCGGCGGCTACGCTCCGCCTCCACCACCTGTATCTGGAGCCCATGCAGCTCCACCTCCCCCCGGGCCTCCACCTCCTCCCCTTCCAGCTGGTGCCTCCCACTTCACAGTGCACAAGATGACCTCCTCCTCTGCACCTGCTGAGACCACAGTGGTCAACGATGCCCGCAGCGATCTGCTGGCTGCTATACGCATGGGTAAGAGCTGCAGAGTGTGCATATATGTGCCCATAAAGATGTGTCTGTTTCATAAAACAACCTATAATACAAACACAGTAGCACTAATAAACATAAAGAACAATACTGAATCAACAGGGATTTAATGTGGCTTTTTGCCACTGATGAACAGAAAGAGTTTTTAATGTCAGTGAGTGAAAAGTGATCTATACAAACTTAAAATACTTTATATACTTAAATAAATACATACATCGTAAATACACTAAAAGTGAAAAACATATATAAGAAAAGGCTATAAACACGTTTATGACCTGCATTTAATCAGGAATTGTCTAGATATGACAGGAAGTGGCCTAAATCTTGAGCTCTATAATTAAGTGGCTCAAGCAAACATTTAAAATTTGTTTTTAAATGTGTCTCCGGAGTGTTCCAGCAAAGACCAAAAGCACGGCGGTCTTCTTGTTATCGCTGGTATTCTCAAACACAAACAGATCGGACAGGTTTTAAACAAATCCCATCATGCTTGGCACACATTTTGAAGTAAATATTAGGGTGCGGATAACTGAACTGCCTCCACTGTCTTCTCTGTGTATTCATAACTTTGATATGACATGGTAGACCTAAGTTACAGCATTGCAATGTGACATTTATACGTTTAACTTACTTTAAAATTAGAAATTTAAGAGCCACTACGTACAATAAAAACGTGGTGTTACATTTTCCTGTATTTTCCTGTAGGCATCCAGCTGAAGAAGGTGCAGGAGCAACAGGAGCAGCAGGCTAAGAGGGAGCCGGTTGGCAACGACGTGGCCACCATCCTGTCGCGACGCATCGCTGTGGAATATTCCGACTCGGAAGACGACTCCGAGTTAGAGGAGAACGACTGGTCGGATTAACGTGAAAATAAAAAAAAAAAAAGGATAGACCACTGAAGATACATGCACACATTATAAGACACACTCACTTGAAAGAATGCCCACTGTACCACACCCACAAGTTATCACAGACTTTGTTGCTGAAAACACACACACACATACACACACACACCTACACTCTATCACATGCTGTAGGTTGATATAAGCTGAATGGTCCAAAACTGGAAATCTGGGGGTGTATTCAAGATGCATAAACACTGTAAAGACACTAGTAATATACTGTAATGCTGACCGCTCTCTGAAACATTAACTGCAGAGTTTAGAAATATATCTCAGAGCATTGTGAATACACCCCGGTGGCTGTTTCTCTACCTGTTATAACACTATAGACACCCTGTGAAGGTGCTTAATTCATGTATAGTCAAAGCTTGGGAGTGTTAGAAGAAATAGAAACTTTCCTCTTGAGCTAACCAATGTACCTGTCCTTTTTTTTAATGTTTTTACTCAAACACTCGCCGTAGACCACGAGGTGAGTTTTTAACGCGACGATAGCCGAAAGTGAAGAAACGGGCGAGCTCAGTGGAAGCTGCTGTCGATAATAATAATAACATATTCAAGCCGCTGAGGGAGCGAATGGGGAGCGCAACTGAAATGCTGTGTTGAAGACGGATGCGAGTGGCGACATGTAAAAAGTCTTATTGATCATAAATATGAGAATTGATTGAGCCATCTGCGTCTGCAATCGATCACGGGTGTGTGTGTGGGTGGGAGGGAAGGAGGGAGGGAAGGAGGGAAGGAGAGAAGGAGGGAGGGAAGGTGGGGATCATGTATATGCTAGTGTGAGCTTTGTAACCTTTGACCCAGAGAAAAATAAAAAAGATGAATGAAGGATCACGGCTGCGCTGCCACGTCTCGTTACTGTTCCACTGTCGTCATAGAGACGACGCATACCTGGTTTAAAGACTTCAGTTTCCATGGCGACGGTACAGCTAAGAAGGGGGTTGCCAGGGAAACAGAAGAGTGCGAAAAAAAAAAGAAAAAAAAACGGAGCCAGGGCGAGGATGAAGAAATTAGTCAAAGCAGGAGTTTTATGCACAGCACATGTTTGTTTTTAATACAAAATTAACAAGATCTCTCAATTGAGTGAACTAACCAAAAAAGCAATAAAAAGTACAACTAACACCTTGGAAAAATAGACACCACGTTCACACAAATGTTTTTGTTTTTTTGTTTTTTACAATATCTCAGTTAAGTTAGTGCATGTTGATTATCGTTTATACGTTTCATTTTGCAGATACTTAATTTGTTGTGCCATTTTCATCCAAAAAATAAAGTGCATTTCACATTGAAAACTACGCATACGTCTACACAAGATGCTGTTACTGTGGCGTCCTCCCATCTCCAACCCCCCCCCCCCCCCAAAAAACACATACACACAAACACACTCACAGGCCCTTGAGTGTTTTGATATTTAGCTCTAGATTAGTAACCGTCAGAAAGACACCTCCTCTCACCGAACTAACAACCCCATCGCTGGCTACACGTTTTCTCCAAAAGAAATAATAAAAAAACCCTCTTTAGCACACAACTTTGTGCACTGGTACACTCAATAGATTAACAGGTGTGTGTATACAGAGAAGTATTACATCCAACATCACAGTCTTTTACTATTCTTGGATACAAAGCCCTTGTTCACACCATGGAAATCTCACCGTCGGCTGCACATTCAACCACGTTATCTCCTCCTCCTCCTCCGTGTAGCCAAAATCCGCTCAATCAGTCCTTCCCTTTTTTTTTTTTTCTTTTTAACCAGCCTTTACAAGCTGGTGCATATCGAAGCGAGGAACCTAACAGAAGGAATTCTACAATAACAGCCGAGGTGGAGAAATGTCATTCAGGAAAAAGAAGAAAAAAAAAATGGTGCGAACCAACTCATCCTCTGGTTTGACTGGCTTTGGTAGCACCATGCACGGTTGGTTTAGAGTCTCTCCTCTTTTCAGCATGCTTATATTTACAGAAAACAAATGAGTCGAGAGGAGGAGGGCGGAGAGGGGTGGAGGGGGTATCAGTTAAACAATTTGATTATTACTACATTCAGAAAAAAAGGCTTTTACAGCGCCGTTATATCATACACAACACCAGAATCTGAAAGAATTCAGGCCAGACTAAAGTGGAAAAAAATAGAACTTTTCAATGAATATAACAAAATAGACTTTTCTCCAAAGGTAAAGGAATAAGAGTTTGTGATGGGAGTTTTTTTTTTTTTTTTTTTTTTTTTTTTGATGTGCCAGCCTGACCTGTTGGTGCTCATTGAATAATGACAGGATTCAGTCTGACACTGTGCACAAGTTCACATATACAGGCCACGTCCCAATGCTTAGAGAATGCTTTTATCCGGCTTCCCCCGCGCACCCTGCCCTTCTCCTTTATTTGCACTTGATCCGAGGCCGCGAAGACGAAGGCCGCGAGAGCCTCGATCAGGCTGTCTGAGAGAGGGAAGGCGGCGAGGGAAGACAGAAGAAGCATTATCTTTGGATTTGGAAGTGGCCTTTTTTTTAGCTCATAGAATCATTCAGAGGTCACTTAACGGACACCTGCCTCGACCAAGACTTAGATTGATTTAAAGTAGAATATTAGTGATATAGACAGAGGAGACAGGAAACACACAGCAGGACTAGGATCCCAGTTCATTCAGAGTCCCTTTCACTTTGGCTTGAAGTGCTGGAGCTTTAACATAACGAGGCCACCTCTCTCAGAATTGACAGGAAGACTGGCAGCATTATCCTCAAAGGTTGGGGAGGTGGGGGAAAATTTATATTCCTCACACCTGTTATATCCCCCTCCCCAACCCCAACACACACACACACACATGCACACACCCAGAGGCCATGCAACTCATACCGTATGCACAAAAAAAAAAACAAAAAAACAAAAAAGGAAACGCACGTTTGACACTTAGAATACTCTGGACGGTTCATACGCTCACAAAAGGCAGAGGCGACCCACTCCAAAGGAATATCACAATTTCATCCTGGTGACTTGTGATCGAAGCCCGGTTCTGTGGAGGAATGAGGCAGTGGTGTCACTGTGACAAATGAGTCGTTCGATCTTTGTCCATTCGCGTTTGATTATCCCACCACTCTTTTGAAGATGTATCACTTGAAGCATCACTTGTAGCTTACCGAGCCTGCTGTTCCACTACAACACGCCCCTCCACACACCCTCCACCCCAAGCGGCCACTGTGGTGCTCCAACTCTGCGGGAAGAGGTCATGGTGGAACGTGGATGTTATTGCTGTCTGAGTATTGCTTCACATCTAAAAAATAACTACCATTCAAAGGCTAGTTATTGCTGACATGATCTGGAGGGATGAGGAATTGGGGCGCGCACTCAAAGTAATAGATTACTAACTCAGAGCAGCTGGTAGGTGTTGTGATTTGGGCCTCCATTGGATCAAACTCGGAGCAAAATATTACAAAAGTCCACATTTGTACAGCTCTTGTGACCATCCAGTGGTGATTGTTAGCTCATTCAGTGCAGTACATGTGAGGGTGCACTGTGGTACATAAACAAAATTATTATTATCAGGGTCATGGTGACATCAGGGGACCATGACACATCGGCCTGCAGTGGGCCTATGTGACCTACCACACCGAGCTCAGAAGGAGATCTGTGCTTGTTGCATGCAAATTACACTGACGTCTAGCATGCAGACCATGTTGGAGGTGATGTGTGTGTGTGAGGCTCCAGAGCCAAACAAATGGAAATACATTCAGATTTTGCAGAAATCACATATACAATTTGGATGTTTTGGGCGTTTTAGGTTTGATTTGATCAAAAATTTCCAGTGGGATATTAAAAAAAAAAAAGAAAAAAATGACAATACATTTGATACTTTTAGATTACCACCAATTAAATCTGTGGCGTTTTCTCAATAATACTTAGAAATGACATACCAATCTCCGGACATTCAAAAAGTAATAAGCAATCTCAATTCAAAGAGTGAAAGAGGAGGGATATAAGGTGGTTATATAATCCCATAGATCCTATGTTTGATGATAAAAAATGGAGGAGGGGTTAATGGTGGGTTCTCCTGGGGCTTTGTCTTGAGCCTTCCAGACGCGAGCTGAACTAAAACACATTCACGCACAAATACAGAGAGAAAAGAAGACAAGAGAGAAAAGAAAGAGAGAGATTAAAAGAAAAAAATACAACAACAACAATTGGAGGGGCGAAGAGGAGACGAAACGGCTTGATTTCTGTCTCCGCGTCTGTGGAGGACGCAGGGCGCGGATCAGAGAGCGCCGGGGTCTATTTTTAGCTCTCCGCGGCTGTTTAGCTTTCGACGCACGTTCAGAGTGCAGCAGCAGAGCGCCGGGATGCTGCTCCAGACTGGCTTCATGTGGAAATGCCTGCGCATTTAGCCGCGGCCGCTCTCTCCCGTCGGTGAAGCACACGCGCTGCTTTGTTAATCCGCCGTGCGCTTTTACGCACGCACGCGGGCGCAAACTTATAACCCCCTCCCTATTAGAAGAAAGCAAGCACGTGTCAACCAAAGCTCCAGTGCTGTTAACTATATGCACATCTATATACAGCGGCTGCCTGTAACACGTGATGCGCTCGGCGCTCTCCGCAGAACAGAGGAAGGGCGTGGCGCGGGGTTGAACGGTAGGGGGGGGGGGCGGGATGCAGCCCCGCGCGGTGGCCGCCTTTACCGGGGAAGACAGTGAGATACCTTGCCCTATGTTGCGTGTAACAAAGAAAAAAAAGACGCCATCCATCCAGATGGGCTGCGGATGACTAACCAAACTGCCTCCTCCAGTGACACCTCTGAAGCCACAGCACTCTGCCACTTCCCCTGATCTCCCCCGCTGCTGCTCTCTTTGACACCAGACACATCCAGTGAGGAGCAGAGCTGACCCAGGCCGCCTCTCTCTTCCCACCTGGGTCTGCTTGGTCAGACGTCGCTAGGGGTCCGCGCACGCTGGGCCACGCTGGCAGGCACACAGCCACAGCACACCAGCCACAGCGCCTTCTGGATCTCCTGGTTCCTGAAGGCGTAGATGACCGGGTTGATGACAGAGTTGTAGGTGGCAGGCACCAGGGTGGCGTAGGTGTAGAGTGGAGGGTAGGTGTAGTCGGCGATGAGAGAGTAGACGGTGAACGGCATCCAGCAGGCAGCGAAGGTACCCAGGATGATGGCCAGAGTGGACACGCCCTTCCGCGTTGTGACATAGTGGGGTGTAGCAGCCAGGAAGTGATGCTGGAGGGCGATCTGGTGAGCGTGGCGCATCACGATCTTGCAGATCTGGACGTAGAGTTGCAGCATGAGGCCGAAGAGCAGCAGGAAGGAGACGGACAGCACGGCGATGTTGTTCTTTGTGAGAGGTCGCACCACGCTGCAGGTAGCCTCCTCTGCCAGGCAGTTGACCCCCGTGACCGGCAGCAGGCCCAGACACAGGGAGAGACCCCAAAGCAGGACGAGCATGGTGTAGGTGAAGGCCGCCGTCCGCTCTGAGTTGTAGGTGAGGGCATAGTACAGCGACAGGTAGCGGTCAATAGTGATGGCCAGCAGGCTGAAGACAGAAGCGGAGAAGGAGGCCACCACCAGGCCCACGGTTAGTAACTGGGCCGAGTCGGAACGAAGCAAGTAGGCACAGGTGAAGTGAAGCACCAGGCCCAGGCCGGCCAGCAGGTCGGCCAGCGCCAGGCTGCCAATCAGCAGGAACATGGGAGCTCTGAGGGCCGGGTTCTGCCAGATCACCAGCACCACCAGAGCGTTCTCACAGGCTATCAGAGTCCCCGATGAGCACAGCACAATGTCCCAGGGGTTGACAAGCAGAGGCAGCTGGCTGGGCGGGAGGGAGTCCGGTGAGAAGGTCCCCAGGCCGGTGCTGTTGTCCATCGGTCCCCCTCCTCCGCTGGCCCACGCTGTGGGGTCAGGGGTCAGCCAGCTGGAGGTGACCGCTGGCTCTTCACTCATTGTGCCCCCCGTCTGAAAGTGACACAAACACGCTGTTATGATATCTGAGGCTGGTGGCACGCACAAATGAAAGTGTGGAGGTGCGCCCCCCCCCCCTCCACCTCTGTGCACGCCGCTGGATTTATGACTCATTTCACAAAACTGGCACAATCAAGATTACATTGAGTGAATGCACCTTTAACTCCGCCTCTCTCGGCTGTAGAAACGCTGGAGCTGTAGACAGTTAACAGGTCTGGGAATTAAACCCAGTGGCTGGTGTTACAGGCCTGTAGGTTACACCACACGTGAGGAGCTTTATTTATTCATGTATGAAGCAGAGGATGATAGAAAAACCAAAGCAGGCTTTGCAGCAAATTTCAGGCCATATTTTTTTTTTTTTAAAGAGAGGATATCGATAAAGCTCCGCCGGCACCGGCGATAATTCACCCTCGCTGTCAGAACCTCCATGGCGAGAAGATACCGCACCCGAAATACACTCTTTAAAGCTCGCCCTGGTGTGCCATATGGTGCTGGTTTTTTACCCCCCCCCCCTGCACCTCTTTGCATCAGAGAAACACAGCTCCGCCGCTCCACGTCAGCACAAGGATGGATGCTGCAGGCTGCATTTTTCCATGCATGTCAAGGATGCTCGATAATCCCATCCCGCCGCCGCCACCCCAACCTACCTTGACTCTGTGAGGTGAGACTTCCACCCCCCCTCCAGTCTCTAGATGGAAGAACGACAGCAGCCTTGTATTTCCATGTTACTGATTGAGGATGGTGGCGCGGCGCCGGCGGGACAGAGGACGCAGCCGCGTGTGTGCCGAGGGATGCTCGGTCCTCTCTGAGCGCTGGAAGCGGGGATGATGGAAGAAAGAAAAGAGCGCGGAGCGGCTCTGCCGTTAACGGCGCATCGCCGTGGACTGCGGCTGTGCGGGGAGCAGCGAGCGGCGGAAGAGACGAGGAGGAGGAGGAGGAGGAGGAGGAGGTGGTGGTGGTGCGTGTGCAGGGGAGGAGGAGGAGGAGGGAGGTCGATGATGAAGGAGGAGTCCCAAATGGGCCAGACCCCCAGAGACTGGTTGAACTCCGTTAAAGAGCTAAGTGTCTGGTCGGTGCTGTCTCAAGGACAAAGACAGGTGTGTGTGTGTGTGTGTGCGTAAAAGCCAAACACGCTTCCTCTCCACAGGCACGGCTACGTGTTGCAGCATCTGTCCCTCAACTAATAAAGCTCATTCTCATCCCCACAAGCTGCTGAGCTGGGTGTCAGTGATTTTTTTTTCTTTTTTTTAATGCAACTCGTGTTTCAGATATGAAGATGCTGGATGCAGGAGACTCGCTTTCCTTCCTCCTGCGACGCCCTGCTATTCTGGTCCCGTCTATGCTATTAACAGCAACCCCGATGTGTGTCACCAACCTCCACCCCTCCTCCCTCTATCCATCCATCCATCCATCCCTCCCTCTCCTCTGTCCTCCATCTTCTCCATCCTCGCAGCACTGCCTCCGAGACACCTCATCTGCTAAAAAAAAAAAGGGGGGTGACTTGTTGATGCGCATGTATGTGACCACGCTGAGCTGACCAAGCGTTATGTCGGCTGTTTTCCGAACGCACCTGCCTTCCTCTCGGCTCTGAATGGATTAAAAATAGCTCCTGTTGCAGTGGGAGAGGGAGCAGGGCTACCAGGTAAAACCGCTAAGAGGCGACGTTGAGCTTGATGAGTCATCAGTGCGCACCTGTGGGACACTGAAAACACACACACACACACACTGCTTCAATCTTACTGGCTTTATTTCTTTTTCTTTAAAACAGAAAATAATCGCTTCACAACAGGCCTTTTTAAGCAAACCCTTACATTAAACTTGCCAACACCTACAAAACGGTATCAAAAGTGCACCATAGTGTTAATACATCTTCTCAAGGTCTAACATTTTCCAATGATAATATTATCTTCTTGTTATATTTATACAAATACCATCCTGTACACTGTAGAAATATACAACCCGGTGTGCCCCGCTGAGCGGGACGCTCACCCCACATCCGTCCTCCGGTTACATCCATGATCAAAAACATGATCCGCTCTTAGTAAAATCCCAGTGCAGAACAACAACAACATGTGGGGTGGTGGTGAAGACACCGGGCCAATATTACATCATATGAATTATTAAATACCCATTCAACCCCGCACCCAAGGCAAAAACTAATACCACTCGAATGACCAACCAACATCTGTACAACCCTCATTCAACGTCCTTTTTTAAAAAAAAACAAAACAAAAACAAAAAAACAATCTTGACACAGTTTTCATTCATTATCGTCTCATTGTTCCGGCAGCGGCAGCGGGAGCAGCAGCGTCCAGCCAGAGTGAAAGGGATGAAGGAGGCAGGAGGGGATACTGAAGCCAGGAGGGACAGCTGGTACGCAGAAGAGGAGGAGGAGGCTGGGGAGGGGTGGAGGTGGTGGGCTTCCATGGCTGAGCTGCAGCACTGAGTGCGTAAAAAGCACAAGTATGAATTACAGCTGTGCCGGCAGGTATGACACCCTGGCGGGCTGCTGTGGCGTGTTAACGGTCCGCCGCTCCACCACAAAGTGGGAGCGGAGCATTACTCTTGGTTTCCGTGGTGAAATGCACGGCCCTCCGCGCTTTCAGTCTCTGGACTGGTAAAAGAGGATGTAGCCTGACTCAGAGTTCTTGGAGATTTCAGAGGTGAGGCCGTAGAATTCCTCTATGGCCTGTGCGTCGATTTTCTACACGGGAGCAGAGACGGCACACGGCAGGGTTAGAAAAAGCGACGTTACCCTGAAGACATCAAACGTGTGCACACAAATTAACCCGCTTACCTCCACGATGTCATCGTCAAACAGCAACCAGAAGTCGTGACTTTTCACAATGGCAATGTAGTGACCCCTGTTTGGACCACTGAAAAGAAACAGTACATGACGTTAAGGCTACCGAGCAAACTTTGTTGTTAAAATGTTTACAGCCTGGTACAAAAAATAATTTTGGTCTCTATAGCCAAGGCAAATTATATACACATTTTGGCTCCTACAATACGGTTAGTCAAGTGTTTTGACTTACTTTGCCTGATTAGACTCCTTGGCAGGACTGTGTGGGCGTGTAAACGCTGCATCTCTGATGTTCCTGTTAGTTTTAGTCGAGCGCCTTGAACATTTATATTGGTTTCTAAAGTTCAAGTGACTTCAACCTGAGCAGAGCTCTAATGTTTAAACACCTGTGTGGGTGTACAAGGACTTTAACGAAACAAACGTGTTTCATGTTAAATTAAACAAGACCAGTGCGAGACCGAGGCTGGTCTAGCACTGCACTCGTCTCCGTGAACAGACATCTGCATGCGAATACAGACCTGTAGGCGAGGGAGCAAGATTTTGACACAGGAAGTTGTCTGGTTTCTGTTTCTAGTCCTAATATTGACCAATCATGTTTGAGAGAGAGCTTTGGTAGCAATTCATATACAGATATCTGTTCACAAAGATTAGCACAATGTCTTCTTGTTGCGCATCAGGTTGCTAATCGGACTGCAGAGGAAGTCTGTGCCCTGATATCCATTTTCTGGTTATCTTAGCGGGACAGAAACATTTGTTGTTGCCACCCAGAAGCTAAACTGTTCCAAGACTGATTCTGTGACAGCTTGGCCATGTTCACAAAAACCTACTATCAAAATGTTGTTAAATGTGAGTTGACAACTGTGGTTTATTTCTAACATGAAGGTAGTAATCACCAAACATGGTGGTGTGACGGCAACAGCATGATAACAGTTATTTCTTACCTTCACGATGAGCTGCTTACTCAAACTAACACGATGAACCTGAGCTTCACCCTTGCACCCTGCGCTTCGTATGAAACGTAATCTTAAGCTCTCACCAGAAGATGTTTTTGGGGGGTATTTTGTGTTCTTGTACAGTGCACACAAACAAGAAACAAGAGGGGAGAGAGAAAATGGGAGTGTAACGCAACAAAAGGTCCCCAGCCGGACTTCCACCCCGGGGGTATTACAATTACGCTGTCATCATTTGGCAACCAGGACGCCCCTACTGTGAAGCCCTTAACAAGAAAAATATAACTCAGAGCAACAAAGTATCATTTCATGATGCCTGTATCAGGATACTACAGGACTGTGGTATCCGGTTCATGTGGTTCATGTTGTAACCGCATTATTACGCATAAAGGTAAGTTTCCTGTGGACCGATGGAGAGGTCATGTCAGATTGTTCGCTAACGTTACAAGCTATCAATGACATTTAGGAAGTGTAGCTGTCGGGTTGTGTTGTTTTTGCTTAGGGTCTAATCAGGAGAGCATGTGTGCAGAGTTGGGACATTGATAAAGCCCATTACTCTTATAATGCAGAACTCAGAAATAAAGCAATGTTACTTCTGTTTTTAAAGTGTAATTAAACCCCCCGGAATCTACGCGCTGCCTCTCTCACAGCAAAAATTAGGAAAAAAAAAAAATAGAGCAGAGGACAATCATCATACTGCAGCAGGAATACAGCTGCCAGAGCTAACCAGACCACTGGAGCTTACTAGCAGCAATGTCACAATTCCTCTCAGAAAAACAACACAAAGAACTGATAAGCAGTATGTTTAAGTATCAGTAAGAATAGTATACCGTAAACTTGGTCTGAAATCACGACATCAATTTCACGATACGTCTCCCTGAGCTGAAAATAATCTTGGCGAGAGGGAGCTGAAAAGGGAGCTAAGCTCAAAAGAGATCGGGGGAGACTCAGACAGATAATTCACATCTGCAGGACTCTCGACTCGCTTGCTCAACTCAGATAAGTCTGACCTTTTCATACGCTTTCTTTAATAAAGGATTTCTGTTCAGAGTCGTGACGGACTGGAGTCTGTGTCAGCAGGGAAACACCTTGTATAAACACAGACGGACAAACTCCCACTCACACCGGGTCAAAACCAGCACTGATAAAAAAAAGTACAGAAGTAGCACAGCTGAACAGTGATAGATGAGGGTCTGTGTTTTCTCCTGTTAGATGAGATTTAGATTCTAATGTACCTTTATTCTTGGGCCAGTAGGTTCAAATGCATTTTATTATTAGAACAATGATCAGTCTGCCTGTCTCCGGTTGCTGTGGAGACAGATATATAGGTGTTGTATTCTGGCTGTGTGTGTGCGTGCGTGTTTGCACCTACACACCTCCCACAATGCACAACCACGGCGACCAGGTCGTAGAGCCTCTCAGGGTTAGTGGCGTCCCCAGAGGTGTTGAAGAGGCGGAGCTCCAGGGGGAAGACGACGCGATAGGACAGCTTGGTGTAGCGCTGCAGCTGCTCCATGTACTTAAAGCGCTTCAGGTGCAAAGCCAAGATCATTGGCAGTTTCTTTACACGCATCCTGCGTGAAAAAACAGACACTATTTTTGAAACCCTGATCGCGCGCAGACATCACCCAACACTCGTTAAGAATGAAACGGCATACTGACCTCTTGTGTGCTTCCTGCTTGCTTCTACATTCTTCACAGTAGTATTTGTACTCACTGCACAGTGTCTCTGTGTTACTGAAACCTCTGAGAGGAGCCATAAAGAAAGAACGGGTCAATGTACAATCTCAAGTGCATGTCTACAAATGAATCATTTAATTTTAAAAGACTCCATTCTCCTCTCCTAGAGGAGGACACAGCACATTGCATGCGCTTTGAATAGTCACGCCAAACAAAGACAACATGTTTTTACAAGTGCTGGCTCAGACTGAAAATCCAGCTGCCTCAAACAAACATCACCTGGTATATAAATAAATATGTAACAGCTATAACCACAGACTGCAGCCGCTAAAATTGTCATACTTTGTAAGTTACATGCTTGAGAGAAGTGAAAGCCCCAATGCCGTTCAACAGTCACACCTAAACAAGTCATTTTCAATTTACATTAAATTATTTAGCTGACGCCTTTATGCAAAGCGACTCGCAAAAAGGGAAACAAACAAGATACAGTGCGACAAGGACCGAATGTTAGAGCTGGAGGAGTTTTTTAAAAAAGGTAGAGAGGGATGCCCCTGATCTGGTAGAAACTGTTATACGTTCCACCATCGGGGAACAACAGCTGTAAATAGTCTGGGTTTCCGTGAGCATACAGGTGGCAGAGTCAGGCGTTGTTCATTGGAGGAGCTCGACAGTCAGGAGGTAACATTTTGTATTTTTTAAAAAAGGAAGGCCAGAACATTTTGGAACTAAATTCTTAACTCAAGCAGCATTTTCATTATGAATTCATCTGCAGATTATTTTCTTTATTAAATAAATCATTCTCTGGTTATGTGGTTAACTTACCTGAGGCAGTGTGTGATGGAGGTATTCTGTTCTACGTCCACAGAAAGGTCCAGAAAGTCCTCATCTTTGCTGCTTATCTGAAGAGAAAAGAGGACGTTGAAATAAGCTAAAGGCAACTTAACCCAAACATGAAACAAGCGTGTCAGCATGAGGAGCTTGGAATATTATTAAATTGTCTTGGTACTATGCTGTGTCGCCATACAGCAATAAAAATCCTACTGCATGCCAATCTATTGTATTTGTATTATCGAAGATGACGATGCGTTTTGTGCAAGCTACGTAACACCCCCAACACCTTGTGTGAAAAAAGGCAGTGAGGTATCTTACCGTCTCACAGGTGAGGCAGCGTGTCTCATTGGTCAGAGTGCCTTGGAAGATCTCATGGACCCAGGTGGGAGCAGGTGTGGCATTGCTGTTGTTGTTCTGAGAGTCCAATGTGCCGTTGGCAAGGCGGCCGTTGGTCTTTTCCTGCTTCCTCTCCTCCTGAAGCAGATCTGCGATGGTGTTGAGTAGGTAGTTCAGGAACTCGTGGGCATCCTGCTGCATGTAGTTGTCAAATAGCTCTGAGGGAGAAAGTACAGAGAGAATTCAGATTCAACGTGATCAGGGTGTACTTCAGGGTCTTCTGCTGTTGTTGCAGTAATGATTAGAAAACACCAATCTCCCTTGATTAAGTTTCCTCTCACCATTCTCCTTACGTAACCGCGTGATGAACTTCTTGGGTGGTATGACGCCCACTTTCCTCTTCTGGTTGGCAATACTGTGGAACAGGTCGGCCAGACAGGTAAGCAAGTTCTCCTTCCGCCTAGGCTGACTGCGATACGCCAAGATCTTCTCCCGAAACGGTCGGCAGAAGTACAGAGCTTGCAGTACCGAGTTGCAGTAGCAGGTGTTCCCGAACTATTAAAAAAAATCCAACATATGCCACACAAGCAGAATAAAGTGAGTACGAGTCAAGTGGAGACACATGCAAAAACACCGAATCTGCACAGTGTATTGTTCACTTACGTTGACCAGGCCAAAGTAGTGCTCATTGACTGGAAACTGCTCAGATCCAATCTCTTTCTCCAGTGCAGAGGCATTGGCGCCCTGCAAACGCACAAAACACACCGAAAGTTTGTCTATTATTACACATCAGTGCCGTTTATCTGTCAGTGATTATTGCAAAATTGGCGGTGGCAGCTTGGCATTTTCAAGGTAATTTGTTGCTGGAATGAAATAAACAAAAATAAATAAATAAATATATAATGACTGCTTAAAAACTCCAACACTAGGCATTTGCCCCCCCCCCCCCCCCCCATCTCCAATCTGCCCTTCGTGCCATTAGTGCTAAAAGCATGCATCATTTTAAGTGACAGTACAGTTGAGCTGTCCATGGCCAGTGATTACTAACACCCCCCCCCAAAAAAGCTTTTAACTGTAAAACTCGGCCGAGGTGACAAAATCGCATGTGTCAAAACAGAATATATTAAAGCGCAGGCATGTTTATGGAGCTGCTTTGGGTGAAGAGTTAATAGAGTACGATGCAATGTGTAGACAGCAACAAACTGTGCAGAATGTACATGCACCTGAAAAGGGGGTGTACAACTGCGCAGCTAATGGTAAACCATGTCGTCATTGCCTGCGTTAATAAGATCTGGTAGTTTGTCAAAGGCCAACACGCCAACTTAAGCCCCTTTTTCACGGTGTCTCTGCACATACTGGTAATTAACCGTCTCTCTGTCCGTCCATCCATTAGCCAGCTGTGTTCCCAGTCGCCGGTGTTGATGTGACACTGGTTTAGCTTGAGTTACCTTCAACGTTAGCTAGTTAGCTCAGCTGCAGCAGGTGCACTGTCACCGTGCTCGAAGAAGCTGCCGTAATTATTAAATCGGGGGGAACAAAAAGTCGTCGAGGTGTTAGAAGTTGAGCAAGAAGTCAAACGCTTGAAGGAGTCCAGCTTCAACCCCCCCCCCCCCGCAAAAAACAGAACACGGAGGACGGAGAAGGCAGTGGGTGGCTGCTTGATTTGCTATAGTCGGAAAACTGCTTGGCTAGCACAGACACCAGGATTAACTGTTTTTACAGACAATTCCACGGTACAAAAGGCCAATAACAGCGCACCTACGGTTTCCCAATAACCCGATAGCCTGACTAATGCCAGTATGAGACTGCCGTGCACTCACCATGGTACAAAAAGAGGCAAATTTGGAGACTGTCATTAGGATTTCCATTCGGCTAGCGCCATCTTCCACCACACAGCCGCGCGCGCTGAGTAGACTCCCCTCGTGAGAGCAGGCTGGCGATTCTTGCTGAGCTCGCGACGGAAAGTCCACCAGCCCGGAGAACGAGAGCAATCACCGCAAGCTGCTTCCGGCTTTGGTTAAACGCGGTCGGTGAAGTTGACGGCTTCGTTTAGGGTCACACATTCGGACACGCCCGTCCTCCTGGGATAGGGGCACTCATCACATTAAATGATGTCGAAATATTTGACAAGCGACGACACATATCATCAGAACATTAACGGTTACGTTTAGCCCAACGGTTAGCCTTGCTTAAGTTTTGCGCATGCGTATCTCCACTAAAGCTGTGGATGATATAACAATTTGCAACATCGTATTAGACATAAAATGGTTTTAGTTGTTAAAATAAATGAGGACAAACGTTAGAAGAACAAAAAATACTTTCTTGTGATTAATAATAATCTCGATAATCCTGAGATTAACTATAAATAAATCACATAAACGTTTTGGATCACAACTGATCTAGGACCAGTTCACGTACGAGAACAGCGGTTAATGTTATATTACAGCTCCTAAATGTACTAACTCTGGGTCAGATTACTACTTTCAACTGCATGCAGCATAAAATTGTTTCAGTTGTTAAAATAATTTAAAAAACTGTCCCATGTAGGAAAAAACAAACTGCTAGAACAACAGAATTTTCCTTTTTGTCCTTTTGTACGCTGAAATAAACGGTAAACAAATCGCATAAACGTTAGCCATCACAACTGATCCAGAACCAGTTCACGTACGGGAACGGCCGTTGAGGTTCTATGGCAATTGCTGAATGTGCTGACGCTGGGTCGGTTTACTATCGCCTCCACTTATTTTTGTTCAGGCAATATCGCGGCCTGCCTCAATTGTACTTCTCAAGGCGGAGTTTGGGGACCTGAGCTCTCTCTTTCAGCCGTACCCGCCATCTTGTTGAGACCGGGGGTAAGATCCTCTCCGCGTTAAATGTTATTTTCGACTTTATTATCGCATCATTCGTACACAATTACACACATATACACGCCGTAGCACTCCCCTTACATCTTAGTGTGTTAACATATCCCGAAAAGGCGTTAAACAGAGGCATATTTACCGTTGAATGTGAGCAGGAGCAGCAGCGTGGCTCTCCATGTGGGCCTGACAGTAAAACGCCAGACTAGCAGACACCGTGTTTTCCTGCTGTTGTCCCCGCTGTAACACAGCAACGACACGGGACTTATCCTGGATATTTGGTCTTTTATTTAACAAGGCGGTAAAATAGCAGAAACGGCGCTGTCTTATGTAGTTGTACCGGTGTTTGATGGCTATTTCTCGCTAGCCCATGTAGCATAGACACAGCCGGTGTGACAGTCTTCTTATTGAATCCTGTTTATTAAAACAACTTTCTTCCTCGTGTGTGGCAATTTATTGTCTTTCACTCGAATCAGCCTTTATATCTTGTGCTCATTTACAGCTTGTGGCAGTTAATGGGTTGTCACTACACCCTTGCTGTGCCTTTCTCCCTCAATATAATGTATTTTGATGCACTTTTTGCTTGTAATACTGAAATCCAAACTGTAGTTTGACTGACATCCAGAGATGGAGTTCCCATTATTATGTAGTAGATGCAAAAGAAGCACATGACACTGTTAAATCAATGATTATACAGAGGGGCCCTTGAGCAAGGCAGCAAACTGCCCCAAATACTCGCAGGGCACCGCTGTCCCATCACCCCACTCCACCATCTCTGTCCACATTTGCATGTCTGAGCCCTTTTGTGTGCACGTGGTTGTATTTCATGGTTAAAATCCATGTATAAAAACACTGAGTGAAACTAACTGAAGTGTATTTTCTCAGTAATCAGGCATCATGACGAACACCAGAGGCAAGAGGAGGGGGACGAGGTACATGTTTAGCAGGCAGTTCCGCAAACATGGTGAGTACAAATTTAAAAGTGATCTTTTAACATCTGGCTACACTTCAAACACTTAACAGTGTGTAGATATGTGGGGAATTAGATTTTTGTGCAACCGCTGTGCAAACTAACATTCGTTTTGTGTGCTTACTTCACAGGCCCAATTCCTCTGTCCACTTACATGCGCATCTACAAGAAGGGCGACATTGTCGACATCAAGGTGAGACGCTGAATATGTTTCTTATCCTTGTTTAGGTGATCGGTATGTCAGACGACCAATGGCAAAACGTGACTGAACTGTTGCATGTGTTTTTTTTTTTTTTCAGGGCACAGGTACCATTCAGAAAGGAATGCCTCACAAGTGTTACCATGGTAAAACAGGCCGTGTCTACAACGTAACCCAACATGCTGTCGGCATCATTGTCAACAAGCAGGTCAAGTAAGTACAAAGTGACATTTATTGTGACATCTAAATGTGTGCCCTTTGAGGTGGCACGCACCAAAGGATTTAAAACAAAAACATCAAACAAAACATTTTTAAAACGTGTTTTTTTTTTAAGAGGATCAAAAGACATTAGCGATTGTTTCATCTTTTCTCAAACGAAATCCTGGTTTCAGTTTGGTGTGTGCTAACTCTTCGTCTTCATCTAGAAGAAGGGATGTGACCCCCATCTTCACTTTGCCATCGGGGTTATTTATATCCTGAATGGTCATTCACGTGGGGAAAAGTATTTCATCCTTACACACTCCAGTCTGACTACTGTTGGACAACCTGGGGTTGTACTGAGGGGACAGCATAGGAGTGCAGATATCAACACCATTACTTTGCATTTTGAGCTAAAGCTACCTGCCAGTTTGTTTTGATTTATGCATTTTGACATGAACTCATTCATGCTGTCTGTTCTCTCAGGGGTAAGATCCTGGCCAAGAGGATTAACGTGCGCATCGAGCATGTGAAGCACTCAAAGAGCAGGGACAGCTTCCTGCAGAGAGTCAAGGAAAACGAGGGCAAGAAGATGGAGGCCAAGCAGAAGGGCAGCTGGGTGGAACTCAAACGCCAGGTATGAAATTATTAAAAAATATACTTGTTATAAATAATATGAATCAAATTGTAATAAATTGAAATCTCTGAAGATTTCCTGGTCAAAACATATAATCCAGTCAGCTTTTAGTATACATCAAGTTAAAACTTGAATTGAATTTAAATCATGAACACGTGCCATGTGCCAAATCAAAACAGAAGTTATCCCAGGACACTTTTCATATAGAGTACTGTTTATGAGCAAACACTTTTAAAGGGCAGCAACCCTAAGCAGAGCCAGACTCCAGGTGGGCGCCCGCCTACCTTCATTAGTTGAGAGAAAGTCACGGCAAAATTAGTAACAATAGCATGGCCATGTCAAGCAGGGCCATGGTAGGAGGTGCCACTTAAATCCATGGACACTGGGGGAAGAAGCCAAGTTAGTAATATGCATTAGTGGGATGTGAATGTGCACAAAGGAGAGGAGCTTGATATAGGGGAAGGCTCTGTGCTACTTTTACCACAACTAACCCTGCAATCTGTGAGTGCAATGTCCTCGTGGGGCGGCAGAGTACTCTGAGCTCATCAAAGGTCCAATGTGTAGGACATAGTTGCATCTAGCAGTAAAGTTTCAGATTGCAACAAACTGAACATTGTTCACCCTTCCAAGCATGCAAGGCCCTATCTGATACAGAGTTTGAGTTACTGTAGAAACACTGACCTGCTCCCTATGTAGATATAAAGGGCTCATTCTATTTTCAGGTCATAATGCACAAATTAAAACCTCCTTGTTATTGGATCATGTCTTTTAATATTATGTTACACACTTGACAGATAAGATCTGATAATTGTGCCCCTCACTTTAATGTCAGTGTTGTTTCTTCAGTTTTCTTTTGGGTTTCTGAACCTAAACTTTCCTCTCTCTTGTCTCCACAGCCCGCTCCTCCTCGTGATGCTCACTTTGTCAGCACCAAGAAGAACGTGCCACAGCTGCTGGAGCCCATCCCCTACGAGTTCATGGCATAATCGAGTTAACAACAATAAAAATATTTGTACACACGCTGCTCGTCATGTTGTCTGTTCACTCATGAGTTATGCTGATGTCACAATTGCTGTCATTCATTAATGACTTTCTCCTATTGATGGAAGTTAAATCAAATGGACTTGTTTGTTTAGAGGACTGAAGAACCAGAAAATATGGACTGTCTCGAGAGTCTGAGTGTGACTGGCTTAAAAGCCTGAAGAGTGGTTGTAGCAGTTTAGTGGTCACTGATGGTCACTGATCATGATTGCATCGATGGGGGATGCTGAAACTCAATCCAGACGTAATCCAGATTTTTGAATATCTTGGTATCCTTTGTCTTTGAGCCTGTAATCTGGACCAGTTGATTCACCTCATGGTGTTGGTAGAGATGGCCTACATGGATAAACACAAACTTGACACACTTCAAAATACAACACAAAAATGGCAATCCTGAAAATAAATCAAGCACTTACCTAAATTTCAGAAAACAAAAAATGTTATCAAATACCATAAGCTTAACTATTGTGTGGCTCATTTACCATATTAATGACTTCAGGACAAATTACTTAATTATTAACAAATGATACATCTTTGACTATTTGATTAGTTCAAACTTGACAGATTATATGTTAGGGAATGAATGTTAAGTCAAGCTTAGCTTACAGAAATTAATTGTGTGTGTGTGTGACATCCATTCCTATCAAAATAGGAAGCTTTTCTTATCAGTTTGGTTTTCAAATGCAAAGTACATTTAACCTAATTAGAATAATCACTTTTACATAAAGTGTGAGTTTGACAAATCAAATTTTGTAAAAGTCTTTGAAATGCAATTTAGCCATAATAAACAAATTAAACTGGGCCTTAAGGGGTTAATCAGTGACATGGAGGATCAGTGGTTGTCAGCTCAAGTCCAGTTTGTCAAAGAGATGTAAAATAATAAATATATGTAATTCAGTTCCATTCTTGTCGTGCCACAGGTAGAGCTTCTGCTGTGGTAGTGCAGTAGGTGGCAGTGTTCACCAATATATGTCCAAACATCAGACCCCCCCCAGCTGTATGGCAGTAGATGTACTGTACTGAGACGTTAATAAGCCTCGTAGAGTTTATGAGTATCAAAATTGTGCTTAATTGAATTATGACTGTATTTTGATTGGGAATTATTATAAGCACAGATATTATTTAGCTGTGAGTTGTCAAAACTTTAGTTTTAAGACCATGATTCAGCATTTTCCTTAAAAAAATCATGGCCATAAAATGGGAATACGAGGAGATCATTCTATGATTTGTATAGCACTTTTGAAGAGAGAGCATATAAACATAGAAAATAAAGTGCTTTTAAAATTAAATGCATCCACAGGATAATGATTCTATAAAAATAGCCACAAATGTGACTACTTAATGTGTATCATTATAAATCATTTAGATTCGATTGGTCTAAACAATACTTGCAATTACAAAACTACATTTTGGACAAGTTTTAAATATTTATACTGACATTAAGCTAGTCAATAGTCATGCCATGTATATAATCCATTTAAAACAGTTGAAATACAATTATAATGTGATATTCTTTATAATGTTATATAATCTTATATAACTGTATCTTTAGAAATTTTCTGTGTCATCCTCTGCAACCTATGATGTGAATGTCTATGAACGAGTGTGACAATTAGATCATAGAGAAGTTTGCTAAGTCATTGTGGTTCACCATTGTGTGCGTGTGTGTGTGTGTGTGTGTGTGTGTACACCACTTGATGTGTGTGCTGTTTAATCAGTGGAGGCTGAATGGCTGGCTGGTTATGTGACAAATAGGTTATCTCATCCCACCTCAGTACTTTACCCAATATTTGTACGAATTAGGAGCAGTTTACAGAGATAGGGTCAGCAGCTGACAGGATGACAAGATGAAGTGTGTGCCTATGTGTGCGTGTGTTTGTGTATGTGTGTGTGTGTGTGTGAGAGAGAGAGAGAGGGATCAGGCCAACAGTGAATCACTTGAAGAGTTATGCTTCATTTCTATGCTTCAAAATGTGTCTTACGGTGACTAATGTTAGCTAGAAATATTGCATTTACCATTATCCTAAAATTGTCACAGACACATTGGCTACATTACATGAATTTGCTGAAAGAGATCTCTCATATATGTGAAGGGAGTAAAGTCCATGCACAAAATGAAGGGCTGTGATCCCACTTGTGGACACCGGTGTTGAGATAAACCTGCAGAGGTTGTCTTTCTTCACCCTCATAACCCCGCAGACCTGAGGTCAGGGATTCATTCAGACATGGGTCTTATCAGAGGAATACGTATCCAACAACCAGAGGAGGTAAAACCAGGAAAAAACAGATGGAAAAATAAAATGCAATCAATCAATGAGCCGGATGGCAGCCAAAGCCCTTGGTATTGATCGGCAAGGGCCTGGATTTTGCTTGTAGTATTTAGATAAGGCCTCTATGTTTTTGTATATTCTCACAGCTTATCGCTTGAGTAAACTGCAGATTGTTGTTTGGTGAATATTGTATATATTCTACCGTTTTTCCCATCCCAATATTTTCCATTTTTTGAGGAATTTGTCCTCCATAAAACGGCATTAAAGCTGCTCATGCATGTACAGTAAGTCCTTTGTGTGTGTGTTCTCACAGATACACCAGAGCGTCATGTGTGGCACTGACTCATGGAAGTTACTGATTGAAGGAACAAAAAGTAAACAGAGAAGGAGAGAGAGAGAGAGAGAGAGAGAGAGAGAGAGAGAGAGAGAAGGAGGGCAGAAAAGACGAGGCTTGTGGATAAAAGCCACGGAGCACTATGAACTCCTTAATCACACACATTTGACACACACAGATTGAGTCTGTCAGCTCAGCATGCAGCCCAGAGCAGCCATATCGACCCGAGGTGTTACATATTAACCACGCACACACACAAACACACACAGTAGATAATTGGACGTGGACACAGACAGGTTTGATCCAAAAGACATTGTGTGTGTGTGTGTGTGTAAATGTTGCATGATGTGTAATTTCACAGTCATCAGCCTTGTAACCTCACCTGGATCACACTTTTAGAGGACGGGTTACAAATACACACATTTTCTCACACTTATCTGAGCCACATAAGATATTTTTCGGCCCCGTTCTCGTGCTCAGGTTTTGAGATATCTGTCACTGAGATTTCTGTCTCTAATGGAGATGAATGGGATTTCATTTGTGGCGCTCAAAGCACTGAAAATCTTCAACAGCAATATGACTTTCCAGAAAAAGCATCTTAGTTACCTCAGTGTTACCTGTATTTTGAGTTACTGTCTCTTGAAGAAATAATCACAAAAAACTGTTGGCAATGTGTTTGTTGGATTATCTAGGTCATTAGATCAATTCCCTCTCCACCTCTCTCTAGTCGTACTTGAAGGAATTTCTAAATTGAATTTAAAAACATAGTATACTATCAGTCTGATACATAGTCAGGGTATATCTGACATACCCTATTAATATATAAAATAGGTTTGATCTGACTTAGAAATATGGTATGTTTTACTTCACTGCATCAACATTAATTATGTAGTGACCAAATATCCTCAATCCAACAATATAGTTACAAGTTATTAAATTAAAATTTTTCATACAAAAGCAGAGTCTAGTTTAATAAATAATTGGCGGAAACATCACTCAGTGTAAAAATGCCGGAGGAGCAGGAGAATGTTGGAATTGCAATTATGGCATCATCTTGGGATCTTGAAAAAATTATAAACTTATCTTGGGATAACACCATTTGTTTGTTATCACAAGGAAATAAAATGTATGAATGTATGACCATTTAGGACTTTCATACAGTGTATATTTTAAGCTCTCTATTTTAAGTTTTGTATGGAAAATCTTAATGACATAACTTCCAACTGACAGATTCAACACATTGTCCCTACAAAATAAAAAAAAATGTTGCAGTGAAGTAAAAATTGCCACATTTCTGAGTAAACTTCATAAAAGGGAAATTGTATGAGATGTTTTTCTAAGTAGGTGAATCAGCTCTGTTCTCCTTATAACCCTCCAAGGCCTCACCATCCTTCATGTTTCCTACTTCTTGAAGAAGAAAAAAAAAGTCTCCAGTGGTCTTGAGAATAATATTTGTGACTGTGATGCAAGCATGGGTGTGACAGTGTTATGTCCACACGATGTGAATGTGTGTGTTTGGGATAGGCCTGAAAGGTTTCACAAAGGCACAAGGAAATCCCACTGCAGGCCAAACAGAGTGCATGCTGTATCTCTTTGTGTGATAGGTGGGGTGATAGAGTCAGTGTGGTTATCAGAGGTGTGTGGGGGGGCATGGTCATATATGTGGATATTGGGCCAGCTGTATTGATCCTGGCCCTGACAGCAAGAGGTGGAGGTGGTAGTGGTGATGGTGGTGGTGGGGGGGGGACCGGATGAAAAGAGGAGGAGGCTGATAACGGTGTCAACTGACCCAGGCATGCTTACCTGAAGCGTGGGAGGGCAGCGAGTTAACGCCCAACAGGCTCTCAATAGGCCTTATTCACAAAAGTCAGTCAAAGGTTTCACATGGGAGCATGGCAATGGGCACAGAGGGTGATTTCTAATGTTTAGACAAGCAGATAGTGTTATTGGATTGTCAGTGGGCTTTTTTTTTTTATTTAAAGGGAGTCTATATAATTTTTGGGAAGACGAAACTTACAAATTAAATGTTTAATTCATAGACAAACAAACACACCCTTCATTTCAATAACCTCAGGGGTCTCATGGCTACGTACAGCCTTACTCGTGATGGTATGACCAGTAGTTTATGGCTAATCTTAGCTAACATGAGAAAACTGTTAGCGTTTAACTAACCTTTAGTGTTTGAACTGCTGCTTTAATTAAACTGTAGTTTTAACATTTACACCGAATGTGACATGTGAAACTTGTAGAAGAAATAGCACTGTCTTCCGGTGACAAAAAGTTTAATTAATAAATGATAAAATGCATCCTAGCTTGAGTTTTTCTACAGCCTTACTTGGTCTGGTATGAACAGTATCTTATAGCTAATATTAGCTAATGTTATGTAGAGATATTGCTGAGTCACTATGCGGTCTTTTGTTTTAGGACTTAGTATTATCCCGTATCTCACTGTCCAGCAACTGCTATCTGCTGTACGGCAGCTTTAGCATTGCTTTAATTAAATGGTAGTTTTAAAATTTACACCGGCTATGACACATAAAACTAAAAAGAAATAGCACAGTCTTCCTCTGACAATTAAAAAGTTAAATCAATAAATAATAACATGCCCCCTAGCTCAGTTTAATACCCTCTATTTTACTACAGCCTTACTCAGTCTGGTATGACCAGTATCTCATGGTGGCTAGAGATATTGCTGAGTCACTCTCTTGTTTTCAGGCTTCTTCACCACTTTTAGCATGTGCTATTTGTCACAGCCACGGTGGCTACTGTTAGCTTCACTAACCTTTGGTGAACAGCGGCTACTTAGTGACAGTGATATACTGTTGAGCAGTTAGCTAAAAATAAAGTCATAAAGTCAGTTTAGTGACTAAGCAATGTCTGTTACAGGCCTGCAGCTATGTTCGTTAAAGTCTGATAACATTAGCAAACGTTAGCCTTTCGTATGTATCAGACAAGACTGCAAAATTCAAAGTTTTAAGAGTAGTTACGTCTTTCAAGAGTGGCACAGTCAACCTTTACAGGTTGATTTAGTTTCAGGATTGTGTGTTACAAAGGATCTCACTGAAGACGAAGTTCTGACGACAATAAATCTCAGCTATCAGAGAGCAATATTGGAGGGTTGATAAGATTAAGATTAGAGCAGTAAACTCTGTGAGTGTGTATGTGATTAATGGAGACAGACAGTCGCCTCTCCCCCTGCTTGCACACTCCCCCCCAGCAGATCAGCAGATAGGGACGCATACTGAAAGGAGCCTGGGTGACATTTTTAAAGCCCCGAATCAATCAGTGTGGAGGAAAGAGCCACGGACGTTTATAATGTTTGAGTATCAATAGGATCACTATTAAACTCAGGGACCTAAATCATTTTCTACATGTTGGACCTGCAAGACAATCCTGCACAGCTGAGAGTAGGTAGCTTTTTAACATAGCCAATTAGGCAGAAAGATGTTTTCTAAGTGTATAAAAGTTTTTTTATAATAAAAAAATACATCTGTTTGTTGGAGTGAAATGTTTCAATATAAAAACATGATATATTTTTGTTTAATTTAACAAAGAAAACACCCCCCTATTTGCTCTAATTGGTACGTTCCAGTCAGATAAATGAAGCACAGGTGAGCTGCTGGTTGTAGGTCAGTAAATGTCCTGCCCCCTATATTATTACTAGTTTTGTCTGTGACCACAACACCACATCTGACATCGCTTATTAAAGATGGGGGAGAGGTTGCAAAGTCAAAAGCGCTTTGTTTGCTCCTTTTTTGATTGTGAGGCTCAGTTCAGTAAGTCATGGAAGCTAGAGGCTCATCTGTGCAAACACACAGGATTGGTAAGTGGCTACCCCCTCCCCTCCACAAAGCTGAACAATGAGGAAAGACCAAGTCGGCCCATCATAACAGTTTATGTCGTGTGTTTGATTGTCTGGGATTATGTGTCAAATGTCTCCCGTTAATCTCAGAAACCGTTCTCGTGTCAAAACTGCGACAAGAGCTTTTGCACTCGCTATCAGCTCACCAGACATGAGCTCAATCACAGCGGGGAAAAACCACACAAGTAAGCCTTTTCTTTTTTCTTACTGGGATCGCGTAATCCCCATCAGTGTTTCTGAAGCATTTTTTTTTTTAAACTGTTACCTGCTCTGGTCTCCAGGTGTCTGGCTGATGGATGCTCCGAGGCCTTTGTCACAAACTCCAGCATGAAGAACCACATGGCTCGAGTTCACCAGCAGAAGGAGAAGCCATATCGAGTACGAAAATCCTCCAAGTTTTGTCTTGTTTCTGTTTTAATTTTACCGTGAAGTGACTGGGGTTGACTGTGGTTTGCTTCTGCTCTTTGTTTTCTTTCAGTGTGACCATCAGGGCTGCGGAAAGGACTTCCACAAGAGGAACCAGCTGAAAGCCCACACGTTTGAGCACCTACAGCTTCTGCCATTTCAGTGAGCGGCTGCATATCTGATGCAAGAGTTGTTAACAGCTTGCCAATCTCAAATCTGAGTTTTCTTATTTATCCTTCGATGCAGTTGTTCTTTTAGTGGCTGCACAAGAGAATTTCCCACTCATGGAAAACTGAAGCATCATGAGAGAATGCATGCAGGTCGGTTTGTATTGATTAACCGTTGTTTTGTTTAAACTGGTGTGTTTAACCAAAAAAAACACACCCCCCCCCTGCTGCAGGTTATCCTTGTGAGAACGAAGGCTGTCTTTTTCATGGAAAAACATGGACAGAATACCTGAAGCACAGGAAAGAACACAAAGGTATGAATGGACCACTGGGTGGCATCTCCGCTGCGCTTTAGAGCGGTTTGTTATTTTCTTCTCCATCCTCAGACAAGGTGCCGTGCGGAGAGTGCAAAAAGCTGTTTAACAACCACTGGTTCTTGCACCAGCATGAGATGCGCGTCCACTCTGGGAGGGAGAAGAGGAAGCTGCCGTGCCCCAGAAAAGGGTGCGATAGACAGTTCACTCGTCGCTTCAACCTGGAGAGTCACGTACTTGGAGACCATGAGGGCAAAAAGCCTTTTAGCTGTGCGTACGCTGGCTGTGGGAAGAGCTTTGCCATGAAGGTAAACCTGCACTTGGTATCCAGCCATGGAGACAGTTTGAGTTTGTGTTTGTGCAATCCCAATACAATGAAGTGAATCTAATTTGGATTTGTGGCACTGAGTGAGGAGAACTACTTTTTTTTAAAATCAGCTAATAGCAGCAGCAACATGTCTAAAATATTCAAGATAATCTAGACCTTGCTGTATAGATTTTGGGATGTGCCGTGTGTGAAAATTTAAAGTATTTCGCTGTTTTGAGCACTTCAATGGCGTCTGACGGTTCAGAAATCAAACCATGTTTAAAAACGGACATCTCATACACAAGAAATTTGCTTTTTTGGGGACTGTGGGTGACTTCAGCTGCTGCTACAGTGTAGTTTTCATTGGTAACTGATCCCATTGTTAATCAGGAAAGCCTGTGGCGACACGGAGTGGTGCATGACCCAGCAAAGAAAAAGCAGAAGGTATGAATGTGTCCTTGTCTCCCCTTGTGCTTTTCATACAGGAAATATTGTCTCCTCCATCTTGTCCTTGTATGTATGGGCTTTATATAGACCTATATATATTTTGTCCCCTTTTCCAGAGACTACATCCTAAAAAGAATCAGCCCTGGCGTCTGGCACAGAACGTCAGACTGGCAGCTGCAGCCAATCAGGCGGAGACCAACAAGCTTGCTGAGAAGCTGCGTAAGGCGACTTTAAAGGAGAACAAATCTTGAGGCCACATTATATAATGTCTGTTAATTCATGGTGAAATGAATCACGTAAATTTTCTGTTTTTGAATTTTGTTTCCGCAAATTATAAAATAAAGCCTCGTTAATACAGCACTACACGAGCCCGGTGAGCGCTTCTTGCCCACGTTCGCAAAGTGGAAAAGCACGTCGTGGAGCCATTCCTCCTCTAAAGGAAATGTTTATTAACAAACAGAACACACATTCACACACATGTATAAAACTCCAGCTGATGGGACAGCTGGTTGTCATGGTGATGAGGCCTAAGGGCAGCTGAGCCCCCAGGGTGCGGCAGGTTTTTCTAATAAGGCCTGAGGCTTATTCAGCTGGATACAGCGCTGGTGTTGCAGAAATTCTTTTTTTTGAGTGATTACAGGTCATTATCCTAGATGACAAGAGGATCACAGGCTACTTTATTTGAATTTTATTTTTCTATCTCTACCTGCAACGATGCATCCACCTGAATACAGCCCTGGATTCTACAACTGCCTGGTGAGGTGAATACAGCACAGATCGCCTGTTAACAGTTGCAGTACCATTTCTCCCCGCAGGAGTGAAGACAACATGACCATATGATCTCAGCGGTGTGTTTGTGAGTGCAGTCTGTCGAGTGACGTGGCACGATCTGGATCAGTTCCCACCTGGTCAGGACAAGCTTGGTCCTGCTGGGTCTACTACAGTTCTGAATGCTTTTGGTCCTGGATTAAGCCCGGTATGGAGCGATGTACAGTAGCGTGTACCAGTTCACTTTGGCCAAGGTTGTTCCCAATATAGAACATTCTAAGGTGGACTCGGCATGGTGCGCAGCCTGCTTATGATCTGGCCCAGCTATATCAGGCTTCCAGGCCAGGAGACCACAGTAAGCGCCACCCGGCTGCGCTGCTCCTTCAGCATAGGCACCAGCGCAGAGTGGCTCATTCCTGCTGTCGACAGGCCGTTGACTGCCACAATCATGTCACCACACCTAGGTAGACAGAAAGAGACAAGTCAGCACGGATCATAAACAGGACCTGACGTGCCACTCATAGAGCTCAATATTGTGGAGCGTCACACGAAGACAGTGGTGTACGTAGTGTGAGGTACAGTTAAAGGACGAGGTAATTTGTTGGCAAAAATGTAAAGAATTATTTGTTTTTTTAGGTAATTTTTCAGCAAAAATACTGAGCATCTTTGTCTGTTAACCGGATCAAACAAGGTATTCGAAGATGTATATTTCACTATTTTCTGACATTTCATAGACCAGGTATTTATTCAATTCAAATCAAGGAAATAATCAGCAAATGAATCAATAATGACAACAACAGCTGCAGCCCTTAAACCACAAATGCGGTTCTGTCAATACTTTCCAACTTTCTGACCCCTCTCCCTGGCTCTCAGCCCAGAGTCCATTCATCACTACTAAAGCCCTAAATCTTGGTTTTAAAAAAAGAAAAAAGTAAATAACAAGTGGCATTAGTTTTTAAAAAGTTAGTAATTTTCAATTTTAATAATTTGGTGCTCTACAGAAGGATGGTGTACGTAGGGCTGAGTATGAATAAACTATAGTGGTCACGTTCATCATAATGAAGGAAAATGTCTGACTGTTTTTAATCATTTTTGGACAATGATTGAGACTGTGGCTCAGAGGATTATCAAGCTTTGGCTACAAAGACACCACTTAGTGACAGGATCAATGTATTGTTGGTTTTGTTGGCATTAGAGTATCAATAGTGACATCCATTCATCATTTTTACTGCAGGAACAGAAAAAGGATGACCCCGGGGAGAAAATCCTAGTTCAGTTGTGTGAACTTTAACAGAAATGTTCTGAAACTTTCACATTAATTGAATCCGCCAGAGGGCAGAGGTGCCCATTTACTAAATGTTCCACCTCTACTACTGAACTCCGAAAACAGGATTTGCCGCCTTCTTTTAAAACCTACAACACACTGACTACTAGCATGCCAAAAAACATCAATAGAAAACGGACAAAATATGCTAAATGTGTGCAATATGTTATTTAAAGGTGTACAGTTCATATCATGTGTACAAAGATGAGGTTTATTGGTAGCTGTTTGCGTTATGACAGAAGATAAGACACTGACGACACAGCAAAAAAAAGGTCTGTTAAGCTCAGTATAAAAATTTAGAGGAATAAATGTGGAATAGGGAGGAAGGTTTTTTTTTTTGCTTTTGTAATACACCCTGTATTTGTGACCCATCATGACGCCACTCACAGTTATACCCACACAGTTTATCTGTCATTGTATCACTGCTGACATAAGCCACATGTGAGTCACGTGAAGAGCAACAGATCACTCACTTGAGACGGCCGTCATAATACGCAGGTGTGCCGAGGACGATGGTCTTGATGAAGAAAGCCTGGTTGCCGTGGCTTTCCTCGTATCCGCCGACGATGCTGAAGCCCCAGCTGCCCGGGTGGCTCCTCCGCAGTACAATCTCATGACTACTGTGCAGGTAGCTGCGAGCAAAGAGCAGAGTGACGAGGGGCTGGACAGTAAGTCCAGACTGATGGCAACTTGCAAGAAACGAAGATGTATTAGAACTAAATCCAGCAAATTGTCAGACACGTTTTTAATCCAGGAATATGCTGGATGTGCTCACCTGGGTAATCCCAGCCACATGACCCACGAGGGGGACCAGTTGGCATCGAAGTCACTGTCGTGCGTGTGAGGCAGCAGCTCGTCGTGCTCGTGCTCTTCCACCATGCTAACCTCCAGCACCCGCAGCTGGACGGAGGGCGAGGCAGCGCTGGCCTTCAGGGTGCCCACAGCCTCGCCGTGGCTCAGGTACGTTAAGTCCTGCCCGTTGATGCTGAGCAGGACGTCACCTGAAGGAGTGAGGAAGAAGAAGACGGTGTTGTTTCCGGTGTAATATTTTGTAATGTCGCTGAGTTTGGTCATTTCTGTGGGAGCGCTGACCTCGTTTGATTCGTCCGTCCCTCGACAGGCAGCCGTGTGGTTGGACGCTGGTCACAAAGATTGGCAGCTCCCCGCTCTTGCTGCCCCGCCCTCCTGCAACAGTCATGCCCAGAGACTCAAGGGGTTCCTTCTTCACAGTGATGTGTTTCTCCTTACAGGACACACACTGGGAAAGGTCCTGGGGTATAATCACACACAAATACAATTAAAATAATGACTCCTGATCACGCTGCATCATTGACTACGATCCTCTGATGTAATGATGAATGTTAAAATGCAAACACGTGCATGTTGGTGAAGAAACAAAAAAAAATCTGCTCACTCTGTGAGTGCTGGTGCGGGAGAGGTGTATGGGCACAGGACTCGGGGTAGAGCTGTGGTTAGGCAGGAAGTGATCAAGGCAGTAGAGGTCTCTGGTGGAGCTTGATTTTGGCGGTGGAGGTGGAGTTGGTTTGCTTGGTCGGCCAATCATCAGGTGGACTCGCTCTCCACTAGCCTAGGAAGACAGAGTCAGACTTCTCTTCCCCCCTCACTTACATTTCCTTTTCTGATGCTTATGTTTTTAAGAAATCCTCACCTGTATGATCTGCGCGGCCTGCTCCGGGGTGCCGTGACGTAGGTCCTGTTCGTTGACGGCCAACACTCTGTCGTTACTCCGCAGCCTGCCGTCCTTCGCCGCGAGGCCTCCCTCCAACAGATCCAACACAAACACCCCTGACTCGTCCGTCCGCCGCACCAGCTTGATACCGAGCTGCTCTGTTGAGTCCCGCTTGTGCAAGGTGATCCTCAGTGTGGCGGGGCTGGACGGGGTGCCCTCAGGGGTGGAGCAGGGGGCGTGGGGCACAGCTGGGGTGGAGGAGGAAGAGGAAGGAGGCGCTCGGGAGGCGCAACGACGCTCCCTGAGCACGGTCAGCTGCAAAGTGGTGCAGGGGCGAGCCAGGGTAGAGCGGGCAAAACTGTGAGGGACGTTACTGATGTCCACGTTGTTCACCTTGGGGGAAAGAGGTCGAAGGAAACTGACTTCAGTAACTTATTTTTACAAGCTGTAAACACAACGCTGACATTCAACACCTTAAAAACTGATACCCAACAGACATGGAGCAACATTAGACGCTCTACAACTAGTCGCTAACTTTGTCTCCTATTAGTGACGTGCAGGTAGTGTGTTGCGGGTTTATTTGAGCTGCTCCTGCTAAAAACAGATGCGTCTAGAAAATAGGTTGATGAAAGTGGTGAGAGTGAACTAGAACAGCACAGTTGTGGGCCTCAAAACCAAACAATGCTAAAAATGCTCCTTAGAGATGAGGGGAACTGCAGAACTGAGTGTATTTGACACTATGAGCAAGGTATAGGAAAGAAAAAATATCATGAAACACGATTCAGATAAGGTGAAATGATAATTCTTGAACTGTGCTCAAAAAATCTTGAATCTTGAACATGACCAAAAGGCTTTTACCTGTAAGATCTGATCCCCGGCCAGCAGCCTCCCGTCTCGTGCGATGACCCCGTCTCTGTACACTTCCTGTATCACGATGTTGATGAGAGGCGTCTCGTTCCCGCCAACGACGCTGATGCCCAGCTCGACGTACGGGTTCGCCCGGTGGACCTCTATGGCAGTTATCTCTCCTTCAGGAAGCGAGGGCAACTTCACACAGCCTTAATGGAGGCAACAAATCACATTACACATTTCCCACATCCTCCAAACCTTTAATGTTGCCTGAATGTGATTATCCTGTCGTCTAACGTTGCAGCCGAAAGAAAGAGATGCTGCAACGTTTCATCTCAGGTTTCTGCTCAGTAACATGGAGGAAGTGATGATACCTTCTTCGGCAGAGAGAGGTGGAGACTCGGGGCAATCCCAGCCAGAGGAAGTGGAGCTGACAGAGCGGAGGAGGTGGATGCAAGGATTACTGAGGGGGCGCTTCACTCTGGGGACCACACACTCCAACCCAACCACACCTGAAGGCATGAAGACACGATGTCTCAATCGAAACTGTACTGACTTCATTGGCAATCTAAATCTTTTCACTTTGGACCACTCACTGTCTTCCTCCGTGCTCTCCTCAAAGGCAGGGTTGTCGAGTCCGGCGTCATCCGTCCACATGGGCCCATTGCCGCTGGTGTTATTAGATCCCGAGGGTGGAGAGGGTGTGCGGTCCCTCAGGTCTGTCTGCGGGGAGCCGGGCGACCTGGGAGGGCTGGTCACCATCGCTCGCTCGTCCCCGTTATCGCACCTCGGGCCGTCCACGCTCGTCTGCTGACACCGCGTCCCGGGACACCTTTCACCAAGCAACAGGCGTCAGTTTGTTAGTCCATCTGACGTGTAAAGAAAATCAGGTCCAGCATCAGTTGATTTATGACGCAAACTGACACCATCAGGGAAAGTCTCTTTTTGTTTGCTCCCTTCTTAAAGAAGTCCACAATGACTCTTCAAGGCTAGGGTCATAAGAGCAGCAAATACTCACACTTTATCGGCTGCAACCAGTAAAACTTCAGCATGTTTGCTCTTAAATGACTTCAGTGATAATGGACATGGAAATGGATAATCGGTCCCAAAAAGGTTCATCCACTCTGATCCACTCTTTCCATCAAAATAAACACAAATCCAGCGGAGACGAATTCATCAAGCCCGTCCCACAAATAGAAACCCTTCACTGAAAAACAATTAAGACTAAACACAGACAGACAGACTCAAGGGATCAATGTGGTCTCATCATTAATTGACTCTGAAGTATTTACCGTAAGTGGAAGCTACAGCACAGTATGAGCCGGCTGAATTATTTAAATGCTTCTGGCCTCTCCCCCCCGAAGAAAAGCACGACGGTGGAAAACAGATATTGCCGTCCCACGATTCTTTGCTCATGCAATATTCAAGATAGATAGAAAACAGTGTTGTAACGGCCTAACTTTACTCTCACCTAAGCAAATGTATGAACGTCGAGTCGAGGGACAGTTCTCACACACCATCAGTAATAAGATCAACCAGCCCACCTTAACCACCCTGGAACACTGTGGCCTGACACCCTCGCCTTTTAATCTAATGTCTAGTGATCCCTAATCTTCAACATAAACGTCGCACAGCGATAGCAGCAGACTCTTGGCTCCACTTGCTATCTTACCTAAGTCTGCGGGGTAGAGGAGCAGTGGAACTCACGTGGGCTCGAGGTTTAATCTTTACTAAAGAATGTCACGTTAGTCCTCGCAGCGACCTCATTTGATCTGTCTTAAACCATCTTTCCTTGTCTTCCCGACACGACATGATGTGTGAGATGCTTGTTATTGACTGAAATGCCTGAACGAGGAGAATGTTGACAGTAAGTTTAAATGAGCTGCAGCTGTGAAATCCCGATGCTCAGAGGATGTGGTTACCACTATCCTGTAACTTGTAACTAGAGCGGCCGTCGTTCAGCATATAGTCTCACTTTAAGGACATAAAATCGACAGTCTAAATCGAGAATCTCTGATAAAAACAGCCGATGTAGAAAATCTTCTCACAGCTTGTTAGTCTGAGCTTGTTAAGGGAAATCTTCTTGACTTATCTGAGGCGTTAGGTGGTAACTGGATATCCAGTCAATAAGCAGGTGTAACAACACCGATGGATGGCGCCTTAGCAATAGTCAGCATCTTAAAAAAACGAGTCTGCACCCAAAACGCTTCAACCACAGCTATATTTTTTATAAATTTACAGCGCGTTGTGACCACAAGATGTGTACCAAGTATGATAAAATCACTATATGCTGTGTAGATTCTCAAGACACTGCTACATTTACACTACCTCCATCAATGTAAGCGCAACAACAACCTAATGTGGGTTCCCTACAGTGACAAATACACACACATTTGTGCATTTCAGTCCAAAACAGTCCAGACAAAGCAAGAAAGAAGTTAAGTTTAAGAGGCAGAGAGAAGAAAATATAGGTGAGATAAAGGTGCCATCCCAAGTCACGCCAACCTCGCGACCTCACGTCCCACCGTGTTTAACTCACCACAGGCCCGGGTTGCCTTTGGCTGTTTCACAGAAGAAATGGTTGAAAAGGTCTCTGGTGTTGAAGTTGCTCAGCATGATTGCAGAATGAGAACATGGAGCTCCTGGTCACTCAACTCATGACTGCGGTAGGGAACCACTAATCCCCTGTCACATGACCTACAGCCCAATAATCCCCTCAGGGTCTCACAGCACCTGGCCCAAATGGGCCAAAAGCCAGAGTGTGTGGATGGGCGGAAACCCTTGAGGTTAAAGACGACGGGTAAAACTGGACTCAGGCCTCTAAAGCTTCCCGCTAAAAATGGGCCAAGCATGAGGATGGACGGAGTATGAATGAATACACTTATATAAGGTAACTATAGCTACAACGAACAGTTCTTTTCATAACATCAGTCTGTCCTCCATTAATAGTTCAGAACCCAAAAGTATTATGTTTACTACCATAGAAGGCTCCATAAACCAGTGAATATTCCCTCCTTAGACACTAAAACCAAAGAGATGTCGGCATTTTTGTTTTTACTTGAAGAGTAATCATTCTAGAAACAGGGCTGGATTCATTTTCTGTTAATGGACTAATCACTTAACGGACAACTTGTAACTACCTGGTGTCTTTGTTCATGATCTGACTGGCTCCAATGCAGCCATCATAAAGCTTCATTACCTGCTTATCAAATCTTGGTTGTCGAGTTTGATCTGTGAATATGTTGGCACTCATCAAAGTTTTATTACCTGTGTTTGAGGTGTGCCTCCAGGTCACATCGCGGCATGCTGAGGGAGCAGACTGGGGTCAAAGGGCAGGACACGGACAGCTTGTCCAGCAGCTTGTGCACCAGTATGCTGGATCTGCGGCAGGCCTGGAGCTGCAACCGTGTCCTGTCTAGCGGGCAGAAGTCCCTTTCCTGGAGGAAACTGCGCAGGCAGCGGGCGCAGAAGGTGTGCCCGCACGGCGTGTCGAGTGGCTGCACCAGCGGCTGCAGGCAGATGTGGCACACCAGGTCGTCATCCACCTCCAGACGGTAGTTATAGAGGTGGTTCTCCCAGCTGCGGTGGATCTGGCCACATTCAGGACACAGAGCCTCCAAGACTGGCTCCACTGGTCCAGCTAGACCCACCTCACTGCCCGGGCTGCCCATCTCTGCTCCTTTGACGCAACTCTGCTTTGGCACAAATGACTCCAGTGGGGCAGCAGTGTTGGGAAGGGGCACAAACACTCCTATCCCATAAGCTTCACAAGATGAACAAGTTGCAGAGAGGACAGATGCCCCCCAGTGGCTGATGGCACATCACCCTGCGGGGGTCAGAGGTCAAAGCAAGGGGGTTAAACAGCTGTTTCAGAAAGACAACAAGTGTCTGATTATGTGCTCGTGCATTTATTCATGTGGCAAATGCTTTGTGCACGTGTACCCACGTGTCTGCATGAGATCGAGAGTGGCACCGCGTATGTGTGTGTGTGTGTGCGTGCTGAGATTATGTATTGCTGCTCCTGTCCACTAATCTGACAGTATAATCTCTCTTTTGCTCTCGCCTGCTGCAATCTTCCAATTCCACAGAGAGGGAATTATCTGGGATTGAGGCAGAGAGAGGACACAGATCAGAGGAAGCAGGATTGGGAGAGCAACAGAGGAGAGGAGAGAGTGTGTGTGTGCATGAGGGGGGGGGGCAGGGGGTAGTGCCAGCAAGAGGTAGAAAGGAGCAGGGACAGAGCGAGAAAGAAGAAAGGGAGATAAGAAGAGGGGTAAAAGAGATTAAAAGGGATGAGAACAATCTAAAAGAGACACAAAATGTGAGAAGAAGATGAGACAGGAGAGAGGATGGGTGATGGACGAGGCTCTGAAAGGCAGAAAATAGGAGGAATTCTTTAAACATCCCCCACAGCCAACTTGTTATTTCTGGTTCAGGCCATGTACAGTAGATGCACTCAGTCTCCTCTGCAAGAGAAAGAGAACATGCCTAAAGCAAAGTCTTGAAATATAGCACTCCACCGAGGAGAGAGCGCGTCCCCAGAGCTAATGCACTGCATGTGCACTGATCATTTCCACAGCGTTTCACATCCAAAGCCGTGCAGACCTTCAGACTCCACGGACCTGATGCTGTCAGCGGACAGCAGAGGGCGTGCCTCAGCACACAGCAGGCCAGCCAAGACACAGTGACTACCTGCCTCTGTTCCAGCGGGGGTCTGCTCCTGTCTCCATGACGACCTGGAGCCTGTTCTGTTCAGTGGGGCTTGACATTCAGAGTGTAGCCGGAGAAGGATGCAGAGGAGCCACACAACAGATGCACTTCTCTCAGCAGGATGTTCTGCTCCTCCCCGGTACAGCCTGAAAGCTTGTCAGACGATGATGAGAGCCCCCTTGGATCGTTTTTTGCTGCTTTTTTCGTCTCGTCTCCGTGGCTACCCATTTCTGTGACAACCTGTCTCTCCTGTCTCCTTGGCTACCGGACCGGTAGTTACTTATTTCAGCCTCCTTTAAGTACGTGCTCCTGTCTGTGTGTGACTGGCTGCTTCTGTCTCTATCCCGCAGCTGGACATGAATTAATCATGAGGACACAAGGCTTCTCTGTTCCTATAACAAAGCTGTGACATCACCACATCACACACACACACACACAGACTTGTAGATATGCAAGCATAAGTCTACACAAAAACACACACATCAGGCACAAGAGCTCTTTAAGGTACCAGATCCTGCGAATAGTCTTTATCAATAAGTAAAGTCTTCAGGGTTGCACTGTGCCCTGGCCACAAAAAGCACTTTAAAAAAATCTATTTTAGACGTAGCTGGACTCTGTAGCAACACACTCCTTTACACAAGTCATGTGAAGACTGGAAAATGCTTGTGAAATATCTGTCTTTCAGTGTGTGTGTGTGTGTGAGAGAGAGAGAGAGTCCAAGGCCATGCTGTTATTGTCATTGCACTGCTTTCTATATTAATAAATAACAGTCTTGGCCCCGCACCTGTCTCTGCTCGGCTTTTTATTGTTATTTTTTTGAGATGACAGTCTATCCATACAACACAGGACAACCCATGAGCAAACCTCGCCTGCAGGAATGACATTTTACAACTAAGATGAGATGATGTTTTAGGCCACAGATTTAAAATCTCAGGTCCTGTTCGGCTTAGCCTACATTTTCATAAACCCCTATCTCGTCGTCTCTTATCTTAAAAAAAAAAAAAAAAAATCCAGAAAGGCTGATAGCCACTTGCAAGAATAGGCCTGATGCTGCTCTGCTGTTGCAATAGACTAGTCTTTTTTCACAACAGTCAGACATGCAATGATAACAACAAAACCTGACACTGGTTTATCTGTAAATTCCTGTCATTCTTCTCGCTGTCATGGACCTTATTTACCTTGGCAACGCACCAACTGAAGTGTCATGATCTAAAAGCAACCCGCAGGCGTTGGACACGTTTGATTAGACAAGAGCATTTTTTTAATCATTGCCCCCCCCATCTGTCTGACTCCATCCCACCCTCCACAAACGGAAAAGCTAGGACAGATGAAGCGACAATGGCAATATCAATGCAAAGCCAGCCACACACTGACACCGTTCATGCAGCCACTGATTAGATGCAGATGTAATATTACCTACTTCGGCTGCTCCTCCGTGCAGTGCCGTGCCGTGCACTCCGGCCCCAAAAAGGGGGGACGATTATTAGCCCGCGGGACCTCAATCACGCATTCACCGCAACGGCCCGTTCCGCAAACCCGCACGAAAACGCCCCCGTGCCTTTGGCGGCGCTGGACCCGCCCACTGCTGTCCGTCAACGGGGCTGGGCGGGGCCTGTGGCTGTCAATCAGCAACGGAATCAGGGGTGGCGTCCAAACGGCCTGCGCAAAAATAATCAAATACATTTAAAAGAAAATCGCAAAATGGCATTTTTGGGTGGACCCTCACTCACATCTTATGCATTCTTATAAAAAATCTTATAAAAATGTAAAATTAGAAGTTTCAATGGAAGGAAAAGAAAGCTGTAATGTACAATTCATTTTGTAAGTGAGAAATTATTACCTTTTTTAGATAAATGTCTTGCTATGGTACTTTAAAATAATAATAGTAATAATTCAGTGTCGCAGACTAGGATTTCATAGTGACTATGCTTTTTAAAGATGAGTGTCTATATTCTACTGTCATAAACTGGTTTGCTAAAGTGTCATTAACTAAGCAAGAGGCACCTTTTATGAAAGGGGTTTGTTTATATATGTAACCTTTACTTACTGCAACATTGAAATGCTGCTGACATATTGACATATCATCAATAATAACAAGAACATAATTGAAGATTTTTAAAAACTAGTGTGGCTTTTACTCATACATCTGAATACTAAACTGTTTGGTGGCTGATTTAAAGGTCCAGTGTGTAAGATTTAGTGGTATTTAGTGGCAGTCGTGAACTTGCGGATTGTAACCAACTGATCACCCCTTACCTCACCCTGCACCCCTTCCAAGCTAGAGGGGGAACCTAGAGTGGATATGAAACTTGTGAAAAATGTGAAAGGCCCTATCTAGAGCTTGTGTTTGGTTTGTCCGTTCTGGGCTACAGTAGAAACATGGCAGACTCCGTAAAAGAGGACCCGCTCCGTCTGTAGATATTAAAGGTAACAAAAACATAACAATTCTTATCTTCAGGCTATTATAAACAAACGAAAACATACGCATGGCTAGCATATTACATATTTAGCCAATAAATTCCCCTATATCTTACACACTGGAGTCTTCTTAGGATTTTATGAGAGAAATATACTGTTGGAAACGATCAGGCATCCCCGAGGACAGCTAAAAACAGGGGGTCCTCGGTTGAGGGACCTCGCGGACAGTAAACAAAAAAAAAAAGATGTTGCGCTAATTAACATAAAGCCATCGATTTTATGTGAATTAATTGAATAACAGCGTCGTGTGATTGGTTACAAAGCGATGGCGGAGGATGACGACCTGGAAAAGTACGTAACTGTTTAGCTGTTTACGCTCAGTTAGCGCGCACAGCTGCTACACGCTCGCTTTTCTCGCCGTCTCTCTCAGTGTGGCCGGGTATTTTGGGGCAGACGGCTGCTGTGGTTGTTGTATTTTAAACTGTGTGTGAGAGAGTGCGAGGTTGTTGTAAAGGAAGCCCTGCCATTAACTGCCCGTGCTCGGTGGTTAAAGGTCGGCTAAATGAGCGAGTCTCCTCTGCTGAGACTGCTGATTCAGCAGCTCGGGTCAGACGAGGACACTGCCGCTGTCCCTCACTCACTCACTAATGATTCACTTTCTCCTTTACACTCTGCGTGCATCACTCTGTTTTCTCTCGCTTAATTAAATTATTCTACCCTTGGCTCCCCCTTGAGGTTTTGTATCATCTTTGTCCTCCTCCTCCTCCCCCCTCCTCTGTTCACATGACTCATTTTGATATTTGTCTCTGTCTGTCCGTTCAGGCGAGCAGTGGAGGAGCTCCTCAGGGAGACTGACAGGGCTCGGGTGAGAGCAGAGACCATGGGCCCCACAGGATGGTGAGCACCGTGTTTTACATGCTATCTGTGTCAGCCTGCACACATCTGTCATTCGTGGGCATCGGGCTGCGTCTTATCAGCTTAGCTCTACTTGCACTGGGGCTGTTTTTGTCCTTGATTATCGTTTAGATTGTGTGCTGTATTCTCACTTCCCGTGGTCCACTTTAATATGTTAAATATGCTATTTAAATTGTGCATTATGGGGCAGTTATTACAGCAAAACTATTTACAAATGTGAGCGGAGGGTTGTGTAACTGTATCTCAATCTGGGTGAGACTCTGTTACACATTTACAAATCTGACTACTCGCACACGGATTGAGATACAGTTACACAAATCTGCACACACGTTTGTAAATACTTTTGCCCCAATAATGGCCCCATACTACAAAGGCACAGTAAGACTCTGATGACAAACACGGAGACAAAACAACACAATGACACTAAAAAGATAGTGCCATATAATCTTAATATTTTATTTAAATGTGTTAACTTCTGCAGTCGAATGACTAGAAATGAATATCATGCCATTGAGGTAACATGGTAGTACTGCTAGTTTTTAAGTTTGTCATACTGTCTTTACATTTAGTCTGACGCTTTTTATCCAAAGCAACTTACAGGGAGCAATTTGGGGTTCAGTATCTTGCCCAAGGACACTTCGCCATGCAGACTGGAGGAGCTCGGGATCGAACCGCCAATCATCTGATTGGTGGATGACCCGCTCTACCTCCTGAGCCACAGCCGCTGTAACTCTCTGGGATCTTTGGAGGGATAAAATAACTATATTATTCCAGATGTGAGTGAAATTGTTGAAAATTGACTACAATTATGTCAAAATTGGATTGGCCATCCCTCAAAATGCCTTGATACAGTATTACTGATAAATGTTGAGATATATTGTCAGTACACCTAGCTATATGCAGTGTTTACTTAGCATGTAAGTAAACAACGTCCATTTTTCATATTTTATTCAGTTACTTTGTCCCCTGCCTCGTGTCTTTTTCTATTTTCACATATGAAAATGACTGGAACGTGTTTGCTTACATGCAACTTCACAAAATTAGACAGAGATCAATAGTGAAACAAAGAATCCAGCCAACATGCAACATGTTAGGAAAAGCAGCTGTTCAACTGAACTTGCAAGCCATCAAATACGTCCTTAGGACATTTAAATCGGCCGGCCTGATGTCGGTTGGAGCGTGAAGCTAAGTGGCCAATCACAGCCTGGGTGACCCTGCAGGCAGCCAATCATTCAAGTGGATCAGCACAGCATACATTCGGTATATGACCTTCTGAAGAGTCACTGCAGCACCAATTTTGTATTGTAAAAGTATTGTGATCAGAGTGGTGGTGAAGTGAATAAGACTCTAGCTCATTTTTTATGTTTTCCAATGAATAATTAGTTGATTATTTGATAATGAAAATAATCTTTTAGTTGCAGCCTTAAATAACACTCTTCCATAAATAAAAACACACGCCAAAGTCAATTTCTCTGCTCTCTCCTCTGTCAGGTTGAAGTGTCCTCTGCGCAGCACCAACAAGCGCTTCCTCCTCAACACGCTGCGCTCCGCCGGCCTGCAGCGGCGCACCGGTGAGCCCAGAGGCGGACAGTCCGCCACGAGAGGGCGCCTGAGGAGAGACTCCCCGGACAGAAGCCGAGACCGCAGCAGAACACCTCCCAGAGATCAGAGGAGCAATGGAGGCCACACCACGGATCATAAACATCATCACAGGGACAGCTGCAATAACAAAGATAAGAAGCAGGATAGAGACAGAGAGAGGACTTACAGGAACAAAGACAACAGAGACCGGAGACATGGGAGGGATGGCCAGAACGGAGACAAAGACAGACTTCATGAGTAGAGACTCGTGTCCACAGGAGGAACACTGCTTCTTTTACAAAGGCCACTCCTTCTCCAGGGAGCAGGGGAGGTGGACACTCCTGAAACTGCTCTCTGACCAGCTCACAGAGCTGCTGGCAGGCTCAAAGACCTGAGCGGCGCACAGCTGGCAGATAAGACATTCATTGGAGAAGGGTGGAGGAGCTGTCTTAAATGATAGACGGTTACAACCATTTTATAACAGCCCTTTTTCTTTAATTCCTTTTTTAAAAATCATTTTTAAAGTCTGTTTTTCTACAGATATCGGAGTGAATAAACTCCTCACAGCCGCATTTTCCCGCCCTCTCCTCTCACATGACTCAAAGGTTCGGCGTAATTCTGTTTCACCTACAATAGAGGAGGTTTGACTGCAATTATAATGTCATTACCATTCTTCTGTCATTATTCACTGGTCATAATGTTTACATAAGCCATGCTGCTGTCGCCACTGGGTAAGCACATTTTATCGCGTGTCCAACTTTTCGACATGTATATACCGGCTATCAGAAACGGTTTTGTTTGTCAAAGGAGAAAAAAAAAAGTCTTGTTTTCCTGACACTCCCACATGTGCAAGAGCCCTCCTGAACAAGTGGTCTCCAGCGGTGGATTAATAGCGATTCAACAAGGCTGTAATGGCAACAATGACTATTTACCATGATAATAATAATCCAGCGATTAAACTCATGCAAAGATACAGTATTTCCACATGTTTTATTGGGGTCATAGGGGTTTCAGGACAACAGATGGACATTTGCTCAAGCGTTGAAAGGGTTGTCCTGCTGTTTATGTCTTTCCTATCCATTTGGCCCGGCTTACACTCTTTTATTGTTCCCACATCCAGAACGTGGCAACTCTCTGCCTATGATTACCCATAACAAACTGTAAGCTTGCACTCCTCCTCGCTTGAACCATTACGCACAAAACCCGCGTCTGGAAATGCGTTTAACGCCCCTCATGCTTCATAAATCACGTTGTGCATGTCCACTGTAGTGGAGAACGGCTTCGGTTAACTGTTTCCTTCCTCTTTGAAACAATGATCAAATATAAACACCATTAAGCCATAGTGCATGGGGTGATTTGTATAGAATTGGTTTACTTGAACTTTATTGCATCGCTGAGTGCCCCATTAAGATACCGTGGAAAGTGCCATAATTGCTTTTGAAGAACTCAGTGCAAATAGTCTATTGATACACACTATCAAGGTAAAAGCCCCGTCGTGCTGTGCGTTTTTGCACGAAGATCAAGTACATCAACCCTAACCTAAAACCTCACGATGTGGCTGAAGCTGAAGATGTTGCGTAAAAAGCTGCAGGTGAGCTCTCGGGGGTTTGTGGAGACGCGCCGGGTTAATTGAGTTGTGACGCTCACTCCAACCTTAATTGGTTTTACCGCGAGAGCTGCTGTTTAATGGAGCGAGCGCGCACCTGGTAAAGGCTAATGGCCGGCAAACACGGCGAGAGTGCAGCGGCCGCGGCGGCTCCGTGTTTGTTGTCGCCAAGGGCCCTTCGTGCAGGGGCCGAGCACCACCCCTCCCCTCCTACCAAACACGCGATAAATGGTGTTAAATGATGCATTTAGAGGAGTGTAATGGGTACATTTTAAAAGTCAGAAAGGTGTAGACAAATGAAGAAGGCCTGTGGAAATAGACTATGGTTGTTTGAGCTTTTCACCCGAGTTTCCAAGACAACTGCCCCTCCATCCAGGTCTCTTATCAGGCGGGTTAACCAATGTTTGCGCCCATACATATCGATTTATCAGCAGCAGACGAGATCTATCCATATAAAGTGTCCATGCTTCATTGTTTGAGGACAACCCCCCCACGAGAAACGTGTTTCTTTAGCGCGCTCTACACTTGTAAGGAGCTTTAACTGTTGTCTGTGTGCGCGGGTAGGGTCTTCAGATTCACCTGTTGGTGCTGCCGTGGGGGGCAAACACAGGTGGGTGTCAGGCAAACGTTGCGGTATTTACAGAGTGGCATTGATTTACGCGCTGTTCAATTTACTGAAAAATCCCACAAGCTGCAGAATATCCTGGAAACTGGAGAGAAGGGGGGGAAACTATAGGCCTGCCGTTTTGAGCAAACAGTGAAGCCAATGGCTTTGGCGCTGCGGAGTCACATGGTGGCAGAGTGACACACCTGTGCGGAGCCGCGAGGGGCCTCGCAGTTGCGCCGGAGACAGGTAGTAGAGCAGAAGGTTCACGGCCGAGGCACGGCGCAGGTACGGTACATGTGCGGGTCCTCGGAAACCATGAATCGGGAAGATCATTATTATCCTTCTCAGGTTTTTAAAGACTCCTGTGCCTACCAGAGATCACAGGGGGAGGACTACAACCACAGCCCGCCGCCTTGCCTCTACATGAGCAGGCAGGTGCACTCCGTCTACACACCGCCGTCCATGGGAGCCTTGGAGCAGGCCAGCCTTCCTGACATTGCCCCCTCGTATAGCCTACCCATGCGGGAGGATCCAGGTGTGCCACAGCTCCACCATCCTCAGGGGCTCCAGCAGCAGCCTCTCCTGCCCGCTGCAGGGTACGGAGACACGGGGGAGCAGAGCAGATACCACCTCCCTTTCCCCTGGATGAAAACCACTAAATCTCACTCACACACCTGGAAGGGACAGTGGGCAGGTAAATGTCATGCGCTTGAGATCCTAAAACAATCAATGAATGGAGATTTGCGCGTGGAAATACGTGTAGAGCGGCGTTTCCAACATTACTCTGTAGTCATAGCACCAACAAGTGAGTTTCAACCGACTCTTTCTGAGGCCTATAATGACATCATGGCCCCAACAATATGATCCTGGGTGTTTCAGTTTACCTTGTCAGTCAATTTGTAAAGGGCCCGGAAGGTCAGCGCTTACTTTTATCAGGTCTTATCGTCACAAAAATGTGTGTTTTGTCTGTACAAAACATATTCACAAGTCTCCATATCTTAAACCATCAGTCGGATGAATAATAGCGAGTATAATAGGCTTTTAAAACGGCCACATCTACCACAGTCGCTTTGAATTGACAGTGTTTAGTAACATGAAAAAACAGACTTTGCTTTCATCAAATCTTATAGTTTGAATTAAATCACTGACTCGTTTCATGTATCATTTTTGATCAGACCCAGGCCAAACACTGTGTCCCTCTAATAAAGACATAATAAACAGCGTAGTGCACCACCAGGTTTCTTCAGCTATAGTAAACACATGGCAAACATATAATGAGGTTCTTAGAGTTTTATTCTGTGTCACTGATTTGCTATAAAACATTTCGTATCATCGATTCGCGCTCCCTGTCCTCTCCCGTGACTTTGTGGCCTACTTTTGGTTCATGTTGTGCACAAGTTTTGTGATCGTTAATTACAGTTTCATTGACTTTAATACATCATGTCCCCCCCCCCCCCCCGAAAATCTGACAATAAACTACGAAAAGACAAGAGGATTTAAAGTGGCTGAACGACGTTTTTTGGAGGGTCGAAACTGTGATTAAAAGGCATTTGTACCGATGACTCCATACGATCCTTTCACTCACAAATAAATGGTTGTAATTAAAATGTAACATAATTTGAAATATAGCCAAATCTTATTAACTTTCAATTTGAATCAACACTAATAATATATACATTTTTCAATGTCCAGCCGGTAATTTTTCAAACGTTAACGATTAATTTCTTTTATTGTTAGTTTTCGGTTTGTTTATGCTTTTTTTTTTTGTTAGTTTAGTTTCTGATCATAAAAGTGGTGTTTTTTTCACGGCTGATATATAGTACGGTGAAATTTGGTGAAGCCATCGGTAAGATGGTGGGCAATTCCTAAACCGAACCGTGAAATCCGGAGCAAAATCCAACAGACTTATATCCTCTACTGTTAAAGTTATTTAACAACACAGTTTCTTCTCAAAACACAGTTCACAAAAGTAAATAGTTATAAAAGTAGCGTATTACAAAATATTAGAAACAGGAAAAATGAGCGTCTCAGACGATCTCAATTAGACCACATCAAAAATCTGTTTCAGATATCACACACTAATTCAATGTAAACTACTTTTATCATATTGTCGTATCGTGTGTAATCATCCTTATGAATATTTTCCCACAGTAACAGTAAAAACAACTTTCATCCAACCATATCATAACCAAAATCTTAATCTCCAAAATATTTTCCACTCCTAATATACATAATAAGAATCTCTTCTTTTTTAAAAAAAAAAAAAAAAAAAAACATATTACAGATTTAGATTCTTTATATCACCTGTTGCTTCCAAATTTCAAAGTGAGTATAGGTATAGTTTGGGGTAAATCTCAATAGACTAATTCCTTGGACCATTACAAGTGAATAAATGTTTATTTTGCTGGCTATCATTAGACAAATATGCACTGTGGTTTCTGCAGGTGCCTGCTGGACGGGTCAAAAAAGCCATACTCCTCTAATGAGGCCTATAGGTCATACAGCCACAAATTTATTTCCCTCCTTTAATTTAATGACATTGTTTGACATTTAGATAAATAAAAATAATAATCCAATACTTTTATAAATCACATGTATCTTCTCTGTAAGGACTCTAAATCTGTGTTTGTCTCTAGGACCGTACGTGATGGCGGATACTGAGGAAAACAAGCGCACGAGGACGGCCTACACGCGCGCCCAGCTGCTGGAGCTCGAGAAGGAGTTCCTGTTCAACCGCTACATCTCGAGGCCGCGCCGCGTGGAGCTGGCTCTGACCCTGAGCCTCACCGAGCGCCACATCAAGATCTGGTTCCAGAACCGGCGCATGAAGTGGAAGAAGGAAGAGGACCGGAGGAGGGCGAGGGGGTCTGACCCGGACCAGGACGCCTCTATTACCTCTGGAGACCAGGGGGAGGCTGCAGGAGGGGTCACCTCTACGAACGGACCTCACACCAACATTTCACCTCCTGTTTCCCCGCTGCACGGTCACTCCCTCTCCGCTCCTGGGTCAAGAGAGCCCGCATAGACCCGGCAGGAGATTCTCAAGACTTAAACTCATACCGCAGGCGACTGTTTCCAAATCCAGATTTTAAATCGGCCCCATCAAATGGGGCTCAATCAATTGGGACCTACATTTTGGATACCACTGCCTGTCATCGACTGAACTGAAGGGACATTTCTTCATCCCACTCCCGTGCATGCTTTGAGGTAATTTGGGCACCAGATGGCATCCTGAGATCACGCAAAGGACCGCCTACCCTCCCCGTTTTAGAGGCAGCGACACGGATTCAGTTGCACAATCAAGTTTTACAGTTCATTGTTTTTTCACCTCAGACATGTGAGTAGTACACAATCAAGTTTATGAATGTGTGTGTGTGTATATATATAATGTGCGTAATATTTGCTATATTATCAATGTCCACTCGTGTATATATCATGTAAAGTGTTCAATTTAAATCAACGAGACACATATTTTGTTTTAATAATTCAGTGTACAGTTTAATGGATGAATGGCACGTAATAAATCTGGAATAAAGCAAGTATCACAACAGCACTCTTTAAATCCGGATGGCACAGGTGTAATCCGATTAACCTCCAGTGATGGACCTTTTCCACAGCAGCATTATTTCAGTATTTCATGTCAAAATGGCTGCCGTGAAATTTGTCTATGAAGGTTCATAACTTGTTCGAGGCCTCACTGAGCACGAGAGCTTGGAGCCGCAGGCGGCATATCTTCTTCACCTCCTCGATGCCGCGCGCCCTCTCCGCCGCGCGCTCGTTGCGGCACCGCTCGGACAGCTGCCGTAAGATGTTCGCCTTGTCGGTCATCCGGGCGCAGATGACAAACGGGAACCCGAAGCGCTCCTTGTACTCCTCGTTCAGCCGGGCCATGCTCGAGGCTTCCGCGGAGCTCAGCGCATCCATCCCGGCACCAGCCTGCTCCTCACGGGACTCCCGCGTCAACGTGCCGCCGCGGAGGTCCCTGCCTGCGAGATCTGGGTGACACCTGAGGATCCCCTCTTTACCTGGCGCACAGAGACTATGACATTTTTGACCACAAACAGTCACTCACGACGTGAGGCACCGAGTTAACTCACCTGATTCGGGGAGCTCATCTATAAATTCACCGATTGCAGCCTCCAGAGCGGTGAAACTCACAAAGGGTCGCCTCGACCACACAGCTGCTGTTATAATGGGACACTTCTCCACCACATTGCCCAAAATATTCACAAAATCCTCGTAGGGAAGAGCGTTTACTGCGGCGATGTCCATGATGATGTGGGCGCACGCTTCATCAGTCGTAGGCTGCGTTTACTGACCTTCGGACAAGAGTTTGCAACAAAGGTTAATGCACTGTTGGACAGGCCGCTCAGGCCTGGCAGTGGTTAATATTTTGCTTTGTAGTTTTATTTGTTAACGATTTAAAAGAGGGTGTTTGCTGAAAAGTTACAGCTGATTCAGACTGCACGATATCGGCCTGAGATGAAGGATGATGCTGCTGAATGGAACCGTAAAAGGAAAGGTGAGCTGAGGTGGAGAGGTCACTTACTTTTTCAGCCTTTCCCCAGTCGAGGCAGTCGATTTATTTGTTCTTATTCCCGGAAGTAGAGCAGCGTGACGCCACGCAGGTGATCTAAGACGAGTTATGACTGGTGGAGAAGCAACGCGTAGTCTGCGGTTAGCAGATAAAGGCGTCACAGTTTGACTGACTGGATAGGCTGCTCTCTTATTGTGAAATCCCCATCGGGCCTCTTTGGAAATTAATCGAATAAAACAATCAGAGAAGCGACAAAATGTGGTAGGACTGTGTTGATAGGTCTGTGGTGAGCACACAGAGTCAGTAACCACATGACGTAGGCAGGACCACCAGTTTTTATTATTAATATATAAAGTACATTTTAATTGCAGGTATAATGTATAAACATGAAAAACATTAGGGAAGTTTAGTTTGGAAAGACTATATACATAAACTGGGTTCAATAACAGTGTGTTAATCCTTGTCCAAGACCACCACAATATAATTCCTCTTACATTTAATTGAAGAACAATATTTTAAGGCTAAAAGTTGTGTTCATATGAGTAGTACCATAATTTGTATAATCTATAAAATCCAGTACCAAATATTGATCAGCTGCTCCAGGTCTAATGTAGAAAATGAGTTCAAATTTCACAGCTTACATGCACATATAACATATGTAGTCCTGAGAATAGTTCCGTTATGAAAACCTGTTTTTCATCTTTAGCTGCACGACAGAAACTATATTACATTCAAAGCAAAGTGAGAGTATAATTCACTCAAATCCCATAAACATAATGAAAACCTGCTACAGATTACGCAAAGTTATGGTCAATATATGCTTTATGTGTTTTAATAGTATAATGCAACTCTACAGTTACTGAGACTCTGTAAATATTGAGATTATCATGATGAGATAACGTTTAAATAACCTGTTTTAAAACAAAGAATAAATGTTTGAACATTTGGTGAACATGCATTCAGTGATAGGCGATCACTCCGTGTCAGATGGCTTCAGAAGCTTCTCCTCCGCTCCCTCAGCGTCCGACATCTCTGTTCTGGTTTCTTCACCCGCATTGCTTCGATAGTAGTCGTTGGTCAGCTGCGTCTTGCTCTCGCTCTGTTTGGTCAAGGCGGAAATGTCAATGATGGCCGGTGTGTTCTTGTACTCGCCGGACGTCTGGTCGGGCAGGTTCTGGTAGAGCTGAAAGAGAGGAGGGGAGTTAGTTATGAAATGAATATGTTTAGATAATAATGCTTCTTATAGATCAGATACAATATTTACACAGGATAAAAACACTCTGTTAAGAGTATTTCCACCAACAATACATCAATCTTCTCTGCAGGCCTACCTGCTCCTCTCTGACCATCAGCCGATCACAGGTAAAGGACATCAATTTGGAGAAAGATGGCCGGCTGTTGGGATCCAGAGCCCAACACTCACACATCATTTTGTACCTGGAAATCGATTAATTGATTAATGATGAATGGAAGTATGTTATACCATTTGGCAGTTCAGTGTCTAACATTAGTAATCCCCCAATCTTATAAAGACATTTCTGGGTACAATTAGGTCTTAATTAAGTGAATGTAAAATGATCTGCAGGTAGTTAATCCTGTTTTTAATTTATATGACCTGGTCTAAAAATAACTAAAATAAATGATTAAAATATCAGCTTCCTCATGACACTGTCTGGTCAGTGTTCATTTGGAGAAACACAACAGACTGAAGACACTTACACAGTCTCGTCAGCGTAGTAAGGACAGTCCATCTTAAACCCTCTCTCGATCATCGAATAGAACGTGTGATCCACCTTCATGCCTGGATACGGAGTAACACCTGAGACCCACGGTGAGACAGACACAGCCGGCATTAATCAATCATTGTGTTTTTCTTTTTAAAAAAAAGTACTACTCATGGAGCGAGACGGCTACCAAGTGAGAAGATCTCCCAGAGCAGAATGCCATAAGCCCAAACGTCACTCTTCATGGTGTATATCCCTTGGAAAGTACTCTCTGGTGCCATCCACTTCACCGGCAAACGCACCTGACAGACGACAAAATAATATGTAAGAAGTGATGAGGAATATCCAGAACTTAGCAACCAATCATCATGTAAAATGACATATATATAATATGACATACATTTCCTCTCACAACATAGTTGGAATCATTGTCGATGTCCCGGGCCAGTCCAAAGTCACCAATTTTTATCAGTCTGCCTTTTGTCACCAGCACGTTTCGAGCTGCCAGATCTCGATGGATACACTGCAGACAGACAGGAACCACCGTAAGGATTTTTACTTCCACAAAGACCAAACCCATCACTGCAGTTTGACATGAACTTGAAGAGTCCGCTTCCACAGCGTGGCTCTTCATCCCTTACGTTCTTGGAGGAGAGGAACTCCATGCCTTTGGCCACTTGGAAGGCAAAGCTGAGCAGGTCATCAAAGGTCAGGACTTGCAGGTCCTCTGTCTGGTCTTGAAGGTTTTCATAGACTTCCGGGTCTGCAGATAAATCACGAGCAGTTAGGATCAACATGGGCACTTCCGGTGTTAGTATATTAGTTTAGCTGTTTATTCTAACTGCAGATTTTCCACCTTCAAAGCTGTCTGTGTCGCCAGAGTTGAGGTGGAGGAGGGTGATGTCTTTCTGCCCTCTGGTGGTAGAGGAGTGCATGGGCAAATAGCTGTCCACTGCGGTGTCAATCTCACTGAGAAAACACAAAGGATTATTATTATGATGTTAAACTAGACTGACAGAAGTCTGCACTTATATTCCCCCGGTGTTGTTTCCTCTCGGTCAAACCTGGTGCTTTTCTTGAGCTGCAGGTTGTGATAAATACTGATGAAACGGTCCTTGTCGAAAGCATCAGTCACAGACTTGTGGTAGCGCTCTCTGTTTTTCTTTAGGTAGTTGAGCAGATCTCCATAACAGCAGTACTGGAAAATCAGGTATATGGGTCCTGCATGGGAAGAACCAACGATATTCAGCATTGATAAACTGTATAGATACATAGACATAAGTGTTCACAAACTTTGCTGTGCACATGGTAAATATACCTGAGTCTGTACATGCCCCGAGCAGGTTAACAATGTTAGCATGGTGACCGATGTGAGTCAGCATCTTAAGCTCTGACATCAGAGCCTCCTTCTCCACCGTCTGGTGTTTCTCTGCAGGGTCAAACATCCACGTCAGCTACTAAAATGACCTCTGTACCGTTTTGCATTTCACTCACGGGATAAATATATATGAAACACTGACCTTTGAGCATCTTGACAGCAACCTGCTGTGAGACTCCAGGTTTGTTGATGCCGTAAGCTGTAGCCTGGACCACCATGCCGAATGCTCCAGAGCCCAGCTCTGTACCTGAGGAGGACGTGGAAACACTTCAGTTAGTTTAGAAGTACTTCATTTCAAGGTTGAAATTTTACATATCAAAACATTAGATAAGTTTGCACTGTTAAAGATTAAACCAGTGGAATCTTTTTTGCCTCGTGGTCCCGTTCAGATGTCGAAAAGTTAATTTTAATTCCACCAAAAAGTTATTTCTTCCTCTGAACTTCTCACATGGTTTCACATAAAAAATGTTCAGTGTTTTTCTCTTTTCCTCTCCTATCAATCATCTCACAAGTACTCAGATTTAACTGTTTCAACGGACCCGACCCTGAGGTTAGGAAACACTGAACTATTTGTATATATACACTAGTAAAAACTACAGTAGCTCCTTTAACAGTAAAAAAATATAAGTCAGGGTTTTGGAGGATTTTTACATTGTTGCATTGGTATTTTTACGTTTATTTCCTGCACCACTTAAGTATCACGTCAAATGCCCGGTGTAATTCATACCCAGTTCCAGGTTCTCCCTTGGAAACTCCCATTTCCGGTCATACTCAAAGTCCTTGAAGTTTATGTAGATGTAGTCATTGTCATTTGGTCCAACCATTTGGATCATCTGAAGCTGGGGCTGATACTTGGGTTTCTATCGGAAACAGGAGAAACGGAGTTGACATGGCGTCCTCGTGTATGTCTGCGTTTGTGTGTCAGCTTATTGATGTGTAATATGTACCTTCTTTTTGACAAAGTACGCGAGGACCACGCAAACTGCCACCAAAGCCAGAAGCAGAAACAAACTGACTAGCTTCAGCACCACTATGTTGTTATCATCATGATCCGGAACACCTAAAAACAGTGGTGGAAGAGATAGTTTCTAAATGACAGTCATAAAAAAAACACATTTTCATTTCACTATTTTGTGATGTGAATTGTTCTCACTACCTCTGGAAGGATAGGATGAAGGTCTGGTGGGCTTTTCCCTGCACCATTCCGTAACTGAGTTTTTCAGGCAAAACCTTAGATGGTTTCCATTCGCTTGGTCTCTTTTCACAGAGCTCCTGATGGTCTTGCTGCAGGAGACATCGGGGTCTGTTTGAGAGGCTATCTCTTCCCAGGTTTCGCAACTGCCATGAGACAAAGAGCAAGAACTTGAGGAAATCTGAATCTGAGTATGCGCGTGTCTGTGTGTGCACTTTAATGCCTGTGAGCATACCTGTCATTGGACATAGGACAAGACATCCAGGTAAAGTTTGCTGGCACAAGACTCTCAGTCTCAAAGGTTATATCCTTGTCATCTTCTATGAAGTTCCCTTCATGTGTAGCTGAAATACAAGTGCACATTTTAAAAGTGACCAAAAAAAGGATGTTACATTAAAACGCACATAAAAACAAAACCGTGTATCTCTCTTACCTGCAACGCACACTGATATGGTCTTTGTTTCTTTTTTTCCTCCAGCCTCCAAGTGTAACTTATAATCTCCTGATTTGAGTGTCTGACACAGCCTCACAGTTCTGAAAAGACAGTCAACATTATGAAGCCATCAAACCATGATAATATATGATATGTCTCACATCAATATCATGACTAATGGTCATGGAAAAACCTTAAATCTTTAGTACATTTCTACAGGTTGCAACATTTTTAAGAGTACAACAACGGGAATATTGCTTCGTGCAACTACCTGTGTTTCGTCACCCAGGTGTCCCTGTTGCATTTGGTTATAGTTTTATCAGGACCTTTCCAGAAACAGTGTTCAAGCACAGGTTCGTATAAAACACTGGCTTGCAAACAGGACTTGGATGCATTTTCAGCTGGTACGATCTTGGTCTCATCCAGCGTAGCAGAGACGAAACCCTCAGCTGCGGCAACAGAAAGAAATCAGTACAGCGTGGTACAAACAGCCCTAAACAACAAGACCCATTCATTGGTCACAGTTTGAAATGAGTATATGAATATTTTACTAACCCTGGACATGAATGTAGACAGACTTGGTTAAGTTTTGACTCCTGCAGGTATATGTGCCACTGTGGTGCACTCCTACTGATTTGATGAACAGGTAGGCCATCATGCTTTCATAATGTGAGTCATTTTTAATGCAGATCTGAGACAAAAACATACAGTTATTATGATTAGAGCGGGAAAAAAATCACAGGAAACAATAAAAGAAAGTCTCTACGGTCTCAGTAGGACTTACTGTACCTCATTGGCTTCACAACATGTTAATGTTTTAGAATCCATTATTTCGCCTCCTTTCTCCCACACAGGTTTGGGCTGATTCTGTATTCTGCAGCGAAGCAGTAAAGGCTGACCAGCACTCACGGTCACATTAGAAACCTCCTCATTTCCCCCAATGTTAGTCTCTGGGACTGAAACACAGAGTAGGGCCTCAAGTTACACAGCTTGACAGTCAGGTATTTTTTATAATCTTATTTATTTACTACTTCTTCGTCTTCCTTTTGACCTTTTCAGGTTGTTGATTAAAGAAGTATCTTGCTACTGTGCTCATTTATTTAGGATAAATCTTTTCCAGGATGTATTTAATAAATTTGATGAAATATTTAATTACCGTAGTCATACAGTTGGGAGCATTCTTGCCCTTCAGCGTTAGTAGCACAGCACATTGCTCCAGTTTTATAATACAGACTCGTGGATATTTCGCTAACTGCAGTTCCATTGTTTGCAGGCTGACTTTTCGCCTTTTTGTCTCTGTTCAAAAGGAGCAAACATCATTATTTAGAAAATCATACTATAGATGTTTTTATTAATAAAGATTGTGTGTACAAATGTAATGGATAGCTTCTTACCCAGACCATTCAAGTTTAGGAGTTGGGTAGCCTTCAGAGACACACTTGAAAAGAGGAGACTTACGTCTGTTACATACTTCTTCCAGTGTCAGCTTTGGTTTTGTGGGACGTTCTAGAAAAAAAAATCATGTTAATTGGTGACATAGTTTTATTAGCAGTGATCAGTATTAACGTAATGTTTCTGTAGACTGAGCATTGTAGCAGAGAGCTGTTACTTACTCATGACATGAAGAGACACAGTCACCGAGGACGTGATATTTCCCGTTTTACAACTCAGCTTGTACTCCCCTGAATCACTCACGGAAAGCGGTCGTGGCGTGACCATGGAGTGGATCTCGTTTCTAGTGAGGTTTAAGAAAAGGCTTTGTTTAACCACATACACACGTAAAAGCAGGTAAATCACACCTGAACAGATACACACACACACACAGACATTCACTTACACCGTCTGGACTAGGTCTCCTCCTCTCATCCATTGGCAGGCAGAATATCCAGAGATGTGCCCCAGGGAGATGTTGAGTTTCATACCAGCAGACACACTTATGCTGATAGGCTCAGATGCAGTCAGATTGTCAGGTGGGACAAAACATACCACCTGAAAGACAAGACTTAGCATTTAATAACCCTGCATTAAATAGCCTTTAGTGTGGTATCATGGAGAATTTGTATAAATGTTGCAAGAACATGTACACACAGGTTTTATACCAGTAATTTGAAGTGGTTTTGATTCAGCTACAGGACCAAGTATACTTAATTTTTAGTTAATTTAATAATCATTATATTTGTTACATTACAATAACCATTTTTCAGGTTTTAGACGTCTCTGTTATATTCAAGTGTCACATGTCACATGTCACATGTATGAAAGTAGCAGGACCCTGAAACTGAAGCAGCCAAAGGCAATTAAGTCTTGTCTTGTATCTACTTAGGCTGCCATTTTTTTTAAAGGCTGCACAAAAACAGCACATAAACTGATGAACAGAAACAAAACAAGAGCAAATTTAGTCATGTTTGTGCTGTTTCCTTTCTGATATTTTAGCACATATACCGGAGCTTACCAAAGGAAAACAATCCCATAGCTCAATGATGTTTTGGAAAGGACACAGTAACTCATGAACACTGTTACATATATCTATAATAACATTAAAATGTTCAGTTAAAACATAGAGTTTGAAGGTTTTACCTCATGAGTGCGAATGCAGGTCTGATCCTGTGCTGCTGCCCCATCAGAGCAGTGCAGCTCGATGGCACACAGCAGGAGAAGAGCTTGAAAGAACAAAAAATTAATAAATTAAAATTTATTTAAAATATTTGTACATATATATTTTAAATAGGCAGTTTTAAAAAAGTCAGTATTAAGAGAAACATAAATAAAAATGCAGTTATAGACTAATATAATATGTACATGAAGATAAGCAAATAAAGATAAAAAATGATTTTATGTCTTGTACGTGCTCAGCATGCACAATTTATATTAAACAGTTTAAAACACGATTTATTTATTCACAGAGGACATCGTGTTTGCACTTGATGAACTATCAGCCTCTCAGCAGCAGTTAGACGTCTTAGAAGTTCCTCTGTTGAGCCACAGCTTAATGTTGACGGATCCAAATTTTACATAATTAAACATTTGTTTCTGAGCTGGACTAATACTTCCCCAGAGACTTTAAAGATTCTCCCCAGAGAATCTTTAAAAAGTAGAAGTTACAATTATAAATATATAAAACTGTAAAATATTATTCTATCTTTTTTTGACATATTAAGTTCAAAATCCGGAAAATGTACTGAAGCATCTTTAGATGCATCCTAAAATATTTTAAAATTCTCTGATTTTGCAGCCAACAGAGGCTCCATTTGATCTGATGATCTGACTCACCCGCAATCATATTTCTCTGGCTCGGCATTGATGCTTTCTCTCTTGCTGTCACATACTCGTTGCAGGATCACACAGCGAAACTCTGGTGTGAAAGACCCGTGTGGGGAGCTTTAAACAGAGGAAGTATTACAGCTAACGATGACGTTGTCAGTTATGGCTGGCGGCAATATTAACTGAGTAAATTTTGCTTTAAACTATTGATTACCAGAGAGTAATATTATGTGTTATAAGTGATAAGAGCTCTTTTTTAGTGGAGATTTAATAAGTTATAAGAGCAAATAGAGCATAAAAAGAAAGATATAACCTACATGCATGCTTTTTTAAATTCAAAATAAACTACTCCCCCCTGTCTATTTCCCCTCCTTGACTTTTATACATCCCCATGCATCTGTGTTTTGTGCAGACTGTGCTGCAGGTTCATATAAACTCCTGTATGCAGCAATAATCTGCTTCTGTTTGGGTGGATTTGCTATTAACATTAATTTTAACCCAGAGGAATGATCTGCACGCTTGGCTGAAAGCGCCTCTCTCTGCCCCCCCATCGGCTCCATCACTGGTTTGCATGTGCATCGCCACAGCGCTGTGAGCAGCAGGTAAGCGCTGCCAAACACTGTACCCACAATGCAAAGCTATGCTAGCTGCTCCATAGCAGAGCAGCCCGACTGCAAAAAACAACAACAGGCTACTTTGCGAGGAAGGCAGCTGCATGGATAGCGACAACAACGACGACCAGGATTCCCCGCATGCAATCATATTTCCGTAAACCAAAAATGCATCGTAGCCTTATAATGTGAGTACTGTAGTATCTAAGTGTTCTTTGCCAGCTGAAGTTACATTAATCCGCTCCTTTAAGGGGAAACTGTTTGCAGGCTAGCTGGCTAGCTCGCTAGCTATCTGCGTCTCTATGTGCGAGTGTCTTCCGGCAGCAGCGGCGGCGGCAGCAGCGGTGCCATGAACAGTGGACTCCCAGCTTCAGCTGCTCCGCTCGGGGGTGCCGGGATACCCAATGTCAAGGTGAAATTTTGTCGATACTACGCGAAAGACAAAACCTGCTTTTATGGAGACGAGTGTCAGTTCCTGCACGAGGATCCGTCCATGGCAAGCCTGTCGCTGCACGGCGGTGGCGGCGGCGGCGGCGGTAGCCCCGTCCCGTTGTCCATGGCCGGGGGTGGCGGGACGCCAGCGGGGTATTCCCTCGGTGGATCCGCGGCGGCCTGCCCGGGAGGCGGCGGGGGGACCGGTGTGTCCAAGAAGAGCGAAACATTGGGGCCTACGGGCACGTCTCTGGAGGGGCAGCTGTTAACCAGTGAGTACCCATTACATTTACACAAGGCCTAACACGGGGTGACTGACTGGGACTTTACTTTTAGGCCTTGTTGGGCTTTGTTAAAATTTAGCCCGAGGATTCACTGAGGCCTCCTCACCCCAAAACAACGTGGGTTACAATTACGAGCCAAACACCCGAAGCCTGCTGCGTGCCGCGGACACAGACGGTGCTCTTTAGCTGTCTTGTGAATAGCTTTGTCTCCAGGTAGTATCACCTGTGCTTTATAGTAACATATAACATCCATGCTGGTGCAGCTCGCACGGAGGAGGCCTGCTTGTTGTGTGACAGCTGTGAGTGGGCAGAAATCCGCGAGCCACCAACGGTAGCTCGTGTAGCCGCGCTAGCCGGTTAGCCTGAGCTAACCTAGCCTCAAATTTACCGCTCTAACTTTAACTTTCACGCGGTTAGCTTTGCCTCCAGAGCGGCGTGACCAGTTTCAGCACTGAAGTTGTTAAGTTTTTATCAAGTTAAACGCCGTTTAGGTGAACTGTAGAGTTCGTGTTAAGATGTACTATAAGTTTAATGTTTGCTAACTTTAGCGTAGCTGAGCTAGCTGCGCACGGGGCATTGCTCTTGCTGTGTTTTGTTGTGTTTTTGTAAACAAACAACAAGTAAGTGAAATGCACACGGACTCAAAAGTTAACTACTTCCACTTCAACTTGAAACTATTTAAAACTTTGTTGTGTGCGGTTATCGCCGTGTGGCAGGCTTCAGTAGTGGCTGCGCTCTGCAGGTGTGGATCTGTTTACATGCTTTCTAATTGGCTCTGTGATTGATTAAGCAAACACTCAGTGGGGCCTGACATTAATATGCACCCTTTACCTACCTGGTCTTTGTCAAAGGACAGAAGCATGCAGTGAAACCTTGTTGTAAAACTTTTATTTCTCGTGTCACCCCACAGTCCCGGGGATGGAGGGAGCAACCCTGAGCGATGCCAATCTTACCAACTCTTACTTCAGCAGCAGCTTTATTGGGGTCAATGGGTTTGGGAGCCCGGCGGAGTCGAAATACTCAATGATGCAGGTACAAAAAGGGGAAGCTGTAGATGCAGACGGGTGACAAGTTAAAAGGAAAAACCTGAACAAATGAACGGAGAAGCACAACAAATGCAGATTCGTCTATACAGGTGCACTTTCAGCTCTTTCAAACATGATCTGTGGCATGTATAAAAGTGCTCAGCAGGACCAGTTGATGTCCATTTTGTATCAACGTGGCACAAAGGAAAGTGCCCGTAACTTGCTTGGAACAGTGACTAAGTTGACATGTGAAAATTGTGGTCACAGCACACTTTTGATGACCATGATTGTCGTGAAATAAATGTGGTTTGTAAGGAAAAACAGAAGAGAAACTTTCCTCTGGAAACCAAGAACGTCGCTGCAGAGGGATGTTAGTTAGGATTACAGTAAGTCAACCCCTCGTTACAAAGATGAATGCACATTTGAGAGCTCAGTGGTGTAAAAACAATCAGCACAGGTTTTTCCTTTTTAGCTTGTCGCCTGTGTGTTGGTATAAACATACAACACAACAAAAATGGCGTCGAGACTTTCTGTTTGTGGTCATGTTGCTGTGCAACATTGTGGGTCACATTGTAACACATCTGTTCTTGACACTGCTCCTCTCAGCGAATGACTACCAGCAGCAGCTCTCCCAGTCTCCTCAACGACGGTGCCAAGAACTTCAGCCACAGCACTCATGGTAAGCCTCCCACAGTGCCCTGTTGAGCAGTATTCAGCGCTCGTCCTTTCAATATTGAAAGTTCAACTCGTTACACTCTTCCACAGATCCATTGAACTCCCCAACATCCTCACTGTTCAGTGATTTTGGTGCTCTTAGCATTTCCCAAAGGAGAAAGGTGAGCACACAAGCATCCTGTCCAAGACAGAGAAATGATTTTAAAGGGCTTTTAAAGTTGAGGAGTGCCCTGTTGTACTAGCAGGATTTAATGTTCATCTCTGTCTATATTGCCTCTAGCAGGAGTTTCATCTAACCCTCGCATGTTTTCCTTGCTTATGTCACCAGGCTCCTAACCCGGCAGCAAGTGAGTTCATCCCCAAGGGAGCTCCACGTATGACCACCATGGCTCAGTCTACTGTCCAGGCCTTCCCCTCGCCTCTCTTCCCACATCCTGGCCTCAGCAGCTCCACAGCTGCTGCGCTAGCTCCAGGTGAGAGCTTTCAGCGCATCACCCTGCTTTGCTCTACTTTCTACGTGGCTCCGTTTTGTTTTCCATCTTTAGCTCTGAAATTGTGTAATCAGCAAGTTTGGGAATTCCCCCCTGTGTATGGTCCCACATGTGTTACCGATGAAACAAAAGCAGACATCTCTGGGTGCTGTGCTCCTCTCAAACATGCCCTTTCTTGAAAGTAATGTGCTCTTTTTTTTTTTAATCTGTAATTTTAGGCATGTCTCTGTCTGCGGGATCTTCTCCTCTCCACTCCCCAAAAATTACACCGCACACCTCACCTGCTCCTCGTCGGCGCAGTCACACCCCAAACCCTGCCAACTACATGGTGCCCACCACTGCATCTGACCAGGGCGCTCACATAATCCAGAAAGAGACAGTAGGGGGGACCACCTACTTCTACACAGACAACACCCCGGCACCAATGGCTGGAATGGTATGAGCTGCAGACATTTTAAGTTATAACTTAACACAAAACTGCATTTAAAACTTTGTATCCTGATTTGAGTTTTGTTCCATCACCTTCATTTGTGTAGCTATGAGCTTTTGGTTGGGCAAAAAAAAAAAAACCTGATGCATGTATCATCACACTGGTTTTCATTTCTCAATAAATAGGAAGCTGTTTCTTTCTGGTTCCATTGCAGGTGTTTCCTACCTACCATATCTATCCCCCCACTGCGCCCCATGTGGCTTACATGCAGCCGAAGGCTAATGCCCCGTCCTTCTTCATGGCTGATGAACTCCGACAGGTATTTGCCCCAAACCCCTCTTCCTTTTTCACTGTCTGCTTCTCTGGAGGTAATGTCTGATGTGACACCGTCTCATTTCTCCTCCAGGAGTTGATTAACAGACATCTGATAACCATGGCCCAGATTGACCACTCAGAGAACCCAGGTAAAGGGTCTGTTATTAATCCAATATTTACAGTTCATGAAAGATGTACTCTGTACTGAACAACTGATGCTCTAATGTTTGTTCACAAACCTGCGTTGCTGCCCAGACGAAAGTGTCTACCGTGCGTGTCAAAATATAAGAATTTATGGTCTCTGGGTCTGTGGGTTTTGCTTCTGGTTACCCACATGTTGCATTCTGTAGCTGTCATGCAATGCATGGAAACTGAACTGTCAAATTACTTTAAGTTGTACATGTGTGAAACCAGATCATATAGAAAATTCATGATATAGTGCTGATTCGGTATTTAGAGAGACTACTCAAAGTTTTTGGATCTGTTTCTTTAATTGCATGTTGTTGTTGTTGTTGCACAGCAGTATCTTCTTTTTGTTTTGTTGCGTTTTTGTTTTTTTTTCACACTGCTTCTGTCTTTGGCAGATGTACCGTCTGAGGTGGACAGCTACCACAGCCTGTTTCCCCTCGAGCCCCTCCCTCCCCCAAACCGCATGCAGAAGACCAGCAACTTCAGCTATATCACCTCCTGCTACAAGGCAGTCAACAGCAAGGATGATCTGCCCTACTGCCTGAGGAGGATACACGGTAAGAAATGAGTTGTTTTTCAAAGAAGCATGTCACGTGTGTCACACGACCAAAATAACCACTTTGCAACTTCCTATGCACAAGAGCAACCTGCTGGATGAGATAAATAAGTGCCTTATTATTTTGAAGGTGGTGCTGGAGTAATCTCTCGTAAGAGTCCCATTTCCAACCAAAGTGATTCACATTTTCAAAAAAATATATCTGGAGACATCATTTTTTACATATTTCTTACTGTTAAAAAGACATCAGTGTTGGAAATCCCCAAATGTTACAGCTCTTTTTTTTAGTATGTGTGATAATTAGATTAGAATAAACGTGTAATTACATTTAAAGGTTAAACAGGATGTTGAGATCCTTTTCTTTATTTATTTTGCTTATTGTGTATTTTTAAAACGTGCACAGGTTTCCGTCTTGTTAACACCAAGTGCATGATGCTGGTGGACATGTGGAAGAAGATTCAGCATTCAAACTCTGTAACACTGAGGGAGGTCTTCACCACTAAGGCCTTTGGAGACCACTGTGAGTGTGCATATGCAATTTTTATGTACAGGTTGTATTTGTTTGTGACTTTATTGGCATTCATAATCAGAACGTATTAATGATGTTCAGCAATTAGCTCTCAACATAAGAAGCTTTTTGCTTTAGCAATAGAGGCGATTTCTTGTTGTCTGGTTGTTGAGTCAGCCAGACAACTTAAAGTCTGCGTAAACTAATTCTAAGATATCTTTCAAAACACATTAAATGTGTTGGAAAATAGTTGCTGAAAACATGTAAAATGATTTTGAACGATGTATTACTGAAATGTGGAGTTAGAGGTTAAAACAGTTAAGTTAAATCAGCCCAGGATTTTTTGAGCAGTCCTTAAAGGGTGGCTCGATGACACACTGAGGCCGCCCTGAGCATACCTCCCTAGCAGACAGATAGAGGGGAAAAAAAGATGGAGATTAATTCATCTCACTCAGTGTTTCAACGTTAGTCATGTCATTTTCTAAACTCATCTGACACGTTTCAGTCGAAATTTGCTGCTCCCACGAGGAGGTCAAATCCTGATTTATTTTCATGAAGGATTTCAGTGCAATAGCTTTATATTTAAGTAACCAGTATACATGTTGATGCAGTATTGAAAATGAAGTATCCAGCTGGTTGTTGCACTTAATTCTTCGGTTTTATTGTCTCATAATAGTAAAAACAAACAGTTGAGTGAGCACAATGCAGGACAAAGCTGTTTGTAGACTGTGAGTTTTCTGAGCTCTAACTTGTTCCTTTGTCATGCTTTTGCCTCAGCGTTGGTGTTCTCCTATGACTTCCACGCGGGTGCTGAAACCATGTTCAGCAGACACTTTAATGACCCAGCAGCAGACTCGTACTTCACCAAGAGGAAGTGGGGTGAGTTCGTCTTGCCTCCCTTCGTCCCTCCACGTTGAAATAGACCCAGCGCCACCACACCTGCAGCCCTCTGCTTCACACATTTTAAGCTTGTTTACTCGTTTGAGAATGAGGTCATCAGCCCAGGTCTATTTGAGTGTACATTCTTCATGGTTTGCATCGCGTGTGGTGGTACACACATCTGATATTTGCTGGCCTAGAGTTGCATTTGTAAAACCCAAAAGCCTAAACCTACTCTCATGGACGTCTTTGTTTGGAGTCTGTTGTGTCCAAGTTTGACAGTTAGCATGTGTGTGTCTGTGCAAGAGAGACATGGAGACCTGGAGGAAATTGTGGCTGAAACTGATCCTAGGGCAGGTGCTCTATGGCCTACCTACAGGAATGCAGACAGAGGAAGCAAAACCATTCAGACCCGCGCTCTGTTTAGTCTGTAGCAAACACTGATAGTAAAGCAGAGAAACATGCTAAAAAAGTACTGCATCACATTGCGCTTGGGTTTAAGGTAAACAAACTTTTTTTTTTTTTTTGCTGCCATCACTGGCTTCCTGAGTTTGAAACAGTCGTCCTTCGTGTGCAATACACACCCAAACACTTCTCGTTTGTGACAAACGTTTCAGTCTAACATAACACGAAATAAATTTCCTTTGGTTTAAGATTGTGGCCAGACAAAATATGGGGAAATCTAAGGTATTTTTCATAGGTACTGACATTACAGAAACTGTGGGTTCATTGATAATGATCATGAGATTAATTGGCGAGGTAAAGTAGGTGGCGTTGCTCACTCATAACAACTGCGACAGACATTTTTTCCTGACAAGACAAAGTCGATAACAGTTTGAGGTTTAGTTCAGTAACGTTGCCTGGCCCACCAGTCTGTATGTGTGTGATAAGACGTGCGTTGGTGTGTGTATGCAGGACAACATGAACCTCCCCCGCCACGGCAGCACGCAGGTCTGCTCCCCGAGTCTCTGATCTGGGCCTACATTGTCCAGCTCAGTTCGGCCCTGCGCACCATCCACACTGCCGGCCTGGCCTGCCGTGTCATGGACCCCAGCAAGATTCTTATTACTGGCAAGACCAGGTGCACACACATTAATAGCTCAGCAGTAATTTATCATTCAGTATTTATCATTATCATTCAGTCATTCATTGGGTTGTATCAATTCATTGCTTAGTTGTGGAACTGTATGAATTTCAAGCCAAGAAAGTGTAGTTATGTTAACCGTTAATGCATTAAAAGCAGAAGAGTTTTTTCAGTTCAGGCTTCCTTTTTCTCCACAAACATGTGGTTGTGAACACACAAGCGCACTACAACTATTGACTATAACGGTCTCTTATCTTTCCAGATTACGGGTGAACTGTGTTGGGGTGTTCGATGTCTTAACTTTTGATAACAGTCAGACCAATCATCTTGCCCTAATGCCACAGTACCAGGTATTTCCAGAGATGCATTACGTTTGCAACGTTTTTCGGATGTTGATCTTTTTAAAATGTCACTGTGTTTTTTTTTTTTTTTTTTTCTTTGTAGCAAGCAGACCTAGTGTCGCTGGGCAAGGTGGTGCTGGCATTGGCGTGTAACTCCCTGGCTGGCATTCAAAGGGAGAACCTGCAGAAGGCCATGGAGCTGGTGTCCATCAACTACTCTTCAGACCTCAAGAACCTCATTCTGTAAGAAAGGGAGGGGCGGTGTAGCACGAAGCAGTTTGTGTTCATTTCAGACACCACCTGTCATTTTTGCGTAGAAACTACCTAATACCAGGCTCATGGCATTGACCCGTTATCTGTAGCTAGCAGGTTCTGTTAGCACCCCCCTATCTACATGCTGTTCATCCTCATCTCCTCACCAATTGGCAACAAACAATTTCCCCTCATTTTCTTCCAGCTACAAGACATAGTCCCTTGTTTGCCTCGCAGTCATGCTACACAAGGCTGTAACTTTGTGACAAATTATCCTTTTATCTGTCAGATCTGAAACCCTGTTAGCAGTGGAAAAGTTTATTAAATATCTGCTGCACAAATCCCCACTTTCACAACGGATACTGATATATTTCTAACAGTATGAGAGCTAAGTTTAGGATGGAAATTGTATTATTCAGCATATTGACACGTCTGTCTACAGCAGACGGATCTACTGTATATCTGATGCCTGTTTCCCTGAACTGACACCCACACCACATCTTCTTTTTGTCCTGGGGAAAACGCCAAAAGCATTTTATGTATATTAGGCGAGCAGCTTAGGCAGTGGATAATTATGCACCGCAGGGGTCAGTGTAGATTCATGGATGGTACCGAATAACCTTACTGTGTTGGGCATGAGCTGAAAACATGCCCGAAGATGTAGGTTATCTCTAATCTAGAAGTGCAAAGTCGAATAGAAATTAACTTGCCGTGCTTCACACTTGTAGATACTATCAAGGGGAGCTGTCTAGTGCGTCTTGAACACTTGAACTGCTGTGTGTTTGGTTTGATCAGTTCAATGGTCTTCGATGTGTATTTACACCTGATTTTTCTCTGCTGTTATATATAATCACGTAGCCAGCCATTTATCCAAAATCCATGTAAATTCCTTGTGTCAAAAAATTCAAACTATTAGACTTAGCTATTAGACTAAGCTGTAATCTGATTGAACATGTGATCTTTTAACTTAAGTAGACATAAGTACTGTAAAACATATATGAAACAGGAGGTGTCAGACACTTTATTAAAATGAGTCTGAAACTGACAGTTGAAAATATAACTGCTCATCTGTGTCGCAGTGTTTACCTTTTGATAACTGATTGCTAGTGACGTTACCACCTCACCTGAAGGCAAACTGATGTTTTTTTTGTGCTTGTCCAGGTATCTGCTGACTGAACAGTCTCGCCTGCGCAGCGTCAATGACATTATGCCAATGATCGGAGCTCGATTCTACACGCAACTGGACGCATCGCAGATGAGGAATGATGTCATTGAGGAGGACCTGGCCAAGGTACATGAAGGGCACTACATTTTTATTCAGAAAAAGGGAAAACTGGTGAAGGATGAGAAAAAGCATGCACAAGAACATATGATTCAGTCATGTTCTTTTCATGCTGATATTCTTGGTTTTGGGGCCGGAAAGAGGCATAGGTTTGGTGAGCTAAGAGAGAAGTTGTGAGCACACAGGATGTTGTACTGTATATTGTAGGTTTTGCAGCCTCGTCTTCAATTTAGTTTCCCCATGTTGAATGTGTGAACGTGTGAAACAACCAAACCTCCCTTCATCCTTCTTCTCGTTCATGCCCTAACTTCCCCTTACGCCCCGACTCTGCACATCCACTAAACAAAGTAGTTTTTTTTTTTTTTTAACCTCTCCTCTGAGAGTAGCTGTAAATTAGACCTGCCTGTTACCTACTGATATCTGCTGGGGTGTTGGGGTGTTTAAGTGTCTCCACGTTGAGAAGCAGCAGAGTTGATGATTTGTGGACGAAAGCTTTAAGGCTTTAAAATGTTACTAAGACCAAGAAGAACACGTGTGTGTTTCAACCACATGTTTAACTGTAGCATGGAGTTAATGTTTAGTGTCGTAGAGCTTCTTCTTCAGAATGGACCCTTTTCAAGACATAACTTGACTTCTTGAAACTTGAAAAATCACATTTTATTTTATTAAGTGTTGGTGTTTCTGTTTCTTTTTGGAAGATTTGATTTCATAAACCAGAACAGAAGAGAGAGCCTTCATGGTGGCTACGTCATTACAACACTAAGCTTTTTACTGTGGTTGGAATTGTTTCAGTTTTTTAGGTTATTTCTCATATTTTGAATATGAAACATCATTGTTATTTTTATTTTTAATAAGTTCTCCAGTCGTAACTTTTAGCATGTTCATGGCTTGACAGTAACAGCTGCTAGGTTTCCACTAGCAAACAGTAATAATTGTTATTAATATTTGTTGCCATAGGGATCATATAAATACTGCTGGACTGGGCCCTGACGACACTGCTCGTGTGTCTGTGTGTTTACTCACTTGTGCAAATTCGAAAATGAAGTTTGACTGTGGGGGGGAAAGTTCAACCAACGTGAAAACAGCTGGTGTTTTGTATAACAGGAATCGAGGGTGGACACCGATAGCACTTGGTAACGCACGCTAGCTAACAGAACAGTCATCTTTTTTTTTTTTTTTTTTTACTGAAACTTCTTTGTGCACATTGGAATGACTCCATTTTCAAGATGTAGACATTTATCTTTTAATTAACTGCAAGGTAGGAGTTGAAGAAAGTGTTGGAGCCAATGTAGAAGTGACACTTAAGATGCAGTCCGAGCATGCAGATGCTGGCCACAAAAAGACACCAAACTGTAGTGAAAAATGAGATCTTAAAATGGCATTAGTAGTCCAACGTCGGTAAACTTTTCACACCTCCAAGAAGTTTGGATTAACTGGTGTCGGAGGACACCAACATGCTCGGTTGACTTCAACACTTTTCACTTTGTCCAACAGTGCAGAAAACGTTTGACAGGGTGAGACAGGCAGAGAGGAGGAAGAGAAAGGAGAGACAGGAGTGAATTATATCTGCAGAGGTGAAAGGTGAGCTACAACTAATTCAGTAATCTGATGTGGAATCGAAAACATCAAGTCATCATCTGCAGGTGCCCATAGTTTACAATACTGCTGCAGTTAGCTCTCCATTTATTCAAATACATTAGTTGATGAACCTCTCTAGCTTAGTGCACAGTTGAACTTTCAGAGCATTTTAGGTTCTTTAGTGACATTGGAGCTGGATATTATTTAATTAGATGAGACTGCGTACAAAATGGATGAAGAAAATGCAACTTCTTCTGGTTGACTTTCAGTAAGGAGGAAGTGTCTTTTGGGAACTGTATGAAAAAAAGGGTGTAGAACCATGTATGGACAGAAAGTCAAGTGACAGGTTTCAGTTTCTGACAGTGGTCCCTGCAGGGATAAATAGTCTATATTTTAAAGGGGTCCATTGTTTGTAAGAAGGAAGTGTCTGCTTTTATTCATTGACAGTTAATTCATTTATTTATTTGCATGTTTATTTTTATTTATCCCTCAACCTGCAGTATCCGCACACCCCATAGCGTTTCTTTCTTGGTACAACTGTGATGGTGTAAAATCGAACTCAAAGCAACAACCACCCTACAGCAGTGTTCATCACCTTCTGATCAAAGCTGAGTTTTGCTGCCTCCTACAGCCTGCAGGAGCACTATTATACTTCCTTGGTGCCAAATTCAAAGTTTGTTACTTCACATTTGTGCCATTTTATTTAGAGTATTAAGAAAATTATTTCTTCAACCCTGTGTGGTCCATAAAGCTTTCACCCACAAAAGTACTTGATAGGACCCGAAATGGCTTAACTTTAAAATCTGGTTTCCTGTGATCCCCTCTTGCTTATTTCTCTGATAATGTTTGTAACTGCTGGAGCGCCTTTGTGAGCATCTACATAACTGTGTTATATATCATAAAAAATATGTTTGGGGCTGTTGAATACAAATCTTTGTTTGCAGGAGGTGCAAAACGGCCGTCTTTTCCGCCTGTTGGCCAAACTGGGCACCATCAACGAGCGGCCAGAGTAAGTAGCACTAGTATAAAGATCCACCAGTACATAACTTGTGGTTTTGTTGCTACTCTGTGACCTTGTGTGTTTATGTGTGTTAATCAGGTTCCAGAAGGACCCGACGTGGTCGGAGACAGGTGACCGCTACCTTTTGAAGCTTTTCCGGGATCACCTGTTTCACCAGGTGACAGAAGCTGGGACGCCCTGGATCGACTTGAGCCACATTGTCTCCTGCCTCAACAAAGTTAGTGAGCTTTCTTCTTTTTTTTTTCGTTGTCCATGATAATGAAGTCATTTGTCACACATGCAAAATGACCTATTTTCAGAACATCTGTTCATGCTTCATATGCACGGCTAAAAAAAACATGCATGCGTTTGCGAACCGATTGCAGAAGAGAGAGAGTAAAAGTAGCTCTATTATTGGCCTTCTTCCATCATTGACATTTGGTTACCAGCTGATAATGGGCAACAGCAGTGAAAATGATCTCAACTACTTTGTTAGGTCATCTTCTAATTTCCTTTCCAGACCGAACAGAGTAATATGTTTAGAAATGTTTTACAATCAATGCAGATTCAAAAAAGTTGTATCTCAAATTCTAAAACCAAAAAACGTCTTAAAGCAGCCCTAAAAAAAAAAAAAAAGCAGAAAAAAAGTAACCAACACAGATCGTGTTTTGGGTTCCTTCTTTGGTTCCTCGTTTCAGTATACTATAAACTAATTATGAAACCGGATAAAGCTGTGTCATTTTGTACTTTCAACGTTTTATCTTTGAATGATTCATCATTTCCACATAAATCTACTCACTTAAAAAAAACTACATACGTCAAGTAAAAGGTTATCAGTAAATACTCTTACTCCCCACCTGCTGCTTAAAAGTAGAGCTTCAACTAACAAGGGTGATCAAATAATTTGCCAGGCTGAAAATAGTGGAATTTATTTCAAGATCAACCGCCGATAGTTTTAATTCAGATTTTCTTCTATCTGTTTGACTGTAGTTGTCTGTGCTGTTGGCTGCCATTTTGTTTTTCCATATTGTTGCATATAATTTAAATCAAAACAAATTAGAACAGTGACAAATTTGTCTTTTGTTACATCGAAAGAATTCTAGAACTCTGAAGAGATTAAAGCACTTTGTTTATCTTTCACTCTTTCACTCTATCACTTTGTCAGATAGAGTTTGGATAGTCAGTTGGAGTCAGACACAGTCAAGTACAGTTAAGACACCATCGATTACAGTGAAGTAGAAAACACACAAGAAAACAAAAGCATCAGAACATTGAGAAACTCTTTCACAATGGAGACAAGTGGAAAAAGTTGCAAAAAAGGCAGGAACAAGCAAATTACCAATAACATCGGTAGAGGTAGTGTGTTGAACCGTGAATTTGAACCTGCCCCTGAAGAACTACACGAAACCCTCAGCTCTGAGGACCTGGATTTCGATCCTGAGGAACAACCGGGTGCAAAGGCACGTCCTCACAAGGTGAAGTACACTTCGTGTAAAGTCATACAAACAGGAAACAATATAGAATTCATCTGGCACAAAGGACCTGTGATTCCCAAAGAAGTTGAACCAGATCAGCCACTGAAAGTAAATCATTGGCTGGCAAGTGGCACCAACCTTCCAAATGAGACCATCTCTTGCCAGGAGCCTAGTGAGGTTGAGCATTCCATTCAACAGTCTGACATGAGACCGGAGTCATCGAAAGTAGCCAGCTCCCCCCACTGAGCAAGTTGCTGAAAATCCTGAAGAAACACGTCATTGTGATTCCAAAAGAACCACACGTGGCCGTCATCCCACAAAAATAAACCAAAAAAAAAAAAAAAATCGAATATCATTGAATGAATGATTGAAAATGGTTGGCATAGCCTCATTGCACAGGGTTTCTCCAGGTGCTCCGGTTTCATCCTATTTTAATCACTGAACTACAGTGAACAACTGTATAGAAACAAAGGTACAACAGTGGTCTTGCTTTTATGTACATCATTTCTTTCCCCCTCTGAATACATTACAGATATGTTTTACTTCAATGGGTTATTCTTGTATTTTCCAAACAAATCATCTAATGGTAATGTGATGTGACCACATTGTGGGGATAATCCTTTTTATCACTTATTTAAAGCTGCAACTCCTAAGATTCATTTAATTAGCAATAAAATACCGTTAATTTATCATATCTATCAGCTTCAGACGGTGGTCAGATGATGGTCTTTAGTTTTGACAGTTAAAGAAAAAAAAAAAAACATACAAACAACAAAACAAAGCCATAGAAAGGTTTCTAATAGAAATATGAACAAGAAATTTGGATAAGAAAATAAAATGAGACACCTGGGAGAGGTGTGCACTGAAACACGAAAAATAAATCCACTTACTTGTCATCAAAATTCATAAATGTTCACCCTAACATTGAGGACTGTGGTTCATTTTTATTGATCCCTGACAACATAGGAAATGTGAAACTAACCACAACTATCCACTAAACTAATCCCCGATGCGAGAAGTAACTTTACCTCACAGATTAAAGGTGTCACGATATAATGTGAAACCACTGGTCCGTCGATTCCGTCCGTCGAGTATTGGCACTGGAAAAATATTCACTGTATATTCTTGTCGTCACACAGCTGGACGCGGGCGTTCCTGAGAAGATCAGCCTGGTGTCTCGGGATGAAAAAAGTGTCCTGGTTGTGACCTACTCGGACCTGAAGCGCTGCTTCGACAGTACCTTCCAGGAGCTGCAGGCTGCAGCCTCCGGCTCTCTGTAGCGCCCCCTTCGGGGCCCGGGATGGGATTTTTCCGGACCTGGAGCACACTATTGCACTACAGGGGGAGGACCAGGCTCATGGAGATGACATCAGCATGGCGAAGGCAGCGGGGCAGGGCTTCGTGAACCTCAGTCACATACACTGACCCTGTCACACCAGGAAGGCTTTTTTCTAAAGTGTATTTTTTTTAGTTTTCCTAAACCCCGCAGCTGAAAATCGTAAAACAAAAGGAAAAAAAAAACAAAAAAGAAAAAGGACAAATACGGAAGCTGTGACGAACAAGTATGATGACATTTTTTTAGATTTGGGGAACAAAACGAGAAACAACAAACCATGAGGTTTTGAACTTTTTTCCTGCTTTTATTGTTTATTTCTACAATTGGGGTTTATTTTTCAGAGGAGGATGCACTAAGATTTTAATTTTTTTGTTAATTTTTTGTTATTTTTATGAATATGTGTGAGTGGCCTACAGGGTGTACAGAGAGCTAATGTCACACACACGGACATAAATACAAGAGCAGACTAGGAATGACAACAAACAAACAAACAAACAAATCCAGCTTTTTCTATTGACTGTGTCCCTCTTCAGGCTGGAGACCACACCCCTTCATAATGACGCACTAGGATACAGGGGCACACCACTCGAGGCTTTCGTTGGGGTGGGAAGGCACCTGTTTCATGAAATGGGCCAGCCCACCTTTGCCTTAGTTGTCGGTTCCCCCTCAGAAAGGACAAACCACTTGGGTGGGTGGGAAGGGTTTGTTAAACTGGAAAAAATCAGTGGATTTCTGACATTTTAGTTCAGGAGATTGTGGAGGCTCATATGTGTGGGTGGGCGGGCTAGCGGCATGGACTGGGACTTGGGACTTGAGATTTGGGGGGGTTAAAATGTGGGGTTTTTGTTGGCACTGTGGAAGGGGTGTCTTCTCCTGATGCTGTCAACCAAGTGTTTGTTACGTTCGCAGCAACCACCTTTGGTTAAATGGACACTATCGTGACATGAACTGCTCAAGGATGGGTCATTTTCGGTCTGGCTGTCCAGCACTTGGGTGTAGCCCGCAGGTGGGGCTTCTTTTGAGGTGGAGCCACAGCTGCCTCTATGTGGAATGTCCTTATTTTGTCCCCCGGCCCCCCTCCAACATCCCCTTTTCTCTGTCTCTCTCTTACTCTCCCTTCTTCTTCCTGCTTTTATCTCACACTTCACTGCCCCCTCAGGGGGTCTCGGGCCCCTCGACATTTGAGAAAAAAAAGTGATGCTTTTTGTGATTTTTCTAGCTGGTTTTTCTCTTTGCTCAGATTTTGTGCAGGAATGCATGATGGGGGGGAAATGAGGGCAATTCATTTTTGGCCTCAATTCAACTCTTTATTATTCTGTGGACCAATTCCAGCAGGGGTTTAGGGAAAGGGGGAAGGGGTGGAGGGCGAAGGAGAGAATAGGATCAGGGCAACAACAGTTTCCCTTTTTTTTTTTTTTTTTTAATTTGACTTTTAAAGATCATGATATACAAACGTGCTGGAGACAAAGCAGTGGTCGCTGGCTGTTGCACTCACTCGAACGGCTTGGATTTCTCTCAGGATGACAAACAGCTGGAGGGGCCCAATGATTGAATGTGTTTTGGCTGTCGTTGGCTGCCCCCTGTCCAGTCAGATAGGTGAGCTTACAGTGGGAGTGGGTGGGACGTCTTCAGATTGAGGTTTTTAGGAAGTTAATGGCATTGTGAAGATCATGCTGTGAGGGATTTTATGTTGCCCTTAAGCACAGGACACTGACCAAATGAACTGAGTCCAAAGAGGATCAGTCTAAGCTCTGACACCTGTTCTTGGTTCCTCTGCCTTCGTCTTATTCTCAGTACTTTTGGCAGAATGTGTACAAACGTAAGACCGTAGAACAACGAGGTAATATGTGTGAACAGCTCTGTTGGATATGAGACAAATTGAGGTGAACGAGAACGGTGTCTTGGCTGCAGACGGTTGTCACGGACGTTCATGGTCTGTGCTCAAGGGCAACAAACCTGCAGGGAGCCAGCTGTGTAAGATCATGTACTACTTCCTCATTTTTAGTAAAACAGACAAAAACACATTTGGTGAATGTGGTGCTTTAGAAAACCCTCAAATACAAACACACACACACACACACACACGCACCCCAACTTGGCCTACACAATGTCAGTGCTCATATCACCATCTTCCACATCAATAACACACACTCCAGTTAATATTAGTGATGACCATCTTCTCCTCCCCCACATCAACACACCTACAATCACCATCTTAGTATGTTTTATGCCCCTCTTGTGTTCATTGTCTCAAATTTTGCAATATTTGTGTGTACAGCAGTATTTTAATAAAGAATACCAAAACCGATACATGCAGGATCTTTGTGGGTTTTTTTTTTTTTTGCATTCAAGGACAAATCAAATGCTTTAAAACATGTTTATAGAAGCGTAGAGACAACATTAATGTCAAGACATGGGTTGGATTTTACTAAATGAATGAATAGGTACATTTTTCAATGATTAAGCATCTGTAAGACTGTAAATACAAGCAGACACAATGCACTTCACCAAGGCTGCACAAACCTTGACATTTGTCTTGGTAACTCAACAATGTTTGTGTGATGCATTTCTCACTTGTTAAGAAGTGAGCTCGTTGACAGCTATTCTTGTTAATTGACAAACCGCATTTAAAATCTGTTGACGCAATCTGTATCTGAAAACAAGAAGCGAGATCTAAATGCTGTCAAGTACAGATTAACCATTAACCATTTATCTGCTGCTGGTCTACAATTGGTCAGAAAGCGATTAATTCCTGTCAAACAGTCCAAAACTAAAAAATAATCACATCACTGTCACTGAAGACAAAGAAAAGCAGCAAATCCTCATAAATGAGAAGCTCGAAATCAGAAATTTTACAGTATGTTTTGCTTAAAAAATAATGTAACTCTAATGGTTTGGAAAAAAGGAATACACGTAGGTGGGAAATCATTACACTTAACTTCATGAATTCAGTAATTTTGGTAAATACCAATATATTGCAAAAGACAGCGTGAGGAAGTTTATACGTATGTTGATTCTTAATGACTTGATTCTATATCAAAAAATAATGAATATAGAATTAAATATACGCTCATTTGTCTGGTTATTATGTATACCTAGCTTAAACCAATGTATACAACAGCCGTTATATTTTGTGTGAAAGGTAAAACTAATTCTCAATAATGTGGATAGAGTTGATTATGTGAATAAGGACTTTGGTAGATGGTTCCACTGGAGCATGATATGAGTTGCTTCTACCGAGGCCTAAAGGAATATGTTTCGCTCTGAAGAAATATTTCCAAGGTACAAAAAAGGTAAAATGAGAAATCAGATTGCGCCAAATGGCACAGTCCTCTCCAGAAAAGCTTAACATGAGGGCACGCCTATTAAATGTCAGCGTGGTCTGCCCGAAAGCGATCCACACTCCCTCCAGCTGGAGCCCACTAAATTTGAATTTTTGTATAAATAAAAAAATGTGTCAGATTTTCCATCCAAAATGGGGAAACAGCAGAAATAGACTGAGTTTGTTGCAATATTGTTTCTCTTAAAGTTTCGAAAAGATGATTCAACTGCATGTTGACATGTTTTGCTGAAATATTTTGTCCACCCTTCGATTAAAACTGAACAGTATAACCTTTATGAAAGTACATTTTATTGCTGCTGCGTTAGACTAATTGTAGCTAGCTGTATCTAATAAACCAACAACTGAGTGAATATTTACATTCACAAAATGTCAGATGCAGACATGATTAACAAGTCCAGGAAATGAATACAGCATTCAAATAAATACAGATACATCCTGTCTAACACATATTATAATTAATTGCATAATAACTTTTTTTTTCCAGCATAGTAGTTGTGTAAGAGAAACCATTAATTCATACAGCAGTGTTCCTCTTCACAAAGCTCAGCACATGAGGTACCAATACAATAAGCTCTAGTAGTTGTGGGTTGGTAAATACATTCTGCATAATTGCATGTAATGAGTACAATCAGGTAATACGTAGCTGCTCTTGAAGGGGTTACGTGTGGTATTGCAAGATAATACTTGGTAATACTGAACAGGCTTCCAGCATGTGTTAAATCTAGAGAAAATCAGAATACATGGAGATAATATGATGAGGTAGAGGATGCAAACAGCAAAGGTTAAAAGCAGCGTGAGTTCTGATTGACCCAAAAAGACGAGCAGAAAAAAAAAAACATATGTATATATATATACCCTGTGTGAAGTTATCAAAAGAGTTAGGAAGAGAGATAGGAACATATGCTAGAGGGACGGGTAGAGGAAAGCAGAGTTGTAGTCCGGAGGAGGAGAGCCGCCCTCGTCAGACTCCCAATCACACGGCAAGATAGACGGGTCGTCGTCACGGAGACCTGTGGTTTCACTGCACAGGAAAGGTGCCTCTTTGTCCCGACACTTAGTGAAGGAAAAGAACCTGAACATAAGGGGAAAAAAAACATACAAAATAAGAGTCATTACCTTGGTTTATTATGCTTTGGGCAAACATACCGCATTCATGTCAACATCCACTCATCCTATTTGTTGTGGAGAAATCTATTCATCAATCGAATGCCGCTGTTCGTCAAATCTTTATTATTTTTCTTCTTTGGCACCTAACAACTCCTACATAACTTGTCCTACAGATGACATTCAAATATCACAACATTCAGCTCATTTAGGACATGATGGCTCTTGCTTTCCTTATTCATACCATTCATACTTTTTAAAATATTCAACTTTTTCAACGTTCAAATTCACAACCTTCAAATCTTTCTACAAACCTTCAACACTGAATGTAACTGGGGCTGGATTATTTACCACTCTTGAGAAATATCACAAGACGTCAGTGATCATAATAATTATATTTGACTGAAATCATTGTAATCTGTGCCGCATCACTGTGCGCTGTCGTCATGATGATGAAATATCTGGGTTGGTAGTAGACATGTCAAAGCCGTCAGAGATTAGATGTTATCACCTTCTGAGTTTCCTGTTCTTGGCGCCGTTATTCCACGTTAAATGCTTCAGCTCCTCGGATGGCAGGACCATGCCGCTGTCACTCTGCTCACCCTGAAACAGAGGGGACGCAAGACATGCAGCTTACCGTTGTTTTCCAGAGAAAAAAAACATATTTGTCTGTGGTTTCATTTTTGACAAAGTGAATGTGTTTCTGTGTTGTGTGCGTGTGTTCAAAGAAGAAGTAAAGGTGTTTTCTTACATCAGAGCTGTCTGGCTCCTTGCAGTGCGGTTCCTCAAAAATCTGAAGTGTGGCCATACCTCTCATGTAACTAGAAAGATTAGATTCAGATTCGAAACATGGGTTTTCAGCCCGTTTCCTGTTGTTTCATTTACCCTACATCACTTTCACATCTGCACCTGCACCATTTTTATACCTTCTTTTGTATTTAATATACTTCTACAGCACTTCACTACAATACTTGATTACTCATACACATGTACATGTACATTAAGGCTCGGTGACTCAGGCCCGTCATGCAGTATACCAATCCGCATAATGTTTTCATTTCCTCTTTCTTGCTTCCTTACCTCAGGTTTGTGACTGCAAGTGGGTTTTCTTTAAAGGTCTTGCTGCCATCATTGTCTCCCGGTGTAAAAGAACCCAGAGGAATATAATCCTTCCCCTCCTGTGCAATAGAAAGAAGAATTGTTGTACTTCTCAGACCACTTGTGTCACTTTCTTTTGTGTATTTAGGATAAACAATCCTGACCTGCTGGACTCTCTCTTGCAGCAGGTCTCCAAGGGTCTCCACCAGGTTGGGGAAAGTGGGTCGATCTGAGGGACTGGCCTCCCAGCACGCCAGCATCGTGCTGTAACTGCACACAAAAACATACAGGTGTTTTGTCTGGGTCACTGATTCCCCCTGTAGAGATCTATCTTCCCTGATGATTTTAGTAGGGTCAGTGTTTAAAAAAAAAAAGACCTATCCACCCACATTTCAGGTGTGCTGTACTCAGGCGCTCGCATCCTCGTTCCACCCTTCAGCCGGTGGCAGAACTCTTCATCGATGTGAAGACCAGGGTACGGGGACGCTCCTATTGGATAAACACACACATCAATACATGAATATGTGAACAGTATAAGATCATAATGTCATAGTGTTTGTTGCAGGGCTTCTGTCTCAGGTTATATTTTCCACTTCCTGTTCAGAGAGGGATTCTTACCCAAAGAAAAAATCTCCCACAGCAGAATGCCGTAGGACCATACGTCACTCTGGGTGGTGAACACCTTGTCAAAGATGGACTCTGGAGACATCCACTTGAGAGGGAGGCGAGCCTGTCGGCCAATCACATAACAGGAGCGCAGGGTTACAAAAGACCACCTGAGAGGAAACACTGAAAGTCTGCCCAGATGAAGAAAAAAATGCCACGCGATTTTCATTTCTTAACATTCCCAAAACAAGAAGTTCTGTTGTTGAGTGTTCTTGGCAACAGTTACATGATGCGGAACACATCACATAAATAGCTACACATTTTGTTCACAAGCAAATTATTTCGAAAAGTGTAAAACATTCCCTTCTGTGGTTAGTGTAGCAAATCTATGCCACAAAGTATTGTGTGAGCCTTGCACCTCAGTGTTGAGGTCAGTGGTTGCTCTCATGTACTCACATCTCCCTTGCGGACATAGTCGGGGTCTTTGTAGATGTCTCTGGCCAGGCCGAAGTCACAGATCTTGACCACTTTATTGTCAGAAAGCAAAATGTTCCTGGCTGCCAGGTCTCGGTGAATACACTGATACAGAAACACAAATAACGACACACATGAATCGCACGTTTACCTCCATCCACACACACACACAAAAACACACACATCACTATCAATATCAGACCTTGCGAGAGGCCAGAAACTCCATCCCTCGCGCCACCTGGAAGCTGAAGGAGATGAGATCCTCCAGGAATAAAGGTGTGGGATCTAGAGGAGGAAAGAGAGAGAGGGGGGTGTGTGTATGAGGGAGATCTTAAACAGGAACATGTTCACTACGCGCCTGTCTTACCTTCATCATCCTCTTTATCATCTCTCTCATCAAACTCTGTTCTAATGTTGCTCTGGCTGCCAGACACGCTGTAGACACAACCTGGCCCCTTGGCTGACTGCAGTGGGGAAACACCGGTCAAATGTTATCGAATATTGTCTGTCAGAGGTTGAAACCTATGACATTTAAAGGTTATGGCAGACTCGAAATGCTGTGAAGATGTTTCTGAGAGAACATGTTTTGCTCTATGAAAATGACCTATGGGTCAACTATTTTAGTTATTTCTAAACTTATGAAGAAATTACGGAAGTAAACATCCTGCTCAAGAACAGATAACACCTTCAAACCTCACCTAAATGCAGAAGTGAGTTTCCAAGCGTATGATTTTGTAATTGTGTGCGGCACCAAGTCATTCTCTTTTTGTTACTTTCTCAACTGTAAGGAGAAGTGTGGGGCACGTAGGCATGTGTGACATTTTATGCTGTATGTGAAAGGTATCTATCGCGACACCATCTCTAACTGTGCTCCTAGACTCACCATATTGTGCACAAACACTTCTCGCTTGCTTTTCAGGAAGGTAGAAAGATTTCCATAGCGACAGTACTCGACGATGACCATCAGTGGTCCTGGTCACACACGAAAAACATGAATGACAAAAATAATTATGAGAAGTGAGCGTGAGAGCACAAACACGCAAGCCAATGGCAGTAAATATACGAGAAGTGGTGAACTTGCATATATTTGTGGGCATATTGTGGAAAACACACACACACCTCCTGGCTTGGTGCAGGCTCCCAGGAGATTCACTACATTCAGATGGTTTCCAATGTGGTTGAGGATCTTCAGTTCAGTCATTAGAGCTTTGTGTTCGCTGGCTGTAGCTCCCTCTGGTGGACAAAGGGCAGAAAAGAAAAACAAAAGTGGCACATGTTTTTTTGCACAGAGTTGTAACTTTTTTCTCTCTCTCAGGATACCAGGGGCACGATCTTATACCTTTGAGCATTTTCACAGCCACAGTGCTGCAGCTGGTGCTGTTGTCTATACCAAACGCGGATGCCTGCATCACCTTTCCAAAGGCTCCACGGCCCAGAGGTTTACCTGAGGGGGGGACAAAGAATGTGAGAGATGCTGACGGCGGGTGTGTCTTTGTGTCTAATTGAGCAACTTTATTAATTACTATTATCATCCATCCCGGATGTGAGATGCTGATAAGAGACCCCATCAACAGTCCATCTAACCCAACTCCACCCTGATGATAGTGAGAGCTCATTAGCTCCAGTCAACACTTCTAACACACCCCCTGCTGGACTTGATTAGACAACACAGACACAAAGTCTGATTAATGGAATGAGAGTCACTCCCAATAATAGTCTGATAAGACCTATGAGAAAATCTGCGTATCTGTGATGTGATCTTAAACACCTTCCCTCTCTCCCATCGTTAGCATCACAGACCTTCAAATCCCTCACAGCCCAAGTTAATCATGATCTATTTATGCATTTTTTTAAAATTATCATACAATTAAAAAAAAGAAGTGTACCTAATTTGAGTCGCTCCCTGGGGAACTCCCATTGGTTGGGGTCGTATTGCAGTCTCTCACACTGCTCCTCGATCGGCCCCTCGCCGGTGTCCAGAATGATTGACAGGTACTCTGGTTTGGTGTTTGAGTTGTTGGACTTTATTTTGAAAAATAAATAAAATTAGTCAACATTAAAACAGTTCTCCGGGAAGGAAGTTGTTAGTTAAAAATCAGCCTGTGTTAGATTGCAGTTCATATGAGTTATGAAAATAAATTAAAATGAGAAAGTTGAATAATCCGCCGGTCAGACATTGTGCTATTTTGTTATTTACTATTTACATCTGTATAATATATTACATATAATATATATTGTTGTACCTGAACTACTAATTATTTTTTATACCTAGTTAGACCAAGCTAGACAACACATGGAAATAATATTTAATCTAATCTAATCTGTTCATTATACAAACAAATTGACTTGTTTTTATAGTTTATAGTTGGAGATAAAGAGGACAAAGGCCTGGAAGAGCTGCCCAGTAAAAAAAAACCTGACAACCAACACAAACACTCACTTTCAAATATTGGTAACATAACGTTGATTCAAGTGAAAAGGGAAGGATGTAAGAGAAATGACCGCAACCCCGTTAATGAATGGAAATCTTGTACGTTCTGCCAGTAACATAATCAGGAACAAGGGCGTGGGTTTGGTCCCATCAACAACCGACCCGCTACCAAGAACTGTTTGTGTCTCAAAATATTGGTAGGGACACGTCGCCTCCATCCATATGCAAACCTACGCCCTCGATCATAAAGCTAAGATAGTAAAAGTCTAGGGAACTCTTTTTTTTTGTTCCCTCTCACCTGTCTCAGTTTGCGTATGAAGAGTGTGAGCAAAAGCCAGAAGAGTGTGGCCACCACACAGGTACAGGTGAGTGTGGGAATCTCCAGAAAAGAGGCCTCTGAGGCACCTGCACATGTACACAAACCACAAATACACATTAGCACTTAATTAAACTTCATTAGTACATTAAATGACGTTTAAGCTGCACAGGAAGAGATTTAATTGTGGTTGTTATACATATGTTGTGTGTTCAAATCAGTGCTGCACTTTTCTTCACCCCTCCAAATGGGGGCACTGTGTTTTCACCGTCATAGCACAGTCCATAAACACAAGCATCCATCCTCCTCATTAAAGCATGAGTTTATTTATTCTGGTTCTTTTTTTAATGTCAAGAAGTAGAAATGCCCACAGTTCACTGCAGTGCGGAACTGAGATGCAGGCCGGGTCCTTCCAGGGGAAATAAAAAGGGGAGACAGTTTCCTTCCTGAGTGATCAGAACACAACAACACACACACTCATGGTCACTCCTCTCACTCCAGACCCAGACTGGGAAGCGCGTCCACCACTTCTGCCAGGGAATGGTGCTCAAACTGTGGGGTGAAGCCGAACCACACGCGGCCTGCCTCTTCTGCCGCCACCGGACGTATGAGTGTGTGAGTGTGGGTGTGTGTGTGAATGAGGGAAACTGAACAAAAGGCTAAGTGTGTCCCACATTGGGGTTATCTTGAGACCTTCTTTGATCACTGTTTATTCAGAAATTGATAAACAGACATATCAGCTCCCATGAATAGAACTGATACACTATGCCTCCGTGTATAAATACTACATCCATAAAAACAATGTGAAATACTGTTTTATACGTCTATACATCCAGACGATACATCTATTTACAGAACAGAGAACAATGGACCTTCAGACATACCCATATATGGAAGAGCTGTATCGTTGAGAAGACGTAAACACAGCCAATCAAAGGCACAGATGCTTGGTTGACAGATACTCACTATTGACCCATATATAGGCAGAGCTCTCTGCGGATCCCCTCTCATTGGTGGCCTGGCACGTATACAGGCCTTGGTCCTCCCCTGTGATACGATCAATATGGAGGGTCCCATCGTCTGGTGATATCACAATACCTGAATACAACGGTACAAAGTCTGAGACACCAGAATACAGCTACAGTTTACATGTTCATGTTTTTTTTTGTTTTTTTTGTACCTGATCCCTGAGACAGAGCACGTTCATCCTTGTACCACGTGATGGTTGGGGGTGGGACGCCTTCAGAGGGACAGCTAAGAATCACTGAGCTGCTGACGTTGACGGTGCAATCTGTCAAATTATTAAGCAGCACTGGAGGCTCCAAAACTGAAAGACACAAAACATGAAAAATAGAGTGTGTGCTTGTGCATTGTTTGGCATATTACCAGTGATTTAATGTAACTAAGAACATTAAATCATGTACTATAATTAATTAGACAGCACAGTTTCTATTCTATTAACTGCCCAACAGTATATAAAGTACATCTATTTTCAATTAAACCAACCAAAATTTAAACTTTATTTAAGCATTCAACTTTTGATACTTAAACCAGCAATAGCCTTCCTTTGGAGGTAGTGGTGAGTGTTAGTCCAATATTTACTCTCCTGTTTTTGGTCTCTGCCAATTTCTGAGAAAAATATATTTTGTAAATCTACTAATTAGCCACATTTCCACCCACTTCTGTCCCTGGAAATACTCTTCAAGAAACTAAGAGGTTTGTTCAGCCCGTTGTCGCCTGCGTACATGAAAAGCAATGGCTATTTTTACACATCGTTTTTGTGTGTGACCATACAACAATGATGACGTTTGGTCTTATGTAATGTATGCTTTCTTCTCCATCTCCATGCGGATGATGTAAAGTGGTTTGTGGATGCAGATTGTGGTTTGAGGAAAGTTGCTGTACTTTTGGAAAGAACGACAGGCCGGGCAGGGGACTTTTTAGGAGGTTAAATATGTCCCTGTAACCTGATTTAAAACATGATCCCTGCAGGGAATTCCTCCAAAAGTTCCTAATCCCTGGAGAAAGCCGCTGCGGTGAAAATGCAGCTGATGTTCACCTTGGCCGTTTGCAGTTTGGTGCGGAGAAAGTGATGTAAAGGGAGTTTCCTGAGCTTTTTTGCTGAAAACAACTGTCGGCCATGACTGAAAATAACAGTGATGTGGGCATGAAAACCAATTAGTTTTACTTTATAATATTTCTACTTTAACTAGGATTAATGTATTAAATTAAATTAATATTGAATTTAATTTGAATATTTCTTCAAACACTGCATATTGCCTGACAAAAAGTCAGTATTTACACTCGCCTCAGTACGGTTGTAGTTATTTATAGTCTGAAACAGATTTGTGATGAAGTGAAACCAGTGCTATTTTTTCCCACTGTTTTCTGGACCAGTGCCACTTTTGTACAATAATTGTGCAATAGTAGTGACACATATTTTTCTCAAGAGGAGAAGCCTTGGCTTCAACCTGTGAGTCAGCTGACATGTGGGTTCTCTTGGGCCCCTTACTCACCCTGAAATACCCGGCAATACAAACTCATTCTAAGAATCCGCAACAATGTACTATTTCATCATGCGGTGTGTACACAATGGTTAAATACAGTTTTGATTGCATGCGCAATGATTAAAACACAATACTCACACACTATAATTAGACTTTGCTCCATGAATCTATCTCTAAGTTTTAATATTTTAACCATTCACCCCCTTTTTGGCCTCCCCCTTCTCTTTTTCTGGTCACCCTGTCTCTCTAGCAAATCCCTCATGGGGATCCAGATGGAGGAAGTGGACATGTTGATCCCTGATTGTATAGAGAACAGCAGTAAAAGACATGAAGAAAAGTCACTTAACCAAGGCGACTGATTGTTGTTTCCCCTATCTTCCTCCTGGACAACAATTGATGATTGTCCACGGGGGCTATGGCCTGACAGTGTCTGATTGGCTGATTGTTCCTCCGGCCCTGTGTGAGGGCCTGTAAATGTGGCATTGTGGGAAGTGCCATTGTGTGTTCTTCCTCCAGACAAGAGCTCATTCCCACGTGAAAGAGGTGCTGAGCTGGAGCGCAAGAGCAAAGGCAGGGTGGGGCCCCAGGAAGTTGAGGGGACCTAATTCCCAAGCAGCAAGACTCTGTGAGAGAGTGTGGGTGTTTGTTTGTTTGTATGTATGCGCAACATATGTGCACAGAAAACCTGAGGAGGCTGTGAGCTTTGAGAGGGCGCTAAACTTAAATCTCTATTTGAAAAGCTACAAATTCAATGCCTTGACTTACTTGGGGCCCCAAAACAATAAACATCCTTAATCTCTGTGGCATGTTCAAGGGCCCTTGTTCTACCCTGAAACCACTAAATAATTCAGACCATGAGGAAGTTTTCAATTCTTGCACGTCGCAAGTGAATAAAAATAGCACTGAATTTATAGCATTGATATATTTTGCTTTGGAAACAATTGATCTGATTAAATTGCTCAGATTTAAAAAATGGTTAAAATTGGATTCATGAATTCAAACTTGAACATCTGCGTGTGTGATCCGACCTCTGTCCTGTCAGTCAACCCTGGATATTTCTTTATTTTTATTTTTTCAAATTAGTGAACATAACACAGAAAAGTTTAAGAAGCTTCCAGTGGAAATTGTGGGATTCAGATCACAAATTAAATATGATTGGGGTTTGTAGAGCTCTCATGTACAAAGGCTCGGATAAATCTCACCAGCCAGACATAGATATCATACTATCTGCTACTCACGTAAACAGTAGTTACATGTTTTGTTGTAAGTTTGTGAGGCCGGGAAGCGCTGGGAGCACTCAGGGGTTACGTTGTTTCGTGCTCCAAGTTCCGACTTTCAGTGTAAATTGAACACACCATAAGGCATGACTCTCTCTCCCCAGGGTCCTAAAGAGGACCTGGTAGCTGCGAACAATGTAAGTACTGGACAGACGAGAAATTGCTCAGCAGTATGTTCAGGGTAATGAAAGGAGGACAGATGTTTTGGGGTCCTTCAGTGAGTCTGCTAATCTACAGTCAATTTGTTTGGCTGCACTATAGGGAACTCCTAATAGTACTACTTCTGTCATTTAGAATATGAATTTCATTTACTTTATATTATTTTTATTTATGTAAATATGTTGTTGTTTGCACTGACTTTATACAGTGTTTAAATAAAACATATTTTGCATAAGGCATGAGGTTTTGGTGGGTGATTGGCTTTCTAGACAAATAACAGTTTCATCATATATGACTAGTGTTGATCAGGTAGGCCTTTGTTTAACAGTGGTCATTGTTATTTATCCATGATTTACCATGGTTGACATTTCAATCTAAATGCTTTCATTGTGAATATGTTTGTAACTTTTGTTACAAACATGTATGTAACAAAGTAAAATCATTCTTTAAAAGTAAAAAACAAATTGCAAAATATTAATTCTAAGATTATAGATGGGAGGAAGTTAAAGATGACATCATCAAGTTGCGACCACTCACTTGTGACCAACACCTGTGTGTCCAGGTGTGTCTCCTGTCCGGTGATGAGGTGGCGGACGGAGCATCTGTAGGCTCCCGAGTCTCTGGCTGTGAGGTTGCTTAGCAACAGGACCCGAGAGTTGGAGAACTCCCCCGACGTGAGCTGCTGGCCACTCAGGACTGGGCTGCGGGAATGACCGCCCTCCGTGCCGTTCAGCCGTTGCCACGACAACGCCGTGTACAGGTACTTATTGGCCACGCAGGTGAGCTGAAGGTCTCCGCCCTCTCTGGCTTCCTCCCTCTGGCTCACGCTGAAGCCTCCTGGGACGTCTGAGGGGAAACAGATGATGTAAAGATAGAGTGATTGGGGGAAGAGGACGTGAGGAGGAGGGAACGCGAGCAAAATATAAACTTCACTGATCTCCTGAGTGATGAATAAGCCTTCTCAGTTTCTTGACATGCGAATGTAGATCCTGTCAGGAGAGCCGAATCGACCGATCCTCCATTTTTGTAACCTTTGACGACAATGTTGAATGGCTATTGTGGGTAAAAGCAGCTAGTGGAATACAGTGAAAAGGCTTTTTATTTACTTTAGCCATTTGAAACTTCCCGTGGAAACGGCTCGAGAGTTTCCTGATGGCAGATAGTGTTTATCTTTCCCGAACACCCCAAGGCCTCCCGAAATAAAGCGGACCTGCCAGTCCAAGGAAGTGCGCTGCACGGGGAAGTGAAACGATAAGAGCCCCAGGTTCCTGTTTCGCTCTTGCTCACACACCAACAACTCAGCACACCCTTTACACATAAACACATACACACTTGTGCACACACTGAAAAACAAATAGACACAAAGCTAACCTTAACCTTAACCCGTGTGCCTGGTAACAAATCGAACCTCACACCACACACAAAAAGTACAGTGTGCGCTCAGTGCACGTACTCCACTTTGTTCTGCCAAGTACACCTACATCACTGTGTTACCTCTTTGTTGACACGCACAAATATTGATTTGATCTCCTGTATGTGGTGCAAGTTTAACCCTGACAAAAGCTTAAATTTGTAATCAAATAATAAAAAGAATTTAATAATGTCCGCTTTATGCAAATGTTTCCACCAGCACTCCAGCTCCTTTCTAGACTCTAGACTTTTTGATGCTCTGGAGCATTGGTGTCAAACTCAGGGGCTAAAATGATGAAACCAGCACAATATCAGCAGACTCTCAGCCAATTTCAGGATGTCATTTAAGTGCTTGTGTGTAATCCTTGAGTGCAGTCTTGTTTTATTGATGCTCAATACACAGAAACTTGTTCACAAAGGTACATAGTCCCAAACATGCCCATAACTCTTGCGGCTCTCAATTAAAGACACTGATAAAATGTGCCCAAAGCCGACACCATGCAAATTTGTCCTTCAAATCCGAATCACACCGCCCATTAATTATTTCAAATTGGATGTCAACAGGCAGATCAGAAGTTCATGAAAGACCTATAACCAAAACAGCAAAAGAACATATAGAACAGATGATAAAAACCGACAGCTTCAGTTGAAATAGCAGGGACTTATATTAGAAATTTGCAGTTAATGCCTCTGTAATTTTTTAACATTACAAAGTCATCCCGGACCTCTGGCGGGTCAGTTTTGGTCCACAGGACGTATATTTGACACCCCGAGAGCATCACACTTTTTCCACAGGAGTGCATTGACCTTGGATGTCTTTGCACGTCTCTGATATTTCATCTCCTGGCTCACTTCTGGTGGATTGACCTTAACAATCGTCTCTCCTTACCCTCCTCACCTCCTTTTCTCTCAGCGTATTCTTTACTTTCACTCACAGTTGTTACTCACAAACTATAGTGACAGAATAACATTCACCTACTGCATGGGCTTAGTGTCCCTTTTACTCCCCACAGCACTACAAATATACATATTTAACCTTTTTTCCCTTTTAATTTTAGTTGCAGGACATTTCATTTTGGCGGTATTGACTAACACACAGGAAAGAAGAAGCGTGTTCAATCTAGTTAATGACGTCAAAGCCGAACAATAAATATTTGTACAGGAGTGGGTCTTGTGTGTTACGAATGCAAATCACAAGATGAATGGTCAATCTCGTGTTCAGCAAAGTTTCTAGTTTCACTCTGAGATAAAAACTGTTTTCGGTTGGTATGTGATTCCAGATAATTGGTTGCACAATTTTTCTCGTCAAACAGATTCAAAGAATTGAGATAACATACCTGGAAAATATGTAAAAAAAATAACTTGCCAAGCCAAAACTAAAATTCATGTGAATCAGGGAGGGAATAAGATGAGCAAAAGGGTAACAGAGGAGAGTGAAACTACTTAAAGTAAGACGTCTCTGGGGGGGGAAAGGAAGGAGATTTGGGATTACCACGTAGTTTAAAATCTATTTTTGATCAACATAACTTCTAATTTAAGCTTTAAAAAATCCTAAAAAAACATTCCCAGATGTGACAGGAACAAACACAGCCATGAGCTGATTCATGTTTTTTCGGGATCACCTGTGACGTAGAAGTGAACGTCTAGATGGTCCGTGCCCGCAGAGTTGGAGGCAACGCAGCGATACACTCCAGACACCAAGGCCTCTGCCACAGTCAGGACCCCCACCGTCTATGGAAAGTACAAACATCCGCATGAACAAACCGGTAGTTAACACACCATGGAAAACAGACACACGCACACACACACACACACACACACACACCTCTGCCACTGATGGCAGAAATCACATTTTCCATGGACCCTCTGAGGAGACAATAGGGGTCTCTGAGCCAGACCTCCTGCCCACTTCCATCCCAGTGGGCAACTCAACATGCAAGCCATTGATAAGTACTAATATGAGTGTGTCTTTGAATGTGCGTGTGGGAGAAGTGAGCCAAGAAAGATCAGAAAGTGACATGATCCTGTTTCCTTTGCTATTATTTAGCAAAGGAAACATACCAAACAAGCCAACCTCTATAGAGACTGGTGCATTTTTGATCAATTTTCATCAAATAATCTAATAATATATTGTATTGTATTGTTCATTATATATACAATTCTAACCCTTTTCTAAGACAAAGTTTATTTCTTGTACCTTTTGAATTTGTCAATTCAACTGCAGAGGTTAACTAAGAATCCTGTTACGAACATACATACATACATACATGCTCTTTTGTCAGTCATGGTGTGTTTTGCAGTGCTTCATCTACCTTTTTCTTCCCCTGAAGCACTTCCTGTCTGCGCGTAACACTCAGGATGTGGTTGCTTGTGGACATGGTGGGGACTCTTTCTGTCACAGGGCTCCATAGCGTGGAGGACGTTGGACACACGCACCTTGAAGGAGGAGAAAGAGAGAGACAGGGACTCAGCTGTGTTGACACAAGTCATTTTACGCTGCCTCCAGGTGTTTGTGGGTGGGTGTTTTTCTCAGCTGCGCTCAGCAGGCGGAAGACGAGAACATCGGGGACAATGTTGGACGATCGCTGCTTGATGTTATCTTCAGCCTAATTCACATAATCATCATCAAACCATTTTTATCAATTGCATCACGTCCTCCTACTGCTTGTTGCTGGATGACAATAGTGGATCTTTGGAGTGCTATGTAATGCTGGATTGTTCATCTAAGGAGGATGCAGAGGTGGTATTGTCATCCCGTGGACCAACTTCCTTCCATTCTTAACAAATCATCCCACATTTCCAGGACAAGAGTTCCTGTCCCTCTCAATGACTCTCACAAGTCTAAATCCATAGATAACGCTAGAGGAGCTGTGGGAACTGGAAATTATGCAAGCTGCTTTGTGGTTTATTTATGCATAACTCATTATGATGAAAAACTATGAAGTCATACAGGAGGTGAGGAGGGGCCTTAAAACACATGATGATTGATTAGTGTCAGAGCAGAGGTGTATTGGGGTGTATTAAGAGGAAATGAAATATGTGTGCTATATTTATCCCACTTCTTGCTACATTTTCAGTAAATGCTTAGAAATAAAGTTCATTTCACAACTGAGTCCAAGAAATATATATATATATATATATATATATATATATATATATATATATATATATATATATATATATTGGGGTGTGTATGTATTTAGGGTCCTGAAACAATTAATTATTTTTCAAAAACTTCAAAGTTACTTAATTTATAATCTTAAAGATTTTGGCTAAACTTAATTTAATTTAATGAAATTCATTCAAGACATGTTTTCAAAACATGTTTTGTCCAACCAACAGTCCAAAACTGACTTTACAATGATAGAAATACAGAAATTCCGCACAATTGATAAGCTTGACAACTGACTTAATCTATTAACTGGTCATCAGGATTGTTTCCAGTTAATTTACCTTTGAGAAGGTATAGCTATAAGCATAGTGTACTTACACTTGGTCAGTAGCGTGTCTGTGCTGACTAGCTAACAGTTAGTCAGCTAACAGGTAAATATGTAGCCAGTAGCCGTTAGCGGTTAGCTAGCTAAGCCGGTTGCCTAGCAGCAGCCACTGTGAGGTTGCCAGGTTACCAGCGAGACTCTAGGACGTTACTACATTTTGGCTTCGTCAGGTTTTTGTCAACAAGCAAGTATTTCATGCATGTTTTCTTATGTTTTCTTCTCATATCTATGACAGACAGATCTCATGATCAAAAGAATGCGGCTTCATTATTTAGACATTAGCCATCATCCTCGTTGTAAACTGTCATTTCCACTCCGTTCACTGACATTGTTTATGGATGTGTCACTGCCCTCCTCCACTCCCCGTCTCTGTCTGTATCCTTGTCGTCATAATTTTCTCTCTGTCATGTCCTCCTCCCTGAGGTCGGTTCCTCTCTGCTGCCTGATTGCTCTTCCTCTTGGCATCTAGTGCATGACTGACCCACCCACAGGCCTGACACACGCACATCACACAGGCACAGATTACAACACGCACTCCCACGGATCCCAGGGAAAAAAAAAAAAAAAAACTTTTTCCTTGCTCAGACATGTGACACATACATGCACAAATATGATTAGTAAGATGGGGAGTGTGGACATAAGCGTGGTTAGAAACTGAAAATGAACAAGCATGCGTGCACACTCGCACCGCAACCACATTCACGCCGTGTGTGTGCCTGCCAACAGGGTGAGCAGCAGCCACCGGGAAATATGTATGAACTGTTCGGTTGTGTATCAGTGGGGGGGTCATCTCCTGCTTTTTCTTCCTGTCCTGTTTCGCTGCCTAAAATAAACTTTTACAGCTGTCCCTGTCCGTTCCTGTCTCAACCCCAAAATAATCACGCAGCCATATAAACCAATACACAAATATGAGCAAAGTTTAATGCAAAACAAAACACAAACGACTGATATAACACATACAAAGTTGGCAAATATTGTCATTCGTCATATGTAAGTTAGTTGTATAAAATTATTAAATATTAGATTCATATATTACTCATAGAACATCTGTATACAAGGAATGAATCACATTGGGAGACACCCGTAGAATAGGACACATACACATAAACACACATGCACATACACGCGCTTGCTTTGCACACACACGCACTCAGAAATGGACTTTACTGAAAAACACTTATAGCACTCATTCTCTTAAAATGGCTTGTAGTATCACGCATACGTTTAGATTTTAATGAACTTTCAATACAGAGACGACAGGGCTGTTATGCTGACATCATTTTGACAAACAAGACACTTTGACGTGGATGGGATGACACTGGACAACACAGGATGACATAATATGACAGAGGGCGGTCATAGTCTCTGGTCCGTGGAGACTTCCTACATGGTAGGTGTCTGCTGACCATCAGTCTTTTAATAGAGAACTGTAGGCATCCCATAGTGAACAACACAAAGCTTGTCCTCTCTCCTGTTTCGCCCGTCCAAGGTGAGCACATTTGACCTTCTACCAGCGGCTAAAAATCGGAACAGAAACTCACAGCTTTTGTGGATGTCAGAATCAGATTAATGCTTGGGACGGGCACGGTTCATGCACCCATTATAGTACCACTCTAGGACACAAAAAACAAGCAAAGCAGCTCCAGAAATGTGGCTGGTGGATGGATGGAATTGCACTTCTTCTGGCTCAAAATGTCTGTGAAATGTAGAAAGCGTAAAAACTACTGGATGGCTGGGTGTGAGGGGACTTAAATCGGGGGGGAAATAAATAAATAATCAGTAAAGCAGGTGTCCTTATATCCTTATATGGCGATTTTTCCTCCTTGTGTCCTGCGTCTCCTGGTCTTCACTGCTCAGCAGTGTTCCAAGTCACTTTCCTCATTTTCCACATCAGTTTTAGCACAGGGTCGTCACATAGGATCACTGGAAATATCACTGAGGGTTCTGGCTGCCGTGAAGAAGCACTGATGAGTGTGTGGAGGCGGTGGTGATGGTGGTGAAGGGCTCCAAGGCGGGAGGCGATGGGGAGTTGTTCTTCTGTAAAGGTGGAGGATGCTGGGTTGGGGTGGAGGGCAGAGCTGGTGAGGGAAGGGGTTGGAGAGGTATGTGTGGGGGGCAGCAGTTTGGGGGAAGGGGTGTGTGTGTGTGTGTGTTGGGGGAGTGGGGGGGGGCTCTCAAGAATAGATCAAGCTCTTGAGGAAGCGGACTGTGCCACGTTTGAAGACGAAGGGACAATCACGCTGCTGGGAAGCGTCTCGCGTCGGAGAGGAAGCCAAACAACGAGAGGAAAAGCGCTCTGATTTTCGCACAGGAAGCCCAGTGCGCCTCCTGCCCGGGCCAGATAAGAGCGCTGTGGTTCCCAGGGCCAGACCCAGGAGTGGGCCCAGGACCCAGGCGTGAGGCCCCTCATCAGCCTGGCCCAACCTGGTCCACTGTCCCTGGGCCTCCTCCAGCGCGGCGTCAGGCTCGTGGTGCAGCCGGGCTGCAAAGAACAAGGGCCTAGTGAGGATCCAGCCAAAAACTGGTCTAACAACACACTCAATGCAAACACTGAACCAGAACAGAGCTTTACAAAGGACCATAGAAGAGACCAAATGTAATCTGCTGAAACGTTACTGTGCAATTATCCTTTAATTTCTTAATATGCTGCAGCTTCAGTGTACACCTTTTTCTGCAGAAATCTGGCTAGAAATCATACTAACTCTCTACTTTATAATATGATTAATCACCTTTTTTTGTTTCTGTGTTTATTTTTGACAAATTCTGCTTCTTCTAACTAAAAGACTGAGATTTTTTAAATAAATCTTATTGAAAACGTATAAATTTGACCCACGACCCTCTCAAAATCAATTGAAATCGAATGATCAATAACTGATTCACTAAGTTGATGATAAAATAATTGGGTTTTGACATATTTTCTTTCATGTGCAGATTGCATGTGACTCTTGATCAAAACAATCATACATACTGTACTTCTACACTATGTTACAATAAAGAGGTACAACAGAGGCAAAAAAAAAAATCTAAAAACAACTGTCTGAAGTCGACATTTTTGCAGGATAGTTAACATCACTCTAGATTCAGTGTAACAGTGAATATCAGATACTTTAGCATCACCAGCTGCTAAAACATGTTTATGTACATTATGTAGATTACATTTGGCAGGGACGGACGAAACCACGCTGGAGGCAACTCGGCATGACGCCATGCGAGAGTGTCAGGGTTAAGGGTCAAGTACACTGATGATGTCAGTCCGTCTCAGCGGAGAAATAGACTACGGGCGGCTGCTGCGGTGCTCTCAGGTAATACTTAACCTTTCTGAGTCGGTCATAAGCAACACAATAAGTGTCTGACCTCCAAGAATAACTCAATCAATGTTTCTGCCAAGTGCTCGCTTGAGCACTCGTGTGAGTGTTTGTATGTGTCCGAGTTTGGCTAAATGACTGTCCCTCTGCTTCTCTGGGTTGGGCCATTTCTCATGAGAACTTTATATATAGTGTGTGTGTCAGATATAAGAAAAAGCATCACAGGATGCCGTGTGCAATCACAATAATAAACAGGCCTCTCACCCTGCGTCCTGGACAGGAAATTCATTAAATCATAGCGTTTGATTTGGAAACCAACAAATCGTGACTGAGAGCACGGAACTGGCTTCTATTGAAGTGTGTTTTTTTTTCGCTGTCCTTTCAAGTCCGAGATACACTGTGTACTGTGTCTGTGAATGTACCAGGCACACACACACGCTCACACACACATACACGCACACATAGGCTATATGCATTTGTATGCACTTAAACAAACATAGAAAAAGAGACAAGGACAGTAAGAGAACAAACATACGGGGAAAGAGTTGCATAAGCAAGCAAACACATAAACACAGACATGATGACAACACAACGCACATGTGGGTCCAACTACACACACACACACACACACACACACATTTTCACACATTTGCTAAGATGAAAGGCCCCCAAAGGCATCTGTTCTGGTTACAAGAAGGAAACACTGTCTGAACACATGCTGAAATAGACAAAACATGTCTCGTTTTTCAAAATCTCACACACACACACACCACAGGCATGCATGCACGCACACACACACCAGAAAATAACAAAACAAACAAGACATCTTTTTTTTTTGTACCGCATGTGTTTGTAACCTTATACCATTCGTATTGTTTTTAGCTTTTGCAGCCAAAATATACACAAAATATACACATTTGTATCAGCTGCTGTTTTGCAATATTGTGGTTTGATTAAAATTTGTGCTCATGTTTATATTATATATTTGTTTTCTGTCGGGTTTGACTTTCTGTTTCTATTCATGATTTACAGCTCATTTCGGAGGCAACGTTTATATTTGCACGCTGCTCTGCATCTAGTCTCCTGGGCTACTTACAGGCCTTTGGACGGGCATGGATGCCAGAGCCACTGGATGTGTGGTGGAGGGACCCCGTGGGATGTGCAGTGAAGGACTTGTCTGCTCCCCCGCGGCACTGAGCCCGGATCCTGCAACGACACCGCTTTCTCCCCTATCTGAGGACTCACTGTCAGACAACAAGCCCACACAAACACACAAACAAAGACACAAGGGAAAAGATTAATCACTGAAAACAGAGCTAAAAGGTGGCTGGTGGGTGGGCAATTTAACCAGGCGCTCTCACCATTGACCACAAGTGTGAGCGTCAGATTCTGGTACAGTCCATGTTCCTGGATTCGTACCAGGACAGTGTATTTCCCAGCATCCTCCTCTGCCACATCCCGGATGATCAGGGAATTCCCATCCATGTGGTATCTGGAGCACTGCTCTGCTGCCACCATGCCATCCTTCAACCTGTTAGTCAAAAAGAGACATAGCCTGTGAGAAAGGTTTGGGCAAAGTAAGTCCAAATCATCTTCCTCTTTAGTTCAAGGAGGAAAATTACATAACAAAATGACAACAGTTGATGAACAGTGCTTGGTTGTGCAAACATAGATCATTACAAGGCCTTTCCATGGAAGGGAGGACAGGCTTTATTTAGACACGATGATGACCACACGCAACAAAGTGGAAAAACACTAGACAAGAGATTTAAAAAAAAGGTCGTTCGGGGTCATTTTGGGGATCAAGTCGATGTCTTACCAGATGACTTCAGGGGCCGGGAACGCTCGTAGTTTGGGAGAGATTCGGTAAGATTTCTGTCCCGCCTGCACCTCCATCACAGATCCGTGTCTGGGCTTCAGGCGAATAAATGGGCGGTCTGAAATTGAGGAAACGCATTCATATATTCGTCATATATTTGCGTAAGACTAGGAAAGCAAATGGAGAAGTTAAAATACTCCTGACAGTGATTCAGCAGTGATTCGTATGAAATAGATGTAAAAATAGATATCAGCAGTTAGCAGTTTTGGAGGAAGATGCTCACCATAGACAGTGACAGTGGCTTTCACTTGTTTGGTATTTTCACCGCTGGTGACGCGGCATGTGTAGAGGCCTCGGTCCGAACGCTGGAGCTTCGGGATGGTCAGAATATTGTAGAACAACATGTGCGTTTGGTGTTTTAGGATCCTCTTGGAAGTCGAGCCGCCGTTTCTATTCTGAAAGTGGACACGGATGAAGAATTAACGCTAAAGTCTCGCCTGTGTGTCACTAGACACCACAGAGCTGATACTGTCTTTAATCCACAGCGCAGCACAGAATAACCAAAGGTTTCCAGCTTGCATGGCATGTTTTTAATGGGAGACTACTTATTACATATAATTACACAACTTCACTGAAGTATATCCCAATTCACCTTTATATAACTCTTTAATTCAAGGATTCCCAGTGACCCAGTGGTCATTAATCACAACATCTTTGGTTTGATTCCAATTGTTGATCTTTGTTGCATGTCATTGCCACACTCTATCCCATCATTTGTGTCTGTTTCTACTGTCAGACTATCCAAAATGCCAAAAAAAAGCAAATAAAAACATTTGGAAGGAAAGGCGTAACAACTTATAATATACATCACCACTCTTGATATTAGTCTTAGAAAGCGAGAAACACACAGGTCTGTATCACTGGTTTACTTAATGGTCTGTTAAAGAGTAGGTAAGTCATTAATAAAGGGTTCTTTTATTGCAATGATCTATCAAGTCCAGAGTTGTAACTGTCAAATGGTTAATAACAGACACAGTGCTCTGTAGCATGGAGTCTAAACTTTGCTCTGCCAGTCCAGCGTGTTTATGCTACAAAGAGTTGTCTTTACAAATGGCTTCTCACTCATCTATATAGCTTTAATAAGTGATTTATTAAGTAGTGATAAAGTCGTAGTCACCACTAATAACCCCAATATAGGTCTTCTCATAAATAGTACTGGTACAGACCACATCCGTCTGACGTGGAGGGATCTGTGTTATAATACAGTATATAAGTGTAATATAGTTTTTCATTGAGTTAACTTGTGGTTGGTTATTTCCAACCGTCTTACGTGAAACAGCGCTCAGCCTTTTGAAGTGCAGAAAGTTAAGTGGATTTTAAAGTAGCAACCTTTCACTTTTGCACAAATACACCTTTGAAGAAGTACTTTTATATCGACTTTTAAATCTACTTTAAGTCTGCCAGATTTTCATCACATTTCAGGTCACACACACCGAGGAGACACAGTATACTGTTCTCCGAGTAAGAGTATTACACACTCCTGCTCTGTGTCTGTCAGAGGTTATTTGGCATCTAAATCTGTGCTTCTCTGCTTTTATTCAAAGTCTTCACAGACTTTAATTTAGGTCTGACCTTTCCAGGGTAGTCCCAGGTGATGTTGACTCTGGTGTTCAGCTCCGCAGTGGCAGTGCAGTTCACCACTAGTCTATCTCCTTTCAGGGCCTGAATAGATTCACTGGTGTTCAGATACACGTCCATGATGTTACTCACTGTGACAACAAAGAAAGAAAAACATGGTTACAGGTTATTCTCTATACACACACACACACACACATAAATATTTCTATATAAATTGTATACATAAAAGTCAGAGTGGACGTATCTAAAATGAATTTATGTACTGCTGACCTGGTCTGTGCACAAAGTATATACGTGACTTGTGTATGACACCGTTGGTGATTGTCTGGCAGAAGAAGGGGCCGATGTAATAGAAGGTGGGAGTTCGGATGGTGAAGCCTTGCTTGCTGTTCCAAATAATGTTCCTGTGGTCTGGACTCAGGCTGTGGTTGGGGAACTGTGGGAGCAGGGAGGAGAGGACAACACCCGTCAAATGTTTCACTGAACCAAAACCACGAGAATAGCAGCAATGACACACTTTGACCACTCACTACTGAAATCCCACGTATAGATGCAGAGATGAACAGAGTTGCAGCCACAGAGAAAAGTCACAATGACTCATTTTGGTGCTTAAATGATATAGAAATTGGAATCAAGGAAGGAACATGGTCACAAGATGCACTGACTGTGTGTCAATAAAAGTCCAGAGTTGCTTTGAAAGGTCTGATGTAGAGAGCTCTATTGACAGAATATCGCAATTTGATTGAATAAAATGTGTGTAGCTATGTTTTTATCAGTGTACGGGGGTTACAATCATCAAATACAGAGCTAGACGCCACCACTAAATCCTTCACACCCGTCCTTTAAGTCCTTTTTGGGTTCATTGTTTAAGTCAAATCTCAAATAATTTATTAATTTTAACTGCTGATAAAGATCATGCAATATGATTGAAAGCTCCAGGACAGCTATTAAATGGATGTTTGAAACTCTATCAACTAAGTTTGAGTTAAGTCTAAATCAAGTCTCATGTCTCAAGTCCAAGTCAAGGCTCATGTTGTCTCTCAGGCCTGAATATTGAGGATTTAAAATGACACAGTGAGACGTTTTTAGAGCATCAAATAATGAAACAACATAAATAAGCTTGCCTGCTGTCCGTTTCCTTTATTTGTCACTGTTGCATGTCAAAACTTGAGACCTCTTTGCTTTCAAATCTCAAGTCGAGTCTTGGGCGAGTGAAGTCTTTCGGCAGGCCAAGTCAAATCTCAAACCACTGTGAGAACTCGAAGTCTAACTGAAGTCAGCAGCTCTGACTGAATCATGTTTCCCATCAGATCTAGAATAGACGCAGTGACTTGTCCTCTTAGGAAAAAGCACAGGCGTTACTGGCAGGATGCACAACATCAGGACCGTGAGCAGCTAAATGGAATTAACTGCAGGGTTTCTTTCTAGAATCAGCTCCATTTTGTGCAGGTTTGAGCTCAAATCCAGCTCCCCCGTCCTCTTTATCTTCGTTTTTAATGAACCAAGATGGCAGTTATGGAGTGAAATCACGTCTGCTACTGTGCAGCCATGTTGTTTTTTTCTTGGAGGCAGCCTTGAGGAAATGTTTACTAGAGTTTCTGTGACACAGTGGAAGCGTCCCACCCACTCTCAAGGGAACAGGTAGACCCCCACCACCGCCACCACCACCATCACACACATACGTTGCCCCGCTCCTGCGCTCCCAGTGTGAACTGGCTGATATCTCCCACCCCTCCCAGTGGGGTGACCCTCTCAGACGCCACTGAGCTCCTCCTCCTCCTCTACTTAGTACTTTCCCCTCTTTCCGAACTCACTGACTCACTGTCTGGGCGCCCTTAGTACCCTCTCCAAACCTACATGGAGAAGGTGGAGGTGGTGGCGGTGGAGAAACAGAGGGGGAGAGAAGGAGTCAGAGGAGTCAGGATATGAGAAACGTGACCCCAGTCCCTCTCCTTGCATCCTGTTACTACAGGATATAGACATTTTGACTGGAACCCCAGGTCGACCCCGTCATCCCGGACCTCCTGGTCACTTTCATGGTGAGAGCGAGAGCGAGAGCGAGAGAGCAAAGCCTCCTGGGTATTGTTCCCCGTGACAGAGGTCATATTAGAGATCCAGGCAAAGTGCAAAATCCTTCCAGGAAAAAAACACTCCAGGGGCTGTGACAGTGAGTGGATTCCTGGTTCAGACCGGCCAGCACAGGGTTAGAGGAGGGAGTGGGAGATGAAGGAAGAGCTATTTTTAGAATAATTACCTTCATGGCTCCAGGCATTTGTGAGGAGATGGAAGCAGGACAAAAATGTGTGTGTGTGTGTGTTAAAGTCCAGCTATGTCTGTTTTAGGATCCGATTCATAGTTTGGAGAACAAGCAGGATATGTCCTGCCGAGTCTGGTTTATCCTAATGATGTTTTTTGCACTTCCTGGATACTAAATCCAGAAAACGTCCCAATGTTCCAAGACATTTGCTCCTGTTGCAGTTTTCCTCTTTCCTCTTTTTTTAACCAGCAGCATCCAGCTTTCAGTTTGGTCCAGAGTGAAATCTCTCAGCAGCTTTGAGGTGGATTGCCGTGAAATTTTGTGACATTCATGACATTCATGGTCCAGAGAGGATGAATCCACCTGACTTTGATCAGTTACTGACTTTTTCTTCAGTGCCACCACAAGGACGGACTCGAATCCACTTAGGATGAATTAACAGGGGTTGTCTCTAACACCATCGCCAGGTCAAAATTAAATGTGTAATTTGGTTTATTATGAAACACCTTTAAAACTAATGACATTAGCCTCAGTCATATTTTATGTTTAGTGCTAACTGAGTTTTGCATGCCACTTTGTTTGTTTTCCCTGTGCTGTCCAGAAGGCATTGTCCATCTGCTGGCTAACGTAACATGAATCCGTGGTGACATTTTTTAAAAGAAAGTGTGCGACAGACTTTCGGTGAGGAAAGGCACGGACGTGTGTCAGGCGGACGAGCAGATGTTTTTGAGCTGTATTACAACTTTGAACCACAAATCTCTGCTACTGTTGACTCCAATTTTGACTCTTCTCTTTCAATCTGTCTCTTGCAAGTCCTCTAACTTTTACTCTTTCGTGCATTTCGTGCATCTGATATACTAAAAACAGTCCAGAGCCCTCTGTATGTTTTACAACTCATCTATTGTAGTAACACCACAATAAGCTTCCTACAGTGACGCACAAGCCATCATATTAATGATCAGCGTTCGTGATTAAAGAGAATGGACCGTACTTTGATCTGTCGGGGCCAACAGTAGCTACTTCTGCTTCCTCCACCAGGCCAACCAGCTGTTTAAAGCATCACTTGGGGGGAAACTGGCAGCCAGAACTCTTACTACAAGAGGTGGAGGGTGAGATGTGGGAAGTGGTGCTGGCCAGAGGCCAATGGGGCACTCCAGACCCCATGTCCTGTCTCCAGAGGTAGAAACAGGACGCAGTGGGCGCCGCTCAATCGGAAAAAGCCAGTAAAGTGAGGGGCATCTTTGACGGGAAGATTTTCTTGCAGATTTAAGTAGACAGACGCGGTTTTGTTTCATTCAGGCAGGTAAACACGCACTCATGCAAAAACAGACACACGTGCACATGCATGTGTGCTCCTCTTTGCACTTAGTGACTTGTCAGCTCACCCCCTCACTCAGCACTCAAGCACCAACACTCACAAACATATCCGCACACACTTTCACACATATCCGCAGACGGACACAAACAAACGGACACACACGCCACGGAGTAATGGCTGCCAAGATAAGAACAATGTAGCGAATGATCTGGAGAGGGAGAAACAACGGTATGGTGCATTGTGTGCATATATGAGCCCTGATGGAAAAAACTGGGACAAGTGATGATGTGTGTGTGTGTGAATGTGCAGAGAAGGACAAAGTGTGACATGAGTAGAGATCAGGATGCATGGCAGAGGGGAAAAACATCCAGACTGTCACTTTTGTTCATATTTTCTGTACTGACCTTAACCAGTGTGGTGGTGACATTTGGGTGGGTGACCCGGCAGGGGATGATCAGTGGCTGCTTCTCTCTCATGTACAACACATGTGGGTTCATACCCTGGTCCACAAATGGCTGCTGGCTGTCTGAAACCCAAACACGGCGGTCAGGGACACATACAAGTTTGTAAAAGAAATGCATAAATTCAGACTATTTCTTTCTTTCTCGCACACCAGTGAAATGAAAGCATGCAACCATGTGTTTGGTTTAAAGGCTAAGTTTGCAGAAATTATTAATGTTTTCTCACTTATAATGGGACTTGATTGACTGATGCACTACTTGTGGCTTTATTTGTCTTGGTTTTGAGATATTTAATAGTATATTATACTCTACTTTTATCATTATCGAAAAGAAGCAGATTGTTTTCTCCATAAAGCAATTATTAGTTTTTGCAAGAAACTACAACCAAAAATTGTTTGATATCTTTGCAGGAATGACAGAAATTATTATTCAAAAGTTCTCTCCAGAAACTGTGTACTTGCTTTACTCTTGACATCCTAAAGATATTCATAAATTGGCAGTTTTAATCTGAAGTGTGTCTCTGATAGAGACTCTTCACAGAGACACGGTTTCAAAAAAAGAAATTCGGCTGCTGTGAGCAACAAATTTCCATTCACGCGGACACAAAAATCTCAAAACATGGACTCATAAAATCAAGTCTTTTTAAGTACCATTGGCGGGTATTCGTTCCAGGCTACAAACAGGACCGGTGAGCTTCACCAATAACGTAGAGCAGCCTTATGTAGCACATGATTTCAAACACATCAGTTGCTGCTGCTTGCGAGCGTATCAGCTTGGATCATCTCATCTGCACTGTTTGCCGGACAGCAGGACGACAATGTTCAGAGATTGACATCCTCAGTGGATATTACCCCCCTGACTAAGTGAAAATATGATTTTTTTAAAATCATTTTCTATGAACTGATCCTTTAATTTCACGCACAAACAGAAAGGAAAAGAAAACAATCACCTGCCACGCACAAACAAACACACACACTTCCAAGTATCAATCTCGGCAACGAGCAAAAACAAACAGACACACACTCCTAAACATACAGCGACTCCACACCCATTCATTGAATACCCATTCAGCAAATGACTGCCTGTAGTCAACAATAAACACACAGATTGTTTAGAAGTAATCAAACGGCCTCTCTGTGCTTTCTCCTCCCTGCTCGACTACTGTAATAGTCCTGTGCCATTGAAAAGATTGGGTGTTGCTCACTGTATTGTTTGTTACAGTAGGGTGTTATTCAAGGAAAGCAAATCTCTGAACATTCGAACAAAAGTACCCCAAGGACTAGAGGACTGAGGGCTTCCTTCTCTTGCTTTGATTCCTAATAGAGGACTAGGGGAGGGAGGCAATGTCTGAGCAGAGCTGCAGGCCAAGTCTGATGCTTAATGGACATGGTGACCTGAGCGATTGATGGCCCTCGAGGGTCCTGTTGGCCAAACAGTAGCGTGCCCTGTGACCTTGGCCTCCAGCCCAGCTCCGTGCCCGGTGCAGCCCAGCCCAATCTTCGTCACCCTCCAGGACAGGGAGTGGCCGGCTGGGCAGACATCGTGCCTCCTCTGCCCCTGGATACCACTGAGCCAACTGGCCTTCATCTTATCCTTCTCGGCTCCTCACAAAAACACACACACACACACGTCCCCGCCACCACCTTGTAGAGACACAGCGACATCCCCTCCCAGCACACCCCCTTCAAGCTCTTCCCCTCCTCCCCCAAGCACAGGATGCTTCAAGCAAGGCTGAGCTGAGCAGATAAGGCTGATGCCCTGGGAAACTCTGCCCAGGCCTGAGCCTTTCAGCAGCTGGGCTATTCCTGGCCTCGAGGTAGCACGTAAACGAAAGTAAAAAAAAGGTTTTATATATAGACAACAGGGAGGCAGGCCCGCGCTGAGAAAAGAGCAGCAGGGGAGGAGGGGTGAAACTATGCCAGAGTCATCTAGAAGGATGTGTTGTTGGGACAAACAGTGTTTAGATATAATTGGCTCTTTGGCATTGGTCTGTATTTAGCACCCACCACATCCTGTTTAACCTGGGGATATAAACAATAAGCACGAGGGGGTGAAGGAGTGTGGGCTCCCAATGAGTGCAAGGAGAGAGTACGGCTTGGAAGAAAGTGTGAGTTGTGCTCTCGGACCTCGGGCAGCAGTGTCTTACCTGTGACAAACACGTAGACGGAGGTCTGTCTTTGGGTTTGGTGCTCGTATCTGCAGCGGAACTGGCCGGTGTGCTGAGTCTGGCTGCGGCTCACTGTCAAGCGGCTGCAGTAATGCTGCCTCGTCCTCCCGCAGCGGGACTTCTCCACTCGCACCTGATCTGTGGCCAGACCTGACGGGAACGCCCATGACAGCTCCCAGCGACCCCTGGTCAACGGGGGTTAAAAGTTTGCTTAGAAAACACTTGGCAGCCTTCGTGCGTGCATTGCGCAACATCATAGGAACTTTATCACTTCATCTAATGATTGTTTTTCCATATTGAGTGTGGGGGGGGGGTCTCTACAGGACGGTGCTATTAAAGGCTTTTTTTTTTAAACCCAGATTGCTCATGTTTAGTTTCTTCTTTTGCTTTTGTGGGGTTTTTTTGAGTGTGGAAAATGAGAATACACAAACACTTCGTGGGCACACAGCACTTGTCTTGTTTTGTTGAAACTTGAACTTTCGTAATGTCTCTGCAGAAATTGTAACAGGAAGCAACAGAGTTTTGGCTAAAATACTATTAATAGCAGGTAAAAAGATATCATGAGGAAATGGGCACAAAAAAACTCACCTGACAACATTTTTCTATCGAAAAGCTGTAATTGATCTGAAGTGCCTTGGGGTGAGGCCCTTCACACTACCAGCAGTCTTCAGTCTCTAATCTGTTTTAATAATTGCATCTAAAATAATTTGGCGTCTCGATAAATTAGTAAATTAGATTCGAATTGATCATTTTTCTGTCACTACATACTAAGATAGTAAGGCTTTACGTTGAGGTGTGTTCATTCAGTCATGGTAATTGCCACTTCCTTGTCCCAACCCGACTCTCTAGCCTGGATCTATCTACCTGTAAACTCACCTGCAGTTGAGGAGTAATGTCTGGTTGATGTCCAGGACCAGCTGCCGGGTTTTCACATCCAGAATAGGGACACTGTACTTCCCCTTTTGCTCTTTATCTGCAGAGGTCAAGACAGAGGATGAGAATGCAGGAGACACTTAGTGAAAGAAACATCTCCCTGATCAAGGTCATTAAACTGTTCATGTTAATACTTATTATCAATATGTGGACCTCTCCAGAGAGGTCAGTGGTCAAGTATGCAGTCTTACTTAGGGACAGGTGGGTAGGATGTTTACTCTCTGAAATGGGACTCGACTGAAGGAGAATTTCTCATTTTTAATAAACTAATGCATCAGAATAGTGGATGCACCTTTGCAGTTCTAACCTTATGAATGGGAATCATGATTGGGACGCCTTTGTGTGAACCCAGATCTACATGAGACCACTTTTAGAAGGAAATCCTGGAAGGAAAAACACTTTACAACGAATAAATATTTTGGACAGCTCTGTCCATTATAAACCGGACTAAACCGGACTCTTGACTCCCTGATTGCAGGACCGGGCTTGGTGGGTCCCAGCTCCACAGCACGTCCTCCATCCAGGCCACAGTATCTGTGACCCTCCTCACATCTCCTCGCTCGGGCCACTTGACTTCTGTGGAAATGCGTAAGCAGTGTCCCACTTGTTTATCAAATGAGGGCATTTCTCCACTCCATCGCCGAGGTTTATTAATGAGAGATAAAGACGACTGTCTGTCCGCCCTTCCTTCCTCCAAACAACAGCGGAAACATCATTCAGGGAAGTCCGTCCTTCACTGTGACTGCTCCTTAAAGAGTGTGCAACACACTCAGAAACTCCACTGTCTTACTGCTCTGCAAGTAGTTAAATCACTTTGCACAGCAGCGAGTGAGTTTGTCACTAAAGTCCATTATTACCATTCATTGTCAGCATCATTGTTCCCAGTGGATGCCCCATTGAACAGTTCTAGCATTAGTCACACTGGTAGCACTTCCTATACTATTTCCTTGGATTTCAGTGTGTGAGTAGGGGAAAAAAAAATCACACACACACACTCACAATGTGGCAGGGTAAGACTGGACGGGAAGTTTGGAATCTCCTCCAGGCCTTCAGACGCCTTTTTCAACAAGAGCAAGATCGACTTTTTTGACGTTAAATGTTACATTTCCAACCACAGAAATGTAAAACGCCCATTGTACAGGAATTTTCTTTTTCTGGCAGGCTTCCACACACACACACACACACACTTCATTATATGAAAAAAATCTGTTTTACTGGCTTATCAGGAATTTTGGATGAAACACTGAAAGAGAAATAGATCAGGTCACAGTGTTCAAGGGGGAAACAAATACCATTATTCATACAAATGTGATACCCAACACTGACTCAACGTGCACTGTCTACACGTGCGCACTGGAGATGATGGCTATTACTTCTAGAGAATTCATCGATACACCCTCTGTGTTCTGCAGTTTCATGTGGTCATGCCAAAACCTAATAATGCAATCATGATTAAATGCCACTAAACTGGGTATTTATTTGAGTTTTTTTTATGTATTATGACATATTTAAGTGTGCATTGTCTATTGAATCGAAAATAAATAGATTTTACACGTACATTGACTATCCCATCTGAGAGACACCCTGGACAGGTTGCCAGAGACAAACAACCATTCACACTCACGTTCACCTGGGGCCAATTTAGAGTCACCAATTAACCTGTGAAGTGCAGGTTGCAGACACACGCTCATCTTCATTCACTCACTTTCTTAACCATAATGAGAGTAAGTGTAATATTTCTCCATGGCAACAAAGACTTTGGGATGTGTACAAATGAAATGAATGAATGCATGTGGAAGTATGTGAAGTATGAATGCATGACGATGTAGGCAGTGTTTCAGTTTGTTAACTAACAGATTTTTGCATGGAATGCTAATCGATTATTAGTGTAATTAGACTTATTAAAAACATTCAAAACAAGTTTTAAGAGACAAAAAGGTTTGGAGTTTAACTCAATAAGGCGCAAAACATACATACCAAATAAGTGTTAAAATGCATAAAGCAGTTAATTAAGGGGTAAAAGATTATCTGTATTTACAGACTGTGTAATATTAAATATCAGGCTTTGCATATAAAGTTTAGCTGGATGTTAATTGCGCTGCATTTCATTTTGCAGCCCTTTCTTTGCGTCACAAATGACCGATAACTGAACGTGCGGAGCGCATAAAAGCAACCTGCAGACTGCTGTAGCAATAAACACACATTTAACCCCGCTCCCTGGATATTTTCCCCTCAGTGGGCCATGACCCCTCGTTCATTTATATCAGAACTTTCATTTGGCAAACTCATCAGTCTCAGGAAACAACGCCCTGCGTGTGTCCATTCAATCGGGGCCAAGCAGCACAAGGAGCCGGGCCACAGAGGTCCGCATTATCCAAACAAATGTCCCGCAGAATAGCGCTTATCTCCCTCGCTGCACTTGTGGTGCTAATAGAGGTTTACGAGTTGAACAGCCTCAGATCAGACAACCCGCACCGGCGACTTTAGTGACCTATAAATGAGGAGCCGGACCACAGTGCGCCACAATGGAGAGGCACATTTACGCATCCTTTGTTTTCTAACAAAGAACGACTTAATGGTCTGCTTTGGTGATGGAAGTAATTGTATTTAACTATATATAACTATATTCCTCAGCGCCAAGATGCTTAATGACCCCGCAGGACCCTCTGGATTATGAGAAATAACTATAATAATAATAAAAGTCGTGCGTAAAATTCAGTTTTCTGCAGGTTACAAGTTACAGCGTCTTTCTCAGTTCAGAGCCTTTAAAACAAAACCATGCCATATGCGCTAGATAACTTATTAATAACTAACTAAATAAAGAAGTTATTAAATATATGAAGAGTAGCTCAGTTAGAGCAGGTGCTCTGTGCACTCTTCAGCGTCAACTTAAGTAAATCTGTTACTCACCCTTTGCAAGAACGCCGTACAATCCACATAACAGGCAGATGAGGATAAAATTCATCATCTCTGGTGACTCCGATGCAACAAGCCGGCTCTCAAATATTTAAAACATGAAACAAGTTTTTATTCCTGCTCTCGTTATTTTTTTTTTCTTTCTCCCACAACACAACACAGCGCAGCGCTCTCGCCTGTGCCTGATGGTCAGTGAATAGAGATGATTTGGTTTCCTGAGGATAGCTGCGGGAGATCACGCAACAGGACACCGCGCTTGAACTCCAGTGCAACTTTTTCCCATCGTTTTGGATAGTGGCGCGGATTTATACAGTTCCCACAGTGCAGCCACCGGATAGCGGACTTCCGTGACGTCCATTGACACACCCAAGGCGCGTCACCGGTGGTCAAGCCTCGAGCAGTGAGGTGTTAAAAAAAGAATCAAGCAATGAGGTTGTTAATAAAAAGTACATTAAAGTATATTAGAGTTTGAAAGTGTGCATTTGCACACAAAAGCGTGTTTTCCTAAGAAATAAAGTGCAACTGATCCGTGTTTTCTTAACAGCACCACTGAATATCGCGGAGGATGCGAGCGGGGAACATCTGCTTACATCTGTGCACTCCTCTGGATTGGTACACGGGATGATCAGCACGTAGGCACTGGAGTAAAACGGCGGTGTCATAATCAACAACTTGACAGACACGTTTCTCGCATTTCAAACAGACAATCTTTCCTCGGAGAAAAAAAAAAAAGGCTTGACATGTTCCTTGCAAGATAACGCAAGTAGGAAAAATATACAGGTCGCCTCAGTTTGTAGGTGAGTCCTTGCTCAAGGTATCTTACAGAACATCATCAGATAATGCAATATATATATATACATATATATATGTATGTATATATGTAGTCACACCTCAAACTACTGCTCAGGCTAGCTATTCATTTGACTGAAAAGCACTGATTTACAGTTGTTGAGAAACACATGCCTGACCTGCTGCTGTTGGAAATGGTGTCTTTAATATAAAGGCATATAATTTGAAATCATTAAACAATGATGCAAACTGCATGTTTTTTGGGGTTTTTTCTTTTTTTCATCCTTTGGGTGGTAGGTGCATCATCCCCACTGGACGTAAAATACACAATGGTGGAGATTGGCCACTGGGTGGTGATGTGAGCTGAATGATAATGGCGAGCAGGAGATTTGTGGGTTCTCGGCCCTGGAGCTTCTGATTTGATCCTCGCGCGAGCGTCGGCCGCGTGAGCTGCGAGCGTCGGTCGTGGGGTACAAACGAGGCACGGTGAAGATAAATTAAATCATAGCAAAACTGAAATGCAAAATATATTATCACCTCCTACTGAGGGACTGTCTACGGTTACAGAATATATTGAACATACGGCTAGGACTCAGATAGACTCATGATATACAAATGCACATACATACACATACAGTACAATAACAACTCTTGAACACATGCAGCGAGTCACGAAAACACATATACAGTACATGGACGAATGTAGACGAGGGCTAAGACATCCAGTTACATACTTTGTGGGGAGAGAACTCTTTCCATGTTCAATGTGAAACGACTGATCTGATTTCATTGGCAGCACCCGACATGGTCATGAAAAGGTGGATGTGGCAGGGAAAAGACATAGGGGGAGAGCAGGAAAACATTAGAAAAACAGGAAGTGAGTGGGTAGGTTTACATGCACAAGATAACCTGGGTAGTTTGCCAACCTGTAATCTGTTCTGAAACCTGATTTCTACAGATTAAAGCAGGGACTGAGCTGTCTATCTGATTGAGGAAATTTACTATCGATCTTTCAAAACTGTGGCTTCTATGACATGTATGTTAGGTACTGGCTTTTTTTTTTTGTGCATGTCAACATGCTGCTGCTGACCCTGCTGGCCCGTTTGCCATGGACACGCTCCCAAAAACTGTCCGAATGTGTTGCCATGCAATCATGGCAACAGTCTGAAAATGGACTCCCGGTCTGAAACCTTCATCCTGTGTGCTAAAGTCTGTAAGTTTTGTTCGTGTCAGGCAGGTATTTCAGTCACACCTGTCCTTTAGTCTGCTGGTGGATCCAGTCAGTGAACTTGATCACCTGCGTATAAACACCGGGACGGTTCAGCCTCGCGCAGCCCTCACCCCAGCTCACGATCCCGGCCAGGAACCACCGCCTGCCTCGCTCCAGACACACCAACGGACCTCCCGAGTCACCCTGAGAGATGCAAATTCAGACAAAATAAACAAATAAACAGAAAACAGGAAAGTGTAAGCATGTAAATACACCTTTAACATGGTTATTTCCACCATTTTGTCAAACAATTACTGACATATTTTTATCTATTTCACAAATATCCTTGCTGGTGTAGCTGTCTTTTTTAATGTAGCTGCTTTGTTAACTAGTTAACCAATGTTTATCTTAACCGCTGATACTTTATTTCTTCCTGACACGAGCCACAATGTTGTTAACTGATCTGACAGCTAACTAGTCTGTACTTGTGATACAGTTTACGGTGATTCATTTTGGGTCTTGCGCCCTAACGGTATCTCTTTTGTTGTGCAGTGTACGTTTTCAGTTTCACATCTGCTTCCAGTAAAACATGAAAGACACCCGCCCATTTTTTTCCTATCGCAGATGCAATCTGTTGTGGTTACGAGAAAAATCCAGGGGAGTGTGATAAGGCCACCGTTGTACATTGTGGTTATGATTAAGCTGAGTCTTAGTCATGGGTCCAGTGTCCAGTCATTTTACTGAGAAGTTTCAGACGCACCGACACTGATGCACACACACCTGACAGGCATCCACCCCTCCCTGGAGGTTCCCAGCGCATAGCATCCTGGGAGTGACAGCGTCATCATATAGCTTGTTACAAGTGTTCCTGTTGATGATCTTTACTGAGGCCTCTTGCAAGCGAGAGGCCAGTTCACCTAGAAATAAAACAAAGGCAACGTAGAAAGATATGCAGCAGAATCTAATACATATTTCAGCTCCTTTAGTTAGATACTCGTGAGCAGATCTTACCATCCTCCATGAGGACGCCCCAGCCTGTCACGTAGCAGCTGGTCCCCGTTGTGAAGCTGTGTGAGGGTGCGGGGATGCACACGGGCTGCACCAATTCGTTGAAGAAGATGGGAGCACTGAGCTCCAGAAGTGCAATGTCGTAGTCCGATGTGAACTGGTCGTACTGCGGGTGGAGGAGGATCCGCCGGATTGTCCTGGTGGCTGCTCCGTTGTTCCCCGTAGTCATCACGCGCATTCCCAAGTAGGCCCGCCACGCGCGAGAATCTGAGTACCTGTAGGCACAACAGGCGTGAACACGAATTGCGATGATAATAATGAGGCTTTCAGGCGTCTTTCTTACTTAATGGCGTCCGAGTCTTGGAAGCAGTGAGCCGCGGAGATGAGCCAGCGGCTGGCGACCAGTGTGGCTCCGCAGACGTGGCCGTAGCGATCCATCTGGAGGCTGACCTGCCATGGCCATGAGCCCGCCCCGGCATCAGAGCCACCCACTATCTTGGTACGCTTCCTGGGCCTGGTGCCACAATCTGGGATGGAGAGACAGAGAACAAAAATCAGGATAATTCTCAGTCAAAGGAGTGTACGGCCGAGGAGTGATAACTTACTGCAGCGCATTTCATCAGAGCCGTCATAGCAGTCTTTGACGCCGTCACACTCTGGGTTAATCTTACTTATACACTTTCCATTGGCACATTTGTACGAGTATGGGGAGCAGCCTTTAATATCTAAGAGAACAAAGACATAATTATACAGAGTGACCTAAAATGGAGAGAAACGTGCTCATAAACGCATCTCTAACGTCACAAATTACTCACAAGGTTTGCTACAATTGATTTCATCACTGCGGTCTTTGCAGTCAATAATCCCGTCACACACCGCAGACTTCGGCAAGCAGACCTTGTTGGGACACACGTGGTAACATTTACCTGCTGAAAACAAGCAAACACTTTGTGTTATCAATATACAAACACACACACACGAGAACACGCGCGTGTTACCACGGCGACCTACTCACCGCAGGCTCCCTCTTCGCTGCTGCTGTCTGAACAGCTGCTGTGGCTCACACACTGGCTGCTTTGAGGCCTGCACTGGCCGTTCCCGCACAGCACTTCCCCAGGCCTGCAGGACGCTACATGTTTTACACACATATGTGCAAACACGCATACAGAAACAATTGAAGTTAAATATTAAGAATTACTAAACCGAGAAAACGTGTTTTGGCTTTTTCTCCAGCAACGGACTTACAGCATCTGGCCTCGTCCCGTCCATCTGAGCAGTCTTTCACTCCGTCACACACCTTCCTCAGAGGGATACAGCGTCCATCTCCACAGCGGAATTGCCGAGGACAGGCTGGAGATAGACAAGAAGGTAGTAAAGTTTTTTTTGGCATAAATGTGACCCCAAGTAGACCTGACACGCTGAAGCAAGCATCAGATTTTACTTACTGCCCTCTGGAGAGAAGGCTCGGTAGAGCAAGTAGAAACCTTTGTGGGTGAGAGATTCATCCGAATGGAAGTGGAGTGACAGAGGTGAGGAGTACACTCGCTTTTTGCTGCTGTCTGACACTGGATTACAAAGTCTAAGTGGCAAAAAAAAGGGAGATATTTTAGCTTTAACTCACAAAATGTGAAATATTTTGAACCTTTGTGGCTGAAACCTTCTCATGGGCACCTTTGGGTGCAACACAGTTCAGCCTTACAACTCACTTGACCCCTCCAATGTCCAGCCAGTCTTTCTCACAGCCATCTGATGACGAGGAATCCTGAATGTCCATCGTCACGATCGTCATGGAGATCAGGTATCCTGGCAACGGCGCCTGATAAAGTAACCAAAGACGACAAAAGAAAGAGTTCACGCACTGGAATGTGGACGGGCTAAATAACAAAGGAATGATTCACTCATTTCATTCTCTTACTTCCTACTTCTCCCACTGTTTTTTAACATGTATACATACGGCCATGTGACTCACCCGTAGTGTCCAGGTGCAGTCTATATTGGGAGGGTAATAGGAAGGGTAGTAGGGTGAGGAAATGGAGCCGTTCCAGGAGGAAATTGACCCTCCACAAGCTGCAGGAGATGGTGACACAGATAAAAGTCAAAGCAAAGTAACGTTGCTCTACATATGCAAATCAGTGGAAACAAAACACTCCAGAGCTGAGACAGAACGGTATGCATGATTTGTCTGTTCCCGAACCTGCTTTTGGGATGGCTTGGAAGTAAGCTTTGAAGATAGCTCCATCCCTCTGTCTGCTGAAGGAGAAGGTGACCAACATCACATTCCCAGAGGACGTCAGCTTCATGACAGGGGACGAACCTGAAACAGGCAGCCCGCACCACCTGAGACATCCACGATGAGTTAATACACAATGAACAAGGGTGAGATCGGCGCAGAGACAACAAGATGTCGTTACCTGGCGATTATCTTGTTCTGTAATGGAAGTAAGAAGTCGTAGGCTGAGAGCTTGTGGGCCGTGCAGCTTCCCGGCGTGGCACCGTGCAGGGTGAGGACGACCAGGCGAACCACATGACCCGATGGCACACGGAGGCGCCACTGGTAGTACGGCTTCTTGGGGCTCACGAGGCTCAGGGTGCGGTTGTTGCCGTATTTGGCATAGAGGTCAAAGGACATCGCTGGACGGGAGAAATGATAAATACATTTATAATATTTGTGTTGACCACAGCTCAGCATTATGAACAGGATGTTAAAGTTTTGTATGAATAAAGTCACCTTGGAAGCCAAGCTGCCACTTCCCACTCTGGATGCTGTTTTGATTCTTACTCTTGTCTGATTTGTCTTCAGATTCAAAGTCATCAGGATCCAAACCTACACACAAACACAGCAGACGTCAAAGCACACTAAACAGGCAAAAAAGTTACAAAGGGTTAACGATTAATTACTTCTCTCTAAATCAATCAAAATGTACTTAATTAGCAGTGCTGACAGGCTAATATCTTCATCTTGCTGAAACAACAGAAGCCAAAACTACATGTGCACATGTCCGTGCTTAACGTGCATGTCTTGTCTTCGACAGTGAGTGCTCCTACCCAGCAGGTGGAGCATGCTGTCATTTTGCTCCATGTAATAGCGCTGCTCGTTGCGGGTGTCCCGCACCACCTTGTTGGTCCCAGGAAGCCTGCGCTGCAGCCTCTCCGGGCTGGACCTCCGTATTGCCATTGCGACATCATCCGGGGCTGAGAATTTACTCCAGTAGAAGACGGTGAGCCCTTCTGCTCCTTCACTGTCGCACAAAAACATTCACGGTGTTGATATTCTGCAAGGGGACGCGCAGCCGGGTTGCGTTGTTGCTGTTAGTGCAGCATACCTGAAGGCGGTAATTCCTGAGTGTAGGTGGTAAGAGCTCCACGGCGAGGACTCGTAGAGTTCTGAGAACTGTTTTTTAAAAAAGACAAAACGACAAGCAGGGTTGACCCCCTATACTCCACACGCTACGGTACTGTAGGTGTGACATCACAGCGGTGCAAGTGAGGTCACTTTTCTTGTGGAAAAACACACCTGTTTGAACATGCAGCCCGAGTTCAACAAAAGCATTGTTCCCGTGTGTGCGCGTATGTGTGTGTGTGTGCGTGTATCAAACTCTGGATGTGTGTATTTTGACTTTGAGCAGCACAGAGCTCCATTGTGTCTCTACCTGTCGGCCGTGTAGAGGTAGGACCCTGAGTGGTATGGGCTCCTGGCCTTCAGTTCACCTGCTCTTTAATGAACAGATGGCCGCACAGATAATACGGCCACTTAACAAGGCTGCTAAACTCACCCTCGCAGCTGATAAAAGCAGCACTGCGATATGTCACCGCAGATTTCTGTGGATTCACGCCTAGCGGCTTGACATTTTTCCACAGCTCAGCAAGAATGCGTAGCCGTACGTCTGACCTTTAGGTCCAGGTTTCTCCCTCGCGTATCTTTACCCAATCCTTCTGTCATCCCAGCCTAGCCCTACTGCCCCGTCTCTCTCAACTCCAGCATCAAACCGAAGTTCACCTACTCTCTGTAGTGTACGGCTGCACAGAGCGGCTGATTGTGTGAAAGCTACACAGACAATGTTTTTATTGAAGGCCTGCTCTTCCTCTCACTCTTGCTACCTGGGCCTAGCTGGGCTCACAAATGCCGGGCTTGTACTCGGGCCTGAAAGGGCCCTGTCCCAGGAGGTCTAGGGAACTTGCACACACACTGTGACCGGCTCCTGTTTCAGCTTTACATTTAACACCACCAGAGAGAGACAGAGGGACAGAAGAGAGAAAAGTGGTGCACAGAGCGAGGGGGGTGCGGGGGGGGGTAGCGAAGCAGACGAAGAGAAAACCAAAAGGAATAAGAATGCAAAGAAAGACAACAAGAGAGGAGAAAAGAGGGCAGCAGTGTTTTGAAAGTGCAGCATAAAAGAGACTGGTAGGCCGCTGTAGCGAACCATGTCAAAGATAGAGCGGCGACACATCAGCTTCAGCACTCTAAAGCGTCATTCAGGAGGGGGGAAGCAGTGACAGACTCACGGTGCAGCGTCCCACTTACATAATGGTTCAAAGCCTGAGCCTGCAGGCGGAACTGAGGAGAGGTGGAGTCAGTCAGCTCTGAGGAGAAGCTCAGGTTTGGGAACTCCATGCTGCCACCAAGGAAGAACACTGTGGAAGGCGGAGCTGCAGAGGAAGAGGAGGAGGTGGAGATTTGAGACAGGTGAAAGTCAAAATAAACACTTTTTTTTTGAAAAAAAGAAAAGGACATGAGATGTCTGAGAAGAAAAGATCTGTACTTACATGTTAAGAAGTGGAGAGTCAGTGCAATGGCGGCAGTGAAGGGAAAGAAAGGGAGTAGACCTAACATCCATCTCCTCCAGGAGCCACAGGCCGGAGCTTTCCCCCCCTCCACCTTCTTCTCTGCCTGATCCTCAGGCTTCGTGGGGGGGCTCAGTGACTGGGTGGGCTCCTTCAACTCCACCTCTCCCTTCCAGAGACAAGGACATGACTCAAATATCATATACCAGCTTTAAATGTCTCCGCTCAAGTTGCCTCTAATTGTTTGTATTTGACCTTTATGTGAGCACGGCACAGGGGCCAATAAAGAAAATGCAGCTTGATGTGCCAAGATCAATGAGACATATAGATTTTTATGGCTTGAGCAGACACTGATGTAGTGAGAGTAACGGTGAACATCTTTGGAGCTGAAAGGATCCCCTTAAACATTTACGGAGTTGGCAGGATTCCCCGGGGGAGCAGACAAAGCGTGGCTGGAGGAGTCTGCTTTCCCACGGCCTGGGCTCTGCGGTGTCAGCACTCAATCAAGTGGCTCACGCCGACACAGACATTCATGAGAAAGAGACCCACTTACCCCTAGAGACGGATTTTTACAATTAACACGAACCATGGTTGAGCCCTCTTGATTGATTCTAATTATTATGCTCTCATCGAGGATTTAAAAAAAAAATAAAAGTTCCCAATGGTGAAATAAACAGATTTATTTATAAACACACATAGAATATATAAAGAAAGTAGTTCTTGCAGAGCGCAAAGTCCCGTTTGGCACCGTCTTTTACGCGCAATGAAAAGAGCACAGCGCTGGCTTACCTGTGCAGCGGAGCAGCCTGAGAGTCCATGCCCGGAGACGCAGTACACTTCGCAAGTTTTGCTTTTGGGGAGAGTCCTCATGGCACTGTCCCGTTCAGCTCCGGAGAGGCGATATGCAACAATACCTCAGGCATAGAAACGATGGAGAGAGAGGAAACCCCCGTTGTTGCTTCCTTTGAAAAAAGCGCAGAAATCCGACCTGAGCGGCTCGGATGCAGTGGGCATTCACCGCCTCCCGTTTACCTGAACTGGGCGGCAGGTGTCACACGGAGCCCCAGAATGCAGTGCGGGGACAATGAGACCACTATGAAAGGGTACAATCCGCACAGCCATCCGTGCGACAGATATTGTGGGCAAACTTCCTCGCTGTGTATGCGGGAGTAAAACTAAGAAGGACAAAAGGGTGCTTGAGGGAAACGTGTGCGAGGTATTACAATTGGAGCTTGGCTGCTGTGTCCTTGGATGCTCCACAGGGGCGCAAAGCAAAGAGAGAAGCTGCGATTACAAAAACCCTGGCACCAAACTTCTCCACCGTGAGGCTGGAACATGGGTCTAGAGTCTCATACTTGGAAGGAGGAATGCAACAAAGATACCTGAAGAGAATTATAATCTTTCAAGGCTCTTTGCCTTTTCCTGTCCGAGTCTCACCATGGCACCAGAGAGAAAAACAAAAACAAAGCACACGCTGTCTGATTGATCTTTTATTTGGTGTAGGCAACACAATATTTCAACATCTGCTGGCAGTGGATGAATAAGATATCATGTCAGCTGATATGGCTGTAGATCCAGGAGGTGAACTTGTTGACCCTGGTGTAGACCCCAGGCAGGTTTGGTCTTCCACAGCCCGCCCCCCAGCTGACAATACCAATCAGGAACCAGCGACTCCCTCCAGGTGCCTTACAGGACAGAGGACCCCCCGAATCGCCCTGAGACACAAAGAGTGCAGCTGATTCAGAGAGTTTAACACCAAAAGTTGAGTGCAAGTCGATTCAGTCAGATGTGAACTCACCCTGCAGGCATCCTGCTCTCCGGAGGGGACTCCAGCGCACAGCATGCGTGGTGAGATGGGTCCATAGCTTTTCTTACAGTCAGTCTGAGTCAGCAGGGAGACCTCTGCTTTCTGCAGCACTGAGGGTAACACTTTGTCTGCAGGTGGAGGGGTAAGATGAAGACAAAGATCAGACGCACGTATCTTCACATTTTGTAGAGGTTGCTATAAAAGCCACTGAGCTTTATCCACGTGGTGCGGCTCACCGTCCTCAGAGCGGTATCCCCACCCGGTGACCCAGCAGTGGTGGTTCGCGGTGACCGTGTGGGAGGGGGATGGCAGGCACACAGGCTGGACGTGCGGCTTGAGCGAGGAAGGCCAGGGCTTCTTCAGCTGCAGCAGGGCGATGTCATAGTCGAACGTGTATGCGTTGTAATACTCGTGCACCACGATCCGCTGGATGTCCGCCACATGTTTGGCACTGCCCTGCGTCAGCATGCCCAGGTGAGCGCTCCAGTAACGTGGGTCAGAGAGCCTGAGGGAGTCAGGGGTCAAAGGTCAAACACACTGTATTGTAGATGATGCTGTATCTAACTGAATTCAATAAATAACAGCTGATATGTACAATAAGTGACAGGTTGACAGTGACAGAAAACAATAAGATACACACTTAACTACAACTTGTGACAATTAAATGTCCAATAAATGGGTTGAAACACAATAAAAACTGTAAATATAATATAATATAAAATAAAGTGAATTAAAGGCATACGTATCAATCCATTTTCAATAAGATGAGGAGCCAATGGAGCTGGAGCCAACCACAGCTGACATTAGGTACACCCTGGACGGGGTATGTGTTGACAAGTCACCAGTTCATCACAGAGCAATGTATAGGCAATGTAAAGTCCCTAATTAACCAATAAACCTGCATGTTAGGACTGTGGGAGAAAGCTGGACTACCTGCAGAGAGTTCATGCAGACACAGGGGGGCAAACTAGACCCAGAAAGGCTGATGGATTTGAATCAGGAACCTTCTTACTGTGAGACACAATTATGTTTTCTTTTTTTCCTTCTGCATTGAAATGTATTTTAAAAAATAATAATAATTAAGAAGCAAAACACACTCTTCAACTATCAGATGTATCAGATATTTTAAGGCGTCACAAGCCAAACAGATGGGAACCACAGCATTATCAGTCACTGTACAGGCCTCGTGCTCAGTTTATGTCACCTGATCGGTCCATAAATCATAAAACAACAACACAATGTCTCGAATCAACAGTCGGAGTCACCCACCTTTCCTTGCTGAAGCAGTGCGCTGCTGAGATGAGCCAATCGGGGGAGAGGATGGAAGCACCACAGTACAGGGTGCCAGAGAAGTGAAGGCTGACCTGCCACGGCCACTCCCCCTCCACAGAGTTCACCCCACCCACAATACGCTCATTTCCTGTGGATGAATTCACCTTCTTCACCACGTAGGGACGACCGCAAGCTGAGGAGGACACAGTGATGGGCGTTGTTGTTGTGCTGTGGTTTTATTGTGACGGAGCACAGTGCAAAAAGGCACGTGGGGCGTATTACATGTCATCACACAGTATTGTCATGTGCGATCTGTTTATCCATTGGGGATTTATACGTGTAAATATCAGTGTGTGTTTGTACACCTACTCTCACGCTGAGTCATCACCGTGATGGACAGGTCTGCTGCCGGCTTATTAAAAAGTCGAGCTTTGATGTGTGTGTGTGTGTGTGTGCGCACAAATGTCTGCGTGCGCGGTGCAGGACGCCTAGTATCAGTGAGTGATCAAAGACAAGCCGATTCCCATCACCTCGAGACCCCATCATGATAAAATAACAGCAAACAGAGGGAGCTATTACAGCTGGGTCACCTCTGTGCTGCAGGTCAGCAAGTTTGGAGCACACTGCCCAGTGGATTATAAAATAACAACAACTTTCTCATGAAGTCACACAAAGGATTTTGGCAGAGGACTTGCAGTATATTGGCAGCGTAATCACCGCGGACCAAATGCTTCATTAAGAAACAATTCAGGTGGGACCAAGCGTGTTTACTGAGTAGTTTAGCTGATCATTGGTAGGAAGTATCCCACAGTTTTGATGGTCGTGAGGCAAACAATAAAGGTGATGATGAAAGGGTGGAGTGTACTCGGTTGGAGCTGGACATTAAAATGTCGAATAACGCAGACCAGAGCAGAGAAACTACGGTGTCCGAGTCACTTGGCAAGAATTATTCGGATAAAAAAGGTTACATGTGGAATTATAAAGAAGAAAACTGCAGGTATATCATGCAAAAATGAGTCATTTCTTTTGGCTGTGACCACAAGATGTGCACATGGAGCAGGTGATGCAGCTCACCACAGTTGGCTTCATCGCTGCGGTCCTGGCAATCAGTAACGCCGTCGCACTTTGCGTTCTTCTTCAGGATGCACGAGCCGCTGCTGCACTGATACCTGATTGCGGAGCACGTTGTTTCTGATGAAAGCAGAGAGCAATTATTGGCGGTTGAAAAGTGAAAGGGACTACATAGTGCGCAAGACAATAAGAACTTCATACCCTGAGTGCAGTTGATCTCATCTTTCCCATTGGTGCAGTCTCTCTCTCCGTTACATACAAACAAAGGATGCAGAGGACTGTTTCCAGCACAGTTTTTCGTGGGCCTCGCTGTGAAGACATGCAACGTTTTTCCTCAGGCCAAAGTAATCCCAATGCATTATTTGTTGTTCTTCTAAACAGCATTAAGTAACTAACAGCAGAAAATCTCATCACTCTCGTCCTGGCAGTCGTCCAGGCCGTCACAGCGTCGACTCTTCTCCACACACAGTCCCGTGGAGCACAGAAAGTGGCTCTCTGGACAGGCTGGTGCACCCATAACGGGGAAAGAGAGGAGATGATAAACATGTGATCAATTACATTAGAAAAAGGAAGTACAAAGTCAAAAGTTTCATTTTTGGTGAATCCATGAACTACAAGAAGCTCCTAAGATGCTGTTCAAAACTAGAAAAGACTAAAGCAGCTACTTATTTTCAGCCTCTGTAAAACAGATCCATGTTTACATACTACACTATCAAATACAGTGTATTTATGTCTGCCCCTCCAAAGTTTTCTTTTGTTAAAGTATTTAGAATCCACTTCAAAACAAAGTCATTAACTCACATCCACACTGAAGTACAATGAAACACCTATGATCTGTCATTTCCTGCAGCGTATCCTGGCCGTTTTAAAGGAGTCACGCTATGGGCCCTGCATTGCTTACGTTGGCTGATATTGTAGCTGCTGTACGACGCCTGAAAAGGCTGAACAGAGGTACGTGAGCTGCAGCGAAACTCCACCTCTGGGCTGTGGTCAGCGATCCGAAACACCGTGTGGTGTCCCACGTAGCTGCCACAGAAACTGTGGAAGGAAAGCAACCATCGACAAACCGTCACAGGATGTTGTTGCTGACGAATAAGTAAATGTACTATGTGACTATGTAAAAATAACTAAATAGTCTATGCACCATTTGATAAGATGTATGGAGACTCTATGGTTGGAGATATTTGTAAAAAAACAGGCAAAATGATATGAAATAGTATGCATGTAGCTGTACACATACATGATTTCATTGACCTTCCACCAGCCGTGGTCACAGGCCTTTATGTCCTTCGGTTTCAATACATAGTTCTGAAACTGCAGAGCAACTCCTAATGCACTGTTGGGGGTCTAGAATAAAATACAAACAGAAAACACAATCATAAAAAACGCCAGAAAGAAGAAGAAGAAAAACTCTCCCACGGTTTTACAAATCATTTACTGTATGCGTGTGCGCTACCTCAAACTTCCAGCTGCAGAAGCACAGTGGGGGCAGGAGGCTGGGGTGGAAGGGGCTGTAGATCTGCCCCGTGATGTGAGGGTCTGAATGAGTCTCAATTTGAGACATACACACTGAGACAGACAGAGACACACTTAAGGAACATACTTTCACCCCCAGACAATACTCTATCTTACATAGCATGTTGCACATAGCAGTAGCTCCTAATCTGCGCAGGCTGGGAGATCCAAAGCGGTCTCAAGATAAAGAGGAGGGTGATTAAAAACATCTTTTTTATATGTGAAATTATGTTTATTTCTTCTTATTCTTATACTCATTCCTCTGTTCTTGTGAAATGTATGTGGTTTTATCCCTATTAGGAAGGGAATAATCACTTTGTGTGTGTCGTGTGGTGGTGTCACACACAGACGTGACTTCATTTTACGTGGACACGATCCACAAAAGGTTGGGAACCACAGCCATATAAAATAACCGTGTAAATAATGTCTTACTTTCCTCAGCGATGGCCTCAAAGTGTCCTCTGAAGCTCTTGTTGCCGTTAGTCATTCTGAAGGACAGCAACATGACATTGGAGGTAGTCACAATGGAGAAGGAGCTGGACACGGGCTCACACAGCCTGCGGCACAGAGATAGTCTTCAGTAAATGTTTAGAGAGGACAGTGACATATGGCAAGGAGCCTTTTAAAAGAAAAAAAAAAAAACGCCCGCAGCTATAATAAAGTGGAAAAACATAACCTCGTCTTACAGGCCCAGAGAAATGTCCCAGCTGTCTCACGGAGGCTGCAGACTCACCTGTGAAGAATGCGCCCTCTCATGGGCAGCAGAGCGTCGTACACGGTCAGGGCATCATTCACACAGTCGCTGGGCTCAATGAGGAACGAGGTAATGGTCAGACGGATCAAAGAGCTGGGGACGGAGGTGAGTTTAACGTGGCAAATCACGCCACCCCATGATGAGAAGACGTTCAAAGGGACCCTCGCCCCGGGAAGGTTGGCATACAGCTTATCTACACACTGCGAGCCTGGGAGGAGAGGAAGCAACTCATAGGCACACAATATGAGGTAAAGTGTAGCTGTTACTGCAGCTGACTGAAGCATCACCGCCTACCTGATCTTGATGTAAAATCCGATCGATGAACAGCTGCGGGAAGACACAATAATCAGCCTCAGCACTGATAAACACGCTTGTAACGAACATGTGAACACGCTGACGCACCATTGATGACAATGGAGTCTATGTCCACTGGGAGACCCAGCAGGTAGCCCACAGAGGACCTGTTCTTCATGCTCAGGTGGATCGAGTTTCGGAAAATGGCTCCCACACACTCCTCACACACCGCTGGGCTCTTCAGTCGAGGCACCACAAAAACCATCCAGAAATGAACCAGCACACCGCCCTTGTTATTGTTACTGCGTGGAGAAAGCGAGTTTACATCGGAACAGGGAGCGTTACGGGGATAACTGGACATCTTGATGATGACTAACAGGCAAGATGTACCTGAGGTCTGAAATGACAGTTTGCTTGTAGAGTCTGGCCACTGATGACATCTTGTACACATTGCTCACCTACACCAGCAGACACCAGCAATTAACACCTGTCCACCACTAACCACCAATCATGCAAATGCCAGGGTTACACCGATACATACCACTTGTTGTATCTTGCTTGCCATGGATAAAAACTCATTGGACTCTTCCTGGCGGTACTCTGGGATAAACTCTACGTTGGCAACACGGAACATCCCGGCAAAATACGCTCCGCTGTTGCTTTCCCTGCGAACTGAAGCCAGAATTTGCATTGCGTGAAGCAGTCGAACGCACTCGCGGCTTCACTTTGTGGCCTTCGAACGTGAGAATCCTTTCCACTTACATATAAAGACCCACAACAGCGACCACATGATGACCACCACCACGAACACCACCGCTGTGACGATGAGGGCGAGGTGTGGGACATTCAGCAGACGGGCCCAAAGCCTCTTGAGTCCTTTGGGCTTCCGTCTGGTCTTCCTGTACATCCTGCGGATCTTCTGCAGAGTGTGGTCGACCGTGGCCACCTCCACGGACACATCTGCAATCTACAGACAGAGGGGGGGAGGGAGGGACACACATGCATACTCTAATGCCACTGTGGTAGCAGTAAATTTTCCTTGCCCTTTCAATTTGTCGCTTCAATCTGCGTGGATTCTAACGGGGATGTGGTTAATGATGCTGAAATGATATGAAAAGCACAAACAAGTGTCTCCTGATACTGCAGATCTCTCTGCCAAGTGCATTAAGAGCCCTTAGGATTCAGTGTTGAGACAAAAGGCCGGCGGGTAGGTTAAATTACCGGAGGAACATCAAGAGGGCATAACCCCGCTGATACTATTCATCTCTTATCACTGTACCTCGTCTAGGTCGGATAGTTTATATTACAGTAAGCCGAACAATATGTTAATCAGGCCTGAGCGAGCAAGTGTTTGAAACAGTGCGAGGTTTTCATTACATCACAGTGTGCGCTGAAAGAACATCAGTGTTTATAAAGTCAAACAAAACGGTCACTTTTAGCTGTTGAGCTGCCACCGGTGATGTAAGTGTTTACTGGTAATGACGCTCCATTACTGGTTACTTTAGTTTGTGGAAGGGGGGGAATCAGTAACCCCATCAGATGCAGGACTCGGCGCTCATTGAGTTACCCAACGCACATGTATTATTCATTCAGTGTCATCCCATACTGTGCGAGAGGCACTTCATCCATCACAAGTTAGCAGGATATAGATTCTCACAGGGGGAAAAAAGACAACTATTTTAGACATATTTAATTAAGCAACATGACAAAAGATGTGACGAATGGTTTGGACGTGTGAACAGACTTGTGTCCACTTAAGATACTCGGGGTTGAATCCAGAGATCAAGTGTGACAGAAGGATTTAAATTACTGTTTTTAGTCACAGTGCTTCTAGAAAAATAACAGAACACTAGGTTAAGGATTTTTACTCACGCTGGCAACGTCCTGTTGAGACACATCATCATCTCCGCTCGTCTGCTCGTTCTCCTCGTGCTCTGTGCCCATGACACGGGCATCCCTTCAGGACTCTATCATCTAATTCCTGATTTCCGGTTTTTGAGATCCATTCTTTCTCTTCTCTCCCCTTCGGAACAAACGCTGCCTTATTCAAAAAGACGGGCAGCAGATGCACAGACTGTGTAGAGCCACGCAGCACACTGTTTGGATGCACAGTCGGCAGGTGTGTGAAACCAGATCCTTCAGCACAGAAACGCAGAGCTCACTGATGGAAATGTACCTCCTCCAGTCCTATGGCTAATGTTTCATTCATTAACTTCTATCCCATGAACTGACAGTCAGCAGTATTTGCCCGGCAATAAAATGAACTATCATCTGGTTAAGCCTGATAAGCAAACAGGATTATTTTAGAGTGACAACATTCTCGTTTGGTATGTTTGTACAAGAGTTTTATTTACAGTGTTAACATGGAAGGTGAATACGTCAGTTAATTTATCCTCTGGCTGTTTTTGTGCTCAGAGTTGACAGACTCGCAGCAAAAAAAAGGGTCCAGCCTTTGTGAAATAAACTAAAACCATGTTTGTCAACGTAAAAGCAGAATACACGACACTGTCAACACAAAAACAACAAGGGCTGGAATTAATAAGACAAAAAAGGTGGGTGGGAGCAGCATCTTTAACACACTGACAAAGTGGACAGTCAGTATTTAACACTTGTCATGCCCCTTTTTCCAAATAAGTAGGCACTGTACTTCAACATGTGACAAAAACAGACACATTGAGAAAGACACACGAGGAACAAAAACTTGACAGTACATTCACAGGCTGGAAAATACAGGGGGAAAAAAAATAAAGTGTTCTTTGAGTCTTCAGGACGGTTTGGACGTGCACTGAACATGCACAGGGAAGGGGAGAGGGGAAAAAAAAAGATGAGGGTGCAAAAGTCTCATTTCCTGAAAAAAGCGTTGCGGGTGATGTTGTACAACAGGTGGTAAGGCTTTCGTTTTGGGGGCTCGGCCAGTGAAAAGACCTGCTGCTGAGGCACGCTGGTTGGAATGGTGATGTGACGCTGGTGAAGTGGGTGAAGGTTTTGGTGGTGTGGTGGGACAGAGCCAGAGTAACCGATGGCTAAGAGGTGAACAGGCGAAACAAAAACGATCAAAATCGAGAATGAGAATCAAAATAAAATTGACATGAAGGGCGGCTACACGGCGTGAACTTACATTTGCTCTTCCCCTGTTTGGCTCTTCTGGCATTAACAATGGCCTGTTTTCTTTGCTCTGCACTGATCTCCATCCCTGCCAAGTAACACACACAAATACACCTTCAGGTCAAAATATTTCCAACCACTCCCTTCTCATCACCTTTTACTTGACATCTCCCGACAGTGGCCGTTTTGTGTCGCGAATGAAAGGAATTCAGCGCAACTCACCCATTTCTTGGTCTTCCTTGACTCTGTATCTCTCCTTGGCAAAGGCCTCTAACCACCTCTGCTTGTCCTGGGGCTTCCTGCAGCACAGCACGCACATAAACTCCAGAGTGGAGGCGTTCCGCAGGCGCAGAGCATTCCTCAGGGTCAGACCCAGGTCCAGGTCCCGCCCGTCGGGTACATCCACCACCTCGGTCTGGTCCATATCCAGCCGGTCCCGGTAGTGGAGCAGGTCTCTTCGCAGGACGTCTTTTTTACAGAAGACCAACTGGTGGTCAAACAGGAAGAAGCTGCGCTGTTGCATTTTGCCTTGTCGGACGATTCGAGTCATCTCACCGGAGTGGATGAGCTCTGAGCTGCGCTCCAGCACATCGGAGCCCTGCAGCAACACGTTTACATACATTTAATACGCTTTACATGTGGCTGTTGGTTATTAATTTAGAGTAGCCTGAGTAAACATCGGAAGAATACTGATTAGTCGTCATCACCTCCCAGTGCAGAATGGCCACCTGCCAGTGAGCGATGGTGTCGACGCTCTCGAGTCGTCTCTTCCTCTCATTTATCAGACTGGCCACATTCTTCATAGCCTCGTACGCTTTGCTCACTCCGCTGTAGTCACTGCAATGAATCAGCAAGGAACAATGAGGAAATGGTCCACCTTAAACATGCTACAAATACTTTCTTTTTACTGTCTCTTAAGCTAATTACTTTGTAAGCCTCACTGAGTAAACCAAACGGTTTTGTTTATATATTTGCAGATGCTGAATGTAGAAACAAAAAGAGCAGTTCATCCCAATTGAAAGCAAATTTCGTCCCAAATATCGTCACTAATCCTGAACAGATTTTACGCCAGAAAGCTTTTACGATTGGACGGGCTCAGAACAGGTGATAATGGTTTGCTTTCGGGCAGCCACATTTTTTGGCCAACAGCTCAAGGATCGTGAATGATGAGACTGCTGAATGGATGTAATAAAATATCTGCTAAGACTCTTCTGGCCAAATGCTCTCCAAGAGGTTGAACTCGATAGCTTCCATTGAGATTTGCAATATTTTGTCCGGACTTCATGTGTAATGGCAATTCCATCGACGGCAAGTAATAGACAGCTAAGCAATCAAATCATGAATTATTTATCTAAGGTAAAATGTTTCTGAACATCATGACGATCCCGGAGCTAATGGAAGAATCGACCGCTGATGGTTATTAAATTGCTTAGCCATGTGTTTGTAGAGTTAAATGTATCCGTAATAACAACCATCCCTGTTGGTCCCATAGTGACCAACAAAGCCAAAACTGAAGCAGACCCATGACCAAGTAGTTATAGAGTCGAAAAAATAAGTTTGAAGTACCTGTGGTCTTTGGGGGTGTACTTGAGCAGTTCTCCCAGCTGTAAAGGGTATTTACAGATCTTCTGGACAGGCGTGAGCAGGAAACCCGCGATGGAAATGTTAATCATCTGCTGGAGGAGCCGGCACGCCTCAAAGAAATGCTTATATTTTCCTGACTTCATGAGGCGCTGAAGCTCAGCACAGGCTGCTGGATGAGTGTTACAGTAGTCTGAGTAGATAGAGAATCCTTCTCCCTTAGGGGAAAAAAAGAGAAACATTTAATGAGAATTAAATCTACTGTGGGTCAATAAACGAGCTACACAATGTGTGGTCACTACCTGCGTGAGGAAACAAGAGCCTATTTCACTGAGATGTGGTTGGTCTTTGTTGTACTTCTTCTCCAGGTCTCTGATAAACTGCCTCTGAAACTTGTAAATGTCCTCGATGTTACTGAAGATGGTCTTCAACTGCAGCTCAGTGAACATGTCCGGGTGTTTGCGGCACTGACGGATGTAACCCTGAAAGGTAAACACGATCAGCATGCTGACTACACAGACAGAAGGCATGAAAACAGTTCAAATAGCGACCAACAGGAGGTGCTGGATGGCTGGAGTCATTTCTGAAACACAAACATGGCTTATTCTAAATATCTTATTTAGGCACGTTTAAGAGTTTAAAGAGTACAAACCTAAGCAGCAGCAGCACTGAACTTTAATGTTAAGGCCCGTACCTCACAGATGTCCTTCAGGTGTTTGATGTAAATACGTTCAGTATTCATGATTTCCTTAACAACGTTGGTTCTCATCTGCTCTTTGTGCTGAGCGCTGTGCGTGTCCCTGGGAGACGGATCTTCCTGGTCTGCTACACTCTCCACACTTTCCGCACTCGAGTCCTCCTGGTTCACTCGGACCTGAAACGCCACAGACACACAAAAAACTTGGAGCTCATGAACAGCGTTCAAATCTTAAGTTAGCCTCTGAAATGTATTTAGTAGGTGTTTAACAAACAGATTAATTCACTTCATTATCTGTTAGTTTAGTTAGACTTGCATTAGGGGTGTAAATGATTACTTTTATTTTGAAAATGTTAAACACTCAAAAACATTGGGCATCATACTCTCTGTAAGAGTTATGACACTCAAATACTAGCATGCTGTCAGTAAAAAAAAAAACCTGTAATGCTTCATCATCAATCGGTGTTAATATTTCGTGTTTTCACAGTTCTTAACACATTTTTGTGATTTAATTAAATTAAATGACAAATGAACATAATTATAAAAGTGTGAACATTAACTACTTATACTACAAAAGACTCCACGTCACTATGGCAACAACATGTGCACGTTTAACCAGCTCCTGTTCGGCAACATTGATTGAGCTACAGGCAATTACACAGCAGACGCCCATCTGCCAATCAACTAACCTCGCCATGGTTACCACAGTCTGCCTAATTAAGACTCAACTGTCTATCAGCTCTGGTCACCACAGAAACCAGCTGAACCTCGGAGGTTTGAACACTTCCACACACACCGCTAAGAGGGCCGGCGGGGTCGGTTTTGGAGCTAAGCCAGTTTACAAGTCCTTTCTGTGCTGCTGGAGAGCAAACATGTGTCTGACATGTAGGTCAGGAAGTCCTTACCCTCACAAAGCTGGAGGGGAACCAGGCCTCCCTGTCAGCCCCCCTGCCCCACCACCAGTCCGTATGCGAGGCGTCCAGAACGCGGATAACATCCCCAGCTTTGAAGGCCAGCTCCTGCTCCTCCATGGTCACATGGTCCCAGAGAGCCTCAGCATTCACCGCACGGCCAGAGCTTATCCACTGAGTAGCACACACACAGATAAGATAAAGACACAATTACATGCAGCCTAAGCCTGTGTCTAACATGCATGATTATGTCTAGATCTGTGGACAGTGCAGTGGTTGTCTGTTCTGCTGGACTGCGGCCAAACATCTTGAAAACACACACGAGGAACATTTTCACATGGCTGTTGATGAGACATGCTTACAACAAGATGAACATTGCATCATAAATCTACGTTCTTGGAGAAGCGGTTTGTGAGTGTTGCAACATGACAAGTTTCCCCCCTCAGACTCACCTCGTTGAGCACGGAGAGCTCCACCCCTGGCTGGAGGTAGGGCGTGACATCAGTGAGCTCATCAAAGCTGCCCTCCTCCTCCTCACTCACGCTGTCGTCGAGAGTTGCTGAGCACTCAGACAAACCATCTGCAACATATATGCAGAGCTGAAAACTTTCTGACGAGATTTAAACAATCCAGTAAACAAGCCAACTATGCAGGCACACCCACACCTGGCTCCACGACAACACTTTACTCCAGCACACTTGTTGACATTCCCGGACTCTACTTTCTCACAGACTTAAGATCCACAACAACCCCGGTTCTCACCGCTGAGCACTCTGTGGAGCTTGCGCCGTCCAACGCGGTCCAGTCCGATGGGGGTGCTCTGGGAGAAGGTGGAGGGGCGAAACCTGGCTGACACCGCTTTGTAGGGGGGCACCTGGTGGGAGGGGATGGGCGGCCGCGACAGAGGCTGCAGAGAGGACAAAAAGAAACATCCTGGGATATAGGACGAGCTCACTTTCTCAGGCATTTGCTACGTTCCTGGACTTTTGGACTTTTTATGAGATGCAACACAAAGTACCTGCTGGTCTCAGACTTTGGATGTTGTGGTTCATGATTTCACAAATTTAACCCCAGAGCTACAGGGAGGCCCCAGTCTTTTCTTAGTTTAATTAGTGTTCATTATTTTCTTTTTTATGATATATTGTGCTTAAACATTAAAAAGCAAACTTACTAATAGAGAATCTCAGGAACTGCTTTGCATCTTTCCTCATTTCTCCCCTCACTTTAATAATCGTAAGTGATCAGCTTACGATTATGGAATCATGAAATCATGAAATCATGTTTTTTGCATCAGGAAACACAAATTGAGTGAACCTGTAAAAGCTAAACTGATCTGCACGCTTTGAAATATCTTGGTGCTTTTCAGTCAAAAGCTGTAAATCAATGAGTGTTTTGTATAAACATCCACTCATATGGCTAGCATCTGCAGGGAAATTATTGTTTTCCTACCCAATAATATAAAGTATTATTTAACAGATCAGAAACAACAAGTTTGATTTGAGTTTAAACATAATTATAACTACAAATGTAATTATTTGGATTCTTTCTTTGGTGGCTAGATCAGCCTGAAGTCGACTTTTTCTAGTTTTTTCTTTCAAGCTGTAACTGTGAAAGCTTACAGATGGAAGGCTGTCATCTTTCTCCTCAGCATCAGGAGAGAACAGATCCACAACTCCTATCACTGAGATTGGTCGCTGCCTCTGGCCCTGAACGTCTCCGTTCATGCTGCAGCTCTCAGGACTTTCCCCATTCCCAAATGAGCCATCAGCGCTACTGTCTTGATGCAACAATGCATTTGCTGTCCTTTCTTCAGCTCGCAGTTCTGCCACTTCCTCGGGAATGGAGTGCTTTCTGGAAATGAGCTGGCCGTAGTCAGAGATGGGCCGAGGTCTCGGGCGCCCGCTCCTTCGTCTGGCCTTGACGGAGGATGTTTCTGTGGAAGAGGCTGGGGATGTATCTGTGGGGGATGAGGTCGATGTGGGTGGCTCTGGGAGGCATGTTGGAGAGACAGGAGGGGTGCTACTGGTTGTTGGAGAGGCATCTTCGGTTTGGAGAAGTGCCTCTTGCCTTTGTTGGTCTGATGTCACCTAGGGATCAGAGGGAAAAAGTCCAGAACTCAATTAGGACGATGATACTGATGTGCCCCTGTTCAATGTACAGAGATGAAGAACATAATATCTGCTGGGAAGAACATCTGTTAATCAGAAACAGAGCAAAATCCTACTGCAAGTCATAAAAGCTCCAACTAGAAGCAACTGTCTTGGTTGGCTCTCAAAGCAGAACCACAAGAATCAGCGTGAAACTATTTCTATGAACTTTATCAGGATTCTCGTGAGAAACTTTATTATCATGTGAAAGTACTCAGGTTCTCACAGTGATTGGCTCCACATCACCAACACAATAAACCTCCTATGCTTATCAAGCATGAACTGCAACAGAGATATTCCTACAATTAAATGTTATCATATTGCATATATATCATCAGGTTTTGTATGCACAACGGTCAAATATTGGCTAACGGTTACTCATTTGGAAATCGGCGCTCTAAGCCTGTTAGACAGCCGGCGATATCAAACCATACCTCTTGGTTTTCTCGATCTGCGTCTGGTCCCCGGCATATGCACTGGAAAGGCACGCAGTGGACTAGCACCATTGTGAAACAAACCCAAACACAGACAGGCCTGTGTCCTGAAGGCCGAGTCTCCGAATTCTTTCTGAGGCCGATAAAAGCCGCTTGATTTCTAAAGTAAACAAACGTGATTTTTCCGGCCCATCTTAAAAAAAGTCAAATCCCATTCTCAGACAAAAACCTCTGCACTACAGCCACGTTTTAATAGTCCTGTCTACCTGGTGGTGCCGCCGGCTGTCACAGGCCCAGTGTTCATGGTACTGGACTTTGATCCGCTGGGATTCAGCTCAAGCTGAGTAACGTGAAGCGAGGGGGGGGCCGTACTCACCACTCATAACTGCCTACCCCTCCCACAGCAACAGGACTATTGAGCCGTTTTTTGTGCAAAGGCCACTAATCATAAACAAAGCCTAATCATTAACTCCGTCTGCTCCTCCGGTGTGCTTGGTAGCACAGAACAGCTGGCTTCAGCATGTGACCTTGCGACAGCAGAAGTCAGTATATCAAACACGACTGACAGGAAAGGGACAGCGAGGAGTGGTTACCGTTTCGCCTGTGTCATTATTTGTTTGACACCCAAGGGGACTTTGAACACACACGGTGCTCGTATTTTTGCGTCCGAGCTCTATGTCACGGGCGCTTGAACTTATCTCGGTGTGTTACGATCATTCCAGATTCAAAGATCGCTTCATAAAATCACTTCTTCGATGAGTGATGCTTGATTGATTGACAAGGGTCAAAGCCATGCAACTGGAAGATTGACAGGAAGATCACGCTGTTCTAGATTATTTCCTCTGTCTTGTCAATCTTCCTTCCTCTTTGAAACTTTACACAAAGCCTGTAATCTAATGATTTCCAATCCTGTCTTTGTAAGTCAATGATAAAGGTGGTATTAATGTGTGATAGTGTGATTCATTCTGCAGCCTTCTTGTCTTTCAGCTTAAGTACACTGTATCCACCTGTAAGCTGTGGAAGGCTTTGTAACCAAACCCAAACTTAATGACAGAATTTTTTTGTTTTACACGTGTCGGAAAATCTGCATCTCCTGTGCCAATAACAGGGAAAACAGGTAATGCAATACTAACCGCAAACAGAAAGTCATTTCACTTATTTCACAACACATTCCTGTGTGAACTTGTGCGCACATTTTTACTTCCTTACCTCGTCTGGTATCATCTCAGTCTGTTCTTGCTGTTGTGAAGGCTCTTTATGGTTGAGTGGAGATGAATCGCTTTCTGCCACACTTGTTGTGGCTACAGTTGGCGATTCATAATGAGCAGAGATACCAGGTAAACTCGTCTCTGTTCTCTCTGGGGGCTCCACAACAACCGGGCTGATAAGAATCTGGTGCTGCTGTGGGCCTACATCGTACGCAGGCTGCGGAAGAATGAGAGGGGTGTGTCCGACTGACATGACCCGGGCTCTGATGGGCGAGGGCCGGCGCTGTCGTTCGCTGGTCGCTAGGCAAGGCACGCGGCGGGAGTAGTCGTCGTGGAGACGGCTCAGGGGTGACATGAGAGATGGAGATGTGGAATTGGGGGAGGGACTTCGCTTGCGTCGGACAGTCAGATCAGTCATGCTGCCTACTAGCTTCAGCATCGGGCCCTTGGTCTTCACGGGGCTCTTCCTGCGGCCCCGGAGGTCCACTGAAGACGCGCTGGCTGTCCTCTGGATGCTTGGCGTCCCGTTCGACATGCCAGTCCCCTGTGGGTCTTCCAGAGGTGAGGAAGGTCCCGGAGATGGGGCTTTGCGTCTGAGAGGTGCCTTAAATATATGAAGGTTTTCTGCACTTTTGCTCAATCTGCTCAGCACCTTCACATTTGTGTTCTGATTCACGTTCTCTGGTTGGGTGTTCGAACTGGATGTCTGATCTGGTTTCTGACCGCGCGCAGCTTCACTTGCGCTCCTTCCTGCTACTCTCCCATTCACTGTGTCGAGTAAAGAAATCCGTCCTGCTCCGTACGCTCTCCTGATACTCCTTGAGAATCGCGTGTTGCGTGTGAGACCATCTCCTTCATCGTTTTCCTCATCATCGTAGTCCTCAATATCTGATCCATATTGGCTCATCACCAACTTTTGGTTAGTAAGATTTCCATTGGGACAACTATGTCCCTCTGCAAACTTGAAATGATTTCTTGCATCATCTACACCAGTGCCATTAGCCATTTCCTGATTGGATGAAGGGACGTGCTCTCCATCGCTGGGTACTGCCCCTCTGCTCTGTATACCCTGGAGCACAGAGGAGCGCAGTTTTTTGAAAGAGTCCACAACCCCCAGTCCTGAAAGTCCTGGCCAGGGCTGGGTGCCGTTGTTGCTGTCGCTGCTCTGATTCGAGGTGGAACAGTCACTGGTTGGACTGTGAGCAGGGATGGGGCCCTTCTTTGAGTTCGAAAAAAGCTTCATAATTCTTGACGAGTAAGGTTTTCCCTCAGGTTGACCTATAACAGGGGCCGACCAGGCAGAGGAGTTAATACCGTTCAGTCTGCTTTCATTAGGACCTGCAGTCATTGGCTGTATTTGGGCGCCACACCCAGACAGCAAATATGGGACTGCGCCTCTGTCAGCATGACCGTGGAATGGATATATATCACTGAGGGGTCGGCTTCGAAGCAGCGGGTCAGCTTTAGAGTTGTGGAGGCACTGGAGAGGGTCTTCGCTTGTGGATAAGACCCTGTCTTTTTGTTCCGCCTGCAAAAACAAACAGAGATTCACTTTAGGGATCTTTGCATGTTGCTTTATTGAAGAATTTATGGCCTTATACAAAATTAAATTTGATGATCAGATAAAAGCACATCAGAGAACTTCAGATAACAGAGAGACGTGCATTTCTTTTTAAATGAACTCAATAAAAAAAAGAACATCCGCATGAAAGGGAGAGAGTATGCTTAAGGGGATGGGAGCAGCAGATGAACTATTGTGTGTTTACAGTACAGTGTCCTTTGTATCTGTATACAGAGAGGATGAATAAAGGGAGAGACAGATCAACAGAAAGACAAATATCCCTCAGTGTGTCCAGAGGACTAAGACACTACATGCATTTGTCCTTGGTGCTGTATTTCAACGTCCAAGGAGAGCTGAGGCCCAGGATGGGGTGGTGTTGTGCTAAGTTCAGCTTTATGTGTGTGTGGTGTGTGTGTGTGTGTGTGTGTGTGTGTGTGTGTGTGTGTGTGTGTGTGTGTGTGATTCAGGGCAATGGCAATTGCAGCTGAGCCTTTGAAGTGGGGGGTTTGTGAGCGTGACTAAGCAATGAAACTTGTTAATCCATTGTGATTAATGTAACAAATTGGTCCGTTTTCTCCAGATTCACGGGCGATAAGGTGATCGCGAGGGCGGAGGAGAATTGTGTGGTCTGTGGTCAGTGACACAGTTCAGCTCTTCCCCGTGTGCCCACGCCGTTTGAGCGTGTAGGAGGAACCGACAAAAGCACAGGTGTTACTAATGCACTGACGATGGCTTTGTGTCCCAATAAGTCGTGACAGTGAGTCAAGATGAGCGATATCAGGACCCTCTGACTGAAGCAGCTAAAAGGAATTCGGCCGTCGTTAATTTTATTATTTACAATTGTGCTCCTCCTGCTGTGACGTGTCATGTGACATGTCTGTGAAAAGTCACATTTGTTTCTGACATGCGAGACCGGACATAATCACCCCCCACTATACTGTTAATATTATTCAGATGTTCAACAAACAAAGTTGTGATTCTGTCTTCATCGCTCAGTCCTGACACTAACTGTTTTTTTTAAGCTATGAAGGCGGTGACTGCTATGCACACATGCAGAGAGCTGCAGGGATCCTGGAACTCTCCCATGCTTCCCGTCCCCGTGCGCGTTCAGCAGCAGATGGGCTTTGTCAGTCGAAGCTCTCTGTGGAATCTGCCGTCACTTCGACCAGCTCGCTCCATCACACCGAACACTTATGTAAACACAGAGCCACCGCTGCCAAGCACCGCTGCTGACAGACAGTAAACACCCCCCGTGAACAATGTGCCGCTTTCAAAGTCGCGCTGAATTGTCTTCTTGTGCTTTCCTCCACCTCGGGCCGCGGAAGAATCGTGTTGGGTAGCAACTGGAAAAATAGACGGGATCGATTATTCCATCTATTTTCCGAGCGAAGAGATAGGAGATAGGGGAGGAATGTCTTCAGCTCGAGTGGTTTGTTTTTGTTTTGAATACTCGAGTCATGCTATCAGCCGTTCTTCCAACTGTGCTATCCTTCAACACCGTTCTGCCTGCTCCCTAAACTTGGCGCCAACTGTCACAGGCCAGTTGGTGTCTGCTAATACTTGGCAGTGCTGCTAGTCAGGACCAAGCTGACGCAGGTGGCGACCATGGTATTTCACAAAAAGACAGAGAAACATCAACAGCTTAAATGCAACGTGCCTTATACTCAAATCTACAGTACCTGTATGTTAGTTTTTGTGTCCAACTTTTAATCTAGACTGAATGCACCAATGTTAAAGACAATGTTCGATTTAAATTGCACAGTAGACACACTAGGTTTATATCTTGGCAATCCATAATTACCACCTAAATATAAAACTTAAAAAAAAGGCATACTGAACTGCTTTTACATAAGGACCTTTAGTTTATACTGTCCACGATACATAGACTGTACAGGAGGATGGAAAAGCAATTCTGTAAACATCTTTATCTCAAAAGTCAAGATCAAAAGTTTTGATTTGAAATGACAGAAAGATAATCTATGTAATTAAAACATGTAAATGTCAAAAAAAAGCATCTATCTACTACAACCATGTCTACAGCTATGCACATGGCAACATCCAGACAAATACTACTTACGTATCATCACGCCCTGTCTGTGAATGCAGATCACTTTTACTATGCTGAACTTTCCTATATCATCTCTGCTCTGCCTGCGTACCAGGATCACTGCTGCTCTCCGGCTTCCTCCTGCTAAACTGTGGATGGGAGCGGCGCTCTGGGGCCCTGGTCCAGAGTTAATTAAGAGCTCAGGGAGGAGCCCCCCCCCCCTCCACGCATGCACACACACATGGCAGCCAGCTGGAGCCAGCCTCAGATTAGACTCCCAGGGACAGCAGGGATGAACGCGCGTACCCAGATACATCAACATGTATACACAGGCTTAAAGCGTGCACTCCAAAAACACAACGCGCAATTAGTTTGGGCATCCTCTCTCGTGTGCATGTGTGCACAACGCTGAGTAGGGAGGAAGGCATTTAAATCACTGACTCCCTTCCTGTTTGGCTAGAAAACCCAGGTTATGTAAGGAGTCATAAACGCATAGTGATAAGCGACCTCCTACCCATAGTTCATCTCTGCAGAGGTATGCCCTGCCTGAGGCTGGGATGAATTCATCAGGTCAAAATGAACTGGGAATTAAACTGGAAGACCAGCAGACAGGGAGTATCAAGAGAAAGTAAGCTTTTCTGTCATTTTACATTCTCCGGCTTAACTCTGAGACGGACACAACCACCCCGGAGCAACGCCGCCATTCCTTTGTGAAGCTGTCACTTTACTGCTCGTCTATTTGTCTCGATGAATGAATGCTGTGAGGAAGACGGTACTTCTAAGATGCCGTCAGACAACACCACATAGTGTTGTAAATAGATTGGCTCATTAGCTAAATTAGTGTGTGTAACAGGAGTTCTGTGAAACTTAAGCTGGACATATGTTCAGTACAGGAGAAAAAGTTCACTGGATTTTGTTTTTCGGAGTTCACATTTGCTGTTGTATATTTATACAGTCAGGTAAGATTAAAAAAAACACTAGGCAATATTCATAATTTATTTTATTTTTAGCCCTGTTAGCTGATCTCACAGTTTCCAGGCAAGTATCAGAAAGAAAAGCGCTGTGTGAGAACAAACAGTGTATGGGAATGTGTATGTTTGTGTGTGTAGCCTATTACTCATACATCCCAGTAATAATCTGATTAGTGGAGCTTTACCAGTCAGTGTTTAGGACTGGTTTCATCTACACATGATATTCTAATCAGGGAGACAACTAAGCTATTCAGCACTGACTGAGAGAGACACCAAAGCTTGCAAACAGGCCACCAAGACTTAATTGCAGGGGGGGGCAACTTGACCTGTGTGCACATTTTAAGAGAAGGGCTCCAGTATCCATAAGAAATATGTCACCTCCTTTGTGATCATGTGATGTTGAAAACCACAAGCTGTCCCATCAGGATAAGGTGAGCATCCATGCTACTTAAGTCGGAGTCTCATATTTAGCCATGACCCAGTTCCTCATTTTTTGATTTGGCAGGAAGAAGGAGATCAGGAGACGCCACGCCCCTTTATATAGAGCGTGGGAAGTGCATGTACAGGCCGAACCAGGGAGTGTCACCACTTTCACACAGGCAGCCACTTACTCACCTGATCTGCTGTGGAGTGTCACAGAGACAGACAGACGGACAGACAGAAATCTAATACCACACAGTGCATAAGGCTTAGAGAGGACAAAACGCCTCTGAGCCTCGTTGTCAACAGTCAACAGAGTAACCTGACAGCGGCGCAACAATAACCGAAAGGCCGCTCCATCAACATTCAGGGACAATGAAAACAGAAAGCTTCACAAGAGCTCAACTCTACTAATATTATACAAGGATCTGATTCAATCCTGATGGTTCCCCTCAGTTTGTGAGCTGGGAAATAGCAAGTCACAGCACTGACAATGGCTGGTTCAGGTTACGTCTTTACTTTATCGACTGAGCTGCAAAAACAAGGAAACTAATGCAGAAAAAGTTCATAAACTCCAGACACACAGCCCTGATGAGAGTGGATTACAACTGTGTATGAAACAGAGAGTAGCATAGTGGAAAAATCTGTTATAGTCGTTGAGCCCAGTTGTAAAAAAAATGACTTTATATCTCCTCTATAAAATAAAAGTGTCCTTATCTAACCTGAGCAATGACTAACCTGGACGCCACAGCTTACACTCCTAGTATAAAAGTCCATCTGGGAGCCATGAAAACAGGTTAATTAACTGTGACTACACTATAGAGGAGTGTAGCGAAAGTTAGCACATGCTAAGAATGAATCTGAAAAACAAGCAGCTATGAAAGGAGAAAAAAAGGGGGGGATTATACTGAGTACTTTCCTAAGCTCTGAGCCAAACTGCTTATTTATTTCTGCATTAATTAACTTTCTTTGGCCATAAAGCTCTTTGTAGTTGGTGTCCCCCCCCCCCCCCCCCCCCACAGCTCCTTCACCAACTCCCTGCACAGCCTGGCATCTCCCACATCACTATAACAACCACGGCTGTAATGCACTACAATAACCCCCTCTGGTCCTATTTCAACCATGCACACAGGAGGGAGGGAGAAACAAAAAAATCAATGCAACTGTAATGTGATCCAGGAATAATCTGAATAATTTAGAGGAATTATTTTATTACTCGTGAGTTAAATCGGCAGCCAGTGCGGAGCAGATGGATAAAATAAAAGCTTTGCTCACCCTGCTCATCGTCGCTGATGGTGTCCTCCTGACCTTCTCTCTCTCTCTCTCTCTCTCTCTCTCTCTCACATCAACAGGAGCAGCTGTTTTTGTTGTTCAGCCATGGTGAAGTCGCCTGCGTTGCTCTGAGGTCTCGCCGCCTCGCACTCTCCTCGTCCTCCCGTACAAAACATGTCGCGTACAAAAAGCCAGCCCCCCAAGTCCGCTTTCCTTTGCTCACCGGTCACCCCGCAACATATCGAGACAAACGGCTTGGCTTGACTTCTTAACCCGCCGCCACCACCACCAACACTCGGCTAGCAACTTGAGCTAGCTCACGACCTCACTTTGATAAACTTCTTGTAAATTGCGCAAGCTCCGCCGGGGCTTTACCCTTCAATTTCCCTTTCGCTAACCGGCATAACCTGATAGCAGACAAGCAAGAGCACAACATAAGTACGGACTCGTGATATCTTCCGTAGCAGCTCGAGAAAGGCTCACATATTCGCAGTTAAAAGAGTCTTTCTTGGAGGATTGAGCTGGCGAGCATCATCAATGCACTTGTTGCAGTGTTTGCGGGGGGCGGGGCTTCCAGGAGGTTACGATCGAGGTTACTGGTTGACCACAGCGTGACCACCGGGACAGCCAATCACGAGTCGAGTCGAAACGCTGCCCGTATGGCCACGCCCACCGCTTAGCCGCTCTTCATTGAAAGAAAAAAAAGAGAGAGGAGAGACAATGAAGCTCCGCATTTCCTGCGTTTGTTTGAAGACAAAAAAAGACTGGACCTTCCAGTTGCACTTCCTCGTGTCATTACATTACGTCAGGACGATTATTAACGTCTCGGGTATGTGTGTGTGTGTGTGTGTGTGTGTGTGTGTGTGCGCGCACCCATCCCCAAATACCAGAGGAAGAGACTGGATGACTGGGTGAATGCTTTCTCTTTATTATAACACAACAAGCAACCAAGCGTAGAAAACAAACACAAAGGTGAGTCAATTATAGCTTGTGACAAATCTTCCTCTCATTTATGACCCCTCATTGAGCTATAATTACATGTTTTTACCCCACCACAAAACTTGATTTGTTTAACCACACACATACAATAGAAGAAGTAGGAAAGTTACTTTTTAGAAAGTATAAGCAAAAAAACTGTGACTATTTGTATGTTCCTGAGTAGTTAATCTATAACAATAAACTGAATTTTATAGGGTATATATATATATATATATATATATATATATATATATATATATATATATATATATATATATGTGTGTGTGTGTTAATCAGCAAATTATCAATAGCAATCAAATAAGTACAAAGTTTAAGTTGAGTAAAAAGTACTTAAAGTTACATTAAACCATTATAGAGTCCAAGATTAAAGTAAGGCTGATCTCTCCTCACTGATTTCTGTTATTTAAAAACATTTTTAACGCCAGCATTTTTAAAGTAATCGTGCCTATTTTAAGTGGCAAAGATCAAGAATCCAGAGAATGTCGTGTCATCATCCTCATCAGCAAAAAGCCCATTGAACAGCTCACCGCCAACCACCTGCAGCCACACCTTGTCCCCCATGTCCAGGTGCAGCACAGCGCCACCTGCTGCCTGATCCTCGCTGCTCTGGTAGTTATCCGTGGTGTGTATGATCTTTGCACCGTTCTTCACCAGAGCCACTTTCACATTTCTGGAGAAGACGGTGATGTGGTAGGTGAAGAAATAGGCTCCTGCTGCGGAGCATGTGAATCTTCCCGTCTGTGGATTGTAGTGATTCTGCTGATTGTAAATAATCTTGTCAAACCGGATCGGTGCATTGGCTGCTGGGAGTTTAGATACTGCTGTGAGTCCCACGGAGAAGGCGCTTTTAGAAATAACAAATGCATCTCCCTTCTCGCCCCTGTCACCTTTCTCTCCTCGACTCCCTCTGTCCCCCCGATAACCAATATTTCCTTTGTGACCTGGAACACCAATCTCTCCCTTAGGTCCAGGCCTGCCAGGGGGTCCCAATGGTCCCTGAATACCTCTATCACCTCGAAGGCCAATTTCCCCCTTCGGACCCTCTGGTCCAGGAGGCCCCAAATCACCTTTAGATCCTTGGGGTCCAGGCAGCCCAAGCTCTCCCTTGTTTCCTTTCAGGCCAATAGGTCCTTGGACACCTTGGGGCCCCATTTTCCCAGGAGGCCCCCGTTCTCCATCATCTCCTCGTTTTCCTTTGAGCCCTGCTGGGCCAACCGCACCTGTGAACATCAAGCACACAATAAACTTCCCTATCGGTGTATCCTCAGTATTTGTTGAGTTTGTAATACCGATAAGGTAGAACAAATATATGAATCAGTTGAGCTAAAAGGATATGAAAATAAAGTGTATACTGGTAGAAATAGATATTTATTGCGAAGATACTTACCAGTTTCCCCTTTTTCTCCTCTGTGACCATCCATGCCTGCTCGGCCAGTAGGACCAATTTCACCTTTTAATGGATGATTCATAAAAGAATATTACAAACTGCAAACTTAAAGTTAAGACATATAGAAAATGGGCATAAAATTAAGTTCTAAAGTAAAGGTTTTCACCTCAAAACTTACCCTGATCACCTTTTTCACCTCTGAGTCCATCTCTGCCGTCTCTTCCAGGTGCACCATTGTGTCCAGGGTCCCCTGGGATTCCAGGGTATCCACAAACACAGCCTTTATTTGGGGTTTCTTCCTGTGCGACACACCTGGCCGTCAATAGAAGGAGCAACACGGTGAACGTAAATCTCATCTTCAATTTTGTACCTGATGCACCCGTCTAACGAAACTAATATCCCACTGTGCAAAAAATGTCAGCGCGTAGTTCGCCTCATAACCACATGTACAACTCAAATGTGAACATGGTGCAATGAATCTCTTTAAATTGTGCTCAAACACCAACCAAAGAAAACACAAGCTGGACAAGAACTTTGGACAAGAGTGACCTCAGTCCTCAAAGTCATTTCATTGGTCTGGCTGTGTTTTTGGCTTACTTATTGAGTGTGTCAGTTACACATCACCTATGCCCCTTTAGAAGCTTTTCCAGTCTAGCTGAAGCTAATAATAAGCATAGAGTCAGAGTGTATGCAAGGGCTAAATAGTTTCTCCTGTGCTACCCTCCTATACAGTGAAGCAAACAGGATATTAAAGTTAAGCAAATGATTAGATGCCGCCATTACATATGTGCACGGCAGGATTTTAAATTGAGCAATAAAAAAAGATGGCATTAAGAATGGATGCCTTAGAATAATATTAACTTTTGTTGTCCAAGATTTAAAGGACAGCACCGTAATGGCCTCTGTTTAGTCATTCAGTACTGATAGCAAGCTAAAATGTTAATTCATGCATGCTTTTCTCATATGTGCTCTTTAAAATGCCAACAGTCAAGAACAATTGACCCCATAAACTGGATCATTGACATAAAATGTGACCTTTCGTGGTACAGAGCCCAACCCCACCTCACTAGAAATCCTTAAACAAACGTCTCTGCTTATCTTAATGATAGTGTCCCTGAGATGTTATCTGCCGGTTTTAGTTTTAACAATGTTTAGAGTGGATGTTTGGTCACTGAATTTACATAGGCTGGTAAAATTATACAAAGAAATATATCTATATCTATATCTATATATATAAACTATCCTTGAACAGCAATACGATATGTGTTTTAGAAGCACTGTGGTATTAGTGGCATTTTTGGTGACTCTCCTGTTTTTGCTTCATCCTCCACAAAGCTAAGCTCAGCTCTTACACAGCATTACTAGACCAGCTAGGGATTTAATATATCACTGAAGGTCACTCAGCAATCCAAAGGTTTTCTGGCACGCAGGGCCGAATCAAGACTAACTGGTAGAGGAGCCGTCATCTTAATCATTATGCCGAGCTCCTGCCTCTTTATTAGATTGCGTACTGTGAGGAGATACAGGAGGGAGGGGCGCAAGGGAGGAGCTGGAACATAAAACCAAGATAAGGAAAAAAACAACCTACAAGGCTCTGAGCACACAGCGTACAACGCCGACTTCCGAGCTATTAAGATACCCAGCTCACGTTACACACACGGACACAAATACATGTTCACATACTTTATTTTTTTTCAATAATTCTTCTCACAAGCCTCCAGATATAAATATATTTCAAAAATATAAACATGACAATACATACAAGTGCACATTCAAGCAATGTCTTTACCTGGCACCAGAAATGGAGACTGTCATACATGTTGGCTACTGCACATTTACTTGCTTGGGACACAAAATGGACGCATCATGGACAAAGATGTAATCTAACAAACAAATGACAAGGGCATGGCTCAGAATGAGTGAAACTCATTTATAATTCGAGGCCAATATATCAGGACCCAGTCTCTGTAGTCCCATAACCAGGCACAACGTGAGGTTGATTTGGTTACAGAGGATACTGCAACGAGTCTTCGGACAAGATAGCAGAGACATCGTTAGTCGTTGAGTCCCATTAAGTTTAAGGCTAAATAATTACACAGTTACAGACCATCTGAGAACAATAACCAATAAATGTATACATAAACACAAGTAAATAGAATACAACATGCTGTAACAGTATTTCAGATCGGAAATGTGTGTAACACTGATGGCCTGTTTTGTACAGAGATTTGAATCTTTAAAATTCTCTATAAGACTAAATTCATGTTAAGTTCCACATTAATCAGCTGGAGATAGAAAGTAAGAAAACAGAGTTAACAAAGCTAGGGAGGGAACAGCACATGACCAAAGGGAAGAGAGGAACGGGAACAGAGGTCTACAGCATTTGACATCATCATCAAGACAGAACATTGTTTGGGAAAGCAGCAGTTCCAGGGAAATCTGAGGTTAACATGTCAGGTGCTACAAAGGTTATGAACGTTACAACTTTTGTGGTATTAGTAGAAAATACAGTCTGGAAGCAGGGGGGGGTGGTGCAGGTTAGCTAGTAAGTGGTCTACATGATCTGACGGTGCATACCGTAGCCCGTCATACCAGACTGGGAAGCTCCGCGGTTGCTGCCCATCTGCAGGCCGATCAAACTCTGGCCTTGGCGGAGCTGCTCTTGACTGAACTCTCGTCGATATCCTTGGGCTTTCCTAGATGAGTACAAGTTACACGGTGAGGTAGGGGAACATCATGGGCGTACATTTGTGAAGATATTACAGTGAGCTCTCTCTTTACCTGTGAAACCAGTCTCGGTCTCCTCTGTAATGACCATCATCTTTAGTGACTGCCACACTCCCCAGAGACATAAGGGTTCTTTGCACTGCTGCCATGTCCTTTCCTATCACCAGAGCAGCAACAAAGGATAATGTTGTCATGATGTGTTGAAAACGTGAATGAATGTATCACTCCGGCAGTACATAAGTAAGTAAGTAAAATCACCTTCCCAGAGGTCCACGGTTTGAAATATATCAGTGGTTGTGACTCCGTAAGCTTCTGCGGCTTGCAGGAACTGAGAGATCTTCTCCATTTGTTTGAAGGCCATCTGTGTCTCTGGAATCTTCTTGATAGGCTCCTTCCCCCTTGGATAAAGGCTGTTGATAAGCCTACAGAGGATCTGGGACAAATAGAGAGCAGAAATGTGGCTTGATCATATCAAACTGACACCCCGAACATACCAGAATGACAGCTGAGAGTCCTATTTGTCATGCTTAAAATACCATAATTATGTTTGCTGAAGCTTTTCCCATCTTCCCATGTCAATTTCTACATCGGCCAAATAAAACTATCATCCTTCAAGGGGCATAAAATGCATTTAGATTTAGCTGTGCAAGCTGATAACATAAATAATTGTAGTAGCTGCATTGTTATTTGTTGTTGCAGGAATTGATATATCTGCCTGGTCGAAGATGGATTTCTCTGAGTGATTTCTTTACCATTAGAGTCAGCTGGAGTCTCAAGCAGGAAGATGTTGCAACGCCGTACAGGATGCATCTTATAATTGTTTTTTAATTAGGCGTTATGCTTCACAATTTCAGTGTGGAGACAGAGGGGCTTTCCATCACAGGTTGTCAGAGTGACTCAGTACAAAATTTCACAACAGACCACAGCAGTGCAGTTAGCTGTTTAAAATTCACTGGTTGCTGAAAATGATTTTTCAATAAGGCAAAACACAGTAAACGCAGCCCTTTTCTATCAGTTGGACTCCTCGGTCCTCCTCCTCCTTTGGTCTGTTGCTCAGATTACCAAATACGATGTCTCAAAACTGTAAATTCCCACCAGTATTATTGACTGAAACTGTGTATATGAATCCGCCTGCTTACTTTAGCCACTATTCCTCTTTAAATCTGCCAGAGCTTGTATATCTGATATAAATAATTCAATAGTAACTTCTATTTTGAGTACAGGTACAGCAGCCACTCACTGTCCCATCCATCAGCCATTTCTGGAAGCTCTCTCTGCCAGGCTGTGGCCTGTCCACGTTTCCCCCACACTGTGCGATTATCCAGTCCACCAACCGCAGCTCCAGGTCTGGGTCATACTTCTGCTCGATCTTCTCCTGGACCTCTCGGCTCAGTCCATAGCTGGGCCCTCTGTTCGCCATGGCAGCTCTGGTATATGTCGCGTGTAGCCTGAAGAAAACAGATGGTACACATGAGGCTGCACTGTAACTAAATTATACATGTTTTTATAGCTGTTGTAGTATATTAGAAACTATTTTGTAGCCTGGTTAAATGAATGCAGAATAACCACTTTTTTTCCTGGAATAAAAATCAACATTATATCTTTATCATAAACCATCTGAATGTTTGAAGAAAAGCTTAAAAATAGATTTTAGTCTCCCTTTACAGCTCAGCTCAGCAGTCAGGCGCATCTCTGGAGGACGTAGCAGTGAAGGGTGTGGTCCCTGGCTGCTGTCCCGAGCAGGGACAAGCCCTCTTATTGCTATGGTAACGGTCAAGCCCGTTTCCGGCACGCTGTGAGCAGTGATGCGCTGGAGGAGACGGTGGTCCAAGTATGACCTCCAGTAGACAGTTACCATGGCACAAATTAAATACCGTAGTGTATTTTCAGAAAGTTTGGACTCTTACAACTCATGCATTCATACAACGTACACCAGGTCTATATTTAGTTTAATTAAATGACGTCAGTCCCTCGTGCCGCATATAAAAGATTTAATTCTTCAGTTGATTGTCTTCAATGGATCTTTTGTTGGGAGCAGTTCTGTTTTAAATTCACTAAATTCAAACAAAGTCCCGCCATCTAATGCCTCGACATCACATTGCTACGCATTCTGCAGCTTTTAAAAAAAATCAACATTTTACAAACCCAAAGGCAACTGCGCAAAGCTCACGCACAAGCTGCGACACTGCACCGGTTTGCACAAACATTACATATAACGTGTCATGCAGTCAAAGCAGTTTTATTAAATAAAGACTAAGCGCACTTACTAAAAGAGGAGAGAGGGAGAGCGGTCAGGTTTTGTCCGTGTCACAGTGTTTCAGTTCCGCTGAGCTGGGCAGGGCTGAGGATGCTGAACTGCAAAAGCATCCATGAAAGCGCAGCACAGGCGCGTCGGGCCAGGCTGAATCGAGTTTGTCCGGGAGGGGCGAGTCACTCGTTTTATATGCCAGCTCGTCCAGGAGGGGTCCCTAGAGACTCTCGACACGGAATGCGACGTGACACCGCTTCCGGACGGTGGTCAGTGCAATGCACGGTCAGCTTTAAGCAGCATGAAGTGACCCCTCAGCGAAGCGAGGCGCATGACCGTACTGATTTCATTTAATTCTGTAGCCTGAGATTGGAAGTTAATACTGAACATTAAACCATGCACACGGTGCAAAAAGCTCCCCTTTCCCTCATGAGAACTGGTAGATGCTCAGTGGATTTTTGTCTTTCCACCCTTTAGATTTATTGTTGTCTGTTTGGGCAGTGTCTAAATAAAGTTTCACCAATAAGAACCACTTCTATTCGCTCACTAAGTTATTATTTTCTTCTTGGTGGACCAATGTTCAAGTGAAATGCTGTATTTTACACAACTAGAACACAAGATGTGGATTACTTACGAAGCACTAATGCTAACCAAAGATCTGTGCTGCAAAAATATGCTTCACGTCTTTTCTATGCACAATGCCTTTATGCACCATTGTGTGCTCCCATAAATTGTATTCGTTTTGACACAAAAATGACTTACTACATGGCTCAACGGTGTGTTAAAGGTCACTGCCACAGTAAAGTGGGCCTGAGACAGTTAAGTGGTCGGTTTTGGCCCATTGAGCATAGTGCAGCTAGTGGCCAATTACATGTTAATAATCAACAGTCCAGTGGCTTCATTCAGAAGGCCTCTCTGTGGCTAAAGGCCAACAGGTACAGAGGAGTCATGTAACAAAATGGTTCTGCTCACAAAAATAAACCTCACATGGCTGCAGCCTACAGTGCTTCACGATTTTAAGTCACTCCGTGGTTTTAAACCTGGAGAAATGTGCTTGTCTGTTTACTCCATCTGGAGTAAACGCCCTAATTTTGAAATCCTCTTTCTAACCGGTTTAGTAATCGTCGTGAGATTTATAACTTTGATAAGACGTCAAGTACTCGAGTGTGTTATAATTTAAAATTGGTGTGTGTAATATAACTCTCAATTACTTCCAATTGTAAATACGTCTAAAACTTAGTATATATTTATAATGTGTACATTTCAATATCAACAGCACCCCATCTTAATTCATGAAGACAGTTACTGTTTGTGTGAGCTGATTATGTCGTGTTAGTGTTAGTTAGTTAGTTGTGGTAACAGACTGAGACCTGCACTCTACTGTGCAGAAGTTTTATTGGCCAAAATGGGTGAAAAGTGATTAAAAAAGGCACAGGAAAACTATTTGTCTAAGTAAAGAGGGATGGGAAAACAGTCAAACAATAAGAACAGCGGCAGAGACAGCAGCAACGGCAGACCTAATAAAGGCCAACATAACACTCCATACAACAACCTGGTACACATAGAAATGCAACCTGAAGATATAAGGGAACAGCGAGTAACAGCTCCCTACCAAAGTAGTTTACACTGTGATGGCATGTTGAATTGAGAGATGAAGTATGGGGAGGAGAACAGATGGATAAAAGGTCATATTTGGCAGACAAACATGCCATTGTTTGGTAAATTTCTTGAGGGTTGGCTTTCCAGTAAACAGTCCTTCTTTCTTTATCTCAGCAACCTCTCAAGCTCATTCCCCCGTCTCTTACTCAGACCAGAGTCGTCAGCTTGTCTATGAGATCGTCAATAGTGTAGACCATGAGCTTGATGTCGTCCTTTTCGGACATGCGGTGCTGGCCATGCCGCCGAAGGATGACATCCACATCAGGGCTGAGGACGCGTTCCGCGACCTGCATGGAGATGTGCCAGGGGACATCCTCATCTTTGAGCCCGTGAATGAGCCGTACAGGACAGGTGATGGGGAGGGGACTGTGGAGCACGCAGTGATTTTCTGCTTCTCGCAGAAAGTCCATGCTAAACTTGTAGTGACCCTCCTCTGAGTGTTTGGTGGGCACTGTCCACACCCCCTTCTCCTCAAACTCCTTGCGTGTCTGCGCAGTCAAACATGGACAACTCAGAAAAACATGCACATCAAAATGACTGCAAACCTTCAAACAATATATGTGATATTATATGTGTTGCTACCTCCAGAGGAAGAGAGTTGAACGATGTGACAATATGATCAGCAGCAGTAGAGATGCCCACGAGTGCTGCAGTCTTCTCTGGTCTCGCAATGGCTGCTAAGAGCATGAGCCAGCCACCTATACTGGAACCTACCAGTATCTGCAAGTAGACAAAAACACCACAAACAGACAGCCAATCAATTGATTAATACAATAATTGTCACGAAGAAAAAATGATCCCTGCAGTGTAATCATGATGATGGTGCACAGATGGTACCACAAATGTGGTAACACACCACCATCTTCTGGACAAATGGAGGAACATGCAATAAAAACTTGAGATGGAGATTGAACGGTTTGAATTAATTCCAATTAAATAATTGATTCTGATGTTTGACCCGATTAAAACTTTTTTTTGGTTATTTGTGAAATGGTCAGTGAAAAATCTGGTTCTAAATACGTTTTATAGTGTTAATTACATTGTTTATTCTTTGTAAAGCCAATCTTTATCACCATATATAATGAAATGACAAACATGTGAAGCCTCCCTCCCTTCTTATTTCACTTGGATGTTTGAGCATCACTGTGCAGAATGATATACAGTAGTGTTTGATACTAGACTGCTCATTTCAGTATCTCTCTGCTCACCTCAAACCTGTGTTGAACAAGCGGATGTAGCAGCAGGGTTTTGTGACATCAAAACTAGTTTGCACTAAACTGTTTAAACTGAAATTTTACTTTTATTACTTTTAGGTAATTGTTGGTGGAACAACCATATCAGACACAAGTTATTATTCAAAGCAGAGTATTTTTATGTCTTAAAATAGACCAACCAGCCATAACATGAGGTACACTTGTACAATCCAAAGTGATTCAATACAACAACCATAAGTTCAGATTTTATCATTTTTTGTTGACAGTGTCAAAGAGGTATTAATTTTACTATTATATTGAGGTGTTTCTAATGTTATGGCCCTCTCATATATGTAAATGGTGTGGCCAAAACATTCAAACTCAATATAAAAACAGTTCAGCTTAAAACTACTGCAAACGCTAACCTCAATAGTGTCAACAAAAACTGAAACATTATGAGCTTCATAAAAGTGGAATTTATGGCAGGCTTGTTGCATTGGATCACAATGGACAAGTGTACTGAATGTTATGGCTGACTAGTGTATGTTGCACTAATGGATCTACAGCCAGAGTTAAACATTAATATAATATTTAAAATATCTATGCTTGCAAAATAGAAAGGTTAATCTTGAAGGTAACAAAGATAAGCAACCGTGAAACATTATATTCTTATAATAGAACTGACAGTATTGCACAGGAATTAATAAATGATGAGCATCAGAGCAAGAAGTTCTCTGATCCAGATTCACGTTCCTATTGAGCAAAGATTGATCATTGATGATCACTAACTACCGGTAACTTGCAAAAGAACACAACCCTAAGAAATATTTACCTGTGGCCCCTCTGCTAACTCATCCAGTACGAAAAGGACATCTTTTTTCCAGGTACCAATAGTTCCTTCTGCTAGCACCCCCTCTGAGGCCCCGTGTCCTGTGTAGTCAAACCTGGGAACACATAAATAGAACAGCCCATGGCCATGAGTATCAGAGGGGAACACAAAGGCAAGCCACGAGAGGCCACAGATGTTAAGTTAAATTAGATTTTTCTGAAGACATTGTTAGGATGGTAAATCAGTTATATACTAAATGGGATCAGGCCTTTGGAGTGTTCAGTATAATGGAGTCATGTCGTTTATATCCAGTCATCTCAGGAATGGAGGCTTTGCAGGATGATGAGAGGTTTGTAAGAGATGGAGGCATTTCTAAAATACTGAAATGATTCACTGACAATTATGAAAAATGTAAGGAAAAATTGGATTCAATTATGTCCTCTCAAATTTATTAATCATCTTCAAATTACTGATCAGAGCTCTTTCGGGTCTACTGAAATCATTCTCAGTGGAAAAGAACACTACATGTTATAACATATATAAAGTTACATAATAACACATTTTGTGCCAACAAAATCTACCCCGCAAATCCACTATAATTTATTTTGTGTGTACTGTCATCTTGAGGCACTTGGAAACAAAATCAGACAGCATTCTTTAAAACAGACACAGTTTAATCTATTCATAATCCATTCATTTCCAGCCGTGTCTTTATTTACCAGTGCCACTGAATGCATTGTTAATTATATAGTGACTAAGTCTCTTCAGTGGCGGTCCCACCAAAATATAACTATTCATTATCTCGGTCAGACATGGACATTAAATAACAACAACTTAAAACCTGTTTTGCTTTGCTTACTTGTGCTTCTCTTCTTGTCATTGCATTAAGGCTGTAGGAGTCTAACTGTTGGTGTGTGATGGGTGCACACGTGCATCTTTTCCTGTCTCTGTATTTTACTGTTGCTCTGCGCAGGATCACCTGTATTTTATGAGTTTAATTGGATTTATTGCAAAGATTGTATTGTTGTATTATAGTTATTCTGGATTATTCTGTTTTTTTGTGTCACTTCTTAAAGATGACAACCAAAAGTATGGGCACCCAGGACCAACACAATGCGTATGAGACAATTACCTGACCTACTGTCTAAACATGGTGCGTTTGGGTGACTTACCTAAGGTATGAGTGTCCTAGTGACCTACAGAACTCCTCCAGCGATTCAGCTTTCTGTCCATTCATGTTGGAGCCATAACCAGGGAGGAAGACCACACCTGGACTCTTCCCCTTCACCCTCCTGTAGGCCAGCTTTGGGAGGTCTGGTCTTGAAGCATACTGAACTGTGGACTTGTGTCTCCTGTGTCCTGGTTGTAGTAGAGTACAATGCGTTATTATTAAGGCAAAACATGTCACGTGTATGATTCAACGCACGGTATATTAGCCTAATTATATAAACAACTTTGCTGAATACAATGTCACGCCCAGTTTTAAAGGCTAAGCCTTCTCCTGACGCAAATTGGAAATCCGCACGTGTACTAAGGGAGACGGCGTGGGTGCTTTTGCATGTGTACAAACATACAAAGCGTTTAAGCACAGTTAAACATCTGAGTTGGGCTAATTCGTGTCGAAGTGGTTTAAAAAAATACCACGAGAAGCAATGTACATGGCGCAAAACAAGCGTTTACAAGCCCTACATTTTCAAGACGACGCAGTCTGTGTGCGCCACACCCCCTCCTCTGCGTTTAAATACCCTGGTATTATACGCGAGCCTTTTTAAAATGAATTCTGCCCCGAGCAGAGACTCGAACAAACCTTCCAGACTCTTTGAAGACAAAGCTGCAAGCCCTCCATTACTTAATATCTGTGAAAGTCCTCTGCGGCAGGACCTCAGCGCGACGGCAGCCATACTGCTCCGCGACCCACTGAGGATTTTGGGGGAAGTATCGCGAGAGTAGCGCCACCAACTCTCGTTTACTCGCAGAGTAAACTACAGAGTAGCTCATTACAACACAGCTCCAGCACGGCGCAGTGGAGGAAGTACTCAGATACTTTGAGTAAAAGTAGAAATACTGTGGTGTAAAAATACTCAGGAACAAGTCAACAACAAGTCCTGCATTCAAATACTAGTTTAACTTAAGGAGAAACCTACTAATTATGCACAACAATGACCTTTGTCAATGTTATTTTATTTAATTAGTGGATAAGAGTTACAGATACATAAATGTGTATCCGATATTCTAATGTTGTAGCTGGTCAAGAAGCTGATTTTGTACACTTTTGTACACTTGCATTACATCTTTTTTGCTTCAGTAACATGTTTCATTTTTCTGACGGTCGTCTGGGGATGAAAATGAACTTTTAGCTATCTCTCTGTATAATGCATCCGATTTCAAGTATTGAAATTCATGTTTATTGTACATGGTCCCTGTCAAATAAACTAAATCCTTACTGGTTTTGAGTGTTAATATGCACATTTGCCAATATGAAGTGAAAACCCTTTATTGGACTTAGATAATCTTCAAAAAGTGTTTTATACTTCTTTTTGACATTTTGTAGTGATTTAATAAGTATGCCTATACTTTATTTTACAGTAGCAATGCCACTCTGTGCTGTTACAAGTGAGAATCAAAATGGCTCCTGGGAATGTTATATTGTACTCCTATATGATATTATTGTTAATAATGTCAATAATTATGCATTAATGTGTAGGTATCATTTAAAAGTCATAGTTGGTTGAGCTACGTTTGTGTACTTACTATTGGTAATCTTATTCTATAACAAGGCATAATATTTTATAGTTCACCATATGTTTTGGTTGGATATTTCTTTTTGACATAAAGTTGAAAGAAGCAAAAAATGAAAATAAGAATCACTTTTATTGGATGGGTATATGTACACACACAAGGAATTTGACTTTGGTTACATGTTGCTCTCAATGTACATACAGATATAGACTAAAAAAACCCAACAACAACAACATAGAGCTTGAAAGGCAAACATAATTATAAAAACCATGTACATATAAAAGTATATATATATAAATATGTATATAAACAATAGCATTTGTAGAACAACGATCTGTTGGTAGTTCAAAGGTTGCTGAAATAAATATGACCTGTACAGCAGGGTGTATCATGTGCATGAGGTAGCTAGATATTACAGTATATACAGCATAAAAATGACAAATACTTAAATATCGCAGATAGATAACGCAGCAAACATACATTAAAATGAACCTCTAAGACAAAACCTGAATTTAAATTAACCCTGTGCTGAGAAATGAAACATTTGCAGACAAGAGATTAAAAGAAAATCAAGATGTGCACAAATAGAAAACAATATAAAAAGGAAAACAAACAAACAAACAGAATAAAATTGTTTATAGAAATAAGAAATAGAACTACAAATAGAGATAAAACCTTTTTTAATATATGTGCATTTAAATCAGGCTGTAGACAGTTGCACAGAATAGATATAGTGCTAATAGTGTGTTTATTCGTGTTTTTACATGCAGTTTATTTAGATTTAATATCATTTTACACGCGTGTAAATCCAGGCGTCCATCCACTGGTGTGTTTGGTGTACTGGCTAAGCTAAAGGAGGCTCCTCACTAACGCAGAGGCGGCTGTTATTTCGCTACCGAGGGAAGGGGGGGGGAACAATGTGAAGTTAAACAGGGCTTAAAATACGCGTGTGTGGAGACTATGATGAACGTATTGAAGGAAGTTGCCGCCGTGTTTGTGACTGTCATGTGAAGTGTCAGTTTGTAACATGACTCAGAGCGTCACAGGCGGAAGGTCACGGAGCAGCAGCACGGAACGGAAGCGGGAGTAAAAAGCCTATCCGCCATTGTGGAATATGGTAAGGGATATTCCAGTAAGACACCAGTCCGTTTTCAGATTTGACTGAATCTGTGGCAGGATACGGGACACATCGAGACTGACTGCCTTCTCCACAGACGCGGAGTCGCCGTTTGTGAGCAGCCAGAAGAAGAAGAAGAAGAAGAAGAAGGAGGCGATAGATAGAAAGATAGATAGATAGATCGTCGTCGGGGCTCCTTGACCAGACCACGGGGAGGGAAAAACGCCGCCTTGTAACCGTTACAGAGTGATCGGACAAGCCGAGAGACGAGCCAGGAAAGCACCGAAGAGCGGAGAAAGAGAGAGTGAGAGAGAGGCGGAGAGAGAGGGAGAGAGAGAGAGGGGAAGCCGTGGACAGTCTCACAAACAGCGATCAGTTTCGGTTCCTGGAGGATGTCTGCGACCACAGTCGATCAGGTTCGTGTATTGACAGCTCGGATGTGCTATAAATCATAGCCGTGCGGGCGACGTCAAACTTTGCCGACAACAGTTTGATCCGGTTCGGTTTTGCCGGATCAAACAGGCTAAAGGTTGGGGGGGGGGGGAGAAAAAAAGTCTTTGATATATGATAGCTATTAGCTGTAATGTAGGCCGACTGTAGTGCCAAACAACTCTGGCTGGAGCCGGTTGCCAATGCGGCACCGTTTAGTGGATGTCACCGCGTTTGACATCCGGTCAATAACGCGCAGCAACCTGTAAATGTTAACATCCCCCGGCTGATGGTTTAAGCTCGATCGTCTCTTACATTTCTGCATGTATCAGGATCCAGCCTGCTCTCTCTGTGTATCTGTGTGTGTGTGTGTGTGCTGTTTCCTGTCGTGATGTGACAACAGTCTCACCTCTTTTCCCTGTGCTGCCCATTATATTACAGAGACCTAAAGGACAAGGAAATAAAGGTAAGGCTTTGAACAGTGATGGGTAAATGATGCACGGACCCTCGTGTTAATATGTATTCCAGTTCATTTTAAACGAGCTAGCATGCTATCAGGATATTTAGTGATTGTACTATGAAGCTGCACCTTATCATTTATGTTGTCATTGTGCACGCTCCCTAATTCTTGCTCCCATCTTTTAGATTTGACATCTTCAGTCTGAATCTGTAACATATGATGATGTAGTCTAGTCACTTTACTCCTGTTTACACTGTAAAATAAATCAGCACTCAATGCACAGTGCAATATCTGTGGATATATAGCATGTAATAACTATTTATACAGCGACACTTCAACACATGTACATAAAATACTCGTATAAGAACATTTACACACATTTCTCATATTCTATTTTATTATATGTTATATTTTTATTCTGTATTTCTATATTGTATTTATTTTTTTTACCCCAATCCTTGTTAGGTAAAAGATTATTTAGATTAAATGCATTTTACATACATAAAATGTATAATATATATATAGCATAATATAATTAACTACCCTAGCTCCTCTTGTCCAACATGTTTTGTATTGTACTGTTGACCCTGTGTTATCTTACAAATAAACCTGAAACTTGAACTTGATTTAATGTCCACTCTCTCCATCCTCAGTGCAAAACGGATCAATGCATCAGAAGGATGGAGTGAATGATGATGATTTTGAGCCTTACCTAAGCGGCCAGACAAATCAGGTAACGTCCTACAGTAAAGCATAATATAGTTAATGTGTCGCCTCCAACTAGGCCAGTATTTATGTTATAACCTCATGTTACAGACATCTTAGTTGCCAAACACTCCTAAAGATGACACATGTTCCTATAACTCAAAACACAATCTATCTTTACTGTTCTTAACGTGATATCATGTCAAAATATTTTGCTGTTCTTTTTTAAAATAGTACATTAATTAACTGTCTCCCTGTGTCACACAGAGTAACAGCTATCCACCAATGTCTGACCCCTACATGCCTAGCTACTATGCTCCATCCATTGGTTTCCCTTACTCTCTGGGAGAGGCTGCTTGGTCCACAGCAGGAGACCCTCCTATGCCCTACCTAACTACCTATGGACAGATGAGCAATGGCGAGCCACACTTCATCCCTGACGGTGTGTTCAGCCAGCCAGGTGCCCTGGGAAACACCCCTCCCTTCCTGGGCCAGCATGGCTTCAACTTCTTCCCTGGCAATGCAGACTTTTCCACCTGGGGTACCAGTGTCTCTCAGGGTCAGTCCACGCAAAGCTCAGTCTACAGTAACAGCTATGGTTATGCCCCCAGTTCACTGGGTCGGGCCATCACGGACGGACAGGCAGGTTTTGGAAGCGACAGCCAGCTTAGTAAAGTTCCGGTGCTGAACAGCATTGAACAGGGAATGACAGGGTTAAAACTTGGTACAGACATGGTGGCAGCTGTCACCAAAACCGTGGGCTCACCCCTCGGCGGCACAGCAGGTATGAGCAGTATGGCAGCCAATAGCCTCCCTCCGTCTGTCAGCTCGTCCGCACCTAAACCTGCCTCCTGGGCAGCCATTGCCAAGAAGCCGGCCAAGCCACAGCCCAAGGTCAAACCCAAAGCCAACATGGGGATGGGGGGAGGTGTCACCATTCCCCCACCCCCGATAAAGCACAATATGAACATTGGTACTTGGGATGATAAGGGCTCACTGAACAAGCCCCCATTAGCTCAGACTATGATGCCCCCGCAGCCTCTGGTGCAGCAGCCTCTCCTTGCTCAGCACCAGCCCTTACTACAGAACCCGTTGCCCCCTCAGCCCCAACACCAACACCAACACCAGCCCCAACATCAACATCAACACCAACACCAACACCAACACCAGCCCTTCCAGCTCCAATCTCTCCAGTCCCCCCAACACCCCCATCCTCTGCCCCCTGGCCCTCCTCACCTCCACCTCTCCTCTCAACCTGGCCCACCACAGGCACTTCATCAGCAACAACCCCAGCAGCCTGGTCCACCCCCCAACCGTTGGGTGGCTCCCAGGAACCGGGGTGAGGGCTTTGGTCTGGGTGGGGGTGTCCCACTGAGTGCCTCTCCCTGCTCCGGAGAAGTACATCCTGTGCTGGAGAAACTGCGTGCCCTCAACAACTACAACCCCAAAGACTTTGACTGGAACTTGAAAAATGGACGTGTTTTCATTATCAAGAGCTATTCAGAAGATGACATCCACCGTTCTATCAAGTACTCTATCTGGTGCAGTACAGAACATGGCAACAAGCGCCTGGATGGTGCCTACCGCTCACTGGGCAACAAGGGGCCCCTGTACCTGTTGTTCAGCGTCAACGGCAGTGGGCACTTCTGTGGCGTGGCTGAGATGCGCTCACCGGTGGACTACAATGCCTATGCAGGCGTCTGGTCTCAGGACAAGTGGAAGGGCAAGTTTGAGGTGAAGTGGGTTTTCATCAAAGACGTGCCCAACAACCAGCTGCGACACATCCGGCTGGAGAACAATGACAACAAGCCAGTGACCAACTCCAGGGACACTCAGGAAGTGCCTCTGGAGAAGGCCAAACAAGTGCTTAAAATTATCGCCACTTACAAGCATACCACCTCAATCTTTGATGACTTTGCACATTATGAGAAACGTCAGGAAGAGGAGGAGGCTCTGAGGAAGGTGAGATAAACACACATATAAAGAGCCCTGTAAATAGCTTGTTTGTATGCATGAGACTGCTCAGTTAAGTTACCATCTAATTCAAAGGGAGGCTAACTTTCACTGAGTCACTGCTACAGGCTGTAGCCAGACTGTAATCAGCTGATCTTGTTCCACCTGCTCTTAGACAGAGGTTGTAACATCCTGCGGCTGAAAGAACAGTCTGGTGTAAATGGAAGTTCCGAGTGGCCTGTCAGCGGATTGACAGGCCGTCATTACTCATAAGCAGGTTCAGGAAACGCTGATACCTCATCAGCCATCTTGTGCTGTTGGGATTGCGATGATCTTGCCCAAGTGGAATTAGATGCATAGAGGTTTCCTGAAATAGCCCACATTCCTGGCATTCCATCTTTCAGACAAAGGCAGATGTAGGCTCTGATCTCCCTTTGAACGCCAAGCCCCTGTGCTCTCCACAGGCTCCTCATGCTTTATTAGTCTTTAACAACATAAGCCCTCGGCCTGCAAACCGGCTGCAACGTGCCTCGGAGTTGGTACAGTTTGCCTCAGATGTTCTAAAGGTTTGACAAAAGGAAAAAAAAAGTTTGAAGATTCAAAATGCACGATCACATTTGTCTGCGCACGGTTTGGCAAAATTACACAGTGTAACCCTGCGTCCTTTGAGGGGCAACTAAAATATGTTGCAGTGGTAATAACAGTGGTGTGCCAGAAATGTTAGTCTAAGTAGTAAAAACTCGGTGGGGTGCTGCTGTTGTGGAAAAACAGCACCAAAGGAGTCAATAACATGTTATCATTGCTAGCTTTCTGCTCGCATCCATTCTTAGATTCACCAGTATGCTAATCTAATTGCGTTCAGAAAACCCCCACGACCCGCTCCCTCCCTTTTTCTCCCTCTCCCCTACTGCTGGTTCTCCATTGATGCTGTATTGACTCCACGCTGCTGACCTTGTTAATATGCACTGGGTTACTTTCTCATAAATATTTCAAGTCAATGTTTTCAGGCTTCTGAAAACAACCTGTCAGTAGAAAGCCTGTTTCATCCTGCGTTGTGCAGGCGTTGCGCTGTGCCGCTTTTGTAGCCCTGACCTCCTACATGACAGGATCGGCCCAGCTGAGGCCTCACCCTCCTTCGCCTGACAAGGTTAATTGTTCTCTATTGTTTGGCCTGTCCTTCCCGAACTTTGAGAGGTGTCAAACCAGCACAGCTACCTGCACTATAACACCATCCCAAAGTGGTGTTGGTGTTTTTTTTTAAAGATAACTCTGTATCTAAATGTTGTTGCAGGATTATTAGCACAGCTAATTTGGCTAATTAGAGGTTAGCATCTTCCTCCTCCTTGATATACAGTGGTGTTTTTAGGGTGAATACCAGTCTGCTACAATGGTGACAGCTCCACCGCACCAGTAAAGATGTTTTTGTTGTTAAACGGGTTGATTTTTGCACCAGGAAGGAGTTTTGTTATCTGAAATCAAACCTAGCATCTATTCGGGCAGAAGATTTTATGCCAAAAAAGAAAATGTAAACATCACGGCAGTTTTCTGAAGAATTCATTAAACGGTCTAAAAGCATCGAATGAATTTGGGTAGGTTTCTGTCTCCAGAGCTACAGCCCAGTCTGAGAAGCCCTTCTGGGGATAGAGTTACACTGGGGGGGGGGCAGGGTCTCACAAGGCTTTTCCCAGACCACTGACATGGACACCCACTCCTCAAAGAGGACACTGTTCCACCTAAAAAAGAAAAAATGGCACAAAGAGTCCCTGGGTTGTTTTGACTTCCATGTTTTTTTTTCCTTCTCTAGGATTCTACCAACACTGTTGTGTCATTGATGAGAAACTGACTGTTAAACAGCATTCCTGTGTTTTTGTAATCCACGACACACACTTGAATATAAGTGAGTGTGTTGTGATTATTCTTGAAGTATGTCAGTTTTGCGTTTATCCACAAGACTGGCATCACTACTACGAGCTGAGTATAGTGGCTGCGGTATATATTATAATATAGTTGGCCTGCTAAACTCATGTTCTCTCTGTTTTTCTTTCTCTCTTGCTTTTCATTTCACTTATTTTAACACCAAACAGAGAAAACTCTATGTATGTGTACTTGCAAGTACTATACTATTACTATAGGCGTGCCTAAAAATAAGATGTGGTTCTCATTTTAGAGGTTGTTTCCATCGGAGGGGCTCTTTAAATACTTTTTTTTGGCCATGTGAAAATCCGTAATCATAATTCTTACCCTTGCATGATTGTATGTGCCGTCTTTAGGTTATGTTAAATTGTGCTTACATTGGAATATAGTAACGTTCAAGACGAGATATCAAATATCATTTGGGTTTTCTGTGATCTAAGCTTCAAAATGTTTCACTGAAACCAGGTTTGGAAACCGTCACTTTCCACGGAGAACAGGAAGTCCAACTGGACAGTGTCATTATTTACAAAGGTTTTAGACTTGTGAAAAGACAGCTGTTCTCAGAAATTAACAGAAAAACCTGGGATTATTTTAGTAATGTTCACCCTTTTTGGTCTCTCCTGAGACGCCCACTCTGTTTTCCCACAGATTAATAAAAGCAATCCCCAGTTGACTGATGCTTTCAAGCCATGACTTCTCTTCGAGTTGCCTCAAAATAAAAACATTTAGTAAATCCAATGTGATTAATAACATTTGCCGGATGGTATGAAGGCGGATCGACGCAATAAAGGCATTCATTCGATACATCTCGTCTAAGAAGTGCAATCAGTATTGACTGCCTCCATGAATGATCTTTGATCGTCTCTGGCAGAAATATAATCGGCAGCTCTTCCCAGTGAGCTCTAAGCTCAAGTGTTGCATCTTCTAATGAAGTCGCAGTCTGTCAGAGGTCCCAGAATTCCTTGCTGTACGCCTGAGTCATTCCCAGCTTCACCTCAGAAATGAAATGCTAAATCCGTATCTGACAATATGAACTATTAGCAAAAGAAGCTATTTATCCCCTGAATGTGAGGCCAGGGGTGTAGTTCTGATGCTGCACTTTCTTTGCTGCTGTTTATGTCTGTTTGTGTCCCTTGTTTCTCGCATCCACTGATGATCTTTTTTTTCCCCCCCTTCTGTTTTTTCTCTTGCCAGGAGCGCAATAGAAATAAACAGTAACCTTCAAGCAAGCTCTCTGCTAGAACTGCAACACTAATGACGTAGGACCTTAAATAAAAATTTGCCTAACCACAAAGGAGGAAAGGCTCTCACAATCTTTCCGCTGAAGATGATAATGTATCTGAACACTTGAACATGACAATAGATGGACTCATCTGTATCCGTTGAACTGGTGCATCAAAACCCTGTGTTCCTGTCTCACGAGAAAAAGAACGTAACCCACTTTGAAAACTCTGTCTTTAAAGCACTTTCAGTCCTCCTAAACAGCCTCTACCAATACCCTTAACTCTCTCTAACTCTGTGTTCTTCTTCGTTGATTTTGTTTGTGAGCAACTAACTGACTAACCAAAGTAGTCAGAAGATTTCACCGGGCTTATTTGTAATTTTTGTAACGCCTCAAATGTTTGGGATATTGGTGAGCTTCATCGGCTTCCCAAAGAGAATTAAAGATGATATGTACGAATTAATCTTATACTTGAATCTGTATTCAGCCGTCTGATCCTCCTCAGACAGAGGTTTTGGATGATTGACAGTTGGGACGAAATAATTGGGAAACAGCCACAATCATGCCAATCATAGGATGTATCCTCCCCCTACCTGTTCCCTTCCTTTCTGCATCTGTTTCTGTGTACCAAAAGATAACAATTATGCAGCAGGCTGGCAATCACCGGCCAGTGCACATCTTTGTTGATTTCTCTCTTGTGATTCTGTCATTCTGAAGTGCATTTGTCTGAGGAGAAACCTGCTGCTCTGGTAGAACTAGCGGTGGCCTCCTTGGGCCCTGTGGGTGACTGTCTTTGCTCTGATGTCGACGTACTCTACTGTACCTCAGGCTCAATCAGACTGTCTGACCTCAACAACTCTTGGCACTTTTGGGAGAATCCCACACATCACCTCTCCTGCTCGGCTTGACTGGGATTCTCCCAAAACTGCAAGACATCAACTCCAAGGATGTGACAGTTTTCTCCTCTAGGTAACTCACTAGCTAAATAAAAATTTACCCATGTTTAGCGCAAACCTCGCCTTTGTGTTTTTACTTAACTGACTCCTCACTTCTATGATTTATGTCACAGTATCACACACACTGAAACATAAACTTGTCTCCTGCAGCACAAGTGGATCCTCCGTTTTCTGTTTACATATCTGCCACTAAATAAACGGATATGTATATACACTAGCAGAAACTTCCATTTCAGCCTATACCTGACAATGGGTGTAAAGTGTGCTGGGCCATATAGTCAACATAGCAAAGGTGTACCATAAATAGACCCGAAGATGACACTGCAACAATATGTTTGCTATGTGGGAGGCAGACATGGGGCATACAGACAGTGGTGGAAAGTACATTGACTATGGTACTGCACATTTTCGAGATACTCGTAGTTGAGTATTTCTATTTAACGCCGCTTTATGCTATACTTCATTTATTTTGCAGCTATAGTTACTTTCCAGATTAGCATTTCACATGAAAACCACAATATTCAATAAAAATGTGTAGTTTTGTGCAGTCTTCATCCACCAAAGACATTCCCCCTCTAAATGTCTCACATGGTTTCAACCTAAACAACTGTTAAAAGTAACCAGTATTTTAGAAAAAATAAAGATAAAAGTCTAAAAATATGAACACAGATTTGTGTATCAGAAATATATTTTACTGTACTGTAGGTTGGGAACCACTGAACTAAACTAGCTGACTAAAGTAGAGCTACACAATAATGCATCAATAGTAATTTCTAATGATGTCATATACAGTATAACAATATATCATATCATATATCACATTTATCTGATAATATTTTCGTACTTAAACTGGATTTTGAATGCAGGATTTTACTTGTAGTGGAGACGAGCACAGGGCTGACGATGACAGAAGGAAGCTTGTCTGGTCTGATGAACCACAGTTTCCAACACACAAACATGAGGGTCGACTCATTGTGTGCTATAAAAAATGAGGTAATACACCCATCGTGCGTGGTTACTGTACAGGACAGTGAGGGACACCTTAATGCCACAAAGCACCAGAATAACAGCAGGGGATTCGTACTCCTTCTCATCCTGCTAAGATGGTTTAGAAACAGTTGGAAAAACATTTAGACAGTTGTGTGAAGCACTGATGCCTCTGACATTGATAAAGTATAAGAAAATAATAACTGAAAACAAGAGACCATACAGTGAAGATCAATGGAGATTTTTCATGTGTGTCCGCCTCTTCAATTATATATAAATATCCTGTATCTGTTTGGACTCAAGAATTTGTTAAGTGACATAATGAGTGGCAGCTGTTAACGTGGACAAACGTGTTCCTACATGCAAATTAATAAAGACATATACTTGTTCAACTGTGTTGATTCATTCCATATATTTTGATTTTTAGATGTAGTTCTTTTTACCCACGTACTTTTATTTTGAAATACGTATTGACAGAATATGTGTATTTCCTGTATGCTCTTTTTAATCATGTAGTCTTCTGTCTAAATGTGCTGAGAGCGAGATCCAGTGTTAAAAGATGTCAGTTGTTAGTTATATATGTCTGATGTTAAGGCTGTGGTCAGGGTAGGAAGGCCACTGAAGCAACTTTTTGAGTGAGTGATACTAAAACCCCAAATAGATAAGATTGTTTTAGTTTAGTTGCAAGGCCAGGTAGAGGTGTGGCAGCATGTAAATGTGAGACAGAGTCTGAGACTTAGAGTTAGATTGCTGCAAGACAAAAGAATGACAAGACACAGATGTTTTTTTTTTTTTTAAAGTGATTTAATATTCAAGCACCATGCAATGAGTGTTAATATTGTACTGACCAAGCTCAGAGGGCAACATTTTTATATGTAACTTTGGCCTGCTTTCATCATCTCACCCTGAAATAAAGAACCTTTCTTTCGCCGTCCGTCCACCAGAGTGCGCCATCATATCACGTTCTTTTCAAACGTCCTCCGCTCCCCAAGACTCACTACAAAGCCTTTCCTGCAAGCAGCAAAGCCCCCTTTCTTCTCGAGCCCTCCAACTCCTGCAGACACAATTATACCAGGATGAGAAGCACTTGTTGTGCTTCCACGGCTTTTTGGAGCAATTAATGCCAGCTCGCCAAGCTGTGCAGTGAGAGGTGGAAAAGAGAGGGAGAAAGAGGATGTGAGCAGGGAGTGAGATAAAATCCCCCTTTATGTTTGTCAAGGAGGAAGAAAGAGCTGTAATTATAACATTGGAGGCTTTGGATTGCAACTTCTCTCCTCTGTGTGTTAATTTGTGCATCCATCAGGTTTTCGCAGGCGGCCTTTGAAAAGAACCACACTCTTCCTGTCTCCATTTGTCTGTGAACACAACAGACAAACTAAGCGGGGAACTCGCTATTTATTCACCTCACAATGCCCTCACAATTACTGGTTGTGTGTGATGGTGCTGAGATGTACAAATTCTCAAATATGCAAAACACTGATTTAATTAGAGACCTCTGATGTGATGTTGATTTTTACCTCGTTCACTGAATTGATGAAAAGTGCAGCATGATAGCCGCTGCAGTGCTGCACGCTGCTGTAGCTTTTAAATAATTAGAACTAAACAGGAAAAAAACATATGCACCCACTTCTTTCATTCAGCTTCGATGGCTTGTCGAGTTTGTTTTTGACCATTTAAGGATCAAACTAACTGGTTAATGACTTTAATGCTACCAGCAGTTAAATTGGCCCTATCCACAGTGGTCAAAGCTGTTCCAAGAAAGTGCCAAGCAAACTTTTTTTTTTTTCCCCCCCCCCCAAAACCATCAAAATGTCCTTCTGGAGAGAGATTCAGCTGAGTGAAGATGAGAGAGAAGGAGCATCCTCTGCTTAGTGAGCTGAAATGCCTTTGAAGTTTCAGTCACACTCAAGACTCATCAACACATGGCTCAAGGCAAGGTTAGGGCAAGTCTCAGGGTTGGCACTTCCTCGATGTTTTGAAGGATTTCACACTCTGGGCCATGGCGTGTCACTCAATAAGTCCTCACAGAACATTAGTCGTATTGATGACTATGTTAACTGACATGCGGTTGATCAGAAGGACCTGGAATTATACTGATATATGTGCGTCTGCGTTGCTGCTTGAAGACTGTAGAAAAGCATCTACGTCGGTGTAAGGCGGGGTAAATGAAAGTGCATCAACAATGATTCATGTAACAGGACTCACAGCTGAGGCCTTTATGCAAAGCTATATTGAAGTTTCAAAGTGTTATTCAGCAGGTCAGGTGAAATAATCAGCTGTTTTATATTTCATTTGAAAACACTGGGTTTTGACTGACAGTAATGTCTAAGTTTTCTTCCTGCCCTTTTCCAAGGTGTCTCTGTTGCCATGGTTATATCATTATCTGTGAACTGAAAGTAGAGGCTGAGCATTTTGCCGAACACAATGATATGATGTAGATCCGAGCCGGAGAGACGTGACTGTTGTGCAAACAATGAAACAGAAGTGAAATCTGCAATCAAATATTTTTTGGTATTCTGTAAATACAGATGCTGAATAGTAAATAATTATCAGATGAATTTTTACATTTTGATGATAAGAGATCTGCTTTTTGTAATTTAAAATCACGTTTTGCATTTTTTTTTAATATACTTGTATCAGCATTTACAGCAAATAATAAAGAGTCAAAGAGCAGTTATTTAGCACATTTTGGAGTTGTTATTGTTTCTGGTGCCCACAGGGAGGCGCCATCCATAAAAAAGGAACAGATTTATACATGTATAAAGGCCCAACAGTTAACATTAACTCTCACCTATAACCTAAAACTATGTGAGGATACAAGGATAGAAAACATTTAGCTCGCACTGACACAGAATTATGCACAACCTTTAAGGTTAGAAAGTAACCACATGGCACCAGAAAAGAAAGAAAGAAAAGATCAAATTAAAAGGTCACTTCAGCAATTTGGTATATCACTTCTGTCCTGACTCAGAAGAGACAGATATCAAAATCAAAGTTGCTAGTAAGGCAACAGCGGGGTTATTGTTATTTTTTTTCCAAATGTTGTAAGGTTTGCCCCAGAAACCGTAGGAGACGTTATATTTACATTTGTTTTCACAGGTGGAGGAATACTGAAGTAAAGTGAACCTCTAAAATCTAAAATCAGTGCGGTGACACTTCAAGAAAAGTTCAATCTGAGCTCATGAAGCAAGACCCTTTTTCATTTTCTTTCCCCTGGAAAAAAACAACATGAATTTATGTCCATATGCTACGACACACCCTGCAACAGCAAATTACTAATGGACACTAATGCAGATACTTAAAATGTACAGCACATAAATTCTACTTGAATTATTAAACAGCAAGCATAGGTAAAACTTACATAACTTGGTGTGGATGTAGTTAAGGACAATTATTATATTATAATAAATATAATTATTACAATTCCAACTGATACAGTAAACACAAGGCAACTCGCTTCCTCCATAGACCTTCATACTCAATTGATTTATGAAGCTATGCCAGCAGGAGGAATAACTAATGCAGTGTGTTAGTCAGCAATCTGTAAGAGCACTCTTCACAACTCGGTATTAGTTGGACAAATGAAATGTTGATGTAATGCATATAGGCGGCGTTCAAAGCAACAGGGAATAATTCAAGGCCTGGCGTTATTAATCTGTGCAAATGTTTCCTGGCAACAAGAAGCGCCTATCAAATCAACGGCACAATGTTCGATGCAAATCCTTGAGTAAGAAAAAAACATTTATCCTGAGCATCGCTGATATTAAGTGGAGCTGTGAATGGGTCTCGGTGTAAAGAGGAGTGCCTGCGTGTCCGGCTGATGCTAAGATCCTCGCATTTCCTCCTGTCCTTCGGAGATTTACAATGCACACACAAGAAACATGGAAAAAAAAAAAGAGACAGCTTCATAAATCCTATTTTATGGTGCTTTATAATCGAGTGGAGAGCGAGTGCATATGGCTAATGGAGAATGAGAGACTAGAGAGGGCAAACAAAAAAGAACCATACTTTGTCTAGACTGCAAAGGTCTCTTATTTAAGATCATCTGAGCATATCTGGGCCATTGTTATCCTTCTGCTTCTGCCCTGAGGTTTCAGGTTATTGTCAATCCACTCTGACAGCAGTATGGAGGGGGAAAAAGTGCAAAATGGAGCTAGAAGGAGTCAGTAAAATACAGAACATAAGAGCAAGGTGCTGGGACTTTGAGAAGACTGCTGCTGTGTTAATTTCTATCTCTATGTTTATTATGCTGCACTGCCCTTCTAGGACACTTGGCTACACCCGGCGCAGGGCCTCATAAATATGAATCTTTAATCTATGGAGCAGATGAGTCAAACGTATGAGAAAGCGCTGCATCCAGAGCTTTGGTACCACATTTATACTTCATAACTAGACTGCAACCTCTCTCCTGTGCTGCAAAGATGATAAGTGGAGACACCCTAGCTGTGGTCAGTCTGCTTATTGAATTCAAAGGTTGGAATATGTCCTGTGCTTGGGACGATGTGTTCAAGACAAGGTTACGGATCGCGGGGGGTGGCGCCGAATGGAAAGGTCTGAAATGTAATGCATTTGAAATGAAATGAAAAGGTGCCGAGGAATGAAATATGACATGGTGGCTGCTGAGGCCTGGAGTCCAGGGAGTCGCCGGTCGGGACTCTTTGCTCAGCTGTATATGTATGTGTGTGAAAGAGGATCCAAGTGTACGGCGCATTGTTCGAGCGCAGGTTGAGTGTGTAATGTGATGCAGGCTGCCTTTGCTCCTGTGACTTCCTCTTCCACCCTCCTGTTCAGGCCTGATGGAGATTAAGGGCCATTAAAGGCTCTCTGCTGCATGTGCAGTTTCTATTGATCACATCGACTCAACCCACTGTAGCCAATGATCCGATTACAAGTGTTGTACCCCCATCCTTATCCCCTCCCCCTCCATCTTCTCTCCTCCTTGCCCCTCCCTTCTCTTCTTCCTCTCGCCCACCCTTTGTGGTACTTGATGCTCTGTGGGGGTTGCTCTACCTCTGCTGATGTCAGCACCGGGACATGCCCAGAAGGCCCCGAGCCCCCCTCTAGACAAGCCTCTGAATATCTGCTTGCGTGTCTGTCTGTATTTTTGTCTTTTGGCCCCGCTGTCCACTCACGCATCTTACCCATTCCTCGCTTCTGTGCTCTCACCATCTCCAGTCATCTCCAAACACAGCAGGGTTATGATGAACCTTATTTCTACATGAGGGAGAAGGTTCGGCCGTGCTCCGAAGAGCTAAATGAGTTGAGACAGTTTGAGAGGCGTCAGCTCAAACCCACCCGACCCCCGCTTCTCCGAACATCACCCCTCCCATTGCCTGCATGGTCAAACAGCCCTGGGGGAGCTTTCTGCAAGACCACTGTGGTTATTAGCATTGACAGAGGCTCACGGAAATCTTCTTAGTTTGTACTGTACAGGAAGTGCCCCACTAGGCTGCTAATTCAGGGGGATTCCCACACAACTGTCAACCTATTCCCTCTCAGAAACTCCTTCAACTGACGGTCTATCACTTTTGTCCAGAGTGAAATATCTTGACAACTACTGGATGGATTGTGGTGAAATTGGGTATAGACAGTCACGGTTCTCAAATATTGAATCCTAAAGATGTTGGTGATCAACTGACTTCTTCTCTAGTGCCACCAGCGGGTTGCCTTTAGGCCAAAAAATGTGCACAGTATTTTGGTTTATGACCAAACACCAGCCCATTCTATTATTCTATTTTATTCTATATATATGAGTGTAACTGTACTTATTCATTTAACTGAGATATATATTGATCTGAATTGAATGCGTCAGTATTGTAATTAATGACAACCATATTCAAAGTATAACTCAATAATTTTCTGTGGTTTATATGTTCCCTTGTAGACTATTAAACTGGTAAGAGGAAGATCTTTGTCTCCTTGTCCGAATGCTCTTTATTATAATTTTGTATTGTCTTATTTTAGTTTTTATTTGTCTTTCTGTACTTGTGCTGCTGCAATAACTGCATTTTTAATAAAGGTTTATCTTATCGTATATTATTAGAACCAGCTGTATTTTGGGGTTCACTGTAATTAGCAAACGTTAGCATGCTATCATGCCAAACATCACCATGATAGCATTGGTATAGCATTTGTTACTACACCGCTGTTCAAAACTTATATGGCACAAATTTATATGCAAAGTTTCAATCAAACACATTTTGAGTCCAGAGCTGCAGCTGTGTGAGTTCAGTGTTTGACATGATGGTCATCAAGTCAAGATTTGGCCTGTTGAGATCATTTGACTGATGGACACTTCAGTGTCCCTTTTTTAACTGAGACTGATGGAAATCTCTCTGGATACCTCAAGGTTTTCGGAGATGATTTCATGTTAAATATTATAATGCATAGTTATTTTTTCAAAAGTAAATTCACATGTGGTGACAGAACTGGGTGTGATAGCAGACATATCCGCGTGATAGAAGTTGTTCTCTGTCCTGGTTCTATCAGTCAGCTGCTTCAGTGAGAGATTCACAAGAGCCAAAACACAAGCAGGAAACAATACTGAGAGAATATTTGAAACTACATCAAGTCACCACCGGATGAATCGCTCTCTACAAAGGCAACATGTTGGATTTCACTTATAAGGCATATTATTTATTTTATAATGTAGCAAGGGATCTATATTGAAAACATTTTTTTCAGTGATTCTCATTAAATATTTGGATGCTTTGCTTTGATATACAGTAAAGTCCCCGGGGCCAGATCAGGGCCAGGGCTGGAACATGAATAAAAAGGAAGGTCCATTATATTCAGAACCAGAGGAGCCTTGAGAATAGGTCCACATGGGTGGGTGGGGAGGCTTGTAAACAGCTTTACTCCCTGGATGAAAGGCTCACTATGATGTGTATCCAAGGAGAGAACATGAGAGCGCAACATTGTAATGCGGGAGTCAGACCCCTGAGAGCATAAAAAAAGTTTGGCGATAACACAATTAAAAGCAGATTTTCATCTATTTACACACCCCTATCAGCGGAGTCATCCTCAGCTTCAAAACGCATGGAGATTACCATAAAGAAACCTAAGTGGTGTGTGTACATCTGAGCTTTGATATCGCGCACAGGCTGGGCAAAGGCACTGACCTTCGCCGCTACTGCAATTACATCATAGGGCAGCTCTCGCTCTCATGCATATTAATGCAGGTTCTGGAGGCATCACCCACACCTTTGATTCCCTGGGATCTGAGCCCGCCATTGCATGACAAGTGTATCTGGACACAAAGTGTATGTAATGGTTTTCTGCTTGAGGAGAGATATAGACCGCGAGTAAAAACCAGATCAAAGGTGCACACACACTCTTCTCTGCAAGGGGGATGAGAGGGATGCTGTGTGTTTGTGCAAGAGCGTGTGCGAAAATGAGTTAGCGCGTGCAGTTAAGCAGTCTTTAATGCATCAGATCATGATACAGAACCATGTAACTAACATCTAACAAAAGCCAGATCCAAAGGTTTATTAGAATCCTCTCATTTTGTGGTGCTATTATTGTCCTAATTATTGAGGTCACTGTAATTTGAACACAATAGGACGTTTTATTTTGGAGCAGATATATTTAGACTGAAAGACACATTCTGTTGCTAATTGCAACAGTGTCCTGGGTGTATCCCCGTGTTTCCTCTGCATTCATTAAGCAGCGGTGGACCAGCACAGTGAGAATGTAAAATTATGATAACACCAGTATATTCTTTACTCTGCAGTCTGCACTGATACCATGACTCAGGCCAAAAATGGGGATAAATAAGGAATCCTAACTAAAGAATCCCAAAGGACCCGCACAGAAAAGACAGAGGATCATATCATATTGTAACGTGGTGCAGAGACTCTTGATGCCAATAGAGGGCCTCGTTGTTGTAACATAAAGCTCGGTGACGGTCGGTTCCATTTTCTAGCAGCCACACACAGATTTGATTCCTGAGCAGAGACAATGCTGATTCAATGACTCTGAATTTGTTCAAATGTGGTGCAGAATATCCACATTTTGCCGATTTATCTAACAGATTGTCAAAATCACATATGTCAACATAGAATATCATAAGATCATTTCTGCAGTGCCAACAAGCAGCAAGATTTATTTTTTTTACTCTTCCTTTACTCGTTCCTCATGCACCATTTTTGATAAATCTTATTTAAAAATATAATTTGGTTTTATATGGTGACATTATGGAACAGTAGAGTGCATTATCTGAAGACTAGCTGCATTTGTAAATGGCTCTTTTACATGTATGAAGCCAAACTGCTCTATTTGCTATCAAGCCATAAAAGGCCTGAAGCAGCGTTAACTTCTCAGAGCAGTCAAAGAGGTTTGCTCACCAGGGAGCCAATAGGGGACTAACCATCATATGAATTGGCTCCATTTGCTGCTGCTGCTGCTTCTGCACTGATCGTGTCATGCCTGAGCATTAAAAGAAAAAAACAAATCCGTGCAAATAAAAAAAAAAAAGATTTATTTAATTTTTTTGACATTTATGGCTGGATGAAATAAGCGAAATGCAGAAGAGAGCGAATCGAATGGGAATATGAATAAAGCTCAAATTGAAACGCACTCAGCGACGATGGTGTGTAATAGTTACATCTGATCTTTGCAGCAGGATTCCCTCATATTAAATCTCCATAATGAGTAAATTAGTGGGTCTCCATCTGTGGTATTGCAAACTTACAGTCGCACATGCTGACTACATTCACGGACTCCTGCTGGGTGTGTTGGTGGAGAATAAACATACACAGATTATTTCACACATGCTACAGCAGATAGAGCACAATGCACAAAAGGGTGCATTATAGCCTGCATATACGCTGTAATTCACACACGCGCTGCTGAGAAAATGTTGGCACAGAGAAGGCTTAATTTACAGTGTGAAGTCAAAAAGGAACAGGTCTTTCTAGCAGTACTATTGATCTGACTGCCAACCCCCACCACCCCCGCCCGCCTCTCCCTCCTGCCCTCCCTCTGTGGTTAAATTTCTTCCTGTGTCATGGAGTGCACTGTAACATATATCTCTGATTCACTGCACATTCATCATTGATTTGCCGTGCCTCTTGCTTCATGCGAGGAAACAGAACACACCAGCTTATGTTTAGGCGTCAAGTGAGCTTGCTCCTCCAAAAAAACAAAAAAAATCTCTTTAGACGCCGAGAAGATCCTCTTGAGAAGCCGTCAAACGAAAACAGACTAAAAAACAAATGTCTCAATTGACTTAGTATGGCCTAGATTCAACTCAGTGCTCTGCAGCCTCAGAGCGTATGAATATAGAGCAGATGCTTCCCATAAAAAGGCTTGTGCATTATCTTTTAGCCGGCCAAAATATGGACCTGAAATAATTAAAATAAATGTACAACACGGTAATTTAAATCAAAGATGAGGAAATAGATTGTTAAACATACATTTGAATAAATAGTAGGCAGCCTAAAGGAGGCAGCAAGTAATTGCAGAAAAATTGCAACCCATAATTATGGTCTCAGTCATGAACACTTTATCTGGGTGGAATAAAACAATCCATATCACATTTTAAATTGAAAAGCGCCTTTGCAGAAATAAAAAGCATCTTTATGACTCCTTATCTGTGTGTGTGTGAATATACATTTTGGACACACACACACACACACACACACAGAAGGAAAGATAAAGGGATGTGTTGTAAATATGCAAACACACACATATGCAGCCATATTCACAATCGCATAAACACACAGACACACACACAGTGTCTCAAACAGACACACACAGACACACACACACACATGGCAGACAACCATTTACATATCATCTGCAGCCATCTGCTCTAAATGATAGGTAATTAACTCAGGCCTGCCTTTGTCTCTCTGGCTGGTCGGCTGACATATAGGAGCTCTTCAGGAGGATATACATGAATGAAGGACTTGAAAAGAGTGAGAGGACAAGAGAGTGAGTGAGTGAGAGAGTGAGTGAGGGGAAGGACGATGAGGAGGACTGGTTGATGTTTGTGAATGATGCTGCGTAAACCAAGAGAGGCATCACAGAGAACCATTACAGTGATGGGAGGAAAGAAAAACTGGAGATGATGGAAAGAGGACATGCTGGGTCAAAGAGGATGTATACACACACACACACGCAGAGTGCATTGTGTGTGTGTGTGCGATGAACCTGCCGTGCGGCTCACCTACAGTTTACCGATCAAGGTCAAGCTGTATTAAACAGAGAAGCTTTGCACTGTGTAGGCTGGAATAGAGAAATGCTGATATTGGCACCACTTCTCCCATCCAAAAAAAAAAAAAAATAAATAAATAAAAATAAAAATAATGAGGTCTGGATGCTATTTTAGAAATTCTACTTCACACATTGTGTTTCAGATTGTGTTATGAGATTTCAAGGGGTGAGCGTAATTTTATATGAACTTCTACAGCTTAAATACAAAATTTCAAGAATTTCTAAAACATTAAAACTAAATGATGTCTATACACTGAAAATAAAAATAAAAATAACATTTGTATCACCAGATTATATTCTGGAGTATATCTTCCCACTCTGATATAGCAGTCAGCCGCCTTTGTTAATCCTCTCTCTTCCACATCCTTCCTTTCCAGCAATGTCTGCTCCTCCCAGTCACCCTGGTATCCAGGTCTGTCTCGGTTACAGCAGCACGGGGCTATAATTAGCCAGGTATCTCCTGCAGTAATGATGAGTCGGAGAGAAGCCCTGCATCTACCTGCTAGGGCTGGAGATGCTAGACTCTGAAGCCAGAGCAGCAGCAGCAGCAGCTGAGGTAGAGCCCCGTTTCTCATCAAATGGGATAATTAGAGTGTGTATGGAGATGTGATTCCAGGTAAGAGGTGACAGTGAGCATGGGAGAGGACGTTTGTCTACACGCTCGCCTCCTCTTCTCAGATAGGGAGAGGAACGGGGCTGGTGTCGGAGGCTGCGCGAGACAAGGGCAGCGGGAGAAGAACAAGATGTCACAAGACTCAAAAATAGACACGAGGAGAACAAAATTTGAGGTGAGAGGAGAAAGATTTAGTGGCATTCAAAGATAGGATGCTTGAATTTATAGTAAAGGAGAGGACTATACAGTAAGGGCATAACCTCAACAGCTCAATACACTTAAGGCAGCATCTTTAGTGTATAGGGTGTGGTGCAGTATGGAGACTGACAGATGACCTGATGCAGTAATTCCCCAGTGGTATGTGCTTCACTTTGTGAGAGTGAGGAATACAGAGACAGGCAGAGAAACGCAGAGAGAGAGAGAGACACACACACACACACATGATCAAGATGATGATGATGATGATGTTTAAGATGATGATGGTGGCGGCTCCTCTATCTAGATCCCACATCTGCAGTCAGCGTAGCCTCTAACCGCAGTGTCCCTCCCCAGACGCCCGCCTGAAACGTCTGCACCGGTCAGCGGGATACAAACACACTAATGCACCATTCCAGCAAACAAACAAACAAGTGTTGCTGTAGTAATTGCAGTGATTAGGAGATAAGCACCGAGAGAAAACCACGCGATATGGAGGAAGCCCCCCCTGTGTGACCTTTTGCTTGGCTGCAGAACCAGAGCTGCAGTCTGATTCCAGACACGTATGGCTAGCGCCACATAGATCCACGGCACAGGTCATAAATATGAAGACAATAAAGCCTCTGCAGGTCACAGAAGGCACCTTGAGCTTGGCTTTCCGAAGGCATTTCCAAGCAGTAGGCTGAAAAGTGTGATATTTTCGCTATAATAATGGTCACAGGCCAGATATTTTCAAGAATCTCAGGAGAGGGAGGTTCACAACTTTATACACGGGCGCCATCACCCTCCCCAACAATCATTTTCCATAAATCATTTCTGTTCTTTATGGAGAACTCTTGGCTGGGATTTTTCACACAACTCCCACAATCCTCTCCTTGTATACAAATTAATTCGCACAGTGTCTGCTGGGGAAATATACTCTTTAGTGTTGCATTGTTATTATTTTACATTGAAGTCTCATTTTAAAGAAAACAAGATGGAGAATGTAATTGGTACTGACGTTCATTTACCTATTAGCCTGAATATTCAGCAATATTCAAGAAGATTTGTCGATGATTTATGAATTTTTCTGCAGACAGGTTGGTCTAAAATCCAGACTTTGAGATATTTTAATTGGTTTTCATCATTTTTAACCTATTTTTTCATCATTCTATTGTGCTTGTAGTGTCCTATAAGGTGTGGACATAGTAATGCATTCATGTAAGTGCACTGTGGTGATGTAAGGTATTCAGCGCGCACTGTGTTATTGTGTAGACAGCAGCCTGGTAACAGGTATTTTTTTTCAGTCTATGAAAATTTTAACGCACAAGAATAAATTCAGTGAAATTCAATTTTCACTTTTCTTTCAGATACTACACTTGACTCTTATAAAACAGAGGCAGAGAGGTCAGAGTTATCATACGATGAAAGCTACTAACTAACCCATCAAACTAAAGATTTGGTTCCTTTTTAATCAACATGCTCTCTGATCTGATGCTAAATCTTTCTAATTGAGGTTGAAGAAGGCCGCAGGTTGAGTTTCGAATTTAACGCATACAGCGAAGCCAGGGAGAACAAAAGAAAATGTTTATGCTCGTTCCGTTTTTTCACAGCAGTGTCACGGCTGGTAAAACTGGCTTAGTCACACATGCAGAGCTGAAGGTGTTAAGAGGAAAATCAATGGTTGGATTGCAGTGTAAGGTCCTCTGGGTGAGGTAAACACAGTTTGCTATATATTGTGCCTCAGGAATGTTGCAAAAAGCCTCCAAAGAGGGAAAGGTGTGCATTAAGTGCAAGAACAAAAGCACAGAAACGCAAGCGCATGCACGTACATGACGTGAGATACAAGTTATTAAGTTTTCAGAGTTGTAGAAGACGGAGAACAGCATGAGTTCACTGTTTTATACGGTGCGATTGGTTTAAAAGATGTCTCATGTTTGAGTCCACGTGACCTCCATCCCCACTCCTCACACCCCTACCCCCCTCTCTCTCTCTCTCACACACACACACAGACACACACACACACCCTCCCCATTCCTGCGCAGCTCCCCAACTCTCAGGCTATGAAATGTACATCACACCTCCGATCTAAGGGAATCTCACCCCAAATCCTTCCTTTGAATTATTGAAGAGGACCAAGCCAGCTTGACTCTGATTATCCTCCAATCAATATGCCTCGCTTCTCCTCCTATAACATCAAATGCCTCCGACGATCGATCCAGCCAATCAGAGGAGCCACTGCAGCTAGAAATGCAGAGTGTATTGTTCTGCATTGTTTACACTGACATCGCTTGGCGTGTGTAATAGGTGTGTTTATGGTCAGGACAGGCGCGATTGCTGATTGACTGAGATGCTCCTGTGTGTTTTTGCTGTCTGGTATTTGTCACAGATAATTGTTTGTTTTGCTCTTGGACAATCAGGTTTAGCAGAGATTTCATGAAGACGTGAAGAGCTTTTTTTTCGAGGCGTTCTCCGAAATGGAACAAACTGTGCTCTGCTTTCAAAAAAAGATGCAAGCGTGTATTGAAAAGCCAGAGAGTGCTAAAGTCATTTTACATTTCGTGAAACAGTAAAAAGTTTGAACCTGTGAGTTGTGCGATGTAGACATTTGTCGGCTGCCAGCACAAAAGCCGGAGAAAGCTGAGTCGAGCATTAATGCAAGTTGGTTTGTTTCACTCCCCAAAAGCACTTTTTTTTTTCTTCTTGTGGACCGCAAGCGCGAGTGACTTGTAGTGATTTTCTTTTTCAATTACATGCTGAAAGGTAAATCAACACCTCGCAACCTTTTTACAATGAGAACACAACATACAAGGCACACACTCTCCCTCTCGCAGGCCTATATAATGATTGCAGGCGGCGCTGCTCTATTATTTGCCAAATGGAACAGTTGATGTGTGATTGTTGTCTGTCTCTGGTAAAAGCTGTCGGTTCCTCCTTAAGATGCTGTCAGGCTGCTGCGCCTTTTTTTTCCTCCCGAACACACACAAGTTCCACACTCAATCTGCACTGATAATTGTGTTATTACACAGATTACCTCGAATGGGCCTCGCGCCAAAAAGCAAACACTTCGACAACAGAGGTGTATATATATATATTTTTTTGCACAGCACTGTACACAACCATTACGCATGAGGACTAGATGGATCTATATGACACAGAAGTTGCCAGCAAAGTTGAAGCTTGTTATTTTATGCCCATACACGTTGAAATACACACAGTAAAGCCTACACAGATCTTCTGTTGCATTTCTCCACACGCAGCCTCTCTGCAGAGGGATGGATGTATCAGCGGGGACCAGATGATGGCACTCTTCTCTCTGTACCAGGCTGCTGGATGCCCCCGCCGCGTGCACCGACTGCATGATGCAGCTGGCCTCATTTTAATGATTTAAATCACTTGAGGTCCAGCGCCACACATTTTAGAGGCTTGACTGAATTTATCCTCGCTGATAGAGATCAGTGCCCTCAGCCCTGGACGTTGCCAGACTACAGTAGAGGGAGAGACCTCTCCGACTGACACGATTGGATACAGCTCTCCGCTCTGATTTTACTTTTGATCCCGCCGCTCTGACTCTGGCCCTAGGGACCGATGAGTGGAATGGAGCGGTGGAGATAGAGCAGAATGCCACGCACTCTTCTATCTCGCTGGTCAGCCTTTTATACAGATGCAGGTCTAAAATGAATACTGGTAAAATGTAGACTCATGAAATCTTACATTAATCTCTGCATAACATGCTGCGTCCATGGGCATGCGAAGTACGGTCCTGCAATCAAACAAGCATATAAACAGCAGCTTGATGTGCACATTTAGATGCAATGATGCACCTATAAAATTATTATTATATTGCCCATTTTAATTGCCAGGACAGATGCACATAGTGACAGCCTGCGAGTATGAGCGGGGGTTAATTCTTGCAAAGACCGAAATAACCGCCAAGCAATGCTGCGAGCAGCTGCCCAATGTTTTGAGTCACAGAAAGAAAAGGCTGGTTTTTGTGTTTCTGCAGTTAAGGTAGGTAGGAGCAAACACATGGGTATTAAGTGCTCCTGTTTGGCAGCAGGGCACAGCGAGGTGGAGGGGGAGGACTAGCAGATACACGAGTAACCTCTATAGAGAAGGTTCAGGAGCCTACATAATGCTAACACACTCAGCAAACTATACATATGATCAAACAACCCACGTGCACAAACTCAACCCTGTGCAGCGACCAACAGGTCATCGTTGAAATATCGCTTTTAGCCTTTGCGCCCTGCTCATTATTGCAAACACACACAAGCAGATGCAAGCACACACAGAGGCATACATACACACCGCCCTACATGAGTGACCAGTCGCTGCAGAACCAATGATTTTTCCCAGAGGCCCCCTCCACGTGATTGGGCACGCTCAGTTAATTCCCTCTGTTGACCCAGAGCCCGATGCACTATTGATTAGTGGGACGGCAATACGTGCGCGTTTGAGTGTGTGTCTGTAATGATGCGTCGGCGAGCCACAGGGGGCACGGCGAGGCTAGCAGCATGGCGACAGAGGGCATCGCGGTGCGGCAAGGTCAAATGAAGGACTCCGGCGAGTGCTGCAGAATTAGAGCTGGGAGCCCGAGCCTGCCTGAGCGAGGGCCGTGCTGCAGAGGGAGAGCAGAAAATAGCACAGCTGAGGGAGACAGAGAGACAGAGCACATAAATAACAGGGCTAAGATTTCACTATTCTCTTCATACTCGGTCACCTTTGCTTCACAGGTAGCGCACTGTGACGAGTAACCGCAAATGTGCATTGCCGGAAAGCTTTTCAGCAGCCGTGGCCCAACAGACGAGGGATTTGGAGCACGCTTGGATACAGCTTACAGTGATTCCAACACACAATAACAAGACAGGGAGTTTATATAACTATCAGTTGCAGAGCAACATTACAGTCAGTTGCTTGTCACATCAATAATCACTTGAGGTAACTATTACTTAGTAAAAGTCGCAACATGGAATATGCTGAAAGATGTGTGTGCATTTGTGTGATGAGTCAGAATAATGTACTCGAGTCCTACTCAGGTAAAAAACGTAACCATCATAGCAAAGGTACTAATTATGCACAGTGTATTTGCATTTTAATGTTTTATCTGGTGGAGGTGGAGCTAATATTAACATATTTATGCATTACTTGCTAGCTTAAATTATACTAATGCATCACATTTAATAAGATAATTGTATGTTTTGTATGTAAATTTTTAATCTGCAAAGCTGTCAGATAAATGTAGTGGAGTAAAAACTACATTATTTCCCGTGAAAATGTAGAAGGGTAGAAGTCTAAAATGGGAATACTCGTGTCAAGCACTTAAAAATTGTACTTAAGCACTCTAGTGCCTTCCCCCACTCGTGTTTTTGCGTATTACATTAAAATCCCCTCAAGTCTGACGCGTCGCCAAGCTCTAATCAAAAATATTCTGACACATGGTTGCAAGTCTTTTTACTAATTTCATGCAACTCATAATTAATACTCATCTGGTTGTGTGGATGAAACGGTAACCCGTGTGGTCACACATTAGTATACTGTGTGTGTTTTTTTATTCTTCAACTTTCTCACTTTGCCTCACTCCTTTATTGTTTCCAATCTTTCTTGTTCTACAGTGTCATCTATCATGGGAAATTTGACCCATATTGTGTAATTAAACGATCAATAGCTCTGTAATAGCGTGGGATGTGTCCGGGGCCCAGACTCCAGCTACCATGACTGATTGAGACCTGTTGCCTTAGATGTGTGGATCTGAGTCCGGTCCTCTGTGGACACAGTGTCTTGTGAAGGAATACGTTCGCCTGGGAGTCACAGGGTGTGATTACTTTTGCAGAAAGTTGAGAAACACGAACAATTATTATGTAGAATGTAAGATATATTTCCAATTTGACCATTTAAGTGACTTTTTGCTATTGCGACAAAAAAATGCTGTAATTGGAAACAGTTCATTCTATTATAGTTTAATTATTTCAGATGATATTAAGGCTTGGTGACTTCATGCTGCACTGGCATCATAACTTAAGAAAAGAATACCATTCATTTATAATGCAGCACACAAATATGCTCTTATTTTTCAATTTATACAAAGGTACATTACATATGTTTTAGATTAGGGACATATTCTCTGAATGAGGCTTTGAAATAAAGTTTACATCACAAAGTCAAATCAAGTAAAGTTTACATTCCCCCTGCTGCTGCTGCTGCTGCAATAATCATCCTCCGATTCCTCGACAGGTGTGTGGGTGTTACAATGTATACTGAACAAGACTGTGGCCGACACAAAGTGAAACTCCAAGGGAGCTGTTAAAAGCCAATTGTGAGGCAGTTGAAAATGCCAACAGCCATTTCTTATCTCGCATCACAACAATTAAAACTGTCTGGGAGGTAAAACATAATGAATCAAACCTGGACTCGTGGGTTTCCATAGAAACATGTATAATTATGGTAATTAGACCATTGTGAACAATCTATTCCGTTCAAATTAAGTAAATATGCACAGAGACCTAAACGTGTTCTGTCGAGAAAATGCAGAAACAACGGCGCTCTTGACATTAAAAGCGAAAAGAAAAACTTTTGGCCCCTTCAGACGCAAATGACATTTACAAGAACATAAAGATGGAGCTCTCTCCATACCTGGTGATCTTAAAGTGGGAGGGAAAGATATCTATATACATTTATACATGCCCATACCGTGATGTTTCTACATACACACATATCTGTGTCTTATTCTTTGTTCTTTTTTAAATGGTTTGTCTGCATGAAACTAGTTTAGATCTTTATGTTACAGATTTTTTTTTTCTAAAACGTCACGTCCAAGTGTTCAGAATTACACCAAACAATGTTCATTATGTCTGTTTGTACAACAGATTATTTGTATGCATGTATTTTTTGTTATATGAATACAAATGGATGCAAATGACATTGTGATAATGTGTTAGGGTGGAGATCATTTTTATTTTATAGATTACCTTATTTTGTCTCAGGTTTAGTTACATAATTGGCACAATTTAATTAATATCTATTTGTATTCCTTTGCTTCATTTAGATGAGGAACTATATTATGCGGCTGCTTGTAATATAATTGATGGCTAAGATTGGCGGAGTGATATCAGGTAGAAGGTTAGAAGGTTAGCTTGTCTTTTAAAATCCTATTTGTGGCCCAAAGATGTAAACATATCTGATATTTAAAAAAACAAATAAAATCAGAGAAAAATCTGAATGCATTTTCTTTTTTTTTATTTCCCCTCCCATTAATAATCTCACAACCCCCTCCTAGATTAATCTAGTAACTCTTTGGGGGGGCCCCAACCCCCTGAAGCTAGCACTGTTTATAAAATAATTAAAACTAGCTCCACCACCATAAAATGATAATTATGCACTGATGCATTAACCATAAAATAATGTGATATTTAATATTAGTCACTTTTTATACACTTGAAGTACATTTTACTGATAACACAGTGACTTTTACTTGTAAGACACTGGAGCCTTTATTTTTTTATTGCTTGCGGTGGGTTATCGGGTCAATTATGCTTGAATGGTTTAAATAACTTTTTCATCGCAAGGTCTTTACTGTATGTAAGAGTGAATGCAGCATCTCCTTTAGAGATTTATGCAGCTACTCTGAAAGCCAAGCTTTCAAGCGAAATGTCAAAGGTCAGCGGTATAGCGTCAAAGAGAAGCGTCGCCTGTCACACTCACCCTACACACCCTGACCTCGGGGGTCAGACAACAGCCACGGCGGGTCACTAGGTTCTTGGTCACGTGGTCGTAGGGGTCTGTGGGGACTCCATACGAGACATGAGCTACAACCGCTGCATGACAGGAAAACATGGCCAGTGTGTAAAGATTAACCTCTGACTTAACATCCTGTCAGATGTTCCACCTGAGCAAAGTATAAGAATTACAGTAGCTGTGATATGGCTGCGCAGGAGACACGCGAGGACTTGGCGTGTCACAATCAATGCGGGTCGCCCCGTTTTTGATCTACTATGACACAATTTGTGAGTTGCTGGCGTTACGGCCTCTTTTTAAATTCTCTGTCACAGACATCACACTCCCCTTCACTCTCGCTGCTGATAATATTGATCCCCCTTCATCATACATCTTCAATGTAAATTGTCCACTGCGACTTTTCAATTGATTGAGCGAGATGATGAAGGAAACGTTAGCACGGTAACAGTGAAGCCATTGATTTGTGAAGTGATATACAAAATGCATTTATCATTTTGGAGTACCCGTGATAATTAATTGATATTGATTAAAACGGGCCGTGAATGTTGAGACTAAGCAGGCGACTGAGAGGCCGGAGAGAAATGACGATCCAACATTCACGCTGCTCTCATGTTCAGTGTTCTCAGAAGTGTAATACTACTCCTCTTCACGGCATTCAAGATGTAAAGGAGATAGATATGCAGATATCTTGTGTAATTGAAGGCTATTATCATAATGCACTCTACCTTGTGTATTATTCATATTCAAATGGACAGGTTTGAGCTGAAAAAATTTCACAACTCTCAGCCTTGATTGCAGATTGAGAGCTAGAGAATGGCGACCGCTGATTTAAATTACACATGTGAAGAGGTAGGACGAGGGCTTGTCTTCTGTCTCCATCTGGAAGTTCATGCAATTTAAACATCAAATTATCAAGTTCAATATTTGATGTTTCCACTATTGCTGTTAAGAGGAGGATATGAGATCCACTTGTGCTTTGTTATAAAATGGAGATTCTGGCGTGCGCCAAACTCCCACATATTATCTGTGAATGCACGGTGCTAACAGGCGAGTGATGAGACTTTGCGAGAACAGCCATTAGCTTCATTGAAGTTGAGAGAATAATGCGGCTCTCGGAGCAAGAAGTCTTCCTTTTTAGCGTAGGAGATGTTGCGCTCCACACATATGTGCTCCACCTAGCTGCTTCAGAGGAAAACCTTTTCTCACCTATTGAGCCACTTTGCCAGCGCTGAGAGAAAAAGCTTCCCGACTAAGCTTTTTAGCTCCAAACCAGTCTGCCCAATTCACCAGCGCTTAGTCGTACAGAAGATCCACACGGCGTGGATTAAAGAAGCTCTACCCTTTAATTTCTCTATGATTGTCATTTCCTTTCTGGCACCTCAGAGCTTTCTCAGATCACTAAATCATTTCCTTGACTCTCTGCAGTCAAAGGTGGCTACACAGAGGGGACCTCGGCTTTGTGATCCACAGGAGCGCGGTGCGCACCTCTTGGTTATATTTATTTCTCTGGGAAATATCAAGAAGCTTGAACCTTGCTCTCGCTGACCCTTGGCGCGCTGCAATCACACTCTGCAAAGCAACCTGTAATTACAAGCAGCATCTCCTATTCATCAGTAGGCAGAACGAAAATGCCTGTGCGTGTGATGGACTTATGTATCCTGGTGGATAGCGTGATTGTGCTGTAAGTAGTGGGTTGATTTCTTTTCCAATTAAATATCAATAAAAGGTCAGTCCAAGAAAAAAAAAAGATGTTGTTCTGAAATGGATTAAAAAATAAAACGCGTTTGATTGAAGACGATGACGAGACGTAATTGCCATTTCAAGACACCCGTTTGACATTTTGGAATTTATTCGCCTTGATGCCAAGAATTAAATGAGAAGACCGATACAGTTGTATGTGAAAGATAATACGTGGAGAAACAGCTAACCAAGCTTTGTCCAAAAGCTAAATAAATCATTAAAGCTCACTAATTAACACATGATATCTTGTTTGTTTATCTTGTACAAAAACTTGTGCGACATTACCATGTGGCTTTTTCTTGACCAGGCACCTAAGGCTTCCTGAGTCAAGTTGTCACCATGTGGCTGACGGGCAAACAAAGGAGACCTATAAAACCGTAATTTCTACACTGTGGTTTTGATGTGGATTAAACAAATAACATAATGAGCTTTAAAGGTGGTGGTAGGCGGGTTTGAACTGAAACAAACTGTTTCCATGGATAAACACCAGAGTCGCATCAATCTTCACACAATAAATAAGCGTTATTTGATATAGATTAATTTACTCCTTTAGACAAATGCTCTTATTTTGTTAGAAATATTCCAGATTTCATGGAGCTTCTATCTTCAGTGCTTGAAGGGCAAAAACATCAAATGGAGACTGAGCCATTTGTTCTGATTGCAAAGTCACTCAATCAAGGCCAATGATACAAGAGGGATTGAAGCAGTCTCAGATTGTGACAGTCTCCATTTTCAAGAACAGATTCATGATTTTTTCTTCTTTTTTTTTTTTTTTTTTGAGAATTAAGAGGTTTGAATAAATACTCCAGCTCCAGCAAAGATAATGTCCCAGAGAGGAAGAAGTGCCTTTGCAGTTTAGAGAATAAAGAATGGGAACAGTGGACAGCTGAAATGTAGGCAGATGTCAATAGGAAAGACTCGTCTAAAATCCACTATATCAAAGAGAGCGAAGGAGCTCAAGACAGAGACAAAGGAGAGAGGGAGAGAAAATTAAAGAGTGGAAAAAGGAGGGAAGAATGGAGAGAGACAAAACAAAGCGACGCTGAGATTTCTCCATGCTTTTCTCTGATTTGCTGAAATTCATAATCCTCTCTTTTCTTTCCCACACCCGAGATCCTTTCCCAGCATCCATAATTCTAAGCACCGGACCAATCCCCCTGTTCATTTTAAAACTCCATTGTTTCTTATCGGTGTGAAAGTGGTTGCTGCACAGATGCGGCGTGCTTTTTTACCCACCAGCAGCAACTGATAAATACCTCAGTTTGCTCCTTCGCCATTTTTTTTTCATCGTTCACCGTTTGTCTGCTTTGATTTGAGCTCCTGTGGTGACCAAAAGATACAGACGACCAGTGTAACACACAACGCGGCGTGGCGGGCTCTTTCTCCGCAGCTAAATATACACTGTTACACTCATCACTTGTTATATTTTTAATGGCTCCAGTGCACTCGTGTTGCAAAGTCTCTCCAGGCCAGATTCTTTCTCTTCCCTTCTCCTCTACGGCCCTTATCCCTCTCGCCTCGGGGCACTCGCAGGCCTGCCGAAAGAAATCACCCCTGCATCACTGGAGACATGCAGACACCCCCCCCTCTTCACTGCTAAAATAAACTGCTCACCTTCCCCCTGTATTGTTAGCCCATCAGTCTCGCCTATAGGTGAACGGGCTGCTTCTCTTGTGCAAGCTTCCCATGTGTGTTATTTAAAATCAGTGCAAGTGAAATGGTGGCTCCTGTTTAAGTCGAGCACCGCGCAAAAAAAAAAAAAAAGACTAAGAGGCGATTTTGTTTTTGGCCAAAAGCTGCAGGGTCACATCATGCACCTTGCGATAGTGCGCTCCCTTTCTTTTACCTCATGTGGCAACAAATTTGGTACACAAGGTCCTGGAGGGATGAGGAGAGCATTACGTGGTCAGAGACAAGTGCAAGTGGATTTGTTGCAGCCGTTTTGTCCCCGTCGGTGTCCTGGGCAGAGTTCCTCCATTACATGAAGCTCCATGCAGCTGTTCCAAAATGGCTGCCTCTGTGTTTCCGTTTGTCTGATGTCAAGAGGACTGAGCAAGAGAGGAAATATGTGCTGCTGCGGATGCATACAGATTAGGATTAGAGCGTGAGCTGCAGCGTTGGGGCCTTTGTCATTAACAGGCAGTTTTAATCAGGGTCTGTCCCGGGGCTCCGCTGCTCGCCTCAGGAGCCCTGCAATCCTCTGAGAGCAGGAGAAGCCGAGATAGAGGCAGAGGAAGAAACAAGGAGAGGCGATACAGGGAGGAGGAGAGGATGAGGAAAAGGGAGAAAAAAGAAAAAGGAGAAGCCATAGAATTGGGAATAAGGCGGGGGAGGTGGCGTGCAGAACAAGGAGCGCTGGATGTGTTTTTGCATCTACATGGTCTCTATATCCTGTAGTAGGCAAGATGGCTGCTGGATGTGCTGTGCTCTTCATTACGCTCTCTCCACGAGCTATTGATTTTGCTCCGGCCCGGTGTCTGTGTATTATTTAAATGTTAAGATGTCGGTGTTGGTAATCGCTGGCTCCATTAAAAGGCTGGCAGTGCGGCTACAGCCACAGACCTGCAGAGAGCCCAGGCAGGCGGATGAATTATTAAGAAGAGGATGAGGTGGTGGGACATTTCCACCGTCGCCCTCGCGAATGTCATCCCACTCAGCCGGGAGACACACAGGCAGAGGCTGGCTTGACAAAAATCGACAGTGACTTCCTCCTCCCCCACCCGGAACCGGTTTGATCCTGATTGCAGACACTGCAGCTGGCAATTTCCAGAATAATCTGCAGCTCCAGCCCTGCCTGCCCTGCCCCCCACAGATCTGCCAGCTCTTCCCACCCCCACCCTGCCTTGTGCCCCGGCATCCTCTACGGCCCTCCAGCAGCATCGATAATATGGACAGGAGGAGAGGCCTTTGATTTGCTGAATCAGAGGATCCTATCTCACCACCGCTGCGTGTGTGAGAACATGTAGATGAGAGAGAGACATGCACAATCTAATGGGTGCCTCTGTACAGTACGTGTCAATAAAGCTACAACAGTTTTCCCGGAAACCTGAATAATAGGTAGCTTGTGGTTGAGATAAGAGCAGCTGAATGAAAAACAAAGACAGCACTTACAAATACATAAATGTTTATCAGTGTAATGTAGATATGCGCGCGTTAATCAAAAAACAGGATTAACCGATCACAATTAATAACACCATGTCATTGAAACCTTCAAAATGTCAACATTTTTGCCGTCCGTCCCCCTTTATGTGCTTATGTTTTAATGTTTGTGAGTTGATCGTGTTGTCAGAAACAATTACAGCGTCTTCAGCGCCCCTTACTTGTTTTTACGGCGTGCATCTGAGGTAATGTCAGAAACACTGATTGGGATGTCACTGACAGCCATGTGCACGCGGGACTTTGATGGAAATTGAATTATAACAGAACGTTTCATTGTGCCACTGAAATTAGAGAATAAAACAGAAACGGCCTACAACTTTGGGATGTCACTTGGACAGTGTTTTCCGTCATTCATCAAAGGCCCCCCACCCCTCATTACGATGCATTATTTTACAGGCTGCGTAGGGCAGAGGATCGATTGTGAACGCTGGTAAAATTCTTGCTGCCTTAATAGATAGGCTTTGTCACTCACTGCTGGTAAGTGGAAAACCTAGGGAGCGAGGCTGTCCACCCACATGCAGGCTGCTTATAACAAAAATAATTGTCCTATCAGAGGGCTTTTCCTCTTTCAGTCAAGTTTATTAATAACAGCACTTCATCACAAAAGCATGACTTAAACACCGTGCATCGCTAGATCTAACTGCAATCAACAAATATCTAACGTCCGCGTGTCCATCGTTCAGGATGTTTGAAATGTTTAAATGAATTACAAGATCCCTGTCGAATTAAACAATAATTATCGTGTGTACATTCATCCAGCACATGCTATATAAGGCTGATCACGTTTATATATTTGTGACTCATGCTCAGTTTGCCTTGTTTTTCAAATATAATTTGAATGCAAACGCTGGAAGATGTGCAAATAATACAAATGATGTAGGAGAGATGTGGCACGGAGATAATTGGCATGTAAGTGCATTTTAATTTACTTTTTATATAATGAGAGAGAAAGGAAAAATAACTAACTTCAGTATCATATCCTCAGATGTACTGCACAAGCAAAGTCAGCAGGACTCTTCTGTATGTACAATTTTGAACGCAGAAGCCAAATTCACCCTCCCATCATTCGGTTATTTTGCACCCCTAGCCATTTATTTGTGCGGTTAATGACATTTTAATAATGGAGTGACAATATGGAACAATGTCCATACTGCATGGCCAGAATTGCCACAATGTCTTCATGAGCACCTCTGACACAGTGACAGAACGCATCAATGTTGGGGTGACTTAAACGAGTCACTATTTCCCCCCAGAAATAGAGAGTAATTTTCTCTCTATTTGAGATACTAGGTCTCAGCACAGATAGACATAATAAGATGTAAATTAGCTGAGGGCTGATATAGGGGAGGGGTGCCTCACTTGGAGTAACATGAACAGCAATTAACCATGGGAGAGACGAGTGCGCATTGTCTCCATGGATGTGAGCTCGAGCTGCTCCGCCGACTACAGCGTTATCGTCAAAATACACCAAAAAACACGACCGGGGCAGGTCCATATTGGTGCTGGTGACTTTTTACAGCGCACAAATGCATTCAAAAGAACGTATAACATGTACATCTCCAGCACACTTTTAAAGAGGTAGTCACTTCAATTCAGATATTTTGCTTCCAGAAAACATGACAGTTCTGCGGACTGACTAAAATTACTGTTTGTCTAGAAAATGACAAGACACGCATACGCATAGGCTACTATAATGTCAGACTTGCAGTTCGTCCATCATTCAGGACTGACAAGTTCAGAGCATGACATTGTTTGTGCCTCTGGGGCATCTGCAAATAGGCTACACACTCAATGGGACTGGTGGGAGTCAATTGGCTCTTTGTGCTAACTGCTAAGACCACAGAGAAGAGAAAGAAGGTGTGTGCAAATTTGGGTGAGTGTGTACACAATGCATGAATGTGTTAAGTGTTTGTATGTTTGCTTTCCTGCTCTGGTTCAGGGGGTAATTGGCGGCAGGCCTGGCGGCGCCATTCTTGAACCACGTGGCCCGTTACTAACGGTGGTACCCTATTATCTCCAGAACAGAACTGTGCGCTCTGAGGGATTCAGACGGAGATCAAGGCTAACATTTCACACTCAAAAAGCATTGGTCTATGTTCAGGGCCACAGAAAATCACAGTGATTAAAAATGCCGTTCATTTTATTTTCTCCTCTAATAGATTGAGTAAGTGAAGTTGCCTCTAACTTACATAACGTCTCTGGTGGATTGGAGCTGCTGTCAGGCCATGTGAGTGGGGGAATTCAATGAGTGAGTCATGTCTAGAGAGCAGTGTCTCTTTAATCCTGGAGGCTGAGAGCAATGGCACAGCAGGACCACCGTGCCAGTCAATAAAACACTAACACCTTTCTGGTTGGCAAGTGATGAGGGTCAGACGTAACACGCAGCCCAAAATACACGCGTGCATTCGATTTGTGTTTTATAGGGGCTTTATTTTGAATTTGAAATCAGGCATCTACCAAATAAACAGACTAATTAGACAACTGTTCTTTTTATGTATATACATGCACATTTTAGAGGTTCAGTTTGTAAGATTTAGGAGGATCTATCGGCGGAAATGCAATATAATCTCCATAAGGATGTTACAGTATGTTGTATATTACCTTAAAATTAGGCTTTTATGCGGAGCAGGTGCTCTTACATGGAGTACCACTACCATGTTGAAATGCCATGTTTCTACAGTAGCCCAGAACAGATAAACCAAAAACTGGCTTTGAATACAGCCCTTTGCTTTTTTTCCTGCAGCCACCTTAGGCTCTCCTAAATGCTTGAAAGGGGAGCAAGGTGGTTATCTGCAACCTCACTGCTAGATGCAACAAAATCCTACAGACTGGACCTTCAACTCAGGGTTGCACACATACAGTATGTATTGTAGATATAAGAAGCAGCTTGTGTGAAGTGTTGTCCATCAGAAGAAACATGCGTTAATAGTTGCTCTCAAAGACCACTTTGGAAGACGGGTGGAAAGCTAAATGTCATTCAGAGCGAGGGGAAAATTCTGACTGTCTCTACTGAAAGGTGGCGTGTGTACATATTTGTACGCACAGATAGTGGCAAAAAGACTTCAGATGTAAGTGAAGAATTTAAAAAAAGAGCTTAAGGGAGAAGTTCAAACCCTGTTAACCATCTCACCTCTGCACAGCCGGCCTGAAGTGGGTGTAAATGTTGGATTGTCAGTTTAGAAAAGTTAGTTATGAAAGTCGTAATGTAGCCTTCACTGTTTGGCCATCTGACAAGCACTTCTCTTGAAGCCAAATTAAAGTCTGTGTAAAGTAAGAATAAATATGTGTTCTGGTTTGTCAGACCAAAGAAGAACGTGTTATTAACCACCCAGCCAAATTTATTCATGAAATTGGATAAAAATGAGCAGCATTCTCAGCTCCAGGACTGTCGGGGTGTGTCTGCTAATTTGAGCAAGCCACGCCCAATCATGGGAGCAGTCAGGAAGCCATTTGAAGCGACTGAAACATGTCAGATGAGTTCAGGAAATGACATGACTAACTTTGAAACACTGAGCAAGATGAATTAATCACTATCTCTCTGCTAGAGGTGCAGGGGCATGCTCAGGGTGGCCTCAGCGTGTCATCGAGCCATCCTTTAAGGACCGCCCACAAAATCTGACTGAAAACTGGTGAAAAACTGTTTTAATGTCTAACTCCACATTTCAGTAATATATCGTTTTCTTTCTTTCTTTTCACATGCTTTCAGCAACTATTTTCCAACATATTTAATGTATTTTGTTTAAAAAAAATCTCAGGATTCCCTTTACAGGCACTAAGCTATGAAGCTTACACTACAGTCACTGTAGCTATATGCACTAGGCTATGTTGATGCACGCTTCCTCAAAAACACAATTACATGCCAGAGTTATGACAAAACCAAAGTATCAGTAACCTGCATCTACTGCTCTACTAAAGCCATCTTCGCTGCAAACCCTCTGTTCACTTGATCTAGCAATTACATATGTCATGTCTCATGTTGACTAATAGGGCTAGGAAGAAGTGAATGAAAGAACATATAATATAATAATATATAATGTAAATACATAATTTCTACGTGGAATATACATATATAATATAACCCGATCATGTGCAACAATGCATCAAGTGTTGCAGTGGGTGAAATCTGATGCTGGACTTTGTTGAGTATCTGCAACTGAAGTGTTGTTAACCCCTTTTACGTCATTTAAGTATTAATTCCAGCTTTTGTGGTCAGGGGTCCATCTCCAGCCGGCCTGAGAGGCCAGTGAAAGTGGACTGAATTGCGCCTTCAGTCACTTTATAGTCAGATATAAATGAAATATAAAAGGTCTCACAGAAAAGCCTCCATAACAAGGTGCAAACAAGTTCAGCCACACCAACAAAAAAGCACAAATTTACAGGATAATTAACAACCCCCTCTTGTTTCTCTGTCAAGGTTCTTTAGCTTCATATCCATTTCAGATTTTAGCTTGTTTTTCATTTTATTTCAGATACATGGAAATATTGACATGGGAGGAAACAAGGAGGCATCACAAATGGCATCAAAAAGCCGTGGACTTTGAGCTTTCTTTGGGCCTGAGATGTTTTTATTCATATCATGCACAGAACCTTCTCTACCTGTCCAAAGTTCAAGTTCAGTTGTTTGATGTTGGCTGCTCCTGCATCCCTGGTGTGTGTGTGTGTGTGTGTGTGTCTGTGCATGTGAGAGAGACAACCAGAGAGGTAGGGTTTGTGTGTGTGTCTGCGTGTGTGTGTGTGTGTGCCTGTGGCTGTATCTCTGATGTGACAGTATGTGTGTACACTAGCTATGTAATTTAGTCCTTGTAAATTTATAATTTGGTTAGCCCAACTGCTCTCAGAGTCTGTTGGAATGCTGCCAACCTCATGCTGAGTGCGTGTGTGTATGTGTGTGTGAGTTCATTGCCGTTACTACCGCTCTGAGCCTCTAAAACTCACTCATAGCCTGCTCTTCCTCATCCCGGCTTCGCACATCAGTACACCACAACCTTCAAGCCCAAGGTTGCAGCTAACCGGTCTCCTCTGCCTGCAACATGACAGCATCATAACCGGCCCCTTTCTGCAACAGCCTTCCCTGCTCTCAGAGTGACAGCAGTGTATATAGCCCACCATCTGTATCTGCGGGCTCTACAGTAATGTAATTGCGGGCTCTTGGAGTATCTGCACGGAGCTGTGATGGTGCGGTAACCTAGATGGATGGAGAGCAGCTCGCAGCGCTCTGCTTAGGTAATCAGCTGGAGTGCTGGCACGGGCAGAGCAACACCTGCTGCTGAGGGGAGTAGCCAGCGCTAATTGCGGGAGAGTGATGGGGGCCTAGCCGGTGTAGACGCCACCGACAGTTCAGCCTAATGCAATTAGCCGCCATGTTCTCCTCCAGCAAAATTGCATTATGGTTTTTTACATTTAATTTAGCCCGCGCAAAATGAAACGGTATCAGAGAAGAGAGATAATGAGAGGAAACTGATATTGAAATCTGCACTGTGTTGGGAGGCTATTAATGAGACAATGAAACACTGCGGCTGACAACATGGTATACTGTGGTAAAACAGTTTAATAGTGTCATTAGGAAGATCTTGTTTTATGTTATTGCTCCAAGCCTACAAGGTGGCAGTGAAAGCTAATATTTCCTCTTTTTCTCCGAGCTTCCCCTGCCTTTGTGCTCCTTTTCCCAATATTGATTGAATATTGATCACCAACTGGTTTTCTTTTCTACATGTTATTGATGGCTAAACCCATCTGTTGGAGTGCATGTTTATGAGTGTTTCCTATCGATCCCCCTAGATGGCCTCTTCCTCTTGTCTTGAATGTACATCCAATCTACTTATACAATAAATGCTAATATATTTCTATTATAAATATTCATCGATGATCTGGGGTTTAACTCTGTGGTCCGGCTTGTATTTAACCGCATATCAAAGAGAATATTTGTGGCTTATGGCTGCGTGGTTGTGGAGGTGATAGCAGGGTCTCGGCCCTATTAGAGCCAGTTTCTTCCAGGCTCCGTTCATCTAGCTGAGCTGAAGTAAAAGCGGGTGCAGAGAGACAAGCTGCTGCAGTGTGACTTTGCTCCTCTCCCATGCTTTGATTCATTATTCAGCACCCGAGAAGTCGTCCTGCAATCCCACAGCAGCACAGAGAAACACGCTCATAGTAGACAAGAATTGAAGATAGACGCGCGCACACAGAAAACACATGCATTCAAATCTTCTGTGTGTTAAATGTAGAACAGACGTTAATTCTTCTAATGTGGGTGTAAAAAATAAACAGATACACTTAAATATGAAGACATACACACACGCACATACACACACACTGCCCCCTTCTGCCAGCATTACTGGCCTGCACGCTGTATGGAAATGTTTCTCCTAATGACTCCGTAATGACAGCGACTTATGTCCTTACCATAGTTGATTTGTTTCCTGGGTTTTAAGAGTAGATTATTTCCATGGTACAGACTTAGCGTAAGCCGTTCAGAAACCACAAGCACTGCACTTCAGCCCCGGTTTGGGATTTTAGCCAGGTCTAATCAGATTAAAGCACTGTTTTTCCCCCCTCTTCTCCTTTTTGAAACAACATGCCACACCGCTCTCTCAGTCCTGCTACATGAGCCCGAAGAAGCGGGCCAAAAACAAATTGCTTTTAGTGGAGGTTGACAAGGAGTTGTGTAGAGAAAATAAAAGGTTGTTTGGAGCAGATTAATTCTCCTTCACAGGAGAGCCCGGCTGCATGGCTGCCGTGCGCATTCTTCCCTCAGTGACGGGGAGAAGATAGCTTCAGTGGGATATTCTAAGACGGGAGCGGCTCATTGTTGTGGACTTAGCCAGGCCGGGGGATACTTTGTGAAAGAGATAAAAGCTTAATAAACTAGCTATATCCATATCTAATATACAGCAATGGCATGCTATGGCTAATTCAGACTCAAGTTGGTATTATCCTCATCCCACAAAAGACAAGCGTGTTAGACAAAGTAGCCCAGTGTAGATTCAAAATCATCTCCAACCTGCTCCTCCAGTGAACGCAGTCCAACTAATAACCATGCTTATCCCATCTCATATCAGCTCCCTGTTCTGCAAACCGTGTTGAGCAAATATAATTTCAGAGACATTCTGTTCTCATTAGTTTCACAGTCATATTACAAATAGAAGAGAAACAGCTGTGGAAATATATTTCTAGTGGATAATAATACATCACACCTCTGGACTTAAGTGGTTTTGTTCTTGCCCGTGGTTTATGGGAGAGGAGTCCTGACTTCTAACCTGTGAAGGGTGCTTGCTGGCCTGACCTGGATCCTTCAGCATGAATTAAGTGAACAATGGAAGAGCCGGCTGAATGATGGCTCCACGCGCCTTTGTGCCTCTGTTACAAAACCACTCCTAAAAGGGCGGCCTAGATGACACACTCTCTAGAAATCGATCACATTTACTCAGCCCCCGGGCCTTCCAAAAGCTGGATTTAGAGCAAAAAAAAAGAAAAAAAAAAGAGCCAAAATGGCAAAAGTAGAATGAAATAAAATCCCCTTTGCATTTAAAAACAGAATGGAACAAAAGTGAATAAGGGTGGATGAAGAGAAATGCCTCGGTCCAGGTCTACTTTGCAGACTCCGACGCGCGCTCATGCGTCAAATTTCATCAGCAGTAGCCCTATTGATTTTTAACCCTGGAAATATAAGACCAGGGAAGTCGGGCACAGAGATATCCATGGATATTTGGGTTGGTTATCCGTACCTCTCCCTTGTCTCTGCCTCCTTCCCTGAGAGCGTGAGTAAACCAATGCTCTCTCAATTGTCTGACAATACTCGGCTAACACAGAGGCTGAGCTTTATAGGCATGATACCAGATTGAAAAGACAGACCTTGAATCCAGCACTGGGAAAATTCAATATTTCTATTGTATCTTACTGATTCCAGTACAATCAAATACAAAGCCAACAAAGTCTACACTGACTTGACTATTGAAACTGATGGTTTAACTTACATTCAAAAGCTTTTTATGTCAAACCTGATCGATGCTCTGGAAACACAAATAAACAAATAAAAGAGTGGAGAAGCTTCATACACCTGTCAGGAGCCGCCTCTAAGTGGAGCCTAAATGGAGGTGCAAGCCTTTGGCTCTGCTGTGCACGAACTCGCTGAATTTGCAAGCTGACAGTGTGCACCGGCGCTCAAAAGCTTCAAGGCCCAATCTCTGTGACAGGCCCATCTCCTGCTAATGGGTCACATAGCCATTAAAGTGCAAGGGGACAAGGGTGGCGGATCAGTCACTCTGCAGGTTGGATTGTTTCACTGTTTGGTTTCTTACCGCCTCTGAGCCTCAGCGGTGTGCAAGCTGAGAGCTGGAGGCGATGAGGTCTGTTCGCCATGCTACTAAAGAGGACTGAGGAGCAGGACAGAGCTCTATAGTCTCCCAATACAAAGCGCGAGTCGCTGTTCTGAAAAGGACTGGGACACACAGAAGCCAGTAAGGGTCCCTTTCTGTCAGGCCTGCAGCTTTCCAGATTAAAGAAGTGAGTGTAGCTGCTGCGAGACAGGTCTGCTTAATGGGAGTCGCCCCCTTGTTTCTAATGCTTACCCTGTATTAAAAAAACAAACAAAAAAAAGGTGACCTAAAGGCAGTGCAGTGGGTTTATAGGGGGTCAAGGTTAAGCAAGGGTGTCCAGTTATACCGTTCAACTTCCAGACGCAACCCCAATCCATCTGCTCCAGGTCAGACCTCGCTTTCCATCACAAGCATGCAGAAGATGACACGTCGAGGGGCGCCTGAGCAATCGCTCCTCCAAATAAAGAGAAGTGATTTCATAATGTTGCCCTATCAGACCTCCACGCGTCGGGGTTATCTGTATGACAAAGCAACTTTCTATCCTATGCATTTTCATGAGTCGGCCAGGAGAGGTGGATGAAAGAGAAGGGTAGCGGTTGGTGACCCTGGGGTCAGGGGGTAGAGGGCTCCAGCTGGTCACACTACCTCCTCATTGACTGATTCCACATCCAGCCTATTGTGTTTGGCGCGTGCCTATTGTTCTGCGGCGGCATTAAAATGCATAGATTCCTGTCAGCCATTTCACTGCTAGTTGACCTTATTAGTTAAGGTGGATACATAAAACATGAAGTTTAGCATCATTAAATATATGCGAGTCACTTAAAGGGATGATCGTCGACGCTGAATACGGCTGTGATATCTAAAGAGATGCTCAGTATTCATGGCGCAATCAATAAAACATACAGTCTGTCGTTACGCTGGCTGATAGCAAACAAATCCTTGTTGTAGGTGAGGAGATATATTCAAACAATAAAGCGAGGCATAAACGCCACTGGAAATTCCTTGTGCTCTATGGAATCTCCAGGCAGCCTATTGTAGGTACTTGCCACCCTGCCCCCACTCTCCTCTCTATTTTTCTTCTCTGCACGCTTCTTGCAGAGCACACACAGGCGTACCGCAGCGAGCAGGAGGAAGAGACGAGGGGAAAAAACGAGAGCTGGAGAGAGAGAGAGAGGAGGAGAGGAGAGGTGCTGATACTCAGTAATTGAGGGGCAACCCTGTCAGAGTTGACCTGCAGGAGACCAGGGATAAAGTGTATTCCATTTTCTCTCTGCTATCCTGGGACTGACAGCCTGCAGAGTCCCAGGGTCTGACAGACCTAACTGAGGGCTGTCACCCTCTGCCCACCTTTCTCATAGCATATAACACCCATTTCTAGCTTGTCTTCTCACTCCAGTGCACACACATACTGTACACACACGAGCGTATTGACTTCTACCTGCAGATCAAAATTTACACTGCACGGACAAATGCACGTTGTACTTTTGGGATATATATTCAGCGGTACGCCTGACAAGATGAAAGGCATGTTCACGACGCCCTGTGTGTTATACGGACTTCAATTTCATCTTCTGCTGAACAAGCCTCAATATCTCTATTTTAAATATCTATTACTTCAACAAGATCTTCTCCTATATCAGGGCTAGAATATTTTGCAGGAACAGACAGCAGCAGCATTTAGAGATACTCTAATGCTTCTCTAGTAAAAACAAAGCACCAGCGCTCATCATCCAAAAATGGGGCTGATGCAGTGAGGGATAAAGTGAGTATATTTAGATCTCCAGTCCGTGCTCTTTGTGTCTTCCTGATTTGTTCTAATGTGCGAGCCTAATCCAGCAAAAGCAGATTATACATGTATTAAATTCCTTAAAATTGCAGTATTTTTAATACCACATTTGCAGTGGAAATGCAATGGAAGCAGCTTACAAAAACATCTCCCACCGCGTCTCCGCCGCAATAAAAGAGGTCGAGACGCGCGAGCGAAATGAAGAACGTGCGGTTTATGATGTTTCAGAAGAGAGATTCGAGCGCCGGTGATATTTCTTTGTACGAAAGTGAGTAAGAAGAAAACGCTCCCCCACCCATGAGGTAGAAAAAAAAAGTTAGCGATTGCAAAGACTGCTGACATTGGCTATAAGCGTGCGTGTGCAATTGATTGTGCACTGTGACCTAAATAGTTGCACTGAAAAACAAAGGTTTTCCGACTTTACTTATGTTACTTACTAAATCAATATAATATCACTTTGCCACTTTTGCCACTTTAAGGGTTTTATGAGACTCTCCGTCTCATAAAACCCCTCAAGTGGATTAGCTCCAAATGAGAACATGGAAGTGGGCAAAAAGAACAATTCAGCTGACTCTCTGCCTTACAGGCTTCCTGCACATAGACTAAATCACTTTTTTTTTTTTGCATTAATGGCTTTTCAAGAAAAAGATCCACAATGACCTACTAAATCAACAATGTGAAAGACAGGAGACTGCAAATAATTTACATGACATACACATACAGGAATGAATAGGCGTTATAAACAAAAATCATACGCTACATTCAGGGTCCGCCTCTGTACACCTGACCCAGCGAGTGTCCTCTCAATGTCAACATGGCCACCCCCCACAAGCTGTAGCCCGGCCGCCATAATGACACAATGTACCCATCTGCCCTTCAAACCAGCCCGGCAGCATGAGGCTGACCTGCGTGTGTGTGCGCGCGGGCGTGTGTGTGTGTGTCCCATCTGCCCTTTCAGCCAGGCGAGCAGCATGAAGCTGACCTCTGACCCTTAGGATTATGGTTCCACCATGTGCCAGTGAGCAGGGTGATGAGATTGACCTATGTGGGGCTTCTGCTGCTGTGTGTGTGTGTGTGCGTGCGTGTGTGAGACCAATATCTGACAGCTACAATTCACCTACCAACACACGCACTCACATGCACTTCAAGAAACTAAAATACTGCTCGTCTGCTCACTTTGGGACACATAAATCAATGTCTCTCTGTATCTGCGTGAGTGTGTTGTTAAATTTGTTGGTATGAAGTGTGAAAAGCTTTCAGTTTACATGCATGTTCAACAGTGCATGTGTGTACGTGGATATGTTAATACAAGTACCTCTCCAGTGAGTGATCTAATGCGGGTCTGAGGACAGCCAGCCATCCTGAGCTCTGACACAACCAATCATCGCAAAGCCAGCATGATCGCCTTGGCAACCCCTGTCACCACATAGTTTATCCGGAGCGCCCTCCAATCAGGGTGCACCACAGCCTCTCCAAGCTCCTCCCACAGGGGTTGGGGAGGTGGCGCTAGCCGTTGGTGCAGAGCCTGCTGCATGAGCGGATGCTCTAATCTGGATCCAGTGAGGAGAGGATCACTAATCCCAGATTATGGCTCCCTGGGATTAAGACATGCTGATGCACAGGTTTGCACTCACCTCCAATCCCCAAACCTCTCAATCTGGCTCTCCGCTCTGAACCTCAAACCTCACCCAGAGAAGTCTATTAACGTCGAAGCTGTGGCAACAGTGTCGGCGCCTGAAATGAGACGTCTTGTTAAAGGCGTTGGCATGTTGGCGTGAACGATTCAGAGCACACCTGCCGTCTGGCTTCAGATGTTTCCCCCGTTGTTTGATGATATAGTACAAGTGTACAGAATGATTTGTAGAGTGTGGATGCTCTGTATCGTCCACACACTGAAGGCGATGGGTGAGTGGAAATGAAACTTTCTCTCTGTCACCGCTATCTGACTGAGCACAAGTGATGGGGACATCAGGGAGGGAGGTAAACAAAGCAAAGCAGACACTCCACCTCTATGGGATAGCAAATCACCATGCTGATACCTACTACATGTCATACAGAATAAAAACTGGGACAGCATAGAAAACAGCTCAGGCGAGACGGCGCACAAAACTTCATGAAAATGTTTTGCCAATCTCTCTGCCAATCACGAGAAATTCAATCTCCACTGACAGCATTTCTCTAAAGCGCTTTTTCAATACCAGCAATGCTTTTGACTGAAGGGAACAAAGCAGAAATCAGAAACTTTTCCCCACAATTCCCTCAGCCAGCAGAGTTTGATTTATAAGTGACAGTCGTCAGGATCTAAGCCCCCGCTACATGAGTTTATCATGAGGCCAAAGAATTTCTGCACACAGAGAAAAATCAGGAGAGAGAGGAATGGAGGACAAAGAGAGGAGAGGGGAAGAAAAATGGTGGCAGGGGGAAGAAATAACTGCTCAAATATTGTTCATTACAATAATTCATACATCACACGGTGACGTGTAAATTAGAAGCTCGGAGTCAACACGAGCACAAATAATTAAGTTGAAATATTAATGATGAAATGTCCTCACAAGTGTGCAGCTCATGATCAATTTGGGGTTAATGAGTCGTTTATCTCCGTCCAATCCCTTCTCTTCCTCCTGCCAGCGCGACGCTGCCGGGGAAATACGCATAGTGGGGTCTTCCATATAGCGTGGATAAATGTGCAAATGATCCCCCTAAACAAAATCAATTTATCCTACACGGTGTGGGTTGTTTTTTTTTTCCATGGTTGAGGAGAAGGGAGACAGTCAATGTGGAGAGGAAGCCACAGCCAAGTGCTGGTGGACGTACCGGGTGCTGTAAGTGAGCCAAAATACTGTCAAAATAAGTCAGCGATGGGCAACCACAGAGGGAAAGTCTGCAGGTTGTCAGTCCAAGCCAGAGCTACAAGAGGTGATTTCACTGAATAGTTCCTCCGCTCTGTTTGAAGTTGTGTTATCAGTGAAATGCCTCATGTGGACTGGGAACCTGCAAGACGCTGAGCCATTCACAGCGCACTTCCCCGACATTCTGACTTCTTTACTGATTTTCAGGAGGTTTTTGGCCCCACCGGCTCTGTCCGAAAGCACAAAACCGGCGCGACTAAAGAGAACAATCAAATATTAGCCGTTTTGTTTTTATTCTCAGTGGTGGATCATCCATCTCCATGCTGACTCAGTAACTGCACTGTGCTTGCCTGGGGCTGTATGAGATTGTTATTGCTTGTGTGTGTGACATGATGCCTGTTTACACTGGACAGCAGTCGCATCCCTCCGTCTTTCTCTTTTTTTACTCGTTAGGGACCTTCCTTCTATTCTGAAGCTGATTAGTCCTGACCTGAGCAACCCAGTGCTGCTATATCCAATCAGCCTAATCACTCAAACTCTTGCCTTCCACCACCTTCTTTGTGCTAATGGGCTTTCCCTGCTCTGGTGACTTAGCACTTAAGAGGGGGGGGGGTCACTACTTCAAGAAAACCCTGTTAAAACTTCTTACCGGAGCTGATGCTGTCCTTCAATTTGCAGGCAGCTTGGACATTCATGAAGGAATAACCACTGCCGTATGTAGTTACCCTTATTTACTCATATGAGCTGTGGATAACCCAGTTGCCAGCGTGCCTTTGTATGAATTTGCATCACCTCCCAAAGGGCAAGCAAATTAATGAATATTCACACTTAATCTATAGCCCACGGCAGCCATGCATTATTCATGAGTTGTTGCTGTTTTTGTGGCAGCATGCGCACGTCTCAGTTTTGTCATCGCAAATCATAATTTCATTTTCTCCTCACTTCATTTTCCGCACATGTGCAAGTGAAGGCAGCACTCGTTAAAAGGCATGCAGCAAATCACCGCATGAAACGAGTCGGACTAACGTCTTTAGCACCCCACAGTTTTTAATCTAACGACTAATACGGAGCCGCGTCCTTAACAGAGAGATTCACGCATCTTACTGCTTGCAACAACAGTCCTAATCTGAAATTCTGCCTCTGGTTCTCACTGGGTTTTCTTGTCAGCGAGGACTCTGGCTGTCACTAAGCTGCAGAAGGCTCAGAGCAGCAGCGGTAAAGATATCAGCGAGACAGGTGCCATCTTGAATTATGGCAGTCTGTCGACATGCAAACTAGACTTGGGTTCCTGATATGGTATGTCTGTGTGCGCCAAACCCCTTATGTTTCACAATGTCAGAACCCGCCATGCTTATGTGCATTCGCACACATACATCCCTTGAAAACAAATAAGGTCTCTGAGACCTGATCAGTCATTAGATCCCCCGAATAACTCGGCAGCAAAAAAATCAGAATAGGGAAACAGCATTCACACTCCATTGTCCAAGCCAGCAAAGAGGACCTCTAAAAGGTTTCTGTATGAAGGAAGGAGAGAGTGAGGTGACAGTTTAAAAGCCTTCCTTGACACTCAGCGAAATGGGCCTACCTTCTTCCACACAATTGCACCGGCAAGTCAAATTGCATTAGTGATGCACAATGTTTTCACAGAAAAAGGGGGGAAAAATCACAATAGAGCTGAAATATGGTGCATTGTATCGAGTCGATGTTTGGAGGGTGTTCCTTTTTTTTTTTAAACGGGAAAATACTGCAGGACTTTGACAAAATCTTTCATAACAAAATAAAATCAGCACTACAGCTGCAGGCAAAAAAAAATCTTGACTGAAAAAAAAAAATCAACCAATTAAATATAATCATGCAGAAAAGCACAGTCTGATAATTTCCTTCCTTTAGTGGTGTAATCAAAATGTTCTTTCAACAATCACTCAGATTTAATCTTCTTTGTAAAACATACACCAACTCTTCCGGAGATGTCAAGAGTTACCTCTTTGTGCTTGAAATCATTTTCTGACTGTCAAATACTTTTTAAAAAATCCCCTTTTCAAAAAAAAAGGAAATACCATGCTCAGTAACATCCAGGCAAAGGAAAATAATTGCACCGCTTTTTGGTCAAACATGAATATTCAAAAATCTCTGAATTTGCTCTGAGAAAATAATTAGGAGTTTATTAGCATTTGTTTATTTGTCCATGCATAAAACCTCTTAATGAGAATGTATTAACAAGCTCTCGACTCTTGGGGGGGTAAATTCTCAGCGTTAAGAACGCCTGCCATCTTTAGAAAGTGTTACAAAAAAAAAAAAAAACAGAGAGAGCGAGAGAGACAGACAGAAATTTATTATCCCACGAACAGCTAAATTAACCACACACGTCTATGTAGTATGACGTGTCCTCAGCAGACCTCAGGATTTGCTCTCCATGCATTGAAACGTAAAGGGGAGGAAAATACCAACTCAGAGTAATTATAACACATACAGTGACTTGACATTTAGGGCACAGTGTAGAGAGGCGAGATAGTTGGCCTTATCAGAAGCTATAATGAAAGGTCAATGGCCTCCTCAGTGTTTACCTCCAATCATGTGGTCTGAAGAAGCTCCTTCAGTCTCTATTGAAAGAGCAGCGTTCTGGTTGGGAGATAACGTGACGCTGTTGGTCACGGGGTTGAAACAAACACTAACGTGGTTTCATTTTGTTCTGGGTTTTGTCACTGTAGCTGCTACAAAGTTAAAGATTTGAGAGTTCATTATGAAGCCTTGAGAAAAGCTGCACTGTTAATTTAGTAAATAAGCTATAAAAAAATAGAAACAGTACAGTGACACACCCACAGTACAGACTATCAGCACTCACCAATGCAAACACAGTAAATAAATATATATTGCACTATAGTTACACCTGTTTTATCCACACATCTTATGCCATTGCTGCAAGCTGCCTATGTGAAACCTGAGTGAAGTGTATCTCTCTCTCTCTCTCTCTCTCTCTCTCTCTCTCTCTCTCTCTCTCTCTCTCTCTCTCTCTCTCTCTCTCTCTCTCTCTCTCTCTCTCTCTCTCTCTCTCTCTCTCTCTCTCTCTCTCTCTCTCTCTCTCTCTCTCTCTCTCTCTCTCTCTCTCTCTCTGTATCTTTTTGGTTCGGTCTCAGTCAGTGGAAGGAAAAAGCTGCATTGATAAATAGGTCAGAGAGCTTTTCCACCCCCCAATGGTTTCAGGCCCAGCTTGGCAAATTGAACATAATTAAGGCCCAAGGCAAAGGTTGCACTTTCCTTGAAATAGCGGGAGGAGTGGTGCAGGAGGTAGCCTGCTACAGGAGGAGACACGCTGCCATGCATGTTCAGTACAGCATGCCTGGGCACAGAGGATCCACAGAGCCGCAGCCGTGAGAGGAGGAGGAGGAGGAGGAGGAGGAGGAGGAGGAGGAGGAGGGGTGTTAGAGAGAGAGGGAGAGAGAGAGGATGGCAGCCATTACAGAGCCAGGAAAACTCTCTGCACATGTCTCTCTCTATCGCGCACACTTCTTCTCTTTGGATCTCCGTTTTCTGCCTGACACATTTTCTCACGCAATATTAGCACCTTCTTCCTTGCCGTGACACGCATGCACACACATTAAAAAGGAACGGTTTGACAATTGGGAAGACGCACTTATTTGCTTTCTTGTCAAGTGTTAGACGAGAAGATTGATGAAAATACGAAGCCTTAACCAGGAGACAGTTGACATAGGTTAGCATTAAAACTGGAAACAGTCGCCACTAACCACAATATGTTGTTTGTACATTTCAGATACAGATTAAACATACAGTATGACGCGTTACTTAGTGAGCGTCAGAGGTGCTGGTAGGCAGATCTTTTTGGCAGAGCCAGCTTAGCCAATTTCCCCGGCTCTTGCCTGGCTAGGTTAGAAGAAAAGGTTGCTGTAGCTTCGTATTTTCTGTACAACTATGAGAGCAGTATTGATTTCCTGTCAGCAAGAAAGCAAATAAGTGTATTTCCCAAAATGTTGAACTGCCCCTTTAACGTAGCACCATTACTAATGAATCTCAATCTCTAATCATTATTTTTGAAGGATGATTCCTTCACCGCTTCATTCCATGTCAGGTTTGTGTCATTATACTGTTTCTACTCGTCACATTGGTATCCTCACTAGTCTGGAGGTGCTGTTAGCGAGCGGGCATGCCAAAAACCATTAGTGTCCAGGCAACCTTTGCTTCGAGGGCTTCACCTTGGCAGGGAGCAGAACCACACAGGGATCGGACAGGTTAAGGACGAGGAGGTACAGGCCTGAGTGCAGGTAAGGTAAGGAGAAGTGCCCAGGTCCACTGTCAGCCTGGTTGGCAGTGTATTAAGGGTCAACCTCCTTTCACACACACACCACCATCTCTATTAATGAGAACCGATGTAGAGCGAGGACTCCCTGCAGGAGCTCTACATGGCATTAAATTTAGCTACCGCCGCCATTAGCTTTCTCATTAGCTTTGTCATTAGCTTCCACATTAGCAGAGGGTGTTTGTTGCACGGATGCTTTCTTTACGACGCTGCGTGACGGCACGAAAGGTGTCGCACGAGAACTCAGGTTCCTTCTTTACACTTTGGATGAAATGAATTGTTGGAATAGTGGAATAAATGAAATGGTGGCATGAAAAGAAATGTGTTCGTGATGCGCGGCGGTTAAGGATACACAAAGCCAATAGTGAAAAATTGTGAAAGACATAATTGTGGTAATAGATCATAATTCAGGGCTAAAAAGCTGTTGCTGTGTGCATTAGCGGAACGTTACCTTGAATATGGGAGGCTTTCTTTTTCATAAATGATGTAAACGTCGCCCTTCAATGGCCCTGAGTAGTCTGAAATAAAACTCTGGGTGCTTTTGTGTTGTTAGCAATCATTGTCAAAAAAAAATAAACATGAAAAAATAAAAAGACCTTGTACTTTTAAGCAGATTATTTTGACTTGTTTTAAATTATTCACATATAGCCTTTTCCTAAAAAGAGCATTGCGAATTATGTCAGTAACTAAAAGGGCAAACTAACAACATCCCACATGCTCAATGCAAAATGTCACAGTGTGGACACTTTGCTCATTATCATGATGCAGGCTTTTTATTCATGAATAAATTGTACATTTGAAATGATCTTGGATTGCCTCTTATATTTATACAAGACGTAACATCATTTAGTCTAACTACATTTATAGAATAAAACTAATCGATTTTTAGAACAGAACTGGATTTTTCATTTTATTTTCCATTGATGCTTTGACAAAAATCCAAATATCTACAGAAATTTCAAATGTGATATTCAGCTCACGTCGCTTCTTACAATCTACCTGCTTATTTCATAAATGGATGTGCAGCAGCATCACACCAGGCACTCTGCCCGTCACAGACACCCAGCGTGACCGGACGCCATATGGCGAAAGATTTACCATGGCGACACGGCCAGGAGGCTCCAGCACAAACCTTCATCAGAATGTCAAGGAATGTCAGATAGCGAGAAGGGAGAAGATGACGAGAAGAGGAGGAGGAGGAGGAGGAGAAGGGAAGGAAAGAAGGAGATACAGTAGCATTGTTCCCTCAGTGCAGTAGGCTCAGCTGGCCTAAACAGTCCCAGTCCCCTCAGCCTCGTAAGACTAATGGCGGAAAATCACAACCTGGGGGGTTTGATCCTCTAAAGGGCCTCTGAGACCTGATTAATATGCAGCTTTTTTCTGTGAAACACAGACATAAATATACGCTCTGAAATGTGCGTTACGCGCACAAACCTATGAACAAAAGCATTCGGAGAACACACTAGTAAGCATGTAGATATGATATCAGAGCGCACGCTGAACACCGTGCGGGGAGGCACAAAGACATGCATGCATATGCTGCAGTCACGCACGCACCAAGGATCCTTGCAAAGGAAGTAAAAGCTATAAAAAATATTCAGCTGATTGCTCCCTGACTACACTGTTAGAGGAAGAAAACCAGACAGGTACCATCTCCCTGCTCCGCGTGGTATATCTGAATGTGCTGTGCAGGCATTTTCGCCATCTCTGTTCTCTATGTATGGCTTCCCCTCCCCCCACCCTCTCCATCATACTGTATCCTCCTCACCCACACAGCAGGCTCCCCTCCCCCACTCGGCTCTCACCACCCCCTGGGAGGATGGAGCAACCAGAGAGAAATTAATTGAAATCTAAACCCCGATGCCGGATTAACTAAGTAGGTGAATTCCAGTTGTCACATAATCAGGGCTAGTGTACTATTTGACTTTCATCAAATGGGGCTGACTGAAACAGCGACCAGGGATAATGACAGGAAAAAAAGCAGCCAGCTGCTGTGCACCGCCACCCCACCAACACCACCACCACCACCTCTCTTTCGCTCTCCATCCCATCCCTTCCCCCCTCTCCTCTGCATCTCCCTATCCCTCCCTTCCTCCTAACCTCAGACGTAAATTTGGGATCCGACGAGCCATTGGCATGTACAGGAGAGATCTCGGCGGGGGTTAAGTCACAAAATGTTGCTGTCATATTTTGTGACCTCCTTCCCTCCACATACACACTTCTGATATGCAGACAGATTACCAATGGTAACCAGCACCTGCTGGAAATGTATCTCCCTCTCTCATCGCCTCATTTATCACACGCAGGCACATATATATATATATATATACGTTTGTGTCCAAGATCCGAGTAAGGAGCTTGAATTTTCAATTATCGTAGACGACATATCTTTGAATAAGCAATACTCTGTGGTTATGTTATTTCCACCGCTACTGTAAATGCGCCGTGGTATTTGGTTTTCTTTGAAACAACAGAGGATGAAATGTTGAAGTTAAGTGGGTCAAACAGCGCGCCGCTCTGATGAAGCATGACTTGCCGCAAAGAAAAAAACGAGAGCATGTCAGAAGATTTTTCTTTTACTTTAAGAGGATGATGTAGATAGGGCAACGCGATGCCTAAGACTTAGCTGCGCTATCAAGCAAAGGCACTTGATCTATTTTGAACACTGAAAATGTCCTCAGTTCAATCTTACGGTGTCATTTCTTTAATAGATATTGATGCAAAAACAAAAATAAACAGTGGCTCTTATTTAGCATAAACTCCAAAAAAAGCAGCATATAAATATTACAGATTATAATACAATATAATGCAGCTGTAAACAGTTATAACTGTTTATTCATGTATTTCTCAACAACTCCTGTGGAAGCTGGTGTATAAACAAGTAGATAATGAATGATAACGTAGTAAAACACAGTTTTAGTAATATAAAATGTGTCCTCAAAGGAAAAGTTAGAATTGTGGACAAAGACTACATTAATAAACACTTAAAACATCCTTACATCTGCTTACAACTACATTATCGTGCAATATTTATTAAATATCTGCTTATAAATGCTGTACAGGGGGACGTCTGAGAGTTACCGGGGAAAACATAAAGAAGGCTGTGGCTTGTGCAGAATAAAAATGCTAAATATAATTTACAGTCCTACTATTAAAATGAATACTGCATCTCCTGGCCATCCTATATGCATGCAGCTCAAATAAAGAGAATGTATTGCCATTTTTCAGTGGCAATTTTCAGTGTTTAAATTGGTGCTATAGTTGGAATGCAATGCTGCTGCAGCAATAAAAGCACTACAATCTTTAGGTGTGTGTGTGTGTGTGTGTGTGTGTGTGTGTGAATGTGTAGGTGTGGATAGCAGTGGGTGTGGGCAGTAGCGTCAGTACAGCAGAGCAAGCTGCCAGCTACCCAGTTGATAATATAGCTTGGGCGTATGCCCGGTAAGGTTGACCTCAGCCTGTTGGCTCACAATGTCATTTACCACCTGCCACACACACACGCACACACATGGACAGAGTACAGTCCTATCTCTGACTTCAGCTCCACCTCTACGCCCCTCTGTCTCTCTGTGCACGCACACACACACACACACACACACACACACACATATATATATACAGGCATATCCCTTGGCAGTGGGCGACCGGTGCATGCTAGAGGGCACCTGTCTGATGAACTAATACATGTTCAACAAGTGTGAAAAAGGAAAGAGTGGATGAAAATGTAGTGGATTGAAGTTCGGGTCGTGAGAGTGGCTTATGTTCCTGAGAACAGAGGGTGCACATACACGCACACGCACACACACACACACACACACACACACACACACACACACACGTTCGTGCACAAATTCAGACACTTCTACAGAGCTGTGAGGTGAAGGCATGCGGAGCAGGATTCCTGGACAGATGGCAGGCAGTCATCCCGTTGGACCTGCCATCAGAGCGCTGCCCGAGAGGAAGAGGAGAACAGAAACAGTTTCATCTGCTACACACACACACACACTCACACACACACCTATACACCTACACACACGCTTAAGATCTGTTTCTACAAGAGAAGCACGGCGTATGGACACTGACACGAGCGCGTGTGTGCATTCCTGTTTGTGTTGAGTCATTGCATAAATAATATGGATTGTGTGCGTGAAAACAGGATGCACAGCGACTGTAAAATAAACCAGTTCAGACTGTGTAATAACACTGACATATAAAAAAAAATGAGCGAACCCTACACCACGCAGCATTGTTTACACGCAGGAAAAGCTGCAGCATTGTTTTATTTAGTGTCACAGATAAATCATGGTACAAATCCAGAGAACAGACTGGTTTTTCTTTTTTTTTTTTTTTATTTGTATCAGCTTGAACTCTGACACCTGGATTCATTTCATCTGATCTAATTACGATTGATTTTTGTCCGGTCAGATGTTTGACTGTGGGTCAGACAAGAGGCTGTGGTTGTTGCACGAATGCTGCGGTGTGTGTCTCTCTGCCTGGTTAAAAAAAAAAAAAAAAAAAAAAAAAAACAAAAAAAAACCTGCCTGTGACTCGGATGCTCTCCATTACGAGGAGGAGCGATAGATGGAGTGGCTAACAGACTACCAAAACCCACTACTCCAGCCTAAATCACATTTCAAAGCATAGAGGAGTCTATTACAGGAAATTAGAAAGGCCTTGGATCCCAACAAGCCTATCCTTCAATTTTATTGAGTCTTCTCAGTAGCCCTTGGTGTATTGTGTATACTTGTCAATAGCAATTCGTCTACATGTGTTGTCTTGACAAACAGCGCCGTGCGTGTATGTGCAGCTCATAAGCTGCACACGCGCCGTTTAGAATAGTCTCCTTCGTCCTACCCTTGGGAACAATAGGAGAAAAATGTATGAAACTGCTTTTAGGGTCACGGTGTCGTGAATCTTCTATACGTCTATGCTTTAAATTCAAACTATAAACGTGAAGCGTTACCTTCCAGCGTTTGATGTCCTTTTTTTTAATACGCCGTTTTAAATATATAAAATGGTGACAGTAACAAAGACAGAACACCTGAAATTGACAATCACCAGTTAGGAATGCAGACAACTAAAAAAAACAGACTGCACAAGCTTATGCTGATGTGAGGTAATGCGATGGGAGATATGAGCCTCTGTTGTATTATCTACCCTGAGTGAAGTCAAGGGAACTGGATGTATACTTTCTGTCAATTATTGCTTCTTTCATTTGTCACACGTCCTATAAAAGCAGAAATAGTGGTGGCAGAGATTTCTCTCAAACAGCCTTATACATAAATAATTCAAATGCAAACAAAAACATCCTTTTCCCCACAGGCGCTGGCTTCATTCGGAGGATATACAGGCAAAGGCATCCAGCTACACCGATTCTTAACCCCCTTCCCTGTGTTTCCACTCCAATCTTTAGCCTTTAAACATACCTAGACCCCCTCCAAACATCCATCCATCCTACAATCCACACTCCTGCTGCCTGTCTGCGCCTGCCGAGAGCTACTGCTCACCATCCACGTGCGTCGTGTCAGATCATTTTGCGGTGGCAAATCAATAATGCAACCGTAAATTTCATTTAAATAAACATTAGTGGCCTACTTAATTAATGAAACCTCATCTGCAATTTGTCAGTGTCAGGAGTGCTAAATCCTTTGATGTTGGTATGAATATTCCTTTTCAGAAAATGAGGCACTTGCACGATTAGTGCTTATTGTGGCGTTAGCCTCTTCCTGCCTCCTGCGCCGCTGCCTGAATTTGTGCAGAGCTTATCAAAAGCATGCAGCATCACCAGATTAAAATCATTTACTTTGCAGGGAGGACAATGAGAGGCCGTAAAATGAATGTGGGGAACATCATGAAAAATAGCGGGGGGAATATCTAATGAATCTAATCTACATACAAGCAACCTGATCAAATGCTTGAGCAATTTCAAAGGCCATATATCAAATGGTACATGACATTAACATCGAATCAATATCTAAGAGGTCCACACCCATAAGCAATAACGCTGAGCGTTAATAACCAGCAGGGACATGAGAGATAAATAATAAGGAGAAATATAAAACAACACACTATCATAACGTCAGATGAGTATCTGACCTGTCCTTGCCTGTGTACAGAGAACAGCTGCTCATGACCCAATTTCACATGGATATATAATTCAGCGGCGAGCTATACGACTTCCGCACCGCTATAAAAATATTCATCAAAACAAGTTAGCGAATCTATTTCAGCGGGCTCCCTTACGATCCCTCGTTTCGACATTACATCTGCTTCATTAGTTTGGAGAACAACTCATAAAGGCTCCGCTGACCTCAATAAGTCAAGTTGATCAACGCATTGCCCAAGTTGATAAGTTTAAAAGATTCAAGATGTTATTAAAAGACTTGTCTCGTTAACCACGCGGCTATAATCTGACTAACGGCAGCTCAAATAATGCAGAAGGTGATATAACAGCACCTGGGCAAACAAAATGTGTTTGGAGGTGATATGTCACCTACAACATATCAACCAAAGAAGAGTAAATGGCAAAAAACAATAATTTAAATAAAATATATCTGATAATTGAAAGAAAAGTTGAAATATTTCCTACCATAGACACGTGCATCTGGAACAAAAACACAGGCTATTCTGCCGAGCTGTGGTTCTGTTGGACTGTGATAAAACTGCAATTAAATGTTGACCCAGAACAACAAACAATAATAGATTGTTGGGAGGGCAATGTGACTAAAATACTAATGCATATTGACCTGTGTTTAAATAAGTAAAGCACTTGATTCAATATTTTTGAGCCAACAAAGTCTCCACACCAACTACATCCATTAGATTAAATCTATTCGCAGCTCAAACATGATATTTATGAGGCAGTAAGAAGCACGTGTTCGCTACCACAACAGAGAAAGCTTCAATCAGAGGAATAAATACTGGACGAAATAAACATATAACCTGGATCACATCCGTTGAAACGCTTGCACCAACAGACTACATCTTTTAAACGAAGCAAGCAAACTCAGTTCATTCATTTTTCAGCAAAGAACCAGGTTACAGTACAGAGCCAAAAACTGATTAAAGCTCAAGGTATGAAGGAGACAGAATAAGGAGAGTAAGAGGAAATCACCCCCATCCCTTATTTGGGACACCTGAAATAGGCCAGAGGCTGATTTCCTCCTATCAGAGGAGCCCTGGGAAGCCTGAGAGACTGGAGGGAAAAGAGGAGAGGGAGGAGGTGGAGGGATGATGGCGGTGGTGGGGGGATTCAGCAGGGCCTTAAGTGTGCTATCATAGGCGTCTCTTGTGCCTGCCTGCTTTATTTGCAGTAGTCAGGTTAATGAGTCCACCAGCCCACTTGATGTTGAGAGGCCTGCCACAAAGAGTTGCCTCATTAGAGCTAGCTTGGCACGCTGCTCTGAGACAAAGGGACATTCACGCTACTGAATGCCTTTACGCTCCTCAATGCTGCCAGCCAGCGAGGGCCAACGCCATGGCATAGCCCCCTGCACACGTCCTGGATCCCGGCCAGCCACACCACGACCCTCAGCCTGGTTGGCTGGACTAACAGTGCAGCGTGCAGTGTCGGGCCGAAGGAGCACTTTGCAGCCCGCTGCGTGTTAGTTTAAAGAAAAATGGACATGTGCAAAAGCCACCGCAGGAAGCCCGGCTGACATGCTACATTATCGATGACTGCGATTGGTTCTCCGTCTCTCAGGATGTGTGCGACTGAGCCCTTTCCCCTGCTTTCCTCCTTGCTTTATCTTAAATTCCATTACCGGGGCTTCGACAACGAGCATACACTCACAGATCATCATAAAAGCACAGATGCTGCCCTGACCACAAGTATCCGATTAGTATGACACCATGAATGAAAGTGCAGTTAGGTGGCCACACTGCTTTATCAGCCGAGGTGCAGGTCCGACCTATTTAAGAGCCATTGCAAGGTATTCAAATGTCACTGCTTTGTGTAATTTCATGCTCCACAACTAGAGGCTGCAAGGAGAGTGTCACCATAAATAAAGCCATTAAACAATTTGTGTATTTTAGGGGAAAATTTAATGTGGGAAAATTTTTTAATACACCAATAAAACCACATGAAATCTTGTTCACAACAACAATAACTATAAAGTCAATACTGTGATAGAAAAACACCTCAGAATGCTTTTTTTAGATCCCATGGCTGACCCTGTTATATCTGAAAAATCAATATATTTATTACAGATTACTCTTTTTAGTGTCTCCTTCACATTTCTTGTGTTACTATGTTTCAAAGCTCAGCCGCTGATCATAAATTCAGATCAGAAGCGCAAGATAAGACATCACACTTTTACAAAATACCGTGCAAGGACTTAGACGTACAACCAAAAGGTGAGCATGAACAAACAGCCATATTTCATGATTGATGCACTGCCAAAGATCCAGTTCACTACTTCCATACAAGAGGGGGGGGAAAAAATCTATTTCTCTCCAGGCTTGGGGTCAGGAGTTAAATATTTTCTGCATAGGCAATCCGCTCTTTCCACCACACTATTTATAGCGCAGGCAGAAACAGCTGAGCTGACTGCAGTGATGTCACTTGCGCTGATGGAATGCTTTGTTCCACAGCGTGTGCGCATGCCACCTGGGTCTGTGCGAGCTGCGAGGAGAAGCTCGGTGCGGGAGCCAAGATGGCTGACAGTTGCCCCAATTTTCGAGAGTAAAAAAAAAAGAAGAGAAAAAAAACGTCACTATCTCCTTGAACCAGGCTGCCCACGCCTCCAGAATACAGTACATAACCTTATAGAAGCATTCACTCCTCTGTCATGCCTCCGGTGTGTTAGAGTCATGAAAGGTATCGGTATTTGTGGCTGCCATTTAGAGCTGAGCGCTCATGCCAAAGTAGGGTAACATCAGGGTGACCACACACTGCGGCTGAATAGCAGAAACTAACACACACACACACACACACACACACACACACACGGTCTTAAAGCATTTAACTGTTTGTCACTACGTGCATAAGATGCATGCGGCTGAGGCGTTGAAGAAGTACTATACCCATATATATTTTTAGTAAGCCTTTGGGCTTCTTTCAGTGTCCCTAAAAGAGCATGGTTGCCTGGCAACCATTATTGTTGCCATGGAGATTCATGTGTTGGCAGCTGCTGCAATCAGCATTAACTCAAGGCACATATTCTCATTCCGATAGTCAGGCGATGGGAAGGCAACTAGGACACACAGTCAGAGAGGGATAGTAATCAGTGTGAAACATATGCTCATCCATTACTCGCTGCATTAATACAATTATATCAAAAGAAATTTATGGCTGTGCTTTGGTGCAATGATCACATTGCAGGCAGAGGCATAAAATTCCACCTCATAACAGATCCCCACTTTAATTTAATAAATGGCAGCAGGCTGTAACACAATGGAAAACAATGCCATTTAGCCTCTGACAAAAACCTATCTGATAAAGAATGTCTCTATTTAGAGTCACATTAGAGGATGTATTCTTCGAAAGCATCAAGGTGAAAAGCTGCACACGCCGTAGCTCGAGTACATGTTAATAATAACAAGACAACAGTGTCCCTGCTGTGGAATGTATAAGCAGCATTTGCGAACGGCACGTTTGACAATCCTGTTTACATATTAAATCATTTCATGAGGAAGCTTATTGCACAGTGAACCGCACTGAGAGACAGCGAGGGTTATGCTTAGTGATGAATTTCAGACTAAACTCAATATTTTCTGTAGCTCTCTGCCAGCTGCTGCTGTTTCATTTCGACCTGTTGGGGGATAAGTGATATTTACCTCTTTCCCTTCTTCGTATGGGTACGCGTCCATGCCCACTGGAACAATTGCAGCCCTGTTGAGAGTAGACACGCGCAGAGATCATAATAGCAGTTATTTCCTCCTCTGTTTTATTTTTATTTTTTTTTCCCCAGGACCGAGCTCTCTCTGTCACTTCACTGTTGACATCGCAGAGATATGTGGGGATAAAGAGGCAGAGAAAAACAATAACAGACCCACTGACCCCCATTTCACAAACCTTGGGGGTATGGGAGAAATCCACTTACAAGCTTAGAACAGACCTGCTGATTGGGCCTCAACAGGCTTTCTATTAGGGAACAGTGGAAGTGCAGCGGAAGGTCCTGACTGCTGCCATTTCTGAGCGAGGATGCTTCAGCGACTGATAGCGCAGATTTACATCTAACCTCTCGTGCACCTCGGGTGAGACGGCCACGCCGAACTGTATCTCGGATCCGAGAGACAATTGGATAAGTGTGGAATGCAGTTATTGAACTATATATTAATCTACACCGCGGCTTGTAAAATCAGTGATCTGATCATATCGCTCCTGCTGCATCAATTTAAAAAAAAAAAAAAAAAAAAACAGGCCGTGGCTGAGCAATGTGAGGCAGTCGCGCTGGAATACAAGCTATTAGAGCAAAATGATTTCCAGAAGCATGAGCACCTGTGTCCAGAATTCATTTGTTTAATTCAATTACAGCTTTATGTTTACACGCATGGAGCGGATTGGAGAGTATTCACTACATTTAAAGAGACTTAGGGCTCTTGATACGCATCTTTCTGCAACAAATCAAGACTTAGCTGCTCATCTTAAATGTATATTAAAGCCTGCTGTTTTCCTTCCAGCACACCAACCCTCAGGCCATCTACTTCACTCAAAAGAAAACCTTAGGTTAATGATTCTGTAAACTTCCCCTCTCTTACAACTTTAATTGCCCAACACAAGAGAAACATGGCTTTGGGAGTCAGGCGTGATAATCTCTTGGCATAAGCATTAGAATGGAGGCTCACCTTGCTTTCACTGGATGCTGCTGGTTGACATTTAACATCACAGAGAGAGGGGAGGTGGAGAGCCAGGTGCCCTACATGCACATTTGACCCCCTGCTAATGTCAGAGGGGGAAGGTCCCACACACTCCTCCTCGCTTCACTCCCAGAAAACACTACGACGGTGCAGGGAACAAAGTAATTACAGACAGGATTCAGTTTTACTGTTATATGTCTAAGTAGCCGGAGGCGCAATTTATCCAAGATATCATAATTCCGGATAACATGCATCAGATTGGAATTTAGGTTAAAGTTTCTACTGTATCATGTGGGGTCAATACTGCATGATAGTATAAAAATAAGGCTTCAGATGATCATAAATAGCAACGAGGAACAAGGAAACTTCTTTTGACATCTTGTAAATTTACCTAAACAAAGTCAAATTACAAACCGCCTACACAAACTTTCATCTCAAGAGGCATAATTTCTTTTTCTACACCTCCTCACTGATGTCATCCTCTCTGAAATTACAAATAGTGTTAAATTAATTGTGCACATTTAAAAGGCAATTAAAGCAAAAAAGTTTTTTAAGGAACGGCGTTCACGCTGAGCGGAAAGCTCTGTAAGAGAAGATGCGCACTTTGGAGGACACCACAAACGCAGCCAGCAGGCCTGTAACCCAGTGCAGATGACCTGGTTCTGCTTGCACGCAACCATGAAATAACAACTGCTGTTTGGTGTTTGATGTTAGCTCGGGGAGCGTACTGTCCCTGCTCGGGCTAAGCAGGCACACGTTACGGTTAGGATTTGTTTGAAAAAAAAAAAAAAGAAAGAAAGAGAAAAAAAAAAAAAAACTGCAATGAGGTCATGTCCTGAAACTAAGCGGGATCTACTGGGTTATTATCTAATTCTGTAGTCTGCTCATTGCAGGTCAGGACGGTGGCACATATAATATTGTAGCACACATAATCATTTTTTTTAGATTACACAAGAAGTCTCTCTCACACTGGATGAAATGCAAGACGTCTGATCGAGCAGAGAAGGTATTTTTCCGCATTTGTGTGCAAAAGGCAGAAACGAATAACCTATTGATAAGCGTTATTGATATTGTAGCTGCACGGTTCCCATGGCGACCGCACATACGCTTTGTTATAAAGGAAAATTGCGTTTACTCTTTACTCTCTCAAACAATGCTGAGTTTTTGTGGATTATTTTTCACAGACCGACGAACGTTTGAAATTGAGTTGCGTGTCCAAAAGCAATTAGAAATAGAAATAGAAAGAATACATTGTATTTTTTTTTAAATGGATTTAATTATTTTGAGGAATAAATATCAATACATTTGCTCAGTAGCCAGGAGTTAGTACATGCACACGGTTCTTATGGTCACGATGTAAATTATATTTGAAGAAAATGTCATTATTTAAGCAACATGTTGACCAAATATTCCTCTCATTAAATACTCTAAATATAACCACTCAAACTGTGGAAATACACAGTATGCCCCCTCTCTCTTATGTGGTACTGCAGGTTTGTTTACCTGTCTGTGCTGCTTATGTAACATAAGAATAAGCATCTTTTGATTTCAGGCAGGAAACCAAAAGCAATAACTTTCCCCAACTTCCTAACATGAATATTCACGATTGTAGCAACTTCTTTACAGCGAGAGTGCAGAGAACAAAACAGAAAATACATTAGAATTTGTTAAAACAATAATACTAATATTTAAGCTGCTGCCTCAGCTTTCAGAAACACGTTTTCACACTTAAAAAGGCAAAAAACACCCATCAAAATCTGACTTCAGCTGCTATTTTTCATTCAAATCAAATTATGACTGCACAAAAATCTAGGGGGAAAAAAAACGCTAATTACAGAAGGACAATTAAAACGTTTAACAAATTACTCGTGTGGAAGAAATGACGAATAAATGGATCAACGTATCAGGTCAGCTTTGATGTACATTTTATGGGGAATATTATGGCACAAAGAGCAACATCGTTTAGTCAGTGTGAGGCTGTGGGGGGAGGCCTGATGCATGATGCAAAAAATAAGGGGGGCTGATGGAAGAGCTGCGGCTGTTAAAGCATCTCGTTGCTAAAACTGATGCAACTGTACGACGTTTACTGCTGCAGAGCACGGAGCCCGCAGCAGCCTGGACACATTTTCCTACAGACAGATACATTTTCGTTTCGATTTGGTTTCCAATTCGTTACACTGCTTCTCGAAAAGACTAACACCGATGCTTATTAGGCAGCTTTAATGCCCACACGTAGGTTTCAAATGAAATGAATGCAGGTCATTTTGCCCGGTGCTAAATGTTATTTGATCTTGAGTTTAAAAAAATATTTTCTTGATTTCTTTCTTTCTTTTTTTTAAAATAAATAAAGTAAATGAGTACATTTCATGTGGCCAAGCAGCTGAGGGAGGAGGCCTGTTCAGGATTTTCAGGTCCACAAATAACTACATGGCTTCGCTCGGCATCGTACGTGGACGCACAGCAGCGTTTCGATGTCGCCTTGGTTGTAGTTTTTGCACTAGTTCGCGCATGGACTCCGTGTGAGGGAAAAGCTGTGCACACATGTAAAGGGCGTTTCGGATTCCTGCAGCATCCGTGCGATTTGACGCAAACTAATGGTATTCACTATGATAATGCGCTGCCACCGACTACATTATTTTATGCAATTTCGTCAGATCGGCTCGACGCTGTGCAGGCGGTTATACCCCCCTTTTGTCCTTGAGTCCTCAGGTGTGGAGAACAACATGTCTCTGCGCGACAGAAATCCCATTCCGGAGATGTTGAACGCATATCCCAACAGAAGAGTGAAACAGATGGACGGGCTACAGTTTAATAATAAGTCCAAATCCAGTCTTACTTGGCCGTGTGTTTCCCTCCGCCGGCTGTCTGCTGCACAGAGCCTCAACTTCCACTATTAGGCTGCAACTTTTACAAACTTCCACCTCTGTCCAAATGATGGAATTTGCATCTGCAGCCGCTAGTTATTTCTTTTTTTTCTCTCCCACTTCTTTTGCCCCTTCATGCCACCCCTCTAACACCCCTCCTTTTTTCCATTCTTTCTTTCTTTTTTTTTTTTTTTTTAACAGGGGGCCCAGAGGCTGGCTCTTGATTTATAAATGTTTATGTGTTTTGAAGTGCGGGACAAAAGGGGGTGGCCTGTGACCCCTAGGAGCCCCGACCTTGTGCAGGTTCATTGTGAGGCGCTGGGAAAGGGGCTTTTGGAGTGAGACCCCGGGCCACTGACCCACACACACATCCCAGAGCCCTGCCATTCATGTGCGCACCGCTGCATGTCGCCCCGCAGCTCCCATTGTTTCAGCGGGAACAATGGCTTCACCCCCCCCTCTCTCTGCCGGAGAAAAAGCAGCTTTCAAACTTCCCTCTAAATGTAGCCTGACGCAAGCCCTGGCAGACTTTCCCTCTAACCCTTTAAATAAAGAATAAAAATGTTGACAAAACGTTAACGCCGTTAGTGGTATGTTCACCCGTGTTGCATCACGCACCAGCCTTGCATCATTGCACTAACTGGCTTCTTGCTGCCGTCAAAGGCCAACACTGTAACAGAGTGAAACAATAAGCCAGGAACAGAGTGAAACTGTGAAAGAGAGAGATGTGCAGAGGATGGAATGACAGAAGGGGAGAACTCGAAGAAACAGACCGTGAATAACACCTTCAGGCTATTTCTAATGCTGGAATCAGATATATATATATATATTAATAGGTTGGAGGTAAGTAGGCATTAGCAGGCCTGTGCGTTCTGCCTTGACTACAGGGTTAGTGAGGTTACTCAAATGACATCATACATGGGGCCCTGGTTTCGATTGGATCTTTGCCTGGGAGTCAATCACGGCAGGAAGTGGAGGGGATACAAACGAGCAGTGCAGGACTGCCACTTGCTTCAATCAATTACACTGCCTCGGCGTTGAATCTCAACTAGAGACGAGCCTCTGTCCTACTCAGTGTTTAAACGTGTGGGACAGAAAATGTTGAACTTCTGGCACTCGTGATTTGTAACACACTGCAGGCACAACAGAAACACATCTTTCCTCATCCCTGGTGTAAAATATCCCCTCGGTTTGTCTGGGCGAAGGTTCCACATACAATTAGACTAACACAGCCTATAGAAATTGAGTTGCAAATCCAGCGGCCTGATGCGTGAAACTGTAACGCACTAATGGACCTCTCAAGACAAACGGCATTAAACATGATTAATTGTGGCCGGCAAGGCAACGATCCGACTACACACACACACACACTCCTAACGTAGAGCTTCACTAGATTATAGAATAGTTATTACTGCACATATAAACTACAACATGCCTTCAGCGTGGTGTTGCACCGCGCGCTGAATCGATCGGCGGCAAACGCGCACGAAAACAATCCGATTAAAGAGAAATAATAACATAAAACAGTGGACGTATGGGGTTTTTTGAGTGCGCGCATGGGATGTATTTGCGTGTCGGTGTGAGCGAGCGCGCATTTGTATGTATAAAAGCGCGTGTGTGCGCCTGTGCGTGTGAGAGGAGAAGAGAGAGAGAGAGAGAGAGAGAGAGAGAGAGAGAGAGAGATTTTATTGTAATGCACAGAACGACCTGCCCTCTTTTGAAAAAAAAGCGAGAAAGCGCAGCCATGCTTTGCAGAGGCTACAGCATCGCTCTCATTGGTAGTACCAGCCTCTCGACCAAACGGAGTCTTTGCTTGTCCGCCGCTACGCCGAACTGAACCCGGGAATACAAGCGACTGCCTCCTTGGCGTAAAAGACCTGCAGTGAAGTAATAATGCTTAAAAAAACACTGAAGTGAAAGATCACGGATAAATATTAGCAGAGCACAGTGTGCTGGGATCCACCATATGGCGTGGACCATATCATGGTGAGTATCTTCTGCTTGCTTTATGCTCGACCCTTTTGATCAATTATTGATAAACGGAATGTGTCTTTCTGCTTCTGCTGTTTGCGAGAGTTTGTATTTAACCCGATTCAAAGCGGGAATCGGATTTATTTTCCATCTGCAGGCAGATATCGCTCCTGTAACGCGTTCCCCGTGCACGTTGCACTTGCCATTGTTATTGCGGGCTTTAGGGAATAAACCACTTTAGGAGGAGAGCTGACAAAAAAAAGAGGGTGATAGAAAAACCCGCGCACGGGTGGACAAATCAGTTTTATGTCGACGGCATATGCATAGTCAGTAAGAAGGATAAAGAGATTTTCGTGGGCACGTCGTTTGTTCGTTGCGCGGTGCTTAAGGACAATGGGGGTCGTGTTCCTGTCGGTGGTCAGATAGATAGACAGAGGGACCCGAAATATGGAGATGTGCTGACGAGTTGGGATGAAGCTCCAAAAAAACAAAAAAAAAAAATCGGCTGAGAGTCGCCCGGTTTTTTCCAGGGGATGGGGACGTTTCCGTCTAAAATGGCGTTTCCCTTTGTTTCTGCATCCCTCTCCTCTCTATTCCAGCGAATGGGTAATGCATTGCAATTACCATATCGACGAGCCTGCGCCTCTTCATTTTTTCAGCACACTCCTTTAAACGCAGTGGATTTAAGGGGTTTGAATGGTGAAAACAGGAGCTGTCAGTGCCCTCGGTGTGTGTTAGCTCAGGGGCTCCGTCAGCCCCCAGATTGGAAAGCAGGTAGGCGACTCCTAATTGTGATTAGACAGCAGTGACTTCATCTGAATCTCAGCGGTTTTTAGTCCACGCGATGCAAATCAGCAGGCTCTCCGTAGCCTGCAGATTATTCTGGATTATAATCGCGAGGATCTGCTATCTGTGTCACCCAGTGTGGAAGTCATTTATCCTTAAACGTGCACTTGGGCATCACACTCTTGCTGACAGCCACAACACGGGCTCTGATTTAAATCTTGTTGCAGCAAAATACAGGATGCGTTAAAGCAACCTGCACTGACATCAAACAGCAGGATGACACGAGCATCCCTCCCTCATCCCTGTATGTGTGTGTGTGTGCCTAAGTGTGCAGGGAGAGAGCGCGTGTGCGCATGCCCGTGCACGAGTGTGAGTGTTTCTGTGTGTGCACGTACACGTGTGTTCTCATTTTTTTTGAATAGTGCAATGTTGCATAACCGTTCACAGCCAATGCCAGATTTAGGCACAATTTGCGGAGCCATTGTTGGCATTTCCTCTGCCGGCCCGTACACACACACACACACCACACAAACACACACACACACACACACACACACACAGATCACCAACCAACTGCAGAACTATTAACACATTTCACCGATAAACGTTAATACTCCAAATGGGAAGCCGTCAATTTCCCCCCTAGTTTCAAGGACACAGGGTAGTCATGAGGAGGACGCTGGGTAATATAGAGGAACATCTGTTTGCCCGGTGACGTCAACACCCCCCAATCCCTCATCCTCATCCTCATCCTCCTCCTCCTCCAACTCCCCCCACCCCCCTCTCATCCCAATCCTCTTGTGCTGAAGGCAGATGCCTCATTTGTTTGGCTGGAGCACCATTAATCCCAAAGTCAGAGGAAAAGACCGGACGGAGAGAGATCAGTCCCATTTAGGCGGTGTCGGTGCTGGGCTCGGTGTCCCGGTCAGTTTGCTGTCGGGAGAAACGCGCGCAAGGGGACGCATATACATAGAGCACCACTGTGCTCAGGACACCCGCAGTTACCAAGGCTCTTCAGCTGCCCCGTTTGCAATTTGCGGCAGTATTAACGTGTGACCCGCGAGTAGAGACTCCGGCTTGTGCATGTGTGTGTGTGTGTGTTTGGAGAGAAAAAAAATGCGTGCGTTATGTGACTCGGAAAACCAACATTTTGGACGTGGAGAGTGACTTTTTTTCTGTTTTATGGACGTCACCTGTTTTTTTTTTTATAAAGAGAAAAAAAAACAGGTCAATGTGGAATATGAGGTTTTGTCATCTGCAATTCTCTGTGAAGTTCATGACGCATTTTGTGTTTTCTTTTTTGTAGGTGCATTATGGGATAATGGAGGACCTTTAAGCAGCTTTCTGCAGTTTTGGACAAAGCGTCGACGGAAAGGCATCAAACGGAGTCCTTTTTCGCCTGCAAAGAGCGGCCTGGGACGTATAATCGTTTTACCCGCAAACTACCTGCTGGCTGTTTCGCGTTTAAGACATGTAACATAACCTGTTTTTCCTCCAATTGAGTGTTTTTTTTTTTTCTTTTTACACAAAAAAGGTAGGCCTGCACAACAACCGGGAGAGGATTTGATCTCTTTGGATCCGTGCTTGGGATTTTTTATTTTTTATTTTTTTGGTCAAACTTGACATCCTGATAGAGTTTTTATTCAAACAACGCAGGCCTCAGAGGCTGCCAAATAATTTGGTTATGTTTGTAATGAGAGGTTTCACGGAAAGCTTCGAGGTGTCTTCAGTAGATGCAGCTGGTGGACAGACACACACACATGCATGCATGCAAACACACACACACACACACACACACAGACGAGCGGGGTTGTGTCTCTCCGTGTTCACAGCGGACCTTGATTTAATGTCTTACAATTAAGGCACGCGGTGAATGCCAAGAGATTGTCCTACTTTCTTCGGATGTCTGCAGATCTATGAAACACCTTTTAGCTATTTATATTTTTTTAAATACCAGCCTGGTGTCTTCTGCTTCAAACTGTATTATCCATGTACTGCCTCCTCCCCCAATTCGTTCAATAAAGTGAATACACACAACAATTCTGAAACTGTGTTTTTATGTGAACATACATGTGATGGCTCCCGTGTGTGTGCGCGTGTGGGAGCTATCCATCCATCCACACACACGCACACACACACACACACACACACACACACACGCTGGCCGGGAGCGCTGTCCACCTTCTGTGGTGCTGAAATCTGCGCACCAGCGATCAGCCTTTTGTTTCACTCGGCTGCCGGTGCAGAAGCGGAAATGGCTTAACTAGATCACTGTAGTACAGGAATGCAGCCCGACTTCGACACTGCGTACACACATACACACACACACACACACACACACACACACACACACTAGAAGATATCAGCAACTCTCCACACCTTATTTTTCCTAAATGAAGGGTTAAATCTGTAAACTGCTTTCCACTGCGGTCGATGTTGTTTCGGGTTTTTCTACAATAACGCAGCACCTTTGAACGGAAGGTTAAATTAAAATTTACTGTCGATTATTTGGAGGAAACAGATCTGCAGTGGAAACAAGTGAACATCTTGTTCTAGCGACACTACTTGTTCAAATTTTGGCAGTGAGGCAGCTTCATTTTCGCCATCCTGCAGTAACCAAAAAAGGCCTTGCCTGACAAAGATATTCCAATGTGATTTATTTGGATTTGCATATTAAATTCACATAAACGCGGTGTTAGTGTGGAGTATAAATGAAGAGCTGGGCTGAGCTCTGCACATATGAACTCAAATGTCGGATTAAACTGATACTGAAGGGGTTTGGAGACGTTTCCCATCAAGCCAGTGCACAGTCCAGTGGCTGAAGGAGTCTTATGGCATTTGCGGATGAAATAACATCCTCCTGTCTTAGTCTGTCGCCTAGTGGCGTTCAGGGGCGCCGCACTCTGGTATATTAAAACATGATGGAGGCTCATGTCTCTTCTCTGCGAGCTAATAATTTGACACACAACAGAAATTGTGATAAGAATCGTGGAGCTACACTTGACACCGTCTCAGTTATGTTACATTAAAAGAAAGAAAGACAGAAAAACACAGCATTTGCTCGTGCTGTCACTCAACGCACCACACAGAGAAAAGCATTGGTCCCATTTTGCAGACTCTGACAGCAGACAATAATCAGATGTTGAGTAATGACACGAGCCTTTGCACACCATCGCCGGGAACGACAGAAGGAGTGATGGATGGAAAAGGGGCCTGATGTAGAGGGGAGGCGGTTATCAAATTATTACACCACTCATAAATGTGCATTCCCTTAAATCCTTCAAATAACAGAGCAGAGAAAACAATTAACGCAACGCTGGACAGGGTGAGAGAGAATGTGACAGTTCAGCTTTGATCAAAAACGATTTAACTCTAAACAGAAGCAGAAAACAGCATTAATCTATGATGCTGCACGATGGAGGGCTACATGACTGATGAAGGAGGAGCACTGATCCCTCACTGATTCCTAACAATCTAAGAAGTCAGCTCCAGCATTTACCTGGTCGGGGAGGGTTAAAACATTACGAGAAACTGCAACTTACAGGATAAATAGAGCATGCCTACATGCCATGTCATGAATATGGCACACTAGATGTAGAGGCGCCACATGACAAAATTGAAATTTCATATCAGGTCTGTACAGCCCGAGTC